>CM033444.1:31408412-31752316 GCA_019425775.1 Rafetus swinhoei | reverse complement strand
GCTGCTTTCTGTCCCAGCTACCGTTCCTCCTGTTTCATGCCAGCGCCACACGCCAGGCCAGTGGGGCAGGACGAGGGCATGTCAGTGAGGCCCTGCTCTCAGTCCGTCCCTCACAGACCCTGTGGGGTGCTCAAGGGGCTGAGCCCATCTGCCCAGGCCTGGCGCGGGGATGGAACATGGGGCACGTTTCCCTCTGTGAGCGTGTGCGGGGGCAGGAGGGAGCGACACGGACCTGGCTGAAGGTTTTGTGCTGGGGCTGGAGGCTTAAGCCCGAGCTGTCGGCCTCATCAGGGCTTGTTACTTCCCCCCTCTCCTGCCTTGCTGCCTCCTTTGGCCAGCAGCGCACATGAAGAGCCAGGAGCCAAGGGTAGTGGAGGCCGAGGGACAAGCCCCTCAGAGGGGACAGGCCTGAGGCCTCTAGCTTGCCCAGGCTCATGCCGAGGGGCTTTCTGTGGTGCCGGGCAGGGGAGGGAGGCCAGGCCCAGGCCGGTGGGAGAAGGGGCAGCGCCTGCCAGGGCAGCAAGGGGAGCTGCAGAGAGCGAGACGCGGCGTTTCTGCCTGGATTCACTCAAGGGTCCTTCTGCGTGTGAAGCGCCTGTGACACCCCTGTGCTGCTGGGTTCTCCTGCCCCTCCCCCTGGGAGGCCGTCCCCTTTGGGGGGGGCTCTTGCCCTGGCACTCATCGAAGGGCCAACCTGGGCAAAGCAGCCTGCCCCAGGCAACCTTCCATAGCTCAGCTGGCGGAGCAGAGGCCTGTAGCGGGTGCTTGGCAAGTGTCCTTAGGTTGCTGATTCAACTCCAGCTAAAAGGAGAGATTCTTCTCCTTGCCCCTGGCTGCAGGCCCGGCCTTAGGACCAGGCGGCTGCCTTGGGTCTGTCCCTTTGGGGCCTGGTGCTACAATTGACAAAAAGGTTTTGGGTACCAGCTGCCAATCAAATGTCTTGGGCTGCGCAGGCCTTGAGTCATGGCAAGAGCTGGAGGGAAATGGGGAACGGCTGCACTTTGGAATGGGAAGGGGTTGTCTGAGACCATCAAGTAGAACAGTTTTAGGGTTGCTTTCAAGGAGGGCACCATGGCTTAGTTGGCTAAAGCATCTGCCTAGTAAGTAGGAGATCTTGGGTTCAACTCCCAGTGGTGCCTTATTGCCAGGTCAATGGGTCTTTTCTTCCCACCATTCTTCAACATGTATCTGGAGTTGGTTTTACCTTCAGTTGAGCTTGGTGGTGCCCTCACTGTGCGGGTAGGATAGTAGCAAAGAGCAGGAAGTGCCCTAGGGGTTTGATTTAGTGAGGCTTAACTAGACTTGCTAAATCAAGCTCTGGAAGATGGATTGCAGCAGCGATCTCCACCTGACTGAAGACATGGCCTAATGATGCAGTTAGTTAGATGTTGGCCTAACAGCCTCACTGCTGGTAACTCACAGAGGCTACATCTACACTACAAGTTTTCTCCTTAAAAAAATATGTTAATGAGGGACTCAATTGCCTGAGTCACAATCTCATTTGCATATTTTCTGCCAATGGGATTGTTGTGCAAAAACAAGCAGTGTGAACTTTTTTTTGCACAAAACCCCCTTTTTTCACAAGATTCTTATGCCCCGCCAAAAGCAGTATCCTGATCTTGCAGAAAAAGGGGCCTTTGCACAAAAAGAAAATTTCCATACTGCTTGTTTTTGCACAACAACCCCACCGCAAAACCAGTTTGGCAGAAAATATGCAAATAAGATGATGACTCATGCAAATGAGACCCTCATTAGCATCTTTTTTCCTGAGAAAACTCGTAGTGTAGACATAGCCAGAGACTCTGGTGCTGATCATGCAATAGAAGCACATTATGTTCAAACAGCTGCCATATGAATGTACCTGAAAGTCACAAGGATCAATGATCTGTGTGAAAGGCAGGTGGCCAGTAATTAGAACCCCAGGTATGTTGTGTGCACAAGGGAAGGTAGGAATGTGCACCGGGCAGTCTGATAACGGTATTTAGTGTATGTTTGTTACAGGCTCCTGCCCATCTCTGCTAGATTTGGGCAACTCCTCCACCAATTGCAATACACACTAGGCCATTCCTCCCCCGCTGGGTGTGGTTCTTGTTCTTCTGCACAGCCCAGCCCATGGAGACCAAGGACCTGCCATTGGGCTTCGAAATCACAGCCTTGTTGACTGGATGGAAACAGAAACCAGACACACAGCGGGTTTGAGCTGGCTCCAGCTGAGGGAGGTTTGCCTGGTTTATGTGCATTGGCACAGGACAGCAGTAAGGGTTCGTATTCATTTAAAGAATCAAAAATAGAAACCTAGAATGTAATGGAATTGGAGACATAAATGTTTCCATTGAATGGTCAGTTGGATTCAAAGTAACGCTCATATAATTTGCAGTCAAACACTCTACCACTGAGCTACACTCCCAACGTTTGCACTGTTAGGAGCTGAGAAGGGAACAAGAGGCTTTTGTAGCCCACACACCTCAGGTAGGACCCTCACTGACCCCCAGATTGTGACTGGTCCTAACAAGGGATTTGCCCTGAAAGCAGCAGAGCTGGGGCAGGATGGAGAGTCCTGAGATGTGGCAGCTGGAGGGACGGCAGGAGAGCAGTGTGTCCCAGTTGCCCAAGACACCAACTGTAGGTCCCTTACAGTGAAATATGCTGCAGCCACTTTGCCACCTCTGCCTCTGCCTCTCACTGACATTCGTGGGTGTTCTTTTGTGCTGCCCGGTCTCTGTTCCCCACATGAACAACTCGGCCCCCTGGGCCTGTCTCCATCACTTCTGCCTCTGCCAGGTGAAGGGAGGCCGCTGGGCCCAGCATCTTTCTACTCAACCAGGGCTGGCTTTTGGGGAGAGCAAGGGGCCACTGGAGGCGCTTGGTCTCCTAGCTGTGTCCATGGGGAGGTGGCTCTGCTGAAAGCCAGACTGGTTTCCCTATTGTTAGGCAGGACCCTGCAATCCATGTTCTCTCCTGCTTTTGAAGCCTCTGTTGCCTTCTCCACGTGTCCCTTCTGATGGGACAGGCATGTTCTTCTCAGGGTTTGGGTACCATGTTGCCCTAGGAAGGTGTGTGGCCAAAACACAGGCCTCGCTGTGAGCAGGATTTGAACCTGCGCAGGGAAACCCTATTGGATTTCAAGTCTAACACCTTAACCACTCGGCCATCACAGCTCCAAGTAAAAGCAAGCCAGGGAAACTGGTAAATAATCCCAGTGCCCAGGCCTGACGTCACCTGACTCACAGAATTCACACAGCAAACCATTTCAATGGTCATGCAGAAGGGTCCTGGGCGCTCTGGTCTGAGGCTGACCTGGAGGTGAGTTGTGCTTCCAGGTCTTCCCTCCTTCTTCCTTCCTTTCCCTTTTCCTCCTTCCTCTTCTCTTTTCCCCTTTTCCTTCTTCTTCCTGGTCTCCTTCTTGGACCCCATTATATAGTGAAAGTTGAGTCCTGCTTAACCAATTCTTTTAATATGATTTTACTAACCAAAGATAACATACTATTATGATTTACCTAACCAATCATACTCCACCACCTTTATTGATTTTCCCCAGCAAAATTAATTATACAGCAGACAGAAACAGTTACAATCCAGACAGCGATCACACAGACAAACAATAGGAAAGTGAAGAGAATAATCATAGAATGCCGATTGCACAAACACAACTATCGATAAGCAGTTTTTTGCCAGACAAAATGCTGTTAACTAAGTTTTCTCTACCCATCCTGAGATCTGTTTCTTACTTGGTGACAGTGGGTGTCATTAGGGTCGGACCCCCTTCTCACGGTCTAGTGTGATGCTATTTAAATGTCATTTAGATGGAATGTGACTCTATGCTTTACAGCTCATTGCTGCCGCTCTTCAGTCTGACTACAGAATAAGGCTTTAGTTTAGGCCCACCAAATAGCTACAGGCCTTGCAAGTATGCAAGATCTTGGAAAAATTTTGAAGGAGAAAGTAGTTAGAGACATTGAGGCTAATGGCAATTGGGACAAATTACAACATGGTTTTACAAAAGGTAGATCGTGCCAAACCAACCTGATCTCCTTTTTGAGAAAGTAACAGATTTTTAGATAAAGGAAATGCAGTCGATCTAATCTACCTCGACTTTAGTAAGGCATTTGATACAGTACCACATGGGAATTATTGGTTAAATTGGAAAAATAGGGATTAATATGAAAGTTGAGAGGTGGATAAGCAACTGGTTAAAGGGAGACTACAGCGGGTCATACTGAAAGGTGAACTGTCAGGTTGGAGGAAGGTTACTAGCGGAGTTCCTCAGGGATCAGTTTTGGGGCCAATTTTATTTAATCTTTTTATTGCTGACCTTGGCACCAAAAGTGGAAGTGTCCTGATAAAATTTGCGGATGACACAAAGTTGGGAGGTATTGCCAATTCAGAAAAGGATCGGGATATTATACAGGAAGATCTGGATGACCTTGTAAATTGGAGTGATAGCAATAGGATGAAATTTAATAGAGAGAAGTGTAAGGTTATGCATTTAGGGATTAATAACAAGAATTTTAGTTATAAGCTGGGGACACATCAGTTGGAAGTAACGGAGGAGGAGAAGGACCTCAGTCCTGGTTGATTATAGGATGACTATGAGCCGCCATTGTGACATGGCCGTGAAAAAGGCTAATACGGTCTTGGGATGTATTAGGCGAGGTATTTCCAGTAGGGATAAGGAGGTGTTAGTGCCGTTATACAAGGCATTGGTGACACCCCATTTGGAATACTGTGTGCAGTTCTGGTCTCCCATGTTTAAGAAGGATGAATTCAAATTGGAACAGGTACAAAGAAGGGCCACTAGGATGATCCGAGGAATGGAAAACCTGTCTTATGAAAGGAGATTTAGGAGCTTGGCTTGTTTACCTTAACCAAAAGAAGGCTGAGGGGACATGATTGCACTCTTTAAATATATTAGAGGATAAATACCAGGAGGGAGAGGAATTATTTAAGCTTAATACCAATGTGGACACAAGAACAAATGGATATAAGCTGGCTAGTAGGAAGTTTAGACTTGAGATTAGACGAAGGTTTCTAACCATTAGAGGAGTGAGGTTCTGGAACGGCCTTCCAAGGGAAGTAGTGGGGGGCAAAAGATCTATCTGGCTTCAAGATTAAACTAGATGGGTTTATGAAGGGGATGGTTTGATGAGATAACATGATCTTGGTAACTAATTGACCATTCATTATCAGTGGTAAATAGGTCAATGGAGGGATGATAGGAGTTACTATAGAGAACCTTCTGGGTGTCTGGCTGGTGAGTCTTGCCCACATGCTCAGGGTTTAGCTGATCGCCATATTTGGGGTCGGGAAGGAATTTTCCTCCAGGGTAGATTGGCAGAGGCCCTGGAGGTTTTTTCGCCTTCCTCTGTAGCATGGGGTACAGATCACAGCTGGAGGATTCTCTGCATCTTGGGGTCTTCGAACTATTTGAAGGCTTCAATATCTGAAATATAGGTGAGAGGATTATTCTAGGAGAGGATGGGTGAGATTCTGTGGCCTGCATTGTGCAGGGGGTCAGACTAGATGATCATAATGGTCCCTTCTGACCTTAAAGTCTATGAGGGCTACAGAAAAACCATATTGTTAGAGAGCAACTTTCCAGGCATAAGGTAGCAAGACCCCAAGCACAACTGTGAAGGGGCTCAAACTCTCAGTCTTCTAACCTGAAGTCAGGCACCTTATCCATTAGGCCACACAGTCTTAGCAATGGATAGCTTTACATGTGTAAGTAGGGAGTAGTCCAGAGAGTCCACCCGATTTTATTATTTTCCTTGTGTGGGGGCTTAGAAATCATGTCTGAACTGGTGAATTATTTTTAATTTGTGTAACCAAGGATTGCAGCCCAGGGATTTTCCTGAGTCTATGTCACATCATGGCTATCTACCACCTAGGCTATCTCTATACTGCATCTCTCTTCCACAAAAGCGTATGGAAATGAAGCGCTGATTAGCATATTGCCATGCTTTATTTGCATAATTAATTAGGTTCATTTTTGCAGAAAGCAGTGCTGTGTAGACTGGGGCGCTTCCTGCCGCCCGCTGCCCCTAACTCCAGTTTGGCCCTGGGCCTCTCTGCTTTTAAGGCCCGTGGTTGGTCCCATGGTTTAGGGGCAGCATGCAGGACTCTGAATCCTACACTCTGAGTTTAAATTTCAGTGGGACCTTCATTGTCTGGTTGCTGCAAAACCTTCCCATTCCATGTGCTTTAGCTTCCTTGTCCTCAGGCTGGTGAGAGGAGAATTTTGTGCCTCCTGGTGGGTGTCTAATGCCCAGTGGCACTTGGTGTCTTGTCTGTCTGGCTCAGCAGGAGGCTGGGATGTGCTGGGGCCATGGAACCTACCAGCCTGGCTAGAGATGCAGGGGGCTGAGTTTGTGTTTCTCGCTGATGTTCTCACATCTCTTCCCTGCAGCTGCCAGACTCTGCTTAGTGCTCCCTGGCGCTAAAGGGAGGGGAGTCTCAGGACTGGGCCTCAGAGAATGTGTGTTCTGCTTCTGAGAAAGGAAAAGAAACCTGTTCTACTCCCTGCGCTGGCTCTAGGCTGAGGTAAATCGACTCAACACACCTTGGTTGTGGAGCTATTGCCTTGGGCGTAGGAACTGTCTGGGAGAGCGAGAGGCTAGACCAAGGTTCACTCAAGTGGTTTGTTTTTTGTGGATCTGCCCCCACCTGCTCCCCTAGAGACACTGGAACAAAAAAGACACCTGAGAAGAACCCAACTTTCTTTCCTTGTGATCTAGCTCAGTTTTCACTCAGGGTTCTTTCTGCATGAGAAGTACCTGTGACAGCCCCTGTGCTGCTGGGTTCCTCTGCCCCTCATCTATGATGCCGTCCACTTGGGGTAGCACGTGCCCTGACACTTGTAGAAGGACCAGTCCCAACAAACCAACATTTCTCAGACACCTTTTGCTAGCTCAGCTGGTAGTGTGGAAGGCTGTAGTGTGTGCTTGGTAAGTTATCCTTTGTTGCTGATTTGACTCTGGCTTGAAGAAGAGAGTCTTTTCCCTAGAGCCCACCCTTAGCACAAGCTGGTTCCCTTGAGTCCATGTTTTCAGAGCCCTGCACTCAATTGACAATAAGATTGTGGATACCAGCTGCCAATCATGTTTCTTTGGCTGCACAGGCCTTGAGACCCTGGAAGGCTGGAGGGAAATAGGCAATGGCTGCACTTTGTAATTTAAAGATGTTATCTGCAACCATAAATTAGAACAGTTTTAGAGACACTTCTTTTTTTCAGAAGAGGCTTTTCCGACATTTGGCCCATCTACACGGACCCAAATATGGGGATAACCTCCTCTTTCGGAAGAGCCCTTATTCCTAATAAAATGAAGAATACAGGCCTTCCGAAAAAACATGCCCACTTTTTTGGAAAATGATCTCCCTTCTTGCGCAAGAAAAACCCTCTTGCGCAATGCCGTTCTTCCTGAAAAGTAATGTGTGTAACGGCATTGCGCAAGAGGGTTTTTCTTGCGCAAGAAGGGGCAGTGTAGACGCTCCTTCTTGCGCAAGAGCCTCTTCTGAAAAAAATGGTGGCTCATTAGGTACCCAAATGAGACTTGGCAATATTCCACGCTTAGCCTTCATTTGCATATTACTCGCGCAAGAAGCCTCAAGTGTAGACATAGCCACAGTGTCCTCCCTTATTGCAGCTCCCCTTGGTGCCCGGGTAAGTGCAGCTCCTGCTACCTGGCCTGTGCCTGGGATAAGACCAACTCCCACATGAAAGAGGGGGGTGACATCAGCTGATAATGCCCCTTGGTGCCAGCCTGGGGAAGGGAGATGGGTCAGGCCAGGCACCTGTTGGGGCTTGTGGCTTGGCCTCCCCCCTGGGAGGTTGGTGTATGGGGCTGGCTCCTCCTGCTGCCTCCCTTGTGTGACTTGCCCAAGGAGGAAGTGAGGCGGGAAGGGGGTGGAGGAGGAAGCCAAGTTGAGGAGGCAGAACAAAAGCTCAACATCTGAGTAAGACTGAGTAGAGTGAGCAGAGCCCCCACCCACCCCTTTCTTCTGCCAAAGCTGGTGGGGTGGGGCTGGCTGAGTGGAGGCAGAGTCCTTTGCCTGTCTCAGGGCATCTCAGGAGGCTCCTTGCATCCCAGAAGAAGGGGGCTCTGGGTGGAAGGAAACAAGCAAAGCTGGTCCCAGTGGGCATGGGCCGGGGCTCCAGTTTGGCCCGGATGAGTGAGGGGTGTCTTGTGTAGGTCCCATGGTGTAAGAGGCAGCACTCAGGGCTCTGAATCCTGCAATCTGAGTTTAAATCTCAGTGAGAGCTGCTGTGGCTGGGCTGGTTGCTACAAACCTCTCAAAATCCATCTTCTTTGGCTTCCTTTCCTGCAGGTTCCTAGAGAGGAATTTGTGCCCCTGCTGTGAGTCTGAAAACACCTGCCCCTGGTAGCTTTGTCTGGCAGTCTGTGGGGGCCTGGGGCTCTGGAGATGCAGGGTCAGGCCTACATGTGGCTGTAGACAGCAACAGAGAGTCCCAAAAGCAAAAGGCTGAAAATTCAGCATCAAACCTGCCCCCTGCTGTGGGCCTGTAAGGCAACCTTGACAATACAGCGCTATTGTGGGGTACTAAGGCATCTGTAATATCTATCTTTTGGGGCATGAAGGCATCTTTAACGTCCATCCTGCATGTTAACAGTGTCCCATTATTTTGAAATACGATGGGCTCGCTATTCCAACATCCCTGTAAACCTCATTCCACGAGGCGTAAGGGACATTTCAGAAGAGCAGGTTATTTCAAAATTTGGTGCTGTGTAAACACCAAAGTGTTTTTCAAAATAAGATCAAAATGACAACTTCTGTAGCTCAAATTGTTTACCATATGTCAACCCTCTGTCTACGCTGAACCCTAAACTTGAAATAAGATACTACATCAGGGCTCTGTTTGCACTACAGAGACAACGCTTTAGTCTAGAGAACACATCTGCTCTTCCACAAAATTTTTCGGAAGAGCAGACATGCTTTGGCATCTCTGTGAACTTCATTTTATGAAGAAGGGATGTTCCAAAAAAGGGTTTTTCCCAAATTTGGCCCAGTGTAGACAGGCCAAATGTCAGAAAAGCCTCTTCCAAAAAAAGAAGCCAGAAAAGCTATGCAAATTGGGGTTCACAATTTGCATAGCTTTTTCCAGAAGAACAGTGTAGTGTAGACACAGCCTGCGTGTTGCACAGCACTGGTAGGAGACATGGAGGGACAAAAGGGTCTATCAGCACCTGCAGCCTTTCAGAACAACCCCCACCCCAACACCCAAGTACCAGCCCTTCCCTCCACTCTTACTGGGAATTGTCTGGATGCCAGCCCACCCCAGTGTCAGCCTAAGGATTGACTGGTCTGTAAAAGCTGCATCCTGGAAATGAGGAAGCAGGTAAAGTGACTCTGGTGGGACTTGAACCCACAACCTTTGAATGTCTAGCTGGGCTCATATTAAGCACTATAGCTTAGAAGTCCAATGTGCTTTCCATTGCACCACAGAGCCAGATTGACTATGGGATTGATATCTCCACTCTCTGCTTTGCAGCATGGCAATTGCTGGGTGGAAAGAAAGGGGAGCCAGGTCTGTCTCTTTTGGGAGAGCAGGTAGGAAGCCACTGAGCCCCCAACAATGAAAACTAGGAATGAGGACAAAGCTGCTGTTGGAGAACACGGGCATCAATCCCACTGCTTTTTGCACGCAAGCAAGGGGTCTGTCACTCGCGCTCATTTCCCTGCCTGTCCCCTTGTTCCAGAGCCCCACAACGTCTCTGTGGCAGCCTGAGGCTCCTTTCTGAAAGAGCCACTTGTGGGACTGACACCCGTGGGCCGGCTAGCTCGGAGGTTTAGAACGTGGTGCTCATGTCACACAGACGCATCTTAAGAGCAAGCCCCTTGTTTCAAACCATAACGGGCTCGCTATTCCGACGTCCTGCAAACCTCATGGCGCAGGAGTGAGGAGTGTTTGGAATAGCCAGCACCAAAGCACAAAATAAGCTATTTCAAAATTGACTCAAAATAAGCTACACAATTGCATTGCTTATTTTGAGCTATGGAACACCCCTAGTGAGTTAGAGCCCAGCTCTGCTCCCAGCTCCTGCTCCACCCACCCACGTACTGACTCCTCGCTGCCATGGGGCTGTTTGCATTGGCCTCTTCTCTCTGTAGCCAGGCTTCAGCCAGGAACTGAGACTGTCAGGCAGGAGAATGTGACTCGGCTCCCTGCACCTGGGCCCTGCATTTCTCATCCCTTCAGAGACACTTGTTAGTGGAGGAATAAATCACAGTCACATGAGTGTAGATTATGAAATGTTGTTGCCTTGGAAACTCCCCACAGACCTTCCCCTGGGGGCCCTGGGCAGCCCACTCACACTGCACTGCACACTCCAAGCTTACTTCGAGGTGAGGGTGCTGTGTAGACGTACCCATACTGTTGAGGACCAGCCTGCCGGGGGGAGGTTCTGGCCACTTCCTTTCCTTGTCTGTCTCAGACTATGTCTACATTCAGGGCTACGTCTACACACAGGCTTTTTGTGCAAGAGCAGATGTTCTTGCGCAAAAACTTGCAGAGCGTCTACACTGCACGCGCGTTCTTGCACATGTAAATTTATGGTACAGCATTAGAAAACAGGGCTTCTTGCACAAGAGTTATTCCTCTCCCCATGAGAATAAGCCCTCTTGCAATAACTCATCCACAAGGAGGCAGTGTGGAGAGAGCCAACAGGGGTTTATTGTTCAAGAAAGCCCTATGGCTAAAAGGGACATCAGAGCTTTCCTGCGCAGGAGAACATCCGCACTGCCATGGGTGCTCTTACAGAAAAGCACTTCTCTGGTGCAAAAGCACATGGGAGTGTGGACACACTGTTGTGCAAGACCTTTTGCACAAAACAGTTCTTGAGCAAGAAGTCTGCAGGGTAGATGTAGCCAGGGGGTGTTTGGGTTTTTTACCAGCACTGAGCTTTGTACAACAGCCCAGGGAACATTGTGAAAAGGCAAAACCTTCCCGCCCTGGGTGTCCCTGGCCAGCCAGCGAGTGGCACAAAGGTTCCCTGAAGTGCTGACTTCAGGTGGATTGAAACAAACTCTTACAGCTCAGTTGAGGTGACCAAGTGGTTAAGGGGATGAACTGCTAATGTATTGGGCTCTGCACGCATGGGTTCAAATCCTATCCTTGTTGGGTGTTTGCAGCCCTCCCTCTTGCTTCTCCCAGAAGTTCAGTGCCAGCCCCTCCTGTTACCCTGCCTGCCCCAGCCCCTCCCACTGCAGCCTGGGGAAAGGGGAAATCTCCACAGAGACACTCCCAGATGGGACCCTCAATCCCTTCTGCCCTCAAGGGGAAACCTCACAAAGGAGATTCCAGGCAGCCAGGCCATGGGGGTCTCTGAGATGCCCCAGCCCTGCAGCCTGTCCCACCTGGCTGTTGCCATGGTCCCTCTGTGAGGTCACTGCCTCCCAACCAATGAGCTGAGGTGCTGCAAAAGTTCCTTGTGATGTCACTGCTGCCTTGCAGGCTCATGTCCTGCCCCTGGCCAGCCCCTTGGCATGTGTGAGCTGCTCCCCCTCTTCCCCTGTCACTCAGGGCTGGTTCTGGGGCTCAAGTGAACATCAGAGGCTGCTCAGGGTGCCACATTGCTAGGCCAGGGCCCTCCTGTGGGGCTGTGAGTGTTGCTGTCCCTGCTGTACAGACACGGCCATAGAGCCTCAGGAGGCTGCAGCGCTGGGAGACACTTCCTGGTTTCGGGAGGAGATGAGACGTCAAGGCCCATGACCCGGAGCCAGCTACAGATACCTATGGAAAGCTGATTTTCAGAGGGTGTGATCAGCCTTCCTGTGTATCTGGCTTCTTCAAAGGGGCTTAATCAGGAGCTAAAAGTTGAAGAAGGGACATTTAGAAGGGTGAATTTCTTTCCCTGGCAGACTTTTTATGTGCCCCAGTGGCCTAATGGACAAGGCACTGGCCTCCTAAGCCAGGGATTGTGGGTTCAAGTCCCACCTGGGGTGACAGTTTCCTCTCACTGATAAAGGGTTTATATTCCTCTGCTCTCTGAAAGAGTTGGCAAGGGTGCTCCACATTGCTGTCTCCCTCTCTACAGAAGCTGTTGAGACCCCTCAGTAGCAAAAGCTGGTGTAAGATGCAGATTTGAGTGCTAAAAGCCCACATATTCAGAAAGAAGGGGCACATTTTGCTCTAGAAGGCCCAGGAGTGACAGACAGAGGGAGGTGGCTGTAGCAGCGCAGGGTCTGTCTGGAGACAAAGCGGAGTCTGAGGATGAGAAGGCCCATGAGAGGCAGAGACTCCAGAGCAGTAGGGGCTAGTTATTTGGTCTGGCAAACTGACAGAAAATCCCCAGGCCCTGAGCATGGTGCGGCGAAGCCCATGGGACAGTTGCCTGGTGGGGTTTGGCGGGTGGAGAAGCTGTGAAGCTCTGTGAGTGGATAAGGTCCCTGGCTGTGCTGTGCCCCCTGCCGTGTGTGTGACTCAAACTGTCCCACGTCCCCTTTTATGTGTCTGTTGCGCTTCCAGCTTCTTTCCTCAGGCACGTTCATCCCGCAAAGACCCCCCAGGATCTTGTATCTTCCTCTGTGCATCTCAACCGCAGACACTGCCAGGGCTGAAAGGAAATTGCTCCACTTTGGGAGTCAAAGGTGTTGTCTGGGACCATAGAGGAATTTCACCCAACAGCCTGAGGAGGGCACCATGGCTCAGCTAGCTAAAGCACCTACCTTGTAAACAGGAGATAATGGGTTCAACTCCCAGTGGTGCCTTATTGCAGCCTTTGCTCACATTTTCCCAGGTCCTTCTGGGACACAGGAGAGGCCTCCCCTGGCCACCCATGGAACTGCTGGTTCAGGAAAGGGCTGATGGGGGAGGAGTGTTGGGAAGAAGGAAACGACAACTGACAAGCACGTGATGCCCACGTACCCTGACTCTCCATGGCTGCAGGAGCTGCAGAGGTTGAACCCTCAGGCTCTCTGAGCGTTGACACCCCAAGGGAATCACAAGGGTGTGTGGTGCTGGCTCTCCTGTCCCAGCAATTGCAGTCAGAGCCCTGCCGTGCCAGTGCCAGTCACAGCAGCCTCTGTACCTGCTCCAGGCTTGTGGTTTCCTTCTTCTCAACACTCCTCCCCAATCAGCGTTTTCCTGAACCAGCAGTTCCATGGGTGGCCAGGGGAGGCCTCTCCTGTGTCCCAGAAGCTGCCAGGCTCTGACTCTTGCCCCCATGGTGCCCCCGTCTAAATTCTCTTTTAAATTGGTCTTTATGGTCCTGCTCAGGGCGTTTTTCTCCTCAGCAGCGCACAAGAGAGAAGCTGTTGCCAGTGGCCTTGCAAGGCAAGACGAGCTTTGCCTGCCCCCTCAGCCTGACTCCCTACTTGGCCCCATTCCTGCCTCCCTTCCTGGGCTGACCCAGGGGCCGAAAGGGGCTGCGGCTGCTGCTGACAGGGAAGAAGCTGGGAGGCAAGGTGCTGGCAGCAAGAGATTCCGGCTGCCTCTTTTCCCTGGCTCTCAGTGCACCATGCCGGCCACCAGCCACCTTGACCAAACCTCAAACCAGCTGGACAAGCCAGCCCACATCGCAGAGAGTCGCTAGTGCCCCTATAAGAGAAGAGCCATTGGCAGCTGCAGAGACAGGTTTCAGCTGCCGGAAGCGCCTTACTGAAAGGGCCATTTGTGAACTGTGTTCTGGTCAGCTAGCTGCGTTGGTTAGAGCATGGTGCTGATCATGCCAAAGTCATGCGTTCACGCCCTATGCTGGCCACAGAATTGTTTGCTGTGGTGACTGTTCCACCTCCCTTTAGCTGCCTGCTTTGGACAGGGAAACAGAAACAGGCAAAAGGCTGAGGCTTTTCAGGAAACAGGCTAGAGAGCTGGTAGGAAGAGGCTCCAGTCTGCACAGACCCAGTGGCTAAAAGGACCTTGGCCTGGCCTGCTTTCCCCAATAGCAGGGAAAACTCTTCTCTTCCCTCTATTGTGGGGCCACTCGTGGGCCTGCTGGCCCAGCTGTTTAGAGCTTGATGCTAATAATGCCCAGGTCATGAGTACAAGCCCCATGCAGACCCCACAATACCCAAATTAGTTTTGTTTGAGCTGCTCCCCACGAAAAGCCGTGAGAGGGAGCCCTTGGCTGTGGGACCCACTTGCGCCTGTTGTTCAGGGTTAAATAAGATCTCCCCCAGAAGGTTGCCTGTTCCCTTCCCACCTTGCATTGGCTGGGAATCAAATCAAGCAAGGGGCAGCAAACGCCAGGCACTGTCATTGTCTGGACCACAGATAAAGACCCTCTTGGAGCTGTGGTCCGAGGAGGAGTCTCTGCAGGCCCTGCAGTCCATGCGGAGGAATGTGGACATTTATGGCCGAATGGCCAATGGTCTAGCAAAGAAAGGCCACCTCCCTCCTACCCCCGCATCCTAGACCAAGTCAGAGCTAAGGTCAAGGAATTGCGGCAGGGGTATGCGAGGGAAGCACCGCATTACTGTGCATGCTCTCGGAGAGTATGAAAAGCCGTGAGAGGTAGCTGCAGAACGCATCTGTGCCTGTTTTTTTCAGGGTTCAAGTAAAAGTTGAGCAAGGAGCTTTGATGCTCCCTCTTCACATTGCATTGGCTGGGAATCAAACCCAGGTCAACTGCTTGGAAGGCAGCTAGGCTCACCACTATACCACCAATGCCTGCCTGCAAAGTTTCTAGGAAAATTAGTGAGGGAAACCCACGTCTGCCATGAGGCTAACCAGAGGTGAGAGGGTGCCTGTGTGGTTTGGGTAAAGCATAACTTCTTGGCCATTAGGCAAAGATCAGGAGTGGAGATGCTGGGGTAGCGGCTGCCCTGCACTCTCCGTGGTGTGAGGAGCTGGGCGGGAGAGGAGTCCCAGAGGTTGTTGGGTGGGAGAGTAGAGTTTATCAGACTTTGGGCTAAGCTCTAGAGCAGCCAAGAGGGAAGTGACTTCTGGATACTCTGTGTGGCCCAGGGATGAGGGCCAAAAGCTGTCCTTGTGTTTTTTGCCATAAAGTGTTGTTTCTGGGTCCTTTGGCTAAGATCGAGCACTTCCGCCTTTCGGAGTGCCATGTCACAGGCACAAGCCCCCAGAGACTCCTTCAGGGACACATCACAGGCAGGGCCGGACTGAGCCATTCGGTGCCCCGGGCTGACAGTTCAATTGTGCCCAGGGTTGGGGGAGGGCGCATGCGCGGAGCTGGTGGCAGCAGGCTGCACATGCCTGACCCAGCCCGGCTACCGCCGCTGGTACGCAGCCCGAGGCCGCCCGGGGCGGGCCAAGCCTGGCCGTGCAGGGCCCCGCAGCCATGGGGAGGGCGCTGCTGGCCGGCGCTGCGGGGTTAACGTGGCCCCGGCCCCGGGCAGCCGCTGCAGGGTGGCCGCTGGGAGCTACTGCAGCCCGCAATCCGGGAGCCGGGCACGCGGCGCCTGATGGCAGCTATAAAGGGCGGCTGCCCGGCTAGCCCATGCCTTAATCCGGCCCTGATCACAGGACCAAGCAAGGGGCAGAAACACTGGGCACTGTCAGTGTCTGGGCCAGAGATAAAGACCCTCTTGGAGCTGTGATCCGAGGGGGAGTCTCTGCAGGCCCGGCAGTCCAGGTGGAGGAATGCGGACATTTAAGAACATAAGAACATAAGAACGACCGTACTGGGTCAGATCAAAGGTCCGTCTAGCTCAGTAGCCTGTCTGCCGACAGTGGCTGGAACCAGGTGCCTCAGAGAGGGTGGACCGAAGACAATGATCAAGCGATTTGTCTCCTGACATCCTTCTCCAGCCTCTGACAAACAGAGGCCAGGGACACCATTCCTACCCCCTAGCTAATAGCCTTTTATGGACCTAACCTCCATGAAATTATCTAACATATGGCCGAATGGCTGATGGCCTTGCAGAGAAAGGCCGCCTCCCCCTCCTGCATCCTAGACCAAGGCAGACCCGAGGTCAACGAATTGCAGGAGGGGTATGTGAGGGTCCGTGAGGGCAGGTCCCGCTCTGGGGAATCACCGCAGCACTGTGCATACTGTGAGTAACTGGACCAAATCCTGGGGTGTGGGGAGCCCCTGTCTGTAGGGATAGTTGTGGAGTCTGGGATGGAGACACCTGGGCAGCAGCAGCGGCAGCTTCAGGATGACAACGCTGATGACCTGCAGCTCCAGGACGAGGAGGAGGATTTCAGAAGCTTTGTGACCTTCACCTTGGAGCCGGTCCCCCAAATGCAGGAGGACTCCCAAACATCTTCAGGCAGCAGGGAGGGAACATCAGGTGAGTGCTGGGAGGTTGCAACACACAGGACATGTCTACACTTGCACCCCCTTTCAGGAGAGGGATGCAAAGGAGACATTTGAAATTGTAAATGGAACCGGGATTTAAATATCGCGCTACATTTGCATAATCGCGTCGAGCGCTATTTCAAAATACTTTATTTTGAAATAAAAACACAGTTTAGATGCAGTTATTTTGGGAGAAAACCCTTCTTCCGAAATAACCCTTAAACACTCCCCTCTGGTCTGGACCTAACAGCAGTGTCAGCATTGGCTAGTCGCGGCTCTGGACAGCACCTGCACAGAGGGAGATGGCAACTGCGGGACGCCCTGGCCAACTGTCCCAATGTCTCCCAGCAGAAAAGAAAACAAAAGAGTCCAATGCAAACAGCCCCTGGCAGCGAGGAGTCAGCACGTCGGTGGGTGGGGCAGGGGCTGGGGCAGAGCTGGGCTCTAACTCGCTGGGTGACCTTGGCCCATTCAGTGAACCTCTCCCTGTCTCCATGGCCCTGTCTGTACAGCAGGGACAGAAACACTCACAGGCCCCACAGGAGGGGCTGGTTTGATCTTCACCCCACGGCCCAGAAACGAGCCCCCAAGCTCCCCGTGTGCTCTGGGAGCCAGGTTTGCTGTGTGGGGCAGGTGCCATCAGGCCTGGGCACTGGGGTTAGTTACCAGTTTCCCTGGCCCTGGGGCACTAGTGCCCTCACAGCTGTGATGGCCAGTGGTTAAGGCGTTGGACTAGAAATCCAATAGGGTTTCCCTGCGCAGGTTCAAATCCTGCTCACAGCGAGGCCTGTGTTTGGCCACACCAGGCTCACCAGGCAACAAGCTGCACAACCCCTGAGCTACTCTCCCTGCCCCCAGTCAATCCCTTTCTGCGCCTTTCCGAGACAGACAGCGGCATGGTGCCTCATTGTGGGTCCCTGCGCTCTAGGGAAACTCTCAGCTCCTGCAGCCTCTGCCCCCTGCCCAGCGCCCCATGGCTCAGCCCTACCCCTGGGGGCTGCCCTGCTCTAGTGTGTGATAGTTGTTGAGAGGATGGAGTGTGTGGGCCTGCCCCCAAAGGTCCATCTATTAAGGGCAGAAATGTTGGGGATATGATGTTGGTCACGGCTCCCCAGGCACACAGTCCCCCTCCCCTGTGTTGGGAGCAAAGGTCTAGAGAAGTATTGTGTGCATGTGTGTGTGTGTGTGTGGGGTCTTGTTCCCTGCGCTAGCTCTGCCTCTTCCTCCAAGGCCTTGGCCAAAGAATTAGTAACAGAATATTTGTCCAAGTTTATGTACAGAAAAGAACTGACAAGTATGTTTCTGTTTCTGTGGTGTAGTGGTTACCGTGTTTGCTTAATATGCAAAAGGCTTCTGGTTCAAAGCCAAGCAGAAATGGGGGAGAGAAGAGGAGGTTCTGCTCTTATTGTGGCTCCCCAGGTAAACACAGCTCCTGCTGCTTGGGATAAGCCCAACAACTGAGTAGCCAAGAAACAGCAGGAGCCCTGTTTTAGAAAGGAAGGGAGGGCCTAGACAGACAGCTGAAGGCTCAGAGCTGCCAGCTATCTGTAGTGCTCCTGAGGCCCAGGAGGGTACATTGGCACTAGCAACATGCAGTGCCATGTTCCAGCCAGGCCAACAGGGAGTGTTTCTTATAGCATCACCTGATTCCCCCCAAGTGTAGCAGCAGCTCAACTTTTCTCCTGCAAGGAAGCTTGTGATGACAGCTCTAAGCAAACCCATCAACTTGAAGTTATTAGCACCTGCCAAAGTTTGGGATTGAACCAGGAACCTTTAGATCTTCAGTTTAACACTCTCCCAACTGAGCTACTTTGGCTATGGTAAGAGGTCTGTCTGGCCTGTAATTCTCTGTCCGGGACATTGGGCAGCCGGGCCACATGTCGTCATGCCCTGCCCAGGAATGCAAGACTGGCCTTTCCACAGCGCCCCTTCCCCACAGCCAGAGCCAAGGTTCCCTCTAAGCCAGGCCTGGGCACTACAGGCCAGCAGGCTGGATCCAGCCCATGAAGCCACCCAACATGGCAGCAAGAAGCCTCAGGCAGATTCCCTGCTTGCCCTGCTCCCACACACAGCTGAGAAAAGGGGCTGCTGGGCCCTTTCTGTTTCACAGCTGTAGAGGAACAGGCTTCATGCCTGGTCCCTGCTTGTTTGTGGCCAATGGGAGCTGCCTGCTTGAAGCCCTGGCCAGTCCACACAAGCTCTTATTCACCCAGGAGTAGGACCTGTGCCCCCTGCGCAGGGAAGGAGCTGCCTCAGAAATGTGCTTGGCTGCTGGGAGTGTCTCCCAGTCAGAGCCTGCCTCTGGAAACTCAGCCCCTCCTTTCCCTCAGCCCACTGGCCCTCCCTGTGATAGAAAAGGGCAAAGACAAGGCAGATTTCACCAATACAGATGAGGCTGGTTTTTCTGACTGGGAATTGAACCCAGGCTACAGCAGTGAAAAGGCTGAATCCTAACCACTGGACCCCCAGAGAGACAAACAGCTGAAGTGTTTGCTGAGAAAAGGGGCTGCTGGGAAATTAGTGTCCCTGCTCCTGCACAATCCCATTGGCTGGTTTCTGGCTATGGGAAGCACCATCCCCCCTCCACTCAGGCTCTTATTCACCCACCCACATGGCCCCTGCAGCCTGTGTGGGGCCAGGGCAGGCTGCCTGAGAAATGTGCTGCGCTGCTGGCCAGGAGTGAGCCAGGTAAGTCTCCCAGCCAGAGCCTGTCTCTGGCACCCCAGCCCCTCCCTTCCCTCAACCCACTGGTACCCCACATAAACCAAACCCTCTGCCCCTGAACCTCACCCCCTCCCAGATCCTGCACCCCAGTCCTCTGCCCCAAGCTCCTGTCTGCACCAACCTGCATCCCGGACCCCCCACCTCTTCCATTAATAGCATGGAAAAGTGCAGCCCTGGGAGCGGTTCCCCATGAAAACTCATTGCCCACCCCTGCCCTAAGCTGTGCAGCAGCCCAGCCCCACAGCTGCCATGTCTCTCCATAGCCCTTAGGCTGGCACCGGGGAGGCCTGAGTCCAGGCAGTGCCCAGGAGCCCAGCGAGGGTGGAGGGAAGGGCTGGTACTTGAGGATGGGGCCGGGGGCTGTTCTGAAAGGCTGCAGGTGCCGTTAGACCCTTTTGTCCTTCCCTGTCTCACCCCAGCGCTGAGCAACACTCAGTGTCGGTCTGAGCATCCGTCCTTCTCTGGGACGTGTCTCTGTGGCAGGAACCTGCCCAGGCGGCTCTTGCAGTGAGGCCCCTCCCTGGCAGCACCGAGCAGTGAGAGCTGAGTGAAGGGGAGAGGCAGTACCTGGGTGAGTGGGAGGAGGGGAAGGCTCCATGATCATGTAAGAGGGGGGCTCTGCCCTGGCCAGTGAGGAATCGTTGCCTCTCTGAGGTGCCCAGGCCTGGTGGGTCATTTCCCCAGGTAACTGGGTGGGGGCTGGAGCCAGTTCTGTGTTGTCTCCTTCAACAACAAAACTGAACCAATGGATCTTGTGCCGACCTGACACTGCGCTGGGCTAGTTCTGTATGTGCCATGGAGCTTCCTGTAGCGCTGCCCACGCAGGAGAGAGGAGGGCAGTTTGAGTCACCCAGCTCTGCCCCTTCTGAAAATGGCAAGTGTTGTCTTAGCAGTGAGGAGAGGTGGGAAGGAGCCTGAAGTAACCTCTTGGGTCACAGCTGCTGTAACATGTGGCAATGAGGTGAGAAAATGCCTAGGCAGTTGTCATGTGAAACTTGAGGCTGGTTTTCCTGACTGGGAATCAAATCCAGGCCACAGCAGGGAGAGCGCTGTAGCCTAATCACTAGACCACCAGGGACACAAGAAGTGCACCTTTTTGCTCACCTACACTAGCCTTTCACAGGCCATTTTCTGTCCACTTCAGGATTGGGGTGTCCATTCTCCCTTGCCCAGAGCAGACAAGAACAGCCAAACAGAACATCAAAGCAGCCAGACTGGGCCATGCCAGTTTTCCAACTAGCTCAGGACAGTCTCACAACAGCAGCCAATTTCATTGTCCCAAGGGAATCCTCAGGACAGACAATTGTTAAGTGATCCCTCCTGTCACCCATTCCCAGCTCCTGGAATACACCAGCTAGGGATACCTGCCCTGTCCATCCTGGTTAAATGCCATTCATTGTGGCCCCCGGGGCTTCCAAAGTTGAGTAGCTCTGCATTGAGGGTTCTTATTAATGTCAAGAACCTCAAGCAATGTAAAGCCAGAGCGTGATAGGACTGGAAAGGAAAACATTGCCACTAGAAGGAACTTTTTCCAAGGGGGCACTTGGGGTTGAACCAAGGCCCACTTGATCTGCCGTCAAATGCTCTACCACTGAGCTACACCCCCATGGAATTTGGTTTCTGCATCCAGTGTTGGGAACTGGGCAGGGAACAAGAGGCTTTTGTGAAACACACATCTCAAACAGGAGGGACCCTCACAGACCCCACATTGTGACTGGCCATAACAAGGGATTTGCCCTGAAAGCAGCAGAGCTGGGGCAGGACAGAGAGTCCTGAGCAACGAAGGGGAGGCCAGGCTGAGCACCCCCCTTAGGTGTCAGCTGTAGGGGCCAAGGTGAGAGGCAGCAGGACCCACTTGTGCCTTTTTTTTTCCCCAGGATTAAAGTAGAACCTCTGTAAAGAATTGTGTTCTTATCTCTTCACAGTGCATTGGCTGGGAATTGAACCCAGGTCAACTGCTTGGAAGACAGCTATGCTCACCACTATACCACCAATGACTGGGCTGAGTATGTCTGTGAAAATTAGTGAGGGAAGTCAATATCTGCCATGAAGCGCACTTGAGGCGAGAGGGTGCCCATGTGGTCTGGAGTAAAGCATAACTTCTTGCCCAATTGGCTAAAATCGTGGGGAGGGGAAGGGGGG
Source organism: Rafetus swinhoei (assembly GCA_019425775.1). NCBI lineage: Eukaryota > Metazoa > Chordata > Testudines > Trionychidae > Rafetus > Rafetus swinhoei. The sequence goes on along the minus strand of CM033444.1, from coordinate 31,731,230 downwards.
GAGTGATGTTGGGGCAGTAACAGCCCTGTGGCTCTCTGTGGTGTGAGGGATTGGGTGGTATAGGAGTAGCAGAGGTTTCTGAGTGGGCGAGTACAGCTTCTTGGCTCTTGGGCTAAGTTCAAGAGCAGCAAAGGGAGAGGCAGGGAAGTGGCTGTCAGACACTGTGGCTATGTCTACACTCGTGGCTTCTTGCGCGAGTAATAAGCAAATGAGGCTAAGTGTGGAATATCGCCAAGCCTCATTTGCATACCTAATGAGCCACCATTTTTTTCAGAAAAGGCTCTTGCGCAAGAAGGAGCGTCTACACTGCCCTTTCTTGTACAAGAAAAACCCTCTTGCGCAATGCCGTTCTTCCTGTCAAGTAATAGGTGTAATGGCATTGCGCAAGAGGGTTTTTCTTGCGCAAGGAGGGGCAGTGTAGACGCTCCTTCTTGCGCAAGAGCCTCTTCTGAAAAAAATGGTGGCTCATTAGGTATGCAAATGAGGCTCAGCGATATTCCACGCATAGCCTAATTTGCATATTACTCGCGCAAGAAGCCGCGAGAGTAGACATAGCCTCTGTGTGGCACAGGGTTACAGACCAAGAGCTGCCCTCATGTTTTTTCTCATAAAGTGTTTCTCGGCCGTTCGGCTAAGATCGAGCGCTTCCAGCCTCTTGGAGAGCCATGTCACAGGCACAAGCCCTGGAGACCCCTCTGGCCCTTCCATGGACACATCGCAGAACCAAGCAAGTGGCAGCAAGTGCTGGGCACTCTCATGGTCTGGGCCAGAGATAAAGCTGTGGTCCGAGGAGGAGTCTCTGCAGGCCCGGCAGTCCAGGCGGAGGAATGCAGATATTTATGGCCAAATGGCTAATGGCCTTGCAAAGAAAGGCCACCTCCCCCATCCCCAGACGAAGTCAGAGCCAAGGTCAAGGAATTGCGGCAGGGGTATGTGAGGACCTGTGAGCGCAGCTCCCACACTGGGGAAGCACCATAGCACTATGCATACTATGAGGAACTGAACCAAGTCCTGGGGGTTGGGGAACCCCTGTCTCCAGGGACAGTTGTGGAGTCTGGGATGGAGACACCTGGGCAGCAGCGGCCGCAGTTTCAGGATGACAACCCTGATGACCAGCAGCTCCAGGATAAGGAGGAGGATTCCAGGAACGTTGTGACCTCACCCTGGAACCGGTCCCCAGATGCAGGAGGCCTCCCAAATGTCTTCGGGACCCTGGGAGGGAACATCAGGTGAGTGCTGTGAGGTTGCAACACACACAGGGAGGCGGGAGCATAGGGGATGATGCGCTATCATGATGCGTCATGCTGACTGTAGGTTGGGGGACATCACACATGTCTGACCCCATAGAGGGCCGTCCTCCCCCCACCATGTGTGCAAGGCACCACCTGCTCCTGCAGAAAGTGCTGCCAGTGGCTAATTTCCTAACACTGGATGCAAGCAAACAAGTGTAATGGGGGTGTAGCTCAGTGGTAGAGTGTTTGACTGCAGGCAAAGTGGTCCTTGGTGCCCCCTAAAAGGTTTATCAACTTAATTGAAACCTTTGCATCTCCAGTTGTGTCGCATTCTGGGTTTCTATTGTGCAGGGATTCCTAAAATTACTACAAACCCTTAACGTGCTCTGCCAATGCCTGTAAACCAGGCAAACCCATCTCTCAACTGAAACAAGTTCAAACCTGCTGTGTGTCTGGTTTCAATTCCCATCAATTCAACAAGGGTGTGATCTGAATGCCAATTGGCAGGTCCTTGGTCTCCACGGGCTGTGCGGTGCAGAAGAACAAGAACCACGCCCAGTGCGAGAGGAATGGCAGCACTCAATCTATGGAGTTTGATTTAGCAAGTCCAACTAAGACTCACTAAATCAAATTCAGAGGGTACCCCACCAGCTTCCAGTAGTTCTGCTCTTTGCTCCCTTTGGGTTCCCGCAGTAGGGACAGAGCCAAGCTCAACTGACGGAAGCCAACTCTCGCTACATAGGGTATGTTTACACCTGCACCCTCTTTCCAAAAAGGGATGCAAATGTAAAGATTGAAAACTGTAAATGAAGCCACCAGGGACACATACAATGGGCCTGCAGAAAAATGAAACAGCTGAGCACTTTGCAGAGAACAGGCCATAGCTCTGCTGGGAAAGGCTCCATCATGCACAGATTCTGTGCAGGGCCAGACTACTGGGAGGAGGCTCTGGCCATGGACTTTCCTCCCCTCTCTGTTACCTCCTGCACCTGCCCCTGGGGCTGAAAGGGACATGGGCTGCAGGCTGGTCCTGCCCAGCTGTCTTCCCAGTGGGAGCAGAAAATGCTCATGGAAGGGCTCACACATTGTCCCCAATGCACTGGCCTGAGGGCCTGAATTCTTGCTGCCCTGGGTGCACCCAAATGCCCCTTCTGCATGGTGGGCTCCCCAGCTCACGCCCTCCTGTCACACAAAGCTTGCAAATGGGTTTGATTTTCCTCCATCTCCCTTGCTGCTGCGCTAAAAGAAATCCTGAAACCAGCCCCGTCTCCTGTCACTGGAGAGATGGCCCTGTGCTGGGATATGAGAAAGGATCCCAGTGATGCTCCTCACAGCCTAGGAAAGGAAGGGGGCTCTGGGTGGAAGGAAACCAAGTAAAACAGGTCCCAGTGGGCATGAACTGGGCTCCAGTTTGGCCCAGTTGAGTGAGGGAAGGTTGGTTCAGGTCCCAGGGTGTCAAGGGCAGCGCTCAGGACTCGGAACCGTGGAATCTGAGGCCCCATTCCTGCCTCCCTTCCCGGGCTGACCCAGTGGCCGAAAGGGGCTGCGGCTGCTGCTAGCAGGGAAGGAGCTGGGAGGCAAGGTGCTGGCAGCAAGAGATTCCGGCTGCCTCTTTGCCATGGGTCTGCCGGCCGCCAGCCACCTTGACCAACCCTCAAAGCAGCTGGACTAGCCAGCCCACATCACAGTGAGTCGCTAGTGGCCCTGTCAGAGAAGAGACATTGGCAGCTGCAGAGACGTCCCTGCAGCTGTCTGAGGCACCTTTCTTGAAAGGGCCACTGGTGAGCTGTGCTTTGCTAGGCCAGCTAGCTCAGTTGGTTAGAGCGTGGTACTAATAGCGCCAAAGTCACAGGTTCAAGCCACATGCTAGCCAGAGGGGTGTTTGGTTTGGTGACTTCCCTTCCTTTAGCTGCCTGCTATGGACAGGGAAGCAGAAACAAGCAAAAATGTGAGCTTTGCAGGAAGCAGGGCAGAGATCTGGTAGGGGGAGGCTCCAGCCTGCACAGCCCCAGTGGCTAAGAGGGCCTTGGCCTGGCTTCCTGTCCCCAAATGCAGGGGAACTGATGCCCAACCACAGCATCACTGCTGTTGTTTGCTCCTTTAAACTGATGCTGCAGTGGCTACCTCAAGGCACCAGCTGTGGGGCAGGATCTGGAGCCCAAGCCACACGGGGAGACTGAATATGACCGGGAGGCCTGGAGCGTGTGTGCCCTGCACAGAGGGCTGCTGCTGGTGGCCTGCTTCAGTGGCCCAGCAGCTCAAGTTCCCCTCAACCAGCTTCTCCCCCTGGAGCCACCCCCCTGTGCTGCTGAGGCCCCTGTCATGAGGCAGTGGGACCACCAGAGGAAGGTGCCATCCTTAGCCCTTCCTCCCAGCCTCCACCCCCCTCCCAGGGTCTTTCCATAGCTCCTCCCCAGTTCTACATTCCCCACATAAAAACCAGAGAGTTTGTTCTTTCAACAGGGAAAAGTCCTGTTAGTGTTACCAGCAGGGGAAGGGGGGAGGAAAGTGGGAAGGGAGCGTGTTGGGCTGTGTTGGGGGGCGGGGTGGCGCAGAGGGCAAAAAATGAGGAGTAACGTTAGTTCGAACCAAGAGGCTGGGTTTGAAGTACTGCAGAAAAAAGGACTCTGCCTCCGGAGCTGTAAGACTAAAACTCTGTGTGATTTTTTGGTTTCCAGCTCAGTGTCAAAGGGGAAGGTCCATGACAAATCAGGGCAGTCCTGAGAAGAGCAGGACAGACACCCAGAGACAATGGAGCAGCCAGCAACACCAGGCACAGGCCTTGACAGGTTGGAGTGAGGAGAGCCAGGCCCCGTCCTCCTGTGAGCTGGGATTTTTCTGGGTCTCTCTGAGCAACAGGAGCCAGAGCTGAGAGACAGCTAAGAGGAGCAAGCTGTGTGGAGAAGCAGTCCTGCAGCAACAGAGCCAGGCACACACAGCCCAAGGAGTGCAAGCTGTGCTAAGGGGCAGTCCTGCAGCAACAGAGCCAGGCACACACAGCCCAAGGAGTGCAAGCTGTGCTCAGGGGCAGTCCTGCAGCAACAGAGCCAGGCACACGCAGCCCAAGGAGCGCAGACCCTGTGTTGAGCAGCAGACTGGCAGTGCTCAGAGAGCCAAAAGGGACAGAGAAGCGATGCAAGGAGCTGGAGACTGGCAAAGCAGCACAGCCTGCAGCTGGGTGTGGTGAGCAGCTGGGACCAGCAAAGTGCGGGAGAGGCTCTGGGCAGGAGATATCACCAGCCAAGAGGCCCAGCAGGCCAGACTGGGAGAGGGGTCTGGCCACTTAGAGCTTGAGGCTGTGTGGTCACTGCCAGAGCAAGCGTATCCAGCCTGCAGCCCCTGCAGCACATCCAGGGCTTCTAAGGGGCCTATAAGGAAGAGACTGAACTGTCCTTACACTCTGCAGACTGCTGTTTTGATGTCCCTGTGCTACAGAGCAGGGCTGTGTGTTCTCATTTAACCATTCTCATTTTTTCTTATTCTTTTCTCTTTAATCAGTTGATGTTTAATAAATTGTATTTGATTTGAACCTTATGAAATGATCACTGGGCCCAGAAAGCATGCACTGTGAGGAGAGCACCTCGGAGTGGGGACACCCTAACTCCTGCCCCTAGTGACTACAAGGTTGAGGATTAAGCCCCAGGAAACCTGGGCCCAGCCTTATTGGGGTTTCGAGGACTCTGCTACTCAGGAGAGTGGAGGGGGAGCCCTCAGGATCAGGGAGGCCGTGGGGTAAAGGAAGTGGGAGCGGGGACTCAGATCCTTTCGCTGGTCCATTTCACCGGGATGGTACAGAAGCCAGGAAAGTTCCCCACAATAGCAGGACCATTCCCCCGCTTACACTTAGGCTGGCACTGGGGAGACCTGAGTCCAGACAGTGCCCAGTGAGGATGGAGGGAAGGGCTGGTACTTGGGGTACATCTGGGGGCTGTTCTGAAAGGCTGCAGGCGCCGTTAGACCCTTTTGTCCTTCCCTGTCTCACCCCAGCGCTGAGCAACACTCAGTGTCGGTCTGAGCATCCGTCCTGCTCTGGGACGTGTCTCTGTGGCAGGAACCTGCCCAGGCGGCTCTCGCAGTGAGGCCCCTCCCTGGCAGCACTGAGCAGTGAGAGCTGAGTGAAGGGGGAGGCAGGACCAGGGGGAGAAGGCTCCATGACTGTGTCAGAGGGAGGCTCTGCCCTGGCCAGTGGGGAATCGTTGCCTCTCCGAGGGGCCCAGGCCTGGTGGGTCATTTCCCCAGGTTACTGAGTGGGGGCTGGAGCCAGTTCTGTGTTGTCTCCTTCAACAACCAAAACTGAACCAATGGCTCTTGTGCTGACCTGACACTGCACTGGGCTAGTTCTGTGTGTGCCACAGAGCTTCCTGCAGTGCTGCCCATGCAGGAGAGGGGAGGGGCAGTTAGAGTCACCCAGCTCTGCCCCTTCTGAAAATGGCAGGTGTTATCTTAGCAGTGAGGTGGGAAAGAGGACCTCAATTAACCTCTTGGGCCACAGCTGCTGTAACATGTGGTAATGAGGTGAGAAAAATGACTATGGAGCTGTTATGTGAAAGTTGAGGACAGTTTCCCTGACTGGGAATCAACCCCAGGCTACAGCAATGAGAGTGCTGGATCCTAACCACTAGACCATGAGGGACACAGGGCACAAGCATCTTTGCTCACCTACACTAGCCTTTCACAGGACATCAAAGCAGCCAGTCTGGGCCATGCCAGTTGTCCATCTAGCCCAGGATCCTGTCTCATGACAGCAGCCGATTGCATAGTCCCGAGGGAATCCTCAGGACAGACAGTTATTAAGTGATCCCTCCATTCCGACCTTATGGAATACACCAGCTAGGGACACCTGCCTTGTCCATCCTGGTTAAATGCCATTGATTGACCTTTCCTGCATTCAATTATCCAGTTCTTTTTTGGACCTTCTTGCAGATTTCACCTTCACAACATCCTCTGGCAAGGAGTTCCACTGGGCGCAAAAATGCTTCCTTTTTAACTTGGTTACTTACCAGTTTCATTCTGTCACCCTGGTTCTTAAGTAGGCGAAAAAATAATTTCTGATTTGCTTTCTGCACCCCTGTCATCATCACATAAACCCCTGTCCCGTCGCCCCTTGCTTGTCCCTTTCCCGAGCTGAGAAGAAGTTCCATGAACTCCTGGGAGCTGCTTTCCAAAGAAGAGGCATTTCCAGCAGAGAAGACGGCTAAGCCCAATCCCCTACACAAAACCCCAGGAAATACCAATGGACATTGGGAAAGCTCCCTCTCGGGCAGCACTACTGAATGGATCCGGCTGACCATCGGGCTGACTAACGCCATCAACAGACGAGTCCCAGTGAGACTTCTCAGCCCAAGTGCAGAGACTGTGGAGTCTCCCACTCCCAGCCCAGTGGCAGAGGGGCAGCGCCCTGAGGAGGCAGGTCCTGAGGCGGAGGAGACCTTTGAAGGGGAACAGAGACAAGGGAGACGTGAGGTGAGAAGAAGGGGAACAAGTCACCTCTTTTCAAGTGAGACGTGGTGGGAAACTGCCGGTTCCGGTGCAAGCTGAGCTCCAAGAGCTGGTTCCTGCCCCGGTGGCTCCTTGCAGGGCCTGGCTTGAGAAGCACCAAGAAGTGCCGTCTGTGGCCAGGAGAGAGGGTGGGGAGAACGGAAGGTGTTGGAGCAAGCTGGGGCTGCTGGCTCTTGGGGAATTAGAGCATCAGGGGGGGGAACCTTACCTGGTTTTTTGTCCCCTTGCAGCAAAGGCTACAGACATCCCAGAGGCTGGAGGTGCTGCCATTGGCCTTGGACTATGTGGCTGCGATGCCCTGGTCCCTGCCAAGGCACCACTGAGGAGCCTCAACCCCAGCACTGCCTCCTCCCATCTCAGCCTAACCTGCCCAGGGCTATGTCTACACTCACGGCGTCTTGCGTGAGTAATATGTAAATGAGGCTAAGCATGGAATATCGCCGAGCCTCATTTGCATAACTAATGAGCCACCATTTTTTTCAGAAGAGGCTCTTGTGCCAGAAGCAGCGTCTACACTGCCCCTTCTTGTGCAAGAATACCTCTCTTGAACAATGCCGTTCTTCCTGAAAAGTAATAGGTGTAACAGCATTGCGCAAGAGGGTTTTTCTTGCACAAGAAGGGGCAGTGTAGATGCTCCTTCTTGCGCAATAGCCTCTTCCGCAAAAATGGTGGCTCATTAGGTATGCAAATGAGGCTCAGCGATATTCCACGCTTAGCCTTATTTGCATATTACTTGCGCAAGAAGCCATGAATGTAGACATAGCCCTAGGCAGGTTAGCTTGCAAAGGGGTTTGATTTTCCTCCAGCTCCCCTTGATGCTGTGCTAAAAGAAATCCTGAAATGGGCCCCTTCACCTGTCACTGGAGAGATGGCCCTGTGGTGGGGTCTGATACAGTATGGAGCCTGGCTAGTTCAGTTGGCAGAGCGTGAGCCTTTTAATCTCAGGGTCATGGGTTCAAGCCCCATGCTGGGCAATGCCCTTCTTTAACTCACATTCTCAGTCTACAAGCAATTCACTCTCAGCTTTCACCAGGGTTTTAGAAAGAAAAAGTCTAGTCCTGGGGTCCAGCTTCAGTAGAACCAAAGAGAGGAACAAGCTGCAATTTCTATCTTCTGAGGAGAAGGGAAGAGGATTTTTTCTCTTCAGTTCTCGCCACATCAGCCCAGGAGGAGAAAAATAACCCTGCCCGCTGATTGTCCCCGTCAGCTTCTGTAGCTTCACCTCCTTCCACAGCAGCTCCAGCTTTGAGCTACAAATCTCAAGGGGCTGGTGAGGAAATGAGGAGCTGGCAGCTCAGGTTAGTGGCTTCCATGAGAACAAGAGGTGGAGTGTTCACAAGGTGCATTCCCCTTCCCTGCAGAGCAGGGTGTTGGAAAGAGCTAGGAACAGAACAGTCATCCAAGTTCCAACACTGCCAAAATGTGTTTTTGTGGTGTAGTGTTTATCACATTTGCCTGATACCCAAAAGGTCCCTGGTTGAAAGCTAGGCAGAAACACAGCTTCTTCCCTTATTGCTGCTCCCCTGGGTGCCTCGGTAAGTGCAGCTGCTGCTGACCAGCCTGTGCCTTGGATGATCCCAACTCCCACATGACAGAGGGGAGTGACATCAGCTGATAATGCCCTGGGTGACAGCCTGGGGTTAGGGAGATGAATCAGGCCAGGCAGCTGCTGGAGGCTTGTGGCTTAGCCTCCCCTGCCTGGGAGGCTGGTGTATTGGGCTGGCTCTGCCTGCTGCCTCCCTTGCGTGACTTGCCCAGTGTACACAGACCAAATGTCGGAAAAGCCTCTTCCAAAAAAAGCAGCAAAAAAAGCTGCACAAATTGAGTTTTGAAATTTGCATAGCTTTTTCCAGAATAGCAGTGTAGTGTAGACATGGCCTGAGTGTTGCTCAGCACTAGTAGGAGACAGGGAGGGACAAAAGGGTCTAACGGCACCTGCAGCCTTTCGGAACAACCCCTAGCCCTAACCCCAAGAACCAGCCCTTCCCTCCACCCTCACTGGGGTCTCCTGGGAACTGTCTGGACTCAAGCCAAACCCAGTGCCAGCCTAAGGATTGCCTGGTCTGTAAAAGGTGCCCTGGAAACAAGAAAGCAGCTGAAGTGACACTCATGTGAGTTGAACCCACAATCTTTGAATGTCTAGATGGGCTCATTACAGCTTAAAAGTCCAACATGCTTCCCATTGCACCACAGAGCCTGATAGCCCCACTTTCTGCTTTGCAGCATGGCAATTGCTGGCGGAAAAGAAAGGGGAGCCAGGTCTGTCTCTTTTGGAAGAGGGAGGGGGCCACTGAGCCCCTGACAGTGAAAATAAGGGATGAGAACTGAGCTGTACTTGGAGAATGTGGGCATTGATCCCACTGCCTCTCACACACTAAGGAAGCGCTCTACCACTTGAGCTAATTCCCTTATCTGCGAACATCTCTGCTGCCTCACCTACCTTGTTCCAGAGCCCACAACGTCCCTGAGTCTGCCCAAGGCTCCTTTCTGAAAGGGCCACTTGTGAGACTGACCCCCGTGGGCCGGCTAGCTCGGAGGTTTAGGACGTGGTGCTCATGTCACACAGATGCATCTTAAGAGCAAGCCCCTTATTTCAAACCATAACGGGCTCGCTATTCCGACGTCACTGCAAACCTCATGGCGCGAGGAGTGAGGGATGTTTCGGAATTGCGATTTATTTCAAAATAAGTGCTGTGTAGCCAGCGCAAATTACAAAATAAGCTATTTCAAAATTGACTTGAAATAAGCTACACAATTGCATTGCTTATTCTGAGCTATGGGACGCACCCCTAGTGAGTTAGAGCCCAGATCTGCCCTCAGCTCCCTGCTCCACCCACCCACTGTTGCTTTGCAGGCTCATGTCCTGCCCCTGGCCAGCCCCTTGGTATGTGTGAGCTGCTCTCCCTACCCCCCTCACTCAGGACTGGTTCTGGGGATCACGCAGAGAACATCAGAGGCTGCTCAGGGTGCCACGTTGCTAAGCCAGGGGCCCTCCTGTGGGACTCTGAATGTTGCTGTCCCTGCTGTACAGACACGGCCATAGAGCCAGGGAGAGATTCACTGAACAGGCCAAGGTCACCCAGTGAGTTAGAGCCAAGATCTGCCCCAGCTCCTGCCCCACCCACCGACGTGCTGACTCCCTCGCTGCCATGGGGCTGTTTGCATTGGCCTCTTCTCTCTGGAACCAGGTTTAAGCCACAGCTGAGGCTCTGGGCAGGGGTCTGGGTATCGGGGGGTCTGAGTGTGGGAGGGGGAGCCTTTGTTCCTCTGGCTCAGCTTTTCCCTTTCTTCTACCCCAGCAATTGCCCCGCTGCAAAGCAGAGGGAGAGGATGAAGCTCTAGCTGAACTTCGGGGCTCTGTGGCACAATGGCAAGCATGTTGGCTGTCTAACCAGTGGCGCTTGGTAAGTGCCTATTAATCATTCAAAGATTATTGGTTTGAATCCCACCACAGTCACCTTTAGCTGCTCTCTGATTTCCAGAGCGGCTTTAACAGAACAGGCTGGACCTGCCCCTGTTGCATGATGGGAGTGACAGGGAGCTTGTGACAGGATTTTTCTGGGTGCGAGAGACGTGCCTGTAACTCTAGTGTCTGGCTCTGACACTCCAGCACTGGGGCCGTCCAGCCCGATTCAGACCAGGCTGGTTGGAACTTCTTTTGCTCATCGAGGGGGATTCTGCACTTGCTGCCTTGGGAGCCAGGGTCACATTGCAGAGCTCCCCCAGGGCCGTCCCATGGCGTCACCAGGCCGGCCTCCCACGCCCTCGGCAATGTGGCTGCGTTTTATCCATCCCCTTTAGTAACAACCAGCCATTCCCCACCCAGCCCCAGCCACCGTGGGACCCGCTCCCTTCCCCGGGAGCAGTGTGAGCACCAGCGCGGCTCCCTGATGAGGCTGCAGCTGTGGGAGACACTTCCCCTGGTTTTGGGAGGGAGACGAGACGTCAAGGCCCATGACTCGGAGCCAGCTACCGATACCCATGGAAAGCTGATTTTCAGAGGGGTGTGATCAGCCCTTCCTGTGTATCTGGCTTCTTCAAAGGGGCTTAATCAGAAGCTAAAAGTTGAAAAAGGGACATTTAGAAGGGTGAATTTCTGTCTCTTGGCCTGCTTTTGTATGCCTCAGTAGCCTAATGAGCAAAGCAGTGGTTTTCTAAGTCAGTGGTCGTGGGCTCATTTTCCACATGGCAATGACAGTTAGCTCTCACTGACAAAATACTTTGGCTTATTTTAAGAGGGGATAAGGGATCTTTCAGAACAGGCTTTATTTTCCGAAAGATCCCCATCTAGACTGGCGCTTTTTTCCGGCAAAACTCCGTGCCGAAAAAAAGTGGCAGCCATTTTTATGCTAATGAAGCAGAGGAGATTTAAATCCCCGCTTCATTAGCAATTGCGAAACGTCTAATTTGCATCCCTTTTTACGAAAAAGGGATGCAATCTAGATGTACCCTTTGTGCTCTGAGACAGTTGGCAAGGATGCTCCACAGTGGCTGTCTCTCTCTCTACGGAAACTATTCAAACCCCTCCCTAGTGAACACTGGTGTTAGGTGCAGACCTGAGAGCCAAAAGCCCTAGTATCCAAAGTCAGAATGAAGGGGCACATTTTGCTCTTGAAGGCCCAGGAGTGACAGACAGAGGGAGGTGGCTGTAGCAGAGCAGGGTCTGTCTGGAGACAAAGTGGAGCCTGAGGATGAGAAGGCCCATGAGAGGCAGAAACTCCAGAGGAGCGGGGGTGAGGGGCTAGTTATTTGGTGCTGTGCTGTGACACCAGCCGTGTGTGTGACTCAAACTGTCCCACGTGCCCCTTTTCTGTGTCTGTTGCGCTTCCAGCTTCTTTCCTCAGGCACATTCATCCGGCAAAGACCCCACGAGGGATCTTGTATCTTCCTCTCTTCAGCTCAGCCGCAGACACAGCACAAGGGTTTTCCTGCAGCCACCGGCCCCAGCCCCTCTCTCCAGGGAACTGCAGCCCCTCGGACCAGGCAGCTGCTCCCAGCATTCAGGAGGCACCAGGCCGAGAAGAAACCGTCTCACTGACACGGTGCTGCCAGGGAGGGGCCTCACTGCTAGTCACTGTTCCCATTCCAGGAGCAGAGTGTGTTTTGTCCTGGGCACCAATATTGAGGGCATGTACCCCTGTTTGTGTGTGAGCCCCCATGGCACCCATTGGCTCCTGCTGGGGGGTGGAGGGTCTCCTGGCCCCGTAGCTCTTGCTGGGGAGGGGTGGAGGGACCCCTGGTCCAGTATTTCCTGCTGGGGAGAAGTTGAGGTACCCCATTCCCTATAGCTCCTGCCGGGGGGGACCCTGACCCATTATCCCCTTGTGTGGTTTCAGTTTTTCCTGGCGGATGCTCCAGACATGAGGGATGCCAGCGCACTGGTCCAGCCTGAGCCAGCAGTGATGGTTTTACGCATGCAGGAAATTCCCGGCTTCTCCCCTCACAGAGCTGCTGCCTCCGGGAGGCGGATGAACTGCAGGTGCGGGCAGCTCCTGCCAGCAGGGACAGCAGCCAAGGCACCAAATATCGCTGGGTCTGCAGCCAGTGTTGGGAACTGGGCAGGGAACAGGAGGCTTTTGTGTCACACACATCTCAGGTAGGACGGACCCTCACTGAGCCCAGACTGTGACTGGTCCTAGCCAGGAATGTGTCTACACTAGGCGTAAGAGCGACGCTGCCGCGGTCGATGTTCTGGGCTCAAGGGAAGACCGGCCAATTGGAACTGAGCTGTGCAGAGTCTTGTAAAGGGAACCGCAACTTCTCTGCATATTTGCTGAGTTTTATATGAGGGTTTATCAGAAGGGATGTTGTGGGCTCTGGAACACGGTGGGTGGGGCAGGAAAGCTCTTTTCAGGCAGGGGAATTAGCTCAAGTGGTAGAGCGCTCGCTTTGCATGTGAGAGGCAGTGGGATCGATACCCACATTCTCCAGTCATAGATGTTTGCCACTTCCTCTTTTCCACAGGTAGAGCCAGCCAGGGGCTAAGTGCTTCTAGGGGCTCCTTCCCTCTTCCATAAGGAAACGGGCTGGTTTCTGCAGTACAGGGGGTGTCATGTTTGTCTCACAGGGAGCAGTTCCCTGGCTAAAAGTCAGGCAGGCAAAGTCCAGCCTGTAACACCCAAGCGGAGGGGATTCACCTGCCTGGGGAGGGTGGGAACAGACCAGCACTTGGGAGCTTGGCTGCCAGATGCTTAGCACATCTGGACACAGAAGAATCCCAAGACTTGGTTCTGCCAGGCTCCAGTTTCCCCTCTTCTGTTTCTTTTCAGCTCACTGCAAACTGCCTCCCAGCTGTGGGTGAGGCTGAGTGTGTGTGAAACCAGCTGCACTTTGGATGATTTTGTTAATTGTTTAAAAAGTCTCATGCACCTCTTCTGCCCGGGGAGGTGGCTGTAACCATCGTTCCCGTGTGTGTATACCAGAGTCTAAGGGTACGTCTAGACTACAGGCTTTTGTCGACAGAAGCTTTGTCGACAGATACTGTCGACAAAGCTTCTGTCGACAATGAGCGTCTAGACTACATTCAGTTCTGTCGACAAAGCAAGCTGCTTTGTCGACATGGCAGTATAGACGCAAAGGACAGTTTAGATGGAATAACGCCTTCTGTCAACAGTACTCTGTCGACAAAAGGCGTTATTCCTCCTAAATGAGGTTTACCAGCGCCGACAAAACTGCTGAGTTCTGTCGACGTTATGTCGACAGAACTCAGTGGTAGTGTAGCGGTTTAGTTTTGTTGACAAAAGTCCACTTTTGTCGACAAAACCCTGTAGTCTAGACACACCCTAAGACACAGATTAGAGTTTACTTCTCAGTGGTGCCGTGCCCCTCCTTTAGCTCTCCTGTTGCAGCCCCTGCTCTCTCCCATTTCTAACCCATCTCCCGGGTTTCCATGTTGTTCACCTACCTGTGGGCTTTGGGCACCTGCCCCCGTCAAGCCTACTTGAAAGCCTCCTCACCAGTCTGCATCCAAATACTCTTCCCTTCCTCAACACTTGAGCCCCATCCCTGCTGAGCAGCCCTTCCTGCAACAGCATCAAGGAGGCCAAAGCCCTCTCCCCACAGAGCTGTAGCTTTCTGTGCCCAGGGGGCCAGACCCCCCCAGTGCTGGAAGGCAGGAGAGAAGTGGGGAATGGCTGCATTCTGGGAGTCAAAGGTGTTGTCTGGAAACATGAAGAACCGTTGTAAAGAGACTTTAGAGGAGGGCACCATGGCTTAGCTGGCTAAAGCACTTGCTTCATAAACAGGAGATCCAGGGTTCAAATCCCAGTGGTGCCTTATTGCAGCCTGTGCTTGCATTTTCCTATGTCCTTCTGGGGCACAGAGAGGCCTCCTGGCCACCCATGGAACTGCTGGTTCAGGAAAAGGCTGACTGACAGGGGAAGAGTGTTGGGAAGAAGGAAACCACAAGCCCAGAGCAAGTGCAAAGGCTGCTGTGACTGGCACTGGCAAGGCAGAGCTCTGACTGCAATTGCTGGGACAGGAGAGCCAGCGCCACAAGCCCTTGTGATTCCCAGAGGATCAGCACCTGAGAGCAACCTCTGCAGCTCCTGCAGCCATGGAGAGTTAGGGTCTGTGGGCATCAGGTGCTTCTCACCTGTGGTTTCCTTCTTTCCAACACTCCTCTTCAATCAGCCTTTTCCTGAACCCACAGTTCCATGGGTGACTGGAGGGCCTCTTCCATGTCCCAGAAGGGTGTAGGAGAATGTGAGCAAAGGCAGCAACAAGGCAACTCCAGAAATTGAACCCAGGATACCCTGTTGATTACAAGGCTTTAGCCTGCTAAGCCATGGTGCCCTACTCAGGCCCACTTGTAAAGCGTTCTATGTACAATCCCAGATAACACCATTGCCTCACGAAGTTCGGCCATTCCCCATTTCCCTTCTGCCTTCCCACCCTGGTGGTGTCTGGCTCCCTGGGCACAGAAGGCGACAGCTCAGTGGGCAGAGGCTGTAAGGTGCACATCTCCCCCAGCCGCTGGGACTGCAGAGTTGCCTTTGAGGTTCTGCTGGATTGTGGGAGGGAGAAACGCAGCAAACTTTGATTTTCTGGTTTGCAAACCCCTTGGTCTCAGGGTTTAGGTTGGAGTCCCCAGGTGGGGGCCCGGCCTCCTTCAGTTTGCCCCTTCCTGAGGACACAAAATTAACAACAAAGAATTCCTTTCCCCCGCAGCAATCTCTGTTGGCCAAAGGGTTAACAACCGAATATTTGCCCAAGTTTAAGTGCAGCAGCAGAAGACAGTGTTACATCTGTTTCTGTGGTGTAGTGGTTATCGCATTTGCCTTAACATGCAAAAGGTCCCTGGTTTCAAAGCCAGACAGAAACACAGGGTCTTCTCTTATTGCGGTTCCCCTTGGTGCCCACAAGGCAGTTCCAGGGACTGCCCTCTGGTGCAGGGATGGGCGGCATGTGTGCTGGCTTTCAGGAGCATGTGGGAGACAGCTAAACAGGTTAGGCTGAGATGGGAGGAGGCAGGGCTGGGACTGAGACTTCTCAGCAGTCCCTTCCGGGGGACCAGCTCATTGCAGCAACTCAGTCCAGGGCCCACCCTGGAAGTACCACTACTGTGGCTGTGCACCTTTGGGGCAGTGTGGCTGTCACCTTTGCTGCAAGGGGACACAAAGCCACATAACGTCCCGCCTCATGCCCAGACCCCAGCCACCCAATTCCCCTCACTTTCTTCCCACCCAGCACCCTCAGCCTCCTTTGACATGCTCCCTCTATTCTTGCCAGACACCCCACCCTGCTCCTTCATCCACGTTCCTTCTGCACCCTTTCTCCTGGCCACACACGGCTCCTTGGCGCTTCTCAAGCCAGGCCCTGCAAGGAGCCACCAGGCAGGAACCAGCCCTTGGAGCTCAGCTTGCACCGCATCTGGTAGTTTCCCACCACATCTCACCTGGGAAGAGGTGACTTGTTCTCCTTCCTTCTTACCTTACGTCTCCGTTCCCTTCAAAGGTCTCCGCTGCCTCGGGACCCGCCTCCTCAGGGCGCTGCCCCTCTGCCACTGGGCTGGGAGTGGGAGACTCCAAAGTCTCTGCACTTGGGCTGAGAAGTCTCACGGGGACTCGTCTGTTGATGGCGTTAGTCAGCCCGATGGCCAGCCGGATCCATTCAGTAGCGCTGCCCGAGAGGGAGCTTTACAAGTGCCCAGTGTCCATTGGTATTTTCTGGGGCTCTGTGTAGGGGATTGGGCTTGGCCATCTTTTCCACGGAAATGCCTCTTCTTTGGAACAGCAGCTCCCAGGAGTTCATGGAACTTCTTCTTCTCAGCTTGGGAAAGGGACGACTAAGGGCGATGGGACAGAGTTTTATGTAATGATAACAGGTGCAGAAAGCAAATAAGAATTTTTTTCTCCTACTCAAGATCCTGGGTGACAGAATGAAACTGGTAAGTAACCAAGTTAAAAGGAAGCATTTTTGCACCCAGTGGAACTCCTTGCCAGAGGATGTTGTGAAGGTGAACTCTACAAGAAAGTCCAAAACAGAACTGGATCATTTAATGCAGGAAAAATCAATCAATGGCATTTAACCAGGATGGACAGGGAAGGTGTCCCTAGCTGCTGTATTCCATAAGGTGGGAATGGAGGGATCACTTAACAACTGCAATTGGCTGCTGTCGTGAGACAGGATCCTGGGCTAGCTGGACAACTGGCATGGCCCAGTCTGGCTGTTCTGATGTTCTGTTTGGTTTCTGCTCTTGTCCCCTCTGGACAATGGAAAACGGACCCGCATCCTGAAGGGGACAGAAAGTGGTCTGTGAAAGGCTAGTGTAGGTAAGGAAAGAGACCTGTTTATATGTGTCCCTGATGGTCTAGTGGCTAGGACTCAGCACTTTCAGTGCTAAGGCCTGGGTTTCAATTCCCAGTTTGGGAAACCAGCCTCAGTTTTCACATGCCTACTGCCTATTCATTCATCTTACCTCATTGTTACAGCAGCTGTGACTCAAGAGGTTCACTCAGGGCCCCTTTCTCACCTCTCCCTCACTGCCAAGACAGCACCTGCCATTTTCACAAGCCCTTCAGAAGAAGCAGAACTGGGTGACTCAAACTGCCCCTCTCCTCTCGTCTGTGGGCAGCACTGCAGGAAGCTCTGTGGCACACACAGCACTAGCCCAGCGCACAGTCAGGTCAGCACAAAATCCATTGGTTCACTTTGGTTGTTGAAGGAGACAACGCAGAACTGACTCCACCCCCACTCAGTAACCTGGGAAATGACCCACCAGGTCTGGGCACTTCGGAGAGGCAACGATTCCCCACTGGCCAGGCCAGAGACTCCCTCTTACACAGTCATGGAGCCTTCTCCCCCTGGTCCTCCCTCCCCCCTTCACTCAGCTCTCACTGCTCGGTGCTGCCAGGGAGGGGCCTCACTGCGAGAGCTACCTGGGCAGGTGCTGGCCACAGAGACACGTCCCAGAGCAGGACGGATGCTCAGACCGACACTGAGTGTTGCTCAGCCCTGGGGTGAGACAGGGAAGGACAAAAGGGTCTAACAGCACCTGCAGCCTTTCAGAACAGCTCCCGGCCCCATCCCCAAGTACCAGCCCTTCCCTCCCCCTGGGCTCCACTGGGCACTGCCTGGACTCAGGCCTCCCGGTGCCAGCCTAAGGGCTCTGGAGAAGACATGGCAGCTTCGTGGACAGAGTCCTGAGGCCCTGGCAGGGCAGGGCTCATTCAGCAGTGGGGGCTGGGCTGTTGCAAGCTTAGAGCAGGGGTGGGGAAGAACTGGGAACCACTCCCAGGGCTGCACTTTTCCATGCTATTAACGGAGGAGGTGGGGGTCTGGGATGGAGGTGGGTGTAGACAGGAGCTTGGGGCAGAGGACTGGGGTGTAGGAACGGTTGCAGGGGTTGGGTTGTGACCTGGGGCAGAGGATTGGGGTGTAGGATCTGGGAGGGTGTGGGTTCAGGAGGACAGAGGTTTGGCTTATGTGGGGTACCAGTGGCTTGAGGGAAGGGAGGGGCTGGGGTGCCAGAGGCAGGCTCTGGCTGGGAGACTTACCTGGCTCATTCCTGGCCAGCAGCCCAGCACATTTCTCAGGCAGCCTGCCCTGCCCCCACACAGGCTGCAGGGGTTATGTGGGCGGGTGAATAGGAGCCTGAGTGGAGGGGGGATGGTGCTTCACATGGCCAGAAACCAGCCAATGGGATTGTGCCGGGAGCAGGGACACTAACAGCTTCACTCAGCTCTCAGGGTTCGTCTACACAGTGCGCTTGTTTTTGAATAGCTTGTTTCAAAGTAGCACATCCACACTGCAGGGAAGCCTCGACTTAGAGCCCCAGGAGGCACTGGGGAGTAATTACTTTGAATGGCCCTGGGCAAGTGCTATTTTGAAATAGCTGCAGTGGAGCATCCACACTCCGGCTATTGTAAAATAGCTATTTCGGAAGAGGCGTTATCCCTCGGGCAATGGGGTTTACAGATTTGGAGCTAAGCTGTGGCTGGCTTTTGAGGTGAGTGAGTAGGAAGAGGGAGGGGCCACTGCAGGCACTTGGCCCTCTGCTTGCAAAAAAAAAAAAGGAAGCTACAGGAGAATGTGGGTATTGATCACAGTACCTCTCACATGCTAAGCAAGTGCTCTATCAGTTGAGCTAATTCCCCTTCTGTTTATAGATTTAAGCTTTTGGTAACTCTAAGTCGAGGTAGAGCATTCACTGGTGGCTTCTTGTGCAACAACTCTTTTGCGGAAGAGTTCTTGTGCAAAAGGTCTTGCACAAGAGCATGTCCACACTGCCATGTGCTTTTGTGCAAGTGATGTGCTTTTTGCACAAGAGCATCTATGGCAGTGTGCACACTCCCTTGCACAAGAGAGCTCTGATGGCCATTTTAACCATAGGGGCTTCTTGAGCAAGAAATTCATGTTGCCTGTCTGCACTGCCCTCTTGTGCAAGAGCTCTTGCACAAGAGGGTTTATTCCTCATGGGGAGAGGAATAACTCTTCTGGAAGAGGCCCTGTTTTCCGATGCTGTACTGTAAATTTACTTGCACAAGAACATGTGTGCAGTGTAGACGCTCTGTAAGTTTTTGCGCAAAAAGCCTGCAGCGTAGACATAGCCCCAGAGAGGGATTGCATCAGAAATCTCCACCTGAGTGAAGACATGGCCTAATGGTGCAATTAGTTATATGCTAACACTAACAGCCTCATTGCTGGTAACTCACAGAAGCCCTTGTTGCCCTAGGAAGGGATGTGGCCAAAACACAAGCACCACTGTGAACAGGATTTGAACCTGCACAGGGAAACCCTATTGGATTTCAAATCCAACGCCTTAACCACTCAGCCATCACAGCTGCAGGCAATAAGAAACCAGGGAAACTGGTAAATAATCCCAGTGCACAGGCCTAATGTCACCTGCCATAGAATTCACACAGCAAACCATTTCAACAGCTGTGCAGAGGAGTCCTAGCTGTTCTCGTCTTAGGCTGCCTTGAAGGTGAGTTCTGCTTCAAGGTCTTCTTTCCTCCTTCTTGGTCTTCCTTTCCCTTTTCCTTCCTCTTCTCTTCTCCCCTTTTCCTTCTTGCTGGTCTCCTTCTTGGACCCCAGTTTATATAGAAAAACTCAATACTGCTTAGTTCTACCTTAACCAATTATTTTAGTATAATTTAACTAACCAATCAGAACATACTGTAACAGAATGACCTAACCAATCAGACCCCACTGCCTTAGCTGATTTACACCTAGCAAAATCAATTATACAGCAGACAGAAACAGATCCAAACCAGACTATCACACAGATAAACAATATTACTCGGGGGTGGGGCAAAATGGAATCTATGAGGCCAAACTCCTTGTGCTTCGCCAGGACCATGCAGGATGGGCAGTGCCCCAGGATCTGCGTGTGCCCGGATCAGTCCCACACCCGCCCGGCCGATTCTCTTCCCCCTGTTTCCCCCCTGGACATCCCACTCACCACCACCCTCTGCCGGCCTGGCGGTTCTCCCCCACTTCTCCTCCTGATCTACCCCCGCCAGCCCTGCTGCCCACACCAGCCCTGCTTCCTCCGGTCAGTTCTTCCCCAACCCCCAATCTTTCCCGGCCAGTCCCACTGCCCCACCCCACCCTGGCCAGCCCTGCTTCTGCCAGCAGAACCAGAGTAATCCAATCAAACCCTGCACCACCACATCGTGTACTGAAAGGGGCTCATTTATTTTCAGAAAGCCGACACCATCTTTGGAATTTTTATCCGTATTCTCATTCCGGATGGTGAATGCACCAGGCTCTCTCCATTCTGACACATGGCAGTGCCTTCAAACCACACTGGCACTGTCAGCAGCGGGGATATTTAAAAGGCACTGCTTTTACATTTGTATTCAGGATCTGTGTGCACCCTGATCAGTCCCACTCCCTGCTGGCTGATTCTCTCCCCCTTCCCCCCAGGCCAGCCCATCCTAGCCTGCAGATTTTCTCCTGATCTCCCCTGGAAGCCCTGCTGCCCCCCCAGCCCTGCTTTCACCAGCCAGTACCCTCCCCTCACCCTGCGATATCCCCCATAGTTTTGACCTACTGAACAGCTATGGGCCTTCCAATAGGATTATAGAAAAACCACATTGTTACCTAGGACCTTTCCATAGCAGAGACATCAGGATCCATGAGCACAGACAAGGAAAGGTAAATGCAACTGTGAAGGGACTCGAACCCTCAATCTTCTGATCCGAAGTCAGACGCCTTATCCATTAGGCCACACAGTCCTCACTTGGAAAAACTGGACTTCTTGCAATGTGTGGGTAGGGAAAAGTCTACCTAGTCCATAAGCTTTTATTATTTTCCTTGTTTGGGGGTTTAGAAATCACATCTGAGCTGGTGAATTATTCTTATTTTGTGTAACTAAGGATTGCAGCCCAGGGATTTTTCCTGAGTCTATGTCACTTCATGGCTCTCTACCACCTAGGCTATCTCCATACTGCATCTCTCTTCCGCAAAAGCTCATGCAAATGTAGCACAGATTAGCATATTGCCATGCTCATTTGCATAATTAATTGGGGTCCGTTTTTGCACAAGAGGCTTTTGCACAAAAAGGAGCTGTGTAGACTGGGGCTCTTCCTGCCTTCTGCTTCCCCTGGCTCCAGCCTGGCCTTGGCCTCTCTCCTCTCAGCCCCATGGGGCCAGGGGAAATGCAGGGGGCCATTTCAGAGTCTGGTTGGGGGCGGCGACCTGTCCATGCAATGATGGGGGGAGAGTGTCACACGCCTTCTACTAGAGCTGGTACTTAAATAAAAACAAAAATAAACCAGCAGCTGGGATGGGGCAGCTGGAGGAGCCAGGAGAGCAGAGGTAGCCTGAGGCTGAGAGCCCCAGGTGCCCACCAAAAACATCAACTGTTGGTCCCATGGTGCAAGGGGCAGCATTCAGGGTGCTGAGCTTTGCAACCTGAGTTCAACTGTCAGTGGGATTTTCCTAGGCTGGTTGTTGCAAAACCCTCCCTCTTTAGGTTTCTTGTCCTCAGGCTGGTGAGAAGAGATTTTTGTGCCTTCTGCCGGGTGTCTAATGCCCACTGGGGCTCAGTCTCTCATCTGGCTGGCTCAGATGAACTGGAGCCATGAAACCTACCAGCCTGGCTAGAGATGCAGGGGGCTGAGGTTGTGTTTCTCGCTGCTTCCCCTGATGCCCTCAGGTCCGGTCCCAGCAGCTGCCAGGCTCTGCCTATTGCCCCCTGGCCTCTGCTAACCCACACATTGGTTGTGCAGCTATTGCCTTGGGCGTAGGAACTGTCTGGGAGAGCGAGCGGCACAAGTGAGAGGCTGGACCAAGATTCACTCAGTCAGTTTGGTTCTTTTGGATCTGCCCTCCTGCACTCCTAGAGACACTGAAACAAAAAAGACACATGAGAAAAACCCAACTATTTTTCTTTTGCTGCAACATGAATGGATCTAGCTCAGGGGTCCTTCTGCATGTGAAGCACCCTTGTACTCCTGGGTTCTTCTGCCCCTCACCTGCGATGCCATCCACTTGGGGAGCACTTGCCCTGACACTTGTAGATGGGCCAACATGGACAAACCAGCATTACTAAGGCACCCTTCGATAGCTCAGCTGGAAGAGTGGTGGACCGTAGCACGTGCTTGGCAAGTGATCCTTAGGTTGCACTGCAATTGACAAAAGATTGTGGGTATGAGCTGCTAATCGCATTTCTTGGGCTGCACAGGCCTTGAGACTCCTCCAAGGCTGGAGGAAATGGGGAATGGCTGCACTTTGGAATTCAAAGGTGTTGTCTGGCCATTCCTCACCCAACCCCATCCCCTGTGGGACCCGCTCCCTTCCCCAGGAGCATCGTGAGCACCAGAGTGCTGAGGCTGCAGCTGTGGGAGGCAAGCCCCTGGCTTCGGGAGGAGGAGATGTCCAGGTGTTGAGTTTCGCCCATGGCTAGTGTGGGGTGACCACACTGGGGCAGCTGGAGGTGCCTTCTGAGAGCTGATTTTCAGAGGGGTGCGATCAGCCCTTCCTGTGTTTCTGGCGCCTTCCAGCAGCTCGAATCTGGCACCTAAAAGTTGAGGAATGTGCATTTGGAAGAGGGAATTTCTGACTCTTCAGTGTCACTAGTGCACCCCAGTGGCCTAATGGACAAGGCATTGGCTTCTAAGCCATGGTTTGTTGGTTCAAGTCCCATATGGGCTGACAGTTGTGATGTTCCCCAGCAGCTGCAAAGTCTCTTTTGCTTCCTTTTCGCCATGGCATCTGAGAGATGTTTGAACACTGGGCAAGTGTCCCCTGGAATTGCCACTTTCCCCCGGACAGGACCCCTCAGTAGCAGACACTGAAACTGGTGTTAGACACAGACAGGAGCAGCGGCGGATAGAGGGCAGAGGCGGCGGGGCGGCTGCCCCTGGCCCGCGCTTCCAATAGGCCCAGCGCCAGCCCGCTCGCCCTGCCGTATATCTGCCGCTGCTGCCCTTACCTGCTGGAGCCGCCTCCGCCGCTGCCCTTCGCTGCGAGTCCACGAACTGCTCCGTTAGCCAGTGGCGGCAGCGCAGCCCGGCTACCGTTACTGCATGGAGGCGAAGGCGGCGCCTGGCCATGGCGCCCGGGTATCCCGCTGCTCCACCCTCCTGCCCCACCCAGAGAGGCTGGGGTGGCGCGGTTTCTCCCCGAGGCCCAGACCCCTTTCCCGACACGCCTGGGGCAGAGCGACCCACCCGCCAGGAGACCCCATCTCCTCCCGCCAGTCCCCACCTCCCCACTCGTGGCGCAGCGCAACCCAGCTCCACAGACAGCGCCCCACACACACACACGTGCCTGGGAGCAGGGGAGTTGCCAGCTGCCCCGCCCAGCCAGGAGCTGTTCGAGAGGCTGAAATGGTCATTTTGGCCTGTCTGATGAGTCAGACACTCCTGCCTGCTGGTCCTCCCTATGGCCCATCTGTGCGCCATCCTCCACGTAGCCACACCCTGCCTGCCCCAACCCGAGTAACCACACGCTGCCTGCCCCCAAGTCCCAACACCCACACGCTGCCTGCCCCCAAATCCCAGCACCCACACACTGCCTGTCCCCCAAATCCCAACACCTAATGCTGCCTGGCCCCCAAATCCCAACAGCCACATGCTGCCTCCCCCAACACCCAACGCTGCCTGCCCCCCCCAAGTCTCAACACCCACACTCCACCTGGCCCCCAAGTCCGAATGCTGCCTGGCTGCAGAACACCCAGCGCTGCCTGGCAAATACCAGCCATGGGCAGCCAAAGAGAATCTACTGTGAGCCAGGAGCGTTTTGTAGGTCTTTCGATTATATCCATTGAAAACGGCCTGTGTAAAGAAATGGACTTTACTGACATAATTGAAGAATGTGCTGCCAAAAGAGCTAGACAGCTATAGTAGACTTAAATACAAATTAAAATGTTTAATTATTAATGCAGACTTGTGTTTAAGAATGAATTAGAATATAATTAAAATAAAAATTATCCAACTAAATTAAGTTTCTATCAAATTTACCCAATTCACATTTAATATGAAAAATAGCCTTTAATTTGCACATTTGACGCCTTTTTTCTATTTTGTCTCCAAAGGGGGGCCCCCCAAAATTGTGCTGCCCTGGGCCCCGCAAAACTCTCATCCACCCCTGGACAGGAGGAGAGCGTTTCCTAAAAGCTGAGGTGTGCAAAGTGAGGTCACTTGCAGAGATGCAGGCGCTGGCTTCTCTGTATGCACCTTGGCACCTGTTACCCATCGGTACCCGCCACCTCTCACCCCCCTGCCAGCACCCAGACAGAAGGCCAGTGCACATGGAGCCAGCGACTGTAGCGAGGGAGGCGGCTGCAGCACAATTCTAGGCCTAGGGCACATTGAACAACGGTTTGAAATATTTTTAAAACAAAAAATATGAAAAACTTTAGGCTCCATTTACACTGCAGGCTTCTTGCCCAAGAACTGTTTTGGGCAAGAGTTCTTGTGCAAGAGCAGGTCCACACAGCCACATACTTTCCCCCAAGAGGGAGGGACAGCTGAGTGGTCTGAGCATTCGTTTCCTAAATACAGCGTTGTAAGCTCAATCCTTGAGGGGGCCATTAAGGGATGGGAGGCAAATCTGTCAGGAATGGCCCTTAGCCCTGCCATGACTGCAGGGGGGCTGGATTAGATGACCCCTCCAGCTCTATCAGATGGTCTATCTCCTTATAAAGAGCGTCCAAGGCAGTGTGGATGCTCTCTTGTGCAAGCAACCTCTCAAGGCTGTTTTAGCCATAGGGATTTTGGTGTAAGAAATCCCTGTTTCCTGTACACACTGCCTGGCCTTCTTGTGCAAAAGGTCTTGTTCATTATGGGGAGAGGAATAACTCTGCGCAAGAAGCCCTCTTTCCCAATGGTTTACTCTACATTTTCTTGCACAAGAATGCACATGCAGTGTACACACTCAAGTTTTTGCGCAAAAGCCTGCAGCATAGCCATAGCCATACAGTGTGAAAAACTTCATAACAACAAGCCCCACCACCAGCAGGTCCCACTGAAATTTGAACTCAGATTGCAGATTCAAAGTCCTGTGTGCTGCCCTTACACCATGGGACCCATAGAGTGGACTGCATGGGGCACCTGGGATATTCAGCTCTCAGGCTGGCCTCTGCACTCCTGGCTTCCCTCCTGCTGCTTCATCTCTCTGGCTACGACGACACTGC
This sequence comes from Rafetus swinhoei, assembly GCA_019425775.1. Lineage (NCBI taxonomy): Eukaryota > Metazoa > Chordata > Testudines > Trionychidae > Rafetus > Rafetus swinhoei. The sequence goes on along the minus strand of CM033444.1, from coordinate 31,706,411 downwards.
ACATTTATTTTGGAATAAGCTGTTCTTGAATAGTTATTCCAAAATAGCTTATTTCGAAATAGCACCGCTACACTGCAGGGAAACCTCAGAGTAGTCCGAGGCAGGCTCCCCAATGTAGACGAGCTACCTCGAGTTAGAGCCCCAGGAAAAATAACTTAGAATGGCCTTGTGCAGGGGCTAGTTCAAACTAGCAGCAGTGGCGCATCTACACAGGCCTTATTTTGAAATAGTTAATTTGGAATACGTGTTATTCTTCGTAGAATGAGGTTTGCAGAAGTCGGAATAAGCCGTCTGTTACTTCAGAATTATTTCAAAATAACGGAATTGCTGTGTAGACTCTTGCATTGTTATTGTGGAATAACGGCCATTGTTCCAAAAGAACTTTTGTGAGTGGACAGAACCTGCACAGCCCAAGAAATGTGATTGGCAGCTCCTCCCACAATCGTTTTGTCAATTGCAGTGCTGAAGTCAACTGAAGACATGGACCCAAGGCAACCACCTTGGTTGCCTTCTGCTAAGGCCAAGCCAGAGGGAAAAGAATCACTCCTTCGAGCTGGAGTTGAACCAGCGACCTAAGGATCACTTGCCAAGCACACACTACAGTCCTCCGCTCTGCCAGCTGAGCTATCAAAGGGTGCCTGAATGGTCCTGGTTTGTTCAGGTTGTCCCTTCTACAAGTCCCAGGGCACATGCTCCCCCCAAGTAGATGGCATTGCTGATGAGGGGCAGAGGAGCACAGGGGCTGCCAGGTACTTCACATGCAGACAGACCCTTTGAGTGAAACCTGAGCTAGATCCATCCATTTCACAGCAAAAGAAGAAAGTTGGGTTCTTCTCATGTGTCTTCTTTGTTCCAGAGTCTCTAGGGTGCGGTAGGGGAAGGTCCACAAAAACAAACCACTTGAATGAACCTCAGTCTAGAAACTCACAGAAACACCCTGAGTGTTTCCTTACCTGTACTTTAAATGTTGACAAAAATTTTGTTACTAACTCCTTGGCCAACTCAGATTGCTCTAGGGTAAAGAAATACTCTCTTGTTAATTCTGTGCGCTCAGGAAGGAGTAAATTGAAGAAGGTTGCCCCCAGGGACTCCAATCCAACCGCTGAGATGAAGGGGTTTACAATCCAGACAAGCAATGTTTATTGCACTTCTGTTTTCCTTCAACCCTGCCCAACCTCAAGGCAACTCCACAGTCCCAGCGGCTGGGGGAGATGTGCATGTTAGAGCTTCTGCCCTCTGAGCTGTAGCCTTCTGTGCCCAGGGAGCCAGACACCACCACAGTGGGAAAGCTGGAGGGAAATGGGGACTGGTCACTGTTTGAGAGTCAAAGGTGTCGTCTGGGGCCATAAATTAGAACAGTTTTAAAGAGGCTTTGGAGGTGGGCACTGTGGCTTATCTGGGATCACAGAGTAGAACTGTTTTACAAGCCTGGTTGAGGAGGGTACCATGGCTTAGTTGGCTGAAACACCTGTCTAATAAGCAAGAAATCCTGTGTTTTGGTCCCAGTGGTGCCTTGCTGTAGCTTTCATTTCCCATTTTTCTATCCCCTTCTGGGACACAGAAGAGGCCTCCCCTGGCAACCCATGGAACTGCTGGTTCAGGAAAAGGCTGATTGGGGAGGAGTGTTGGAAAGAAGGAAACCACAAGCCTGGAGCAGGTGCAGAGGCTGCTACCACGTGCCCTTGTGATTCCCTGGAAGTGTCAACGCCCAGAGATCCTGAGGCTGTGTCTACACTGGCGCGATCTTGCACAAAAGCGACTGCTCTTGCACAAAAACTTGCTGCCTGTCTACACTGGCTGCGTGTTCTGCGCAAGTAAACTGACGTTCTAATGTATGAAATCAGGGCTTCTTGCACAAGAACTATGATGCTCCTGCTCAGAATAAGCCCTTTGTGCAACTGTTCTTGCGCAAGAGGCCAGTGTAGACAGGCAACATGAATTTCTTGTGCAAGAAAGCCCTATGGTTAAAATGGCCATCAGAGCTTTCTTGCACAGAGAGCGTCTACACTGGCATGGATGCTCTTGCGCAAAAGCACATGCCAGTGTAGACGCCTCTTCTGGAAGAGTTTTTGCACACGAACTCTCCCGCAAAAGAGTTCTTGCGCAAGATGACGCCAATGTAGTCAGTAGCCAGAGAGTGCAACCTCTGCACCCATGGAGACTGACTCACCCCACCTCCCTTGGGATGGGCAATGGCAGTATGGAGATAGCCTAGGCGGTAGATAGCCATGAAGTAAAATAGACTCAGGAAAATCCCTGGGTTGCAATCCTTAATTACACAAAATAAAAATAATTCACTAGCTCAGACATGATTTCTAAGCCCCCAAACAAGGAAAATAATAAAACCTGATGGACTAGCTAGACCTTTCCTTGCTTACACATTTCAAGAAATCCATTGCTAAAAAAGCTAATAGTGTGTGGCCTAAAGGATAAGGTGTCTGAATTCAGATCAGAAGACTGAGGTTTCGAGTTGCTTTGTAGTTGTGTTTACTTTGCTTTGTGTGTCCTGCTATCTTTGGCCTGGAAAGGTCTTCTCTAACAATATGGTTTTTCTGTAGCCCTATTGGAAGGCCTGTAGCTATTCAGTAGGTCTAAACTAAAGCCTTCTTCTGCAGCCAGACTGAGAGCAGCAGCAATTAGCTATAAAGGCTGGAGTCACATGCTCACATTCCATCTAAATGACATTGAAATAGTGTCACGCTAGGCTGTGAGAAGGATCTTATCCTAGTGGTACCCACTGTTACCAGATAAGAAACAGATCTCAAGATGGGTAGAGAAAACTTAGTTAAACACTTTTGTCTGGCAAGAAACTGCTTACCAATAGCTGTGGTTGTGCAATGGGCATTCTATGATTATTATCCTCCCTTTCCTATTGTTTGTCTGTGTGGTCGCTTTCTGGTTTGCATCTGTTTCTGTCTGCTGTATAATTAATTTTGCTAGATGTAAATCAACTAAGGTGGTGGAGTATGATTGGTTCGGTAACTCACAATAGTATCTTATGACGGGTTAGTAAAATTATACTAAAATAATTAGTTAAGATATTGCTAAGCAGGACTCAATTTTCACTATATAAAGTGGGGTCCAAGAAGGAGACCAGGAAGAAGAAGGAAAAGGGGAAAAGAGAAGTAGAAGAAGGAGGAAAAGGGAAAGTAAGACTGGGAAGAAGAACTCACATCCAAAACCACCTATGACCAGAGCTTCCAGGACAACTCTGCACAACCTTCAGTAGGGAAACAAGCTACCCAAGCCCTGAGACCCCTGACTCAGAGTAGAACATGCCTGTCTCATTAGGAAGGACAAACAGAGACCCTATGTTTCTATAGAGCTTTGAACCAACAACCCGCTGCACGATAAATAAACACAATGACCACTACACCACAAAGACTTTTCTTACCTGTACTTCAACTTGGGCAAATATTCTGTTACTAACCCGTTGACCAACTCAGATTGCTGCGGGGAAGGAATTCTCTTGTTAATTCTGTGCTCTCAGGAAGAGACCAAACTAAAGGAGGCCGGGTCCCCACCTGGGGACTCCAACCCAAACCCTGAGAGCCAGGGGTTTACAAGCCAGATGATCAATGTTTGCTGCACTTCCCCAACTGTGCCAAACCTCAAGGCCAGCTCTACAGTTCCAGTGGCTGGGGAAATGTGCATGTTAGAGCCTCTGCCCACTGAGCTGTAGCTGGTGCCCAGGAGCCAGACACCCCAGGGCTGGAAGGAAACAGGGATAGGCTATACTTTGGGAGTCAAAGGTGTTGTCTGGGACCATAGAGTAGAACAGTTTCACCAAACTTCCTGAGGAGGGCCCCCTGGCTTAGCTGGCTAAAGCACCTGTCTAGTAAACAGAAAATTCTGGGTTCAACTCCTAGTGGTGCCTTCTGGACACCTTTGCTCACATTTTCCTATGGGCTTCTGGGACACAGAAGAGGCCTCCCCTGGCCACCCATAGAACTGCTGGTTCAGGAAAAGGCTGATTGGAGAGGAGAGTTGGAAACAAGGAAACCACAAGTGAGAAGTACCTGATGCCCACATACCCTAACTCTCCATGGCTGCAGAGGTTGCTCCCTCAGGCTCTCTAGGCCCTGACACCCCCAAGGAATCACAAGGGCTTGTGGTGCTGGCTCTCCTGTCCCAGCAATTGCAGTCAGAGCCCTGCCTTGCCAGTGCCAGTCACAGCAGCCTCTGCACCTGCTCCAGGCTTCCTTCTTTCCAATGTGCCTCCCCAATCAGCCTTTTCCTGAACCAGCAGTTCCATCAGTGGCCAGGGGAGGCCTCTTCTGTGTCCCAGAAAGACATAGGAAAATATGAGCAAGGGCTCTGAAAGGCACCACTGGGACTTGAACCCAGGATCTCCTGTTTATGAGGCAGGTGCTTTAGCCAGCTAAGCCATGGTGCCTGCCACAAGTGCCCTTTTAATACAACACCATTTATCAGTTATTTTGCTTGAAATAACCACACCTTAACAGTGTCTGTTATTTCGAAATAGCGCTATTTTGAAATAGCGCCATAACGCGAATATGCAAATGAAGCACAGAATATTTAAATCCCAGCTTCATTTACTATTTTGAATGTCTTTATTTGCATCCCTCTCTCGAAAGAGGGTGCAAGTGTAGACATGCCTGAACTGCCTTGTGGACGCCAAGGGGAGCCACAAGAGGAGAAGACCCTGTGTTTCTGTCTGGTGTGAACCAGGAACTTTCCATGTGTTAGGCTAAGGCATGGTGCCCACCCACAAAATTGCTTTAACACTGTTCTACTTTATGGTCCCAGACAAGACCTTTGACTCCCAAAGTGAAGCCATTCCGCATTTCCTCCAGCCTTCCAGCCCTGGTGGTGTCTGGCCCTGGGCACAGAGAGATCCATGGGCAGGGGGCTTTGGTTTCCTTGCCCATGGGATGCTGTTGCAGGGAGGGCAGCTCAGCAGCGATGGGGTTCACCTGTCGAGGAAGGGAAGAGTATTTGGATGCAGACTGGCTAACCTAGTGAGGAGGCTTTAAACTAGGTTTGATGGGGGCAGGTGCCCAAAGCCCACAGGTAAGTGAACAACATGGATACCTGGGAGATGGGTCAGAAATGGGATAGAGTGTGGGCAGTAACTGCAGAGATAAAGGAGCGACACGGGACCACTGGGAAGCAAAATCTAATCTGTGTCTTAGACACTGGTATAGACACACAGGAACAATGGGTAATAGGCAGGAAGAAGTTGGTATCACAGGGACTTGGTGGGATAATACACGACTGGAATTTTGGTACAGAAGGGTACAGCTCGCTCAGGAAATGTAAGCAGGGAAAAAAGGAGGAGGAGTTTCCTTAGATATGAAACATGCGAACACTTGGCCTGAGGCGGAGATGGACACAGGAGACAGATTTGTCATCAATCCCTGGGTGAGGTTAAAGGGTAAAACCCCAGGGTGATGTCACACTAGGCATCTGTTACAGACACCTCCCAGGCAGAAGAGGTGCATGAGGCTTTTAAACAATTAACAAAATCATCCAAAGTGCAGCTGGTTTCACACACACTCAGCCTCACCTACAGCTGGGAGGCAGTTTGCAGGAGTTGAAAAGAAACAGAAGAGGGGAAACTGCTGCCTGGCAGAACCAAGTCTTGGGATTCTTCTGTGTCCAGATGTGCTAAGCATCTGGCAGCCAAGCTCCCAAGTGCTGATCTGTTTCCCTCCACAGGCCAGCAAATCCCGTCCGCTGGGTGTTACAGGCTGGACTTTGCCTTCCTGACTTTTAGCCAGGAACTGCTCCTAGTGAGGCAAACGTGACACCCCTGCACTGCGGAAACCAGCCCATTGCCTTTTGGGAAGAGGGAAGGAGGCCCTGGAAGCACTTAGCCCCTGGCTGGCTCTGCTTGTGAAAAAGAGAAAGCAGCAAACATCTTTCACTGGAGAATGTGGGTATCGATCCCACTGCCTCTCACATGCAAAGCGAGTGCTCTACCACTTGAGCTAATCCCCCTGCCTGTGAATAGGTTTTCTGCCCCACCCACCATGTTCCAGTGCCCACAACGTCCCTTCTGATAAACCCTCATATAAAAGTCAGCAAATATCCAGAGAAGTTGCGGTTCCCTTTACAAGACTCTGCACAGCTCAGTTCCAATCAGCCGGTCTTCCCTAGAGCCCAGAACATTGACTGCGGCAGCGTCGTTCTTACGCCTAGTGTAGACACAGCCTTGGGGTGTCACAAACCAGCCCCGGGACACATTCCTGGCTAGGACCAGTCAGTCTGGGCTCAATGAGGGTCTGTCCTACCTGAGATGTGCGTGACAGAAAAGCCTCCTGTTCCCTGCCCAGTTCCCAACACTGGCTATAGACCCAGTGATATTTGGTGCATTGGTTGCTGTGCCTACTGGCAGGGAGCTGTCAAACACCTGCAGTTCATCCTCCTCCCGGAGAGGCAGCAGCTCTGTGAGGGGGAGAAGCCGGGGAATTTCCCTGCATGTATAAAAACCATCACTGCCGGCCCAGGCTGGGCCAGTGCGCTGGCATCCATCATGTCTGGAGCATTCTCCCTGGGAAAAACTGAAACTACGTCAGGAGATAAGGTGTCAGGGTCCCTCCTGGCAGAAGGTATAGGGTCCCGTGTCCCTCCACATCTCTCTAGCAGGAGCTATGGGGTCAGGGGACTCTTCTCCCCCCCAGCAGGAGCCAATGGGTGTCATCGGGGCTCACACACAAACAGGTGCACATGCCCTCAATATTGGTGCCCAGGACAAAACTCGCTCCGCTCCTGGAAATGGGAACAGTGACTAGCAGTGAGGCCCCTCCCTGGCAGCACCGTGTCAGACAGTTTCTTCTCGGCCTGGTACCTCCTGAATGCTGGGAGCAGCTGCCTGGTCCAAGGGGCTGCAGTTCCCTGGAGAGAGGGGCTGGGCCCGGTAGCTGCAGGAAAACCCTTCTGCTGTGTCTGCGGCTGAGCAGCACAAAGGAAGATACAAGATCCCTGGTGGGGTCTTTGCCGGATGAACGTGCCTGAGGAAAGAAGCTGAAAGTGCAACAGACACACAAGGGACAGTTTGAGTCACGCACATGGCACAGCTCAGCCAGGACCTTATCCACTCACAGAGCTTCAGCAGGGGCCTTCCTGCAGAGAGGGGAGGGGCTGGGGCCGGCTGCTGCAGGAAAACCTTCTGAGACAGGCTGGGCTGCGGCTGAGCTGCACAAAGGATCCTGGTGGGGTCTGCTGCTTTTGCTGATTGATAGAGGCAAAGATCTGAAAAGCAGTGGACACACTGGAGACACAACAAACAGTTTGAGTCATCAGTTTGGCACAAACACACAGACACTCCACCATCCCACTCACAGAGCTCAGAGCATTCACCCGCCACCCCAAACCCACTCAGGCAAACTGCCCCATGGGCTTTGGCCACACTCAGGGCTCAGAGCTCATTTTCTCAGCTGCCAGACCAAATAACTAGCCCCACTGCTCTGGCATCTGCCTCTCATGGGCCTTTTCATCCTCAGGCTCCGCTTTGTCTCCAGACAGACCCTGCTCTGCAACAACCCCACCTTCTCTGTCACTCCTTTTTTAGCAAAACAGGGCTCTGACTCAGGATACTAGGGCTTTTAGCACTCACTCCCAAGGCAGCAAGTGCAGAATCCCCCTTGATGAGCGCAAGAGGTTCCGACCGGCCTGGTCTGAATCGGGCTGGACAGCCCCACTGCTGGAGTGTCAGAGCCAGACACTAGAGTTACAGGCACGTCTCTCGCACCCAGAGAGGTCCTGTCACAAGCTCCCTGTCACTCCCATCATGCAACAGGGGCAGGTCCAGCCTGTTCTGTAAAAGCCTCTCTGGAAATCATAGAGCAGCTGAAAATGTCTGTGGTGGGATTTGAACCAACAACCTTTGAATGATTGACATGGCTCATACAAAGCACTGCTGCTTAGATGGCCAACACACTTGCCACTGAGCCGCTAAGTTCAGATAGATCCTCATCCTCTCCCTCTGCTTTGCAGCAGGGCAATTGCTGGGGTAGAAGAAAGGGAAAAGCTGAACCAGAGGAACACACGCTCCCCCTCCCACACTCAGACCCCCCCATACCCAGCCCCCTGCCCAGAGCCTCAGCTGTGGCTTAAACCTGGTTCCAGAGAGAAGAGGCCAATGCAAACAGCCCCATGGCAGAGAGGAGTCAGCACGTCGGTGGGTGGGGCAGGAGCTGGGGCAGATCTTGGCTCTAACTCACTGAGTGACCTTGGCCTGTTCAGTGAATCTCTCCTGGCTCTATGGCCCTGTCTGTACAGCAGGGACAGCAACACTCACAGCCCACAGGAGGGCCCCTGGCCTAGCAATGTGGCACCCTGAGCAGCCTCTGATGTTCCTGCTTGAGCCCCAGAACCAGCCCTGAGTGAGTGGGGGCAGGGAGAGCAGCTCAAACATGCCAAGGGGCTGGCCAGGGGCAGGATATGAGCCTGGAAAACAGCAGTGGGTGGGTGGAGCTGGGGCAGAGCTGGGCTCTAACTCACTAGGGGTGAGTCCCATAGCTCAGAATAAGAGATGCAATTGTATAGCTAATTTTGAAATAGCTTATTTTGTAATTTGGCACTGGCTGCACAGCACTTATTTCTAAACAAATCGCTGTTCTGAAACATCCCTCGCTCCTCGTGCCATGAGGTTTGCAGGGATGTCAGAATAGCGAGCCCATTATGGTTTGAAATAAGGGGCTTGCTCTTAAGACGCGTCTGTGTGATATGAGCACCACGTCCTAAACCTCCGAGCTAGCCGGCCCACGGGTGTCAGTCTCACAAGTGGCCCTTTCAGAAAGGAGTCTCGGGCAGACACAGGGACGTTGTGGGCTCTGGAACAAGGTGGGTGGGGCAGCAAAGGCTTTTGCAGGCTGGGGAATTAGCTCAAGTGGTACAGTGCTCATTTAGCATATAAGAGGCAGTGGGATCAATATCCCATGCTTCTACAGCTCAGCTCTTGTCCCTTATTTTCACTGTCCGGGGCTCAGTGGCCCCCTCCCTCTTCCTAGCTGCTCTCCCAAAAGAGACACACCTGGCTCCCCTTTCTTTTCCCCCAGCAATTGCCATGCTGCAAAGCAGAGAGTGGAGATATCAAACCCAGCCCTCCATGAGGCTCTGTGGTGCAATGGAAAGCGTGTTGGACTTTTAAGCTGCTATAATTAACATCAGATCAGCTAGTCATTCAAAAGTTGGGGGTTCAAGTCCCATAAGTGTCACTTTAGCTGCTTTCTCATTTCCAGGGCAGCTTTTACAGAATAGGCAATCCTTAGGCGTGGGTTTGTGCCAATCCACAATTATGCAAATGAAGCACGGGATATTTAAATCCCCACTTCATTTGCAACTTTGGATGTCTACTTTTGCATTCCTCTCTCAAGGCGCAATTAAGTGTAGACATACCCTAGTAACAGAATATTTATCTACATTTAAGAACAGAAGACGATGCACTTAAGGCTGTTTCTGTGGTATAATGGCTTTCACATTTGCTTAATGGGGAGAAAGTCACTGACTCAAAGCCAGGCAGAAACAAAAAATCTTCTCCTATTGCAGCTTCCTTTGGTACCCACAAGGCAGTTCCAGGGCCTGCCCCCTAGTGCAGGGGTGGTATGTGTGTGCTGATTTTCAGGATCACGGGGGAGGCAGCTGGGCAGGTTAGGCTGAGATGGGAGGAGGCAGCGCTCCTCAGTGGTGCCTTGGCAAGGACCAGGGCATTGCAGCCACATAGTCCAAAGCCAATGGCAGCAACCTCCAGCAACCTCTGGGACATCTGTAGCCTTTGCTGCAAGGGGACACAAAACCAGGTAAGGTTCCCCTCGATGCTCAAATCCCCCAAGACCCGGCAGCCCCAGCTTGCTCCAACACCTTCCGTTCTCCCACAGCCTCTCTCCTGGCCACACAGGGCACTTCTTGGTGCTTCTCAAGCCAGGCCCTGCACGGAGCCACCAGGGCAGGAACCAGCCCTTGGAGCTCGGCTTGCACCGGAACCGGCAGTTTCCCACCACGTCTCGCTTGAGAAGAGGTGACTTGTTCCCCTTCTTCTCACCTCACGTCTCCCTTGTCTCTGTTCCCTTCAAAGGTCTCCTCCGCCTCAGGACCTGCCTCCTCAGGGCGCTGCCCTCTGCCACTGGGCTGGGAGTGGAGACCCCACAGTCTCTGCACTTGGGCTGAGAAGTCTCATTGGGACTCGTCTGTTGATGGTGTTAGTCAGCCCGATGGCCAGCCGGATCCATTCCAGCGCTGCCCGAGAGGAGCTTTCCCAATCTCCATTGGTATTTCCTGGGGCTCTGTGTAGGGGATTGGGCTTGGCCATCTTCTCTGCTGGAAATGCCTCTTCTTTGGAAAGCAGCTCCCAGGAGTTCATGGAACTTCTTCTTCTCAGCTTGGGAAAGGGACAAGCAAGGGGCGATGGGACAGGGGCGATGGGACAGGGGTGCAAAAAGCAAATCAGAAATTATTTTTTCACCTACTTAAGAACCAGAGTGACAGAATGAAACTGGTAAGTAACCAAGTTAAAAAGGAAGCATTTTTGCGCCCAGTGGAACTCCTTGCCAGAGGATGTTGCGAAGGTGAAATCTACAAGAAGGTCCAAAAAGAACTTGGCTAATTTAATGCAGGAAAGGTCAATCAATGGCATTTAACCAGGATGGACAGGGCAGGTGTCCCTAGCTGGTGTATTCCAGAAGCTGGGAATGGGTGACGGGAGGGATGACTTAATAACTGTCTGTGTGAGGATTCCTCGGACAATGAAATTGGCTGCTGTCGAGACAGGATCCTGGGCTAGTTGGACAACTGGCTTGGCCCAGTCTGGCTGCTTTGATGTTCTGTTTGGCTGTTCTTGTCCCCCCTGGGCAAGGGAGAATGAACCCCTCCCCCGATCCTGAAGTGGACAGAAAATGGCCTGTGAAAAGCTAGTGTAGGTGAGCAAAGAGCTTTGTTTGTGTCCCTGATGGTCTAGTGGTTAGATCCAGCACTCTCACTGCTGTGGCCTGGGTTCGATTCCCAGTCAGGAAACCAGCCTCAACTTTCACATAACAACTCCCTAGGCATTTTTCTTGCCACATGTTACAGCAGCTGTGACCCAAGAGGTTAACTCAGGGCCCCTTTCCCACCTCTCCCTCACTACTAAGACAACACTTGCTATTTTCAGAAGGGGCTGAGCTGGGTGACTCTAACTGCCCCTCCCCTCTCCTGCATGGGCAGCGCTACAGGAAGCTCCATGGCACACACAGAACTAGCCCAGTCTCAGGTCAGCGCAAGATGCTTTGGTTGTTGAAGGACACAACCCAGAACTGGCTCCAGCCCCCACTCAGTAACCTGGGGAAATGACCCACCAGGTCTGGGCCCCTCGGAGCCTCCCTCTGACACAGTCATGGAGCCTTCTCCCCTGGTCCTGCCTCCCCCCTTCACTCAGCTCTCACTGCTCAGTGCTGCCAGGAAGGGGCCTCACTGCGAGAGCCGCCTGGGCAGGTTCTGGCCACAGAGACACGTCCCAGAGCAGGACGGATGCTCAGACCGACACTGAGTGTTGCTCAGCGCTGGGGTGAGACAGGGAAGGACAAAAGGGTCTAACGGTGCCTGCAGCATTTCAGAACAGCCCCAGCCCCACCTCAAGTACCAGCCCTTCCTCCCCTTGGCTGGGCACTGTCTGGACTCAGGCCTCCCAGTGCCAGCCTAAGGGCTCTGGAGAGGACAGGGCAGCTCCAGAGGCAGAGTCCTTTTTCTGCAGTAGTTCAAACCCAGCCCTTGGTTCGAAAGTGACATTACTCCTCATTTTTGCCCTCTGTGCCTCCCCCTCCCCCAACACACTCCTTCCCACTTTCCTCTGCCCCTTCCCTGCTGGTAACACAAACAGGACTTTTCCTGTTGAAAGAACAAACTCTCTGGTTTTTATGTGGGGAATGTAGAACTGGGGAGGAGCTGGAAAGACCCTGGGAGGGGAGGAGGCTGGGAGGAAGGGCTAAGGCTGGCACTTCCTCTGGTGGTCCCACTGCCTCATGTCAGGGGCCTCAGCAGCACTGGGGGGTGTCTCCAGGGGGAGAAGCTGGTTCAGGGGAACTTGAGCTGCTGGGCCACTGAAGCAGGCCACCAGGAGCAGCCCTCTGTGCAGGGCACACACGCTCCAGGCCTCCCGGTCATATTGAGTCTCCTGTGTGGCTTGGGCTTCAGAGCCTGCCCCCCCAGCTGGTGCCTTGAGGTAGCCACTGCAGCAGCAGGAAATTGGGCATCAGTTCCCCTGCTTTTGGGGACAGGAAGCCAGGCCAAGGCCCTTTTAGCCACTGGGGCTGTGCAGACTGGAGCCTCCCCCTACCAGATCTCTGCCCTGCTTCCTGCAAAGCTCACATTTTTGCTTGTTTCTGCTTCCTGTCCATAGCAGGCAGCTAAAGGAAGGAAGTCACTAAACAAAACACCCTATGGCCAGCATGGGGCTTGAACCCATGACCTTGGTGCGTTATTAGCACCACGCGCTAACCAACTGAGCTAGCTGGCCTACAAAGTCAATTCACCAGTGGCCCTTTCAAGAAAGGCGCCTTAGACAGCTGCAGGGACATCTCTGAAGCTGCCAATGGCTCTTCTCTGACAGGGCCACTAGCGACTCACTGTGATGTGGGCTGGCTAGTCCAGCTGGTTTGAGGTTTGGTCAAGGTGGCTGCTGGCCGGCATGGCACACTGAGACCCAGGGCAAAGAGGCAGCCGGAATCTCTTCCTGCCAGCACCTTGCCTCCCAGCTTCTTCCCTGTCAGCAGCAGCTGCAGCCCTTTCAACACCTGGGTCAGCTGCACTTTTCTATTTGAGCTAATTCTGCTCTACCTGCAACCTGTCTCCAGTCAGTGCTCCTGCCACGGCCTGGCCCAGGAGGGCTGGGGCCCAGCACCTTTCACCCCAGCTTTGTGGGAGGCCATGCAGGAAGGGGCCATTGCAGGTGCACAACCCCAAGGCCTGCTGTGTCTGTGGAAAGGGGGCAAGAGGACACACACTTGTCACTGGGGAACAGGGCGCATGGATCCCACTAGTTCCTGCAGAAAATGAAACAGGCTGAGCATTTTGAAGAGAACAGGCCAGAATCCTGTGGGGAGAGGTGCCATCATGCACAGACTCTGCGCAGGGCCAGACTGCTTGGAGGAGGCTCTGGCCATGGACTTTCCTCCCCTCTCTTTTACCTCCTGCACCTGGGGCTGAAAGGGACGTGGACTGCAGGCTGGTCCTGCCCAGCTACCTTCCCCGGGGGGAGCAGAAAATGCTCATGGAAGGGCTTACAGGATTTCCCCAATGCACTGGCCTGAGGGCCTGAATTCTTGCTGCTCCTGGGGGCACCCAAATACCCTTCTGGGCAGGGGGGGGCACCGTCCCCAGCTCACACCCCTCCTGTCACACTTGGGGCCGTGAGAACAAAGCTTGCAAAGGGGTTTGAATTCCCTCCATCTCCCCTTGCTGCTGCTCTAAAAGAAATCCTGAAACCAGCCCCTTCTCCTGTCACTGGAGAGATGGAAATGGGGCCGTTCCTTGTGGGGAAGTAAGTGGGTGTGTCAGGAGGGGGATTTGAGCTCAAACCTCCCCATAGACCAGAATCCCCCATTAGGGGCAAGAAAGAGCCTTGAGTCTTGCAGTTGAGAACACTTGGCTTCTTCTATGCTGTGATGGGGTGTGAGAAGGTTTGTTGTAGGGGGCCTGGCTAGCTCAGTTGGTAGAGTATGAGACTCTTAATCTCAGGGTCATCAGTTCCAGCCCCATGGTGGCCCATGCTTTTCTTCATCTCACATTCTCAGCCTATAAGCAATTCACTCTCAGCTTTCACTGGGGTTTTAGAAAGAAAAAGTCTAGTTCTGGGGTCCAGCTTTAGTGGAACCAAAGAGAAAACCAAGTGCAGTTTCCATCTTCTGGGGAGAAGGGGAGAGGATTTTCTTCTCCTCAGTTCTAGCCACATCAGCCCAGGGAGGAGAAAAAATAACCCTCTGCCCACTGATTGTCCCCCGTCAGCTTCTGTAGCTTCACCTCCTTCCACAGCAGCTCCAGCTTTGAGCTACAAATCTCAAGGGGCTGGTGAGGAAATGAGGAGCTGGCAGCTTGGGTTAGTGGCTTCCCCTGAGAACAGGAGGTGGAGTGTTCACAAGGTGCATTCCCCTCCCCTGCAGAGCAGGGTGTTGGAAAGAGCGAGGAACAGAACAGTCAGCCAAGTTTAACCACTCAAGTGATTCTGTGGTGTAGTTGTTATCATGTTTGCCTAACAGGCAAAAAAAATCCCTGGTTCAAATCCAGGCAAAACACAGGGTTTGCTCTTATTGCTGCTCCTCTGGGTGCCCAGGTAAGTGCAGCTGCTGTTGACCAGCCTATGCTTGGGATGAGCCCATCTCTAACGTGACAGAGGGGGGGGAGATGTCAGCTGATAATGCCCCTGGGTATCAGCCTGGGGAAGCGAGATGAATCAGACCAGGCAGCTGCTGGAGGCTTGTGGCTTGGCCTCCCCTGCCCTGGGAGGCTGATGTATTGGGCTGGCTCTGCCTCCTGCCTCCCTTGTGTGACTTGCCCAGTGTACACAGGACAAATGTCGGAAAAGCCTCTTCCAAAAAAAGCAGAATTGAGTTTCGAAATTTGTGTAGCTTTTTCCAGAAGACCAGTGTAGTGTAGACATAGCCTGAGTGTTGCTCAGCACTAGTAGGAGACAGGGAGGGACAAAAGGGTCTAACGGCACCTGCAGCCTTTCAGAACAACCCCCAGCCCCAACCCCGAGAACCAGCCCTTCCCTCCACCCTCACTGGGGTCTGCTTGGAACTGTCTGGACTCAAGCCCACCCCCGTGTGAGCCTAAGGATTGCCTGGTCTGTAAAAGGTGCCCTGGAAATGAGGAAGCAGCTAAAGTGACTCTGGAGGAACTTGAACCCACAACCTTTGAATGTCTAGCTAGGCTCACAGTAGCCCCTGCAGCTTAAAAGTCCAACACGCTTTCCATTGCACCACAGAGCCTGATATGTCCACTCTCTGCTTTGCATCATGGCAATTGCTGGGGGAAAGGAAAGGGGAGCCAGGTTTGTCTCTTTTGGGAGAGCAGGTAGGAAGATGGAGGGGGCCACTGTGCCCCTGATAGTGAAAATAAGGGATCAGCACTGAGCTGCAGTTGGAGAATGTGGGCATTGACCCCCATGTGCATTAGCCCAGACACCCAGGCCCAGCTTGGGTGAGAGAACAAGGCGCTTCCCAGAGGGAGAGACAAAGGGAGGGAGGCGGAGACGAACACCAGGTTTCGGGGG
This sequence comes from Rafetus swinhoei, assembly GCA_019425775.1. NCBI lineage: Eukaryota > Metazoa > Chordata > Testudines > Trionychidae > Rafetus > Rafetus swinhoei. Next base: position 31,691,203 of record CM033444.1, on the reverse strand, counting down.
AAGGGTCAGTGGCTGGCTGGGGACCATGAAGGAAACAGCCTTTATTGAGGGCCGAGGGTTTACGGGTGACAACAGACCCCCTAATCCAAGGGGTCTGAGGTATCCTGGTCCTGACTCCTGTAACCACATCACGTCTGTGCCGTGCTGTATCCTGGAGCAGCAATAAACCCCTCTCTGTTCCACTGGCTGGCGGAGTCTGTTCTTGTTGCCAGGACTGAGACTCAGGCAGGAGAATGTGACCCGGCTCCCAGCACCTGGGCCCTGCATTTCTCATCCCTTCAGAGACACTTGTTAGTGGAGGAATAAATCACATTCACATGAATGTAGATTATGAAACTTTTGTTGTTGTTGTTGTTGCCTTGGAAACTCCCCCCAGACCTTCCCCTGGGGGCCCTGGCCAGCCCGCTCACACTGCACAGCTTACATCGAGGTGAGGATGCTGTGTAGACGCACCCATCCTGTTGAGGGCCAGCGGGCTGGAGGGAGGCTCTGGCCACCTCTGTTCCTCTTCTCTTTCAGGCTGTGTCTGTACTGCAGGGCTGTGTCTAGACTGGCATGATTTTCTGGAAATGCTTTTAACGGAAAAGTTTTCCGTTAAATGCATTTTCGGAAAAGAGCGTCTAGATTAGCGGACGCTTTTCCGCAAAGCACTTTTTGCGAAAAGCGCCGCGTCTAATCTAGATTTTCGCAAAAAAGGCCCGATCGCCATTTTCGTGATCGGGGCTTTTTATGAAAACAAATCTGAGCTGTCTAAAGCTTTGGCGCAAAAGGGACTTTTGCCTGAACGGGAGCAGAATAGTATTTCCGCAAGAAGCACTGATTTTTGCAATAGGAAGTCAGTGCTTTGCGGAAATTCAAGCGGCCAGTGTAGACAGCTGGCAAGTTTTTCCGGAAAAGCAGCTGATTTTCTGGAAAAAGTCTAGACACAGCCCAGCGTTTTAGCACAAAAACTCTTGGGCTGTGTCTACAATGCAGGCTTCTTGTGCAAGAACTGTTTTGTGCAAGAGTTCTTGTGCAAAGGTCTTCCACAAGAGCGCTATACTACCATGTGTTTTTGCACAAGAGCATCGATGGCAGTGTGGGCGCTCTCTTGTGCAAGAAAGCTCTGATGGCCATTTTAGCCATAGGGGTTTCTTGCACAAGAAATTAATGTTGCCTGTCTACATTGCCTTCTTGTGGAAGAGCTCTTTCACAAAAGGGCTTATTCCTTGTGGGGAGAGGAATAACTCTTCCAGAAGAAGCTCTGTTTTCCGACACTGTACTATACATTTACTTGTGCAAGAACGCGCGTGCAGTGTAGACATTCTGCACATTTTTGCGCAAGGACAGGTGTTCTTGTGCGAAAAGCCTGCACTGTAGACACAGCCTTGGAGCATCCGCACTATGAGGCTACGTCTACACTGGCAAGATTTTGTGCACAATATCTTGCCAGCTGTCTACACTGGCCGCGAGTATTTGCGCAAGAACACTGACTTTGTACTATACAGAATCAGTGGTTCTTGCGCAAATACTCTGACGCTCCCGCTCAGGGATAAGCCCACTTGCACAAGTATTCTTGTGCAAGAGGGCCAGTGTAGACAGCTGCATTAATTTCTTGCGCAAGAAAGCCCTGATGGGCAAAATGGCCATTGGAGCTTTCTTGCGCAAGAGAGCATCTATACTGGCACGGGATGCTCTTGCGCAAAAGCACCTGCTAGTATAGATGCTCTCTTGCGCAAATGCTTTTTAGACATAGCGTGAGTGTGTTTTTGTGCACGTAAATTTACAGAGCATCAGAAGAGAGGGCTTTTTCTGCAAGAGTTATTCCTCTTTCTTTGAGGAATAAGCCTTTTTACGCAGGAGCTCTGACTTTTTCCAGAAAAACGACCAAGCATTGCTCTGTCATCACTGAAAGATGTCAACAGCAGCTGTGACCCAACAGGTTACTTAGAGGCCCCTTCCCACCAAGACAGTGCCTGCCATTTACACAGGCCTTTCAAAAGGGGCAGAGCTGGGTGACTCAAACTGCCCCTCCCCCCCTCCAGCGTGGGCAGCCCTGCAGGAAGCTCTGTGGCACACACAGCACTAGCCCAGCGCACAGGCAGGTCAGCACAAGATCCGTTGGTTCAGTTGGATTGTTGAAGGAGACAACACAGAACTGGCTCCAGCCCCACTCAGTAACCTGGGGAAATGACCCACCAGGCCTGGGCCTCGGAGAGGCAACGATTCCCCACTGGCCAGGGCAGAGTCTCCTCTGACACAGTCATGGAGCCTTCTCCCCTGGTCCTGCCTCCTCCCTTCACTCAGCTCGCACTGCTCGGTGCTGCCAGGAGGGGCCTCACTGCTAGTCAGTGTTCTCGTTCCAGGAGCAGGTGAGTTTTGTCTTGTGCACCAATACTGAGGTCGTGTGAGTCTGTTCAGGTGTGAGCCCCGCACCTGCCAGTTACTAACCAATATCTTAGCTACACATTATGGGAGAAAGACACTAACCAAGGGATAATTAACACTGGGCTGCGACTAGTCTCTGCGTCCCCCAGGGCCAGTAGGGAACTGAATGGGGACAAGGCAAGAGGCAGATCCAAGGGGCTGGCTAAGTCCAGTGTGAGAAGCACATGGAAAGAGACCCAGAAGCAAGTGAGAGAACAGCATGAAGACATCAGGATCAGGACCAGAGCAGTACGGCTGTGTCTACATTGGCCAGATTTTGTGCAAAAGCAAATGCTTTTGCGCAAAATCTTGCTGCCTGTCTACACTGGCCACGAGTTCTTGCGCAAGAACACTGACGCTCCCGCTCGGGAATAAGCCCTCTTGCGCAAGTGTTCTTGCGCAAGAGGCCAGTGTAGACAGGGTGACAGAGCTCTCTTGCACAAGAAAGCCCCGATGGGCAATATGGCCATCGGAGCTTTCTGGCGCAAGAGAGCATCTATACTGGCACGGCACCTGCCAGTATAGATGCTCTCTTGCGCAAATACTTTAACACAAAAACTCTTGCGTTAAAAGCATTTGCACAAGAGAGTGCCAGTATAGACGTAGCCTGCAAGTAAAACCAGGAGCTAAAGAAAGCCAGGACAGGATGATAAAGTGAATCCCTACTCCTCTCTTCTTCAAAACTAATTTTGAACTTTTTGACAGTAGCCAACCACTCAGTCTAGACTCTCTTGCTCCAGCTTCCCAACAGAAAACAAGGAACAATCACCAATAGCAGACAGCAATTACATTAAAGCAACACTAGCTGGTTGCTTTATGCTCAGAAGAGAACACTATCACTCATCCTCTTGGCTAGCTAGACCAACCATTTTCAGCTATATTTCTCTAGTTATCAACTACAAAAATGATCCCTAAAAGTACAGTTTTAGCAGGGTCCTGCTCGCTGCACACCCACACTCATGTGCATTCACTTTCTCCTCATGGGGAATGTTCTCACACAACACTTAGAAAACTAAAGAACAGAAATAATCTCTGCAAAGTGCTTGTCCCATTCAAACACACTCCACCAGATTTAGAAACCTGCATATTAGAATATGCCGTGTCCCTGTTTACAGAAACATGCCTCCTGATTAGCATGTGGAGCACCTGGCAGCCAATCAAAATCTCTTGCTGTTTCTTCCTGAAACTGCAGGTCCTGGGGCTCCTCTAAGCCAGCGGTAACCAACTGCCAGTCCGCAAACCAGCAAGGCCAAGAACCCTTGCCTGCCGGGCAGAGTTGGAAAGTAACTAAGTAGAAATACTTGATTACACTACTATTTTCAGAAAATATTGTACTTTTTACTCCACTCCCATTTCCAGAGGCGCTGGTGGGAAACTGCCGGTTCCCGTGCAAGCCGAGTGCCAAGGCCTGGTTCCTGCCTGGTGGCTACATGCAGGGCCTGGCTTGAGAAGCACCAAGAAGTGCCGTGTGTGGCCAGGAGAGAGGGTGGGGAGAACGGAAGGTGTTGGAGCTGGGGCTGCCGGGTCTTGGGGATTTGAGCATCGGGGGAACCTTACCTGGTTTTGTGTCCCCTTGCAGCAAAGGCTACAGACGCCCAGAGGCTGGAGGTGCTGCCATTGGCCTTGCATGTGGCTGCCATGCCCTGGTCCCTGCCAAGGCACCACTGAGGAGCCTCAACCCCAGTGCTGCCGCCTCCCATCTCAGCCTAACCTGCCCAGCTGTCTCTCTCGTGCTCCTGACAATCAGCACACACATGCTACCCTGCACTAGGTGGCAGGCCCTGGAACTGCCTTGTGGGTACCAAAGGGAGCCACAATAGGAGAAGATTTTTTGTTTCTGCCTGGCTTTGAGTCAGTGACTTTCTGCCCATGAAGCAAATGTGAAAGCCACGACACCACAGAAACAGCCTTAAGTGCATCTTTGAGCTCTCCCCTTTCCTTGATTGCTCTCTTGAAATGAATGAGGTGTGAATGGAGACTGAAAGGGGAGCACCTTCAGCAGCAGTTGCCAGGGTGGAGAAGGTCTGGGAGCCAGACCCAAGACAATGCCTGTAAAGTGAGCTCATTAAGAAGACTGCACATACAGATGCCTTGGGAGTCCAGCAGCAAGTGCCTGCCCTTGGAAGAACTCTCTTTGAAGCAGCATTAGGAAAGGCAAGGAGATGACTAATTGGCTGCATGAGAGGGATAAATAAGAGGCATCTTGCAGAGGGACCTGGGTTTTCATCTTGTCAACATGGGAGCGTCGATCCGGATGGGCAGAAGCCCAGCCCCACCCCTCCCCCATCTAACTCACCTGGCCAGTGCAGTGAGGGGGAACAACTTTTGGTAACAACAAGATGGACTGTGCTTGTGTGTGTGTGAGTGTAATGTGTCATATGCATATGATAAATATTGATTAATCTACGTATGTTCAATAAATGTGGCGTGTTGCCTTATCCCTCTGAAAAAAATCCCGGGTGCTTTTTTTAAGCATAACACAACCACACTTAAGTTGTGGCCCTCGGCATGTGCTGTGGGTATCATTGTGCCTCCTGTGTGAGCAGAACAGAGGATTGGGGTTGGGGGGGATTCGTATATTTTGGGAAAGGGTCCTGATTCCTGGCTCCCAGCCAGGTGCCTTGGCCCCTGCACAAAGTGCATGGTGGGAATAAGAGTTGGGGCAGCAGGAAAGGGGCCGGCCCCGCAAGCAGGTGGGAGAAGATGGGAGTGAATCCTGCTTGCTCTCATGCGCAGGGCAGCACTTTTCCAGTGGAGCTAATTCTGCCCCATCTGCAACCTGTCTCCAGTGCTCCTGCCACTGCCCGGCCCAGGAGGGCTGGTGTCCAGCAGCTCTCTGCCCGAACGTGGCTGGCTTTTGGGGAGAGTAAGTAGGAAGTCGAGGGGGACGGGGACTACTGGACCCACTTAGCCCCCTGGCTGGCTCTGCCAGTAAAAAGTAGAAGGGGGCTTGCCCTGCACACTGGAGAACATGGGCATCAATCCCACTACCTATCACATACAAAGCAAGCACTCTACCACTTGAGCCAATTCCCCTACTATGTTAGGGCTAGTCTTCTTGGAGGCTCTTCCCTTCTCCACAAGGACGTCTGCCTTCTAGGTCAGTTAGTCAAGCGAAAGGAGATGGCTCCAAAAAGGCCTCAAGGGCAACTCTCAAGGAGACTCCCTGCAGCAAAGCCATGGGGGGTCTTTGAGATGGCCCCTGCCCTGCAGCCTGTCCCACCTGGCCATTGTCATGGACTCTCTGTGAGGTCATCACCTCCCAAACTCCATTAGCCAATAAGCTGAGGGGCTGCAAAAGGCCCTTGTGATGTCACTGCCACACCCACCCCTGCCCTCCAGGGCTAATGTCCTGCCCTAGGCAGCCCCTTTGCATGGCTGAGCTGCTCCCATGGGTGAAAGTGACACATTTCTTACAGGGACTGTTCTATTGGGCACCACCCCTTGGGTGGGGGGAGGCTCAAGGCAGGAATTTGGAGGAGGGGTTGTGATAGGACAGTACCTGTAAGAAATTAAAATGTGGAGTGTGGTCAACTCAGGGCAGGGATTTGGGGCGTGTGTGAGGGGGGGCTCAGGGCAAGGGTGAGGATGTGGAAGGGGAGAGAAGTCAGGGCACAGGATTAGGGATGTGGAGGAGGCTTGGGGCTGGGACTGTGTGTGTGTGTTGAGGGGATCCCTCTGCTCTGGGCTCTCTGGGGCCCGTTAACACACAAGGGCTTTCCCTGCAGTGCGCTGGGGAGAAAAACCCCTGAGCCAGTGACACGGACTGATCTGGGTGCAGGCGAATGAGGAGGGTTTCAGTAAAGCTACATGTGAATGGATCCATCTAGCAACCACTGCCAGCCACACACACAGGGGGAGGGGACTTTACCCAAGGGGGTTAATCAGATGGACGGGAGTTTCCAGTGCTGGGCTGTGGCCAAGATGGATGAGGGGATGTCACAGGGCACTAGCATGGTCAGGGGAGCAGAGAGGGCCCTGCTGCACTGAGAAACGTGCCAAAACCTGGGATTGAACCAGGGACCTTTAAGTGTTTCATCTAAGGTTCCTCATACTGAGCTGCTAATAAACCCGTCTGGCTCATTATTAACTGTCCGGGATGTTTGGCAGCCGTGTCACAAACATGATGCCGTCGTGCACGGACCAGGAAGGCGAGACTGGTGTTTCCGGCCACCTACAGTTTGACTTGCTCCTTCCCCCCCATTACCTGCCCTAGCTCCTTGGCTGACCCGGCAGCTGAAGTGGTCGGGGGCCCAGCAGCCTGGGGAGGTAGTTGGGTGGCCAGACCCTGGTGGCAAGAGTCTTGGTGCTTCTTGTTTCCCTGCCACCCTCTGGTGCCCTCACTCCTCACCCGCAGCCCCTGCTACCTGCCTGGGTCCCTGTGCTGTGTCAGATGCTCAATGAACCCTCCTGTTTCACACTGGCTGAGAGTGGCTCTGGGCTAGGGAACACGGCTGTGTCATTCACTATGGGAGTGGGAGGCCCCCGGAGCGCGTGGACTCCCCAAGGGGCACACAGTGAGAGACAGGCGGCTGGAAGCTCAGGGAGGGGCGGTCCCAGGAGGCAGAGGGGCACCTGTGACTCTCGGCTGGCAGCTGACACTCTGCTCCTTGCTTCCCTCCCGCTGCTTCACCTCCCAGGGCTTGTTTCTCCTTCCTTGTCCATAGCAGGCAGCTACACAAAGGCAAGTCACCAAACCAGACACCCCTGTGGCCAGTATAGACCCTCAGGGCGCCCCCGCCTGCCCCGTGCTGAGAACCAGGCCCAAGCAGGAAAGAGGCGGGTGGGCCCTCTTGGGGCCAGGGTCTCACCACCCATCTTCTTCCTGCCATCGGCCGCCACAGCCCCTTTCAGCCACTGGGTCTGCCCAGGAAGGGGGGCAGAAAATGGGGCCAAATAGCAAGCTAGGGTGTGGGGGCAGGCAAAGCTCATCTTGCCTTGCACGGCCACCAGCAATAGCATCTCTTGTGCATGCCTGTGGAGTAAAGCATCCTGGAGGGAGAAGTGGTGACATCAGAGTAGCCCCTATAGCCACTGAAATAGCTTAGTGTGGGGTGCATTAGTGTAAAGAGATAAGGGCCCCTGGTTCAATTCCAGTCCCTGGTGGAAATCTTTGCTCCTGTGGCAGAGCCCTTGTGTAGGTAGGTCTACCCTGGGGTCTTATTTCTAGCAAAGAATGCAAAGTAGACACACCAGAGTTGCACATGAAGCAGGGATTTAAATAGTACACACTTCATTTGCATACTTTCACCCATGCGCTGTTTTGAAAGTGAAAGGGTGCTCTGGGGCTGCTGCATTAGTTCAAACCAAGCCCCTTTGGTTCAAACTAATGTTACTCATTTTTTGCCCTCAGTGCCTTCCCCAACACACACCAATCCCCCAACATACCCCCTTCCCGCTTTCCTCTCCCCTCCCCTGCTGGTAACACAAACAGGACTTTTCCCTGTTGAAAGAACAAACTCAAAAATGTGCAAAAATGTGCAAAAAAATGCAAAAATGTGCAAAAATGGCAATTCATTAAGTATGCCAATGAGGTGCGGCAATATTCATTGCCGCACCTCATTGGCATATGTTCTTGCGCAAGACGGGGCAGTGTAGACATAGCAGAACAATTCCCAAAGCACAGGATTGGTTCTGGCTCATTTACTGGGACTTAAGGGCACTTGCACAAGAGGGCTTCTTCCTTGTACGGTGCGTCGGAGGTCTTGCGCAAGTAGACCTCTTTTCCAATGCTGTACTGTAAATTTAGTTGTGCAAGAACTCACATGCAGTGTAGATGCCGTGCAAGTATTTTCACAAGAATGGCCGTTCTTGTGGAAGAAGCCTGCAGTGTAGATGTAGCCTAAGTGCCTCTTGAAAAACTTTCTGACTATGTCTATACTGCAGGCTTCTTGTGCAAGAATGGCTGTTCTTGCTCAAATACTTACAAATGCCTCAAGCTAGCATCAGTAGCCCAGCTGTTTAGCAAACAGTACTTTTGAGGTTTTGAGTTCAAGGCTGACGTAAAGCAGTGATTGACACTAACCTTACCCTTACAATTAGCTTATGAAGCTGGAATTCCAGCCCAGAGGACATTGAGAAAGGGAGCAATTAAAATGCTTCTAATCTCCTCACCAGAATGTTGGTCAAAATCCACAGATCCACCCTCCTTTCTTCCCCACCTGCCCCTGTGCCAGGCTCCATCAAGCAGAGGGAGAAATGGGGAATAACCTGATGCAGCTATAATGTGCTGGTGATAGTGGCAGTGCAAACAGGAGCTTGAAGCCCAGACCCACCAAATCAAACCCTGTCGCTCAGTGTGTTAAAATGGTAAGAATTACCCCTGAGTGCTGGGCCCTTTCTCTCCTGAGGACTTGGCAGTGGCACTTTGGAGAGGAGGGTGCTCAGGACTTTCTCCCCTCTGGCTGATTTGGGGCCTTTGGGCAGGAGTCCTGGGGTGTCCCACAGTGTCCTGTCCCAGACAGGTGTGTGAAGGGGAGTCGCAGGCTGTTGGTGCTACAGGAAGGGAAAATTCCCTTCCTGCCCCCCCGCAGGCGCTGCTGGAATTGTCCCTCCTTTGTCCCTCCTTGTCAGAGGGCAGAGCAGAGGGACCTGCTGCCACTAGGGGGCGGGCAGCCTTGAGGCTGAGGCGACTCGGCCCTTATAAAGCCGCCAGGGCGGGGCCAGTCTGAGGAGAATGGAACCCTCGTGCCGCTTGGCGGGAAAATCCAGTTCCGACCGGTCTCTGAGTGGCCAGTGCCTGAGGGGATCCAACACGGATCCCTAGGTCACGGGTCACTGACTCCATTTAGTGGCCCCAATTACTGACCTACACACCATCATAACATTACATGTAAATGAGGCAGAACAATTAAACCAAACAGACCAAACTCCCTCACACAGGGGAGATGTAGAGATCAGAATTTTCCTGCCTTGCTCGGCTTGTCTCGCTACTTTGTCCCATTTCCTGCCCCTTTTCCTGAGCTGACTCAGTGGCTGAAAGGGGCTGCAGATGCTGATGGGGGAGGGAAGATGGGCAACAAGACCCTGGCAGAAAGAGGGTCAAGGGTCCAACCCTCTGTGTGCCAGTTGGCCTCAGATCCTGGTCATGCAGCAATTGCTCTGAAGAGGCCATAATATGCGAACCAGGAATTTTCACTGATCCCAGCCCCACCGCAGCGTTCACTGCAAGGGGACAGCCCAGCAGGGACTAAAAGCCACTGCTCCAGGTGAGGTTTGAACTCACAACCTCAGCATGTCTCCTATAGGTACTGCCATATAAGTACTGCACGCTGACCCATTGCGCCACTGGAGCAGGTCTTGAAAGTGCTTCTTCAAAGTCCTTAGATTGAAAAAGTCAAGAAGCACAAAGTGGAATTGGAGGAGAGGGGCAAGATCAATTCTGAAGGATTTGCACAAACCAACACCTCACCAGAAGGTCTCACTGAGATTTAAACTCAGCTTGCAGGAGTCAAAGTTCTGCTCTGTGCCTGAGGCTCTCAGCTCATAGTTGATACTGTACTCTTTGCTTGTTCCAATCTGCTGCTTCAACTCTCCAGACCTTGCCCCAGCTGCATGTGGCCTCATGGGAATGATCTGGATTCCTCTCCGGCAGAGGAAGGAGAAGCAATGACATGTGTTACACACTTTGGCACCATACAGACACCAGCCCTGTTTCCCCCTGCCCTGAGCTCCATGGGACAGGAAGAAGCTCCAGGAGATGGTTCCTCTGGGATCACGTCTCACATGGATACAAAGGCTGTGGGGACCCACACCCACCCTGCAGCCAGGAATGCCGGTTCCTAGAAGCTCCCACCTAGAAAGGACTCAAATGAGTGGTCAGGAAGAAGCTGGGGAGAGATGAGGCCAGAGGTTTTTGGGTGGAGAGTGCAGCTTCTCATCTCTTGGGCTAAGTTGAACAGCAGCAAACAGGGAAGTGGCTACTGGACGCTCTGCGTGGCCATTCCTCCCCAGCTGGTTCTTGTTCTTCTGCATGGCACAGCCCATGGAGACCAAGGACTTGCCAATGGGCATCCAGATCACACCCTCGTTGAATTGATGGGAATAGAAACCAGACACACAGGTTTGAACTGGTTTCAGCTGAGGACGGTTTGTCTGCTTTATGTGCATTGGCACAGGAAAGCATTATGGGTCTGTTGTCATTTTAAGAATCTCTGTACAACAGAAATCCAAAATGTGACAGCCCAGGAGACGCAATTGTTTCATTTAAGATGATCAGCTTTTTAAGGAGGCACTTGGAGTTGAAGTAAGAACCACCTGAGCTGCAGTGAAACACTCTATCACTGAGCTACACCCCCATAGCAGTCATGGCTGCCTGGTCCTAAGGCTGGGTCTGCAGCCAGGGGGAGGGAGAAGAATCTCTCTTTCGAGCTGAAGTTGAATCAGCAACCTAAGGACACTTGCCGAGCACCCGCTACAGGCCTCTGCTCTGCCAGCTGAGCTATTGAAAGGTGCCTGGGGCAGGCTGCTTTGCCTATGTTGGCCCGCCCACGAGTGCCAGGGCAAGAGCCCCCTGAAGGGGAGGGGCAGGAGAACCCAGCAGCACAGGGCTGTCACAGGCGCTTCACACGCAGGACCCTTGAGTGAAACCAGGCAGAAACGCCGCCTCTCGCTCCCTGCAGCTCCCCTTGCTGCCCTGGCAGGCGCTGCCCCTTCTCCCACCGGCCTGGGCCTGGCATCCCTCCCCCGCCCGGCACCACAGAAAGCCCCTTGGCATGAGCCTGGGCAAGCTTAGGCCCTGGGCTCTGGGGCCAGCCCCCTTGTGGGTCAGAGCCCCCTGGCCACAATGCTACTCCAGGGGGCCTGGTTCCAGGGCCTCCTAATCCCAGGGCCTGGGGTGCTGGAGGCCTTTGCCCTGGAGTCTCAGAGCTCCCCCAGTGCCACCTGCCAGGAGGGGGAATCTTCTGCAGGGCCAGTGCGATGTAGGAACCTCTCCCAGGGCAGTGCCCCAGCCCAGTCCTGCCTCTGGTGGGGGCAGGTAAGAGATACCTCCTCCCTTCCCCAGAGAGCAGCCCCTGGCCTGTAGGAGGAGGATCTGGCCCAGGGCTGCTCCCAGCAGAGGGGCTTTGATCCCAGCCTGGGTCCAGGGAAACTGCTCCCAGCATGTGCGAGGCTGGGGGAGCGAGCAGATCAGCGTTTGCAGATATCTACACTTATTTGCATAATGTGTATGCAGATATGCAGGGCTCAACAATTAGGGCAATCTACCCGCCCGTGGTGAGTAGATTTTAGCCCGGTGTGGCGCTCAGTGCAGTCTGCGCGTGTGCAGTGTTATGTAAATAAAATGTTACTGGTCTGGCAAAAGTTTGTGAATGGGTTTGTCTGTCCATGGTATAAACACAAAGTCTGGAAACACTGGCCTGATCCATGGGGGCTGGTCAAATGCAAGGCAGGGAAAACACTGGGTGAAGGGGGGGGGATATTTTCCCCAACAGGCCTTTGTCCCTCGGAATCCCTGGGGACGTTGGGTTTTGTCTCGTTTGGTTTCCCTTTTCCCTGCATCCCTCCTCAAGTGGGAGGGGGCAGCTCTCTCGCTCTCGCCGTGGGAAGCCCTGGCACAGAGATGGGATGGGCAGATGCTCTGAGAGAAGTCCCTGGGCTGTTTGGGGAGAGACCTTTCTCATGTCTGCTCTTCCTAATGCCACCAGGATGGCCGAGTGGTTAAGGCGTTGGACTTAAGATCCAATGGACGTTTGTCTGCGTGGGTTCAAACCCCACTCCTGGTAGTTTACCTTCTTTGGCGAGACATTGATCTGGATGGTGTTTAGTCCTGCTGTGAGGCAGGGGACTGGACTTTGTCTCCAAAGGTCCCTTGGGCTATACCTGCCCTGGCAGGTTCTTGTGCAAGAACACATTCATGTGTGAGCTGTGCTTTTGTGCAAGAGCATCCATGGCAGTGTGGATGCTCTCTTGTGCAAGAAACCCCTGTCCTGAGATCTTGTGCAAGAAGACTTACCTGCTAGAAAAGAGAAGAGCTCTTGTGCAAGAAGCCCTTTCTTACTACACTTTACTATAAAACTTCTTGCACAAGAGCGAGTGCGCAGTGTGGCCCTTCTTGAACAACAGCCCACCAGTGTAGACATAGCCTTCCAGTTCTAGTCCCAGTTCTGATTGGCTGAGCTGGGAGGAAGTCACAGGGAGGAGACTCAGGACTTTGTTGTTCTCCTTAAGTCCCAGCAAACGAGCCAGAACCAATCGACTGCACGGAGAATTGTTCTGTTTCTTGCCAGTGGTTGTCTCTGAGCAGCTCCTGAGTCTCTCTGTGTCCTGGTGCTTCTAACCCACTGGCTGAGCCATCCCTAGGCTGGGCTGTGGGGCTGTAGCTCCTTTGAGACACTTTATTCTGATCCGTCAGGGTGTGAAACTCCAGACTGAGGGGGAGTTTCAGCATCAGGCTTCTGGGTCCTGTTCTTCAGTCCCCACCCCACTCAGTCACCCACCCCCAGCCTCCTCCAGCACAGCCTGCCCCACCCTCTCCCCACAGGGCTTCTACAGGGGCCTCTGTCCCAGGGAGAATGGGGAGCCCCTGCCCCAGGCACCCACCCACCCTGCTGCTGCTCCCACCAGAGCAGAGGATTCACCCGACACAAGTAAGTGCCTCTGTCCTCCCTGACCCTGGCTGCTGGGTTCCCTCCTGTTTAGCTGGCTGGCCCCAGGTAAGGTCACATGAGACTGCTCATATCACCCCCTCAGCACGGAGCCCTGGGCAGCCGCCCTGCTCGCTCAGGTCTCAGGCTGGCAGGGCCTGCAGAGATACTGGGTTTGAATGACAAAGTGTTGATGCATCTATTAAAAGTCGTCTTCCTTGGCAGGGTCATTGTGCTTGTGGATTGGCTATTTTTGGATGACTGGTGTTGGCACATGCAGCTGGGCTTTAGCGAAGAGAATGATGCGAGAACGTGAGTAACCCAGCGCCTGGAAATGGGAGGAGTAAAAGTACAATATTTTCTGAAAATAGTAGTGTAATCAAGTATTTCTACTTAGTCACTTTCCACCTCTGCCCGGCAGGCAGGGGTTCTTGGCCCTGCTGGTTTGCGGACTGGCAGTTGGTTACCGCTGGCTTAGAGGAGCCCCAGGTCCTGCAGTTTCAGGAAGAAACAGCAAGAGATTTTGATTGGGTGCCAAGGTGCTCCACATGCTAATCAGGAGGCATATGTCTGTAAACAGGGACATGGAGCATATTCTAATATGCAGATTTCTAAACCTGGTGGAGTGTGTTTGAATGGAACAAGCACTTTGCTGAGATTATTTCTGTTCTTTAGTTTTCTAAGTGTTGTGTGAAAACATTCCTCATGAGGAGAAAGTGAATGCACATGAGTGTGCATGTGTAGCGAGCAGGGCTCTGCTAAGACTGTACTTTCAGGATCCTTTCTATAGTTGATAACTAGAGAAATGCAGTTGAAAGTGGTTGGTCTCGCTAAACCGTGGGGATGAGTGATAGTGTTCTTTTCTGAACATGAAACAAGCAGACAGTGTTGCTTTAATGTCATTGCTGTCTGCTATTGATGATTGTTCCTTCTTTCCTGTTGGGAAGCTGGAGGAAGAGAGCACAGGCTGAGTGGTTGGCTACTGTCAAAAGTTCAAAATTAGTTTTGAAGTAGAGAGAAGGAGGAATTTCACTTTATCGTTCTGTCCTGGCTTTTCTTGAATTCCTGGTTTTACTTGTATTACTCTGATCCTGGACTGTGTCAATATTGGCGATAGTGTGCAAAAGTGGTCGCTTTTCCGCAAAAACTTGCCGTCTGTCTACACTGGCGGGAGTTCTTGTGCAAGAACACTGACGTTCTAATGTATGAAATCAGGGCTTCTTGCGTCAGAACTCTGACGCTCCCGCTCAGGAATAAGCCCCTTTGTGCAACTGTTCTTGCGCAAGAGGCCAGTGTAGACAGGCAACATGAATTTCTTGTGCAAGAAAGCCCTATGATTAAAATGGCCATCAGAGCTTTCTTGCGCAAGAGAGCGTCTACACTGGCATGGATGCTCTTGCACAAAAGCACATCTCTTGAGCAAAGGCACATGCCAGTGTAGACGCTATCTTGCGCAAATACTTCAACGCAAGAACCTTTGCGCTAAAGAGTATTTGCACAAGATCATGCAAATGTATACATAGCCCTGATGTCTTCATGCTGTTCTCTCACCTGCTTCTGGGTCTTTTCCATGTGCTTCTCACACTGGAGTTAGCCAGCCTCTTGGATCTGCCTCATGGCTTGTTTCCCATCTGTTTCCTATTGGCCCTGGGGGGAGGCAGAGACTAGCCACAGCCCAGTGTTAATTATCCCGTGGGTTAGTGTCTTTCTCCCATAACATGTAGCTAAGATATTTGTTAATAACTGGCAGGCGCCGCGGGGGCTCACCCCCAAACAGACTCACACGACCTCAATATTGGTTCACAAGACAAAACTCACCCTGCTCCTGAAACAGGAACACTGACTAGCAGTGAGGCCCCTCCCTGGCAGCACCGAGCAGTGAGAGCTGAGTGAAGGGGGGAGGCAGGACCAGGGGGAGAAGGCTCCATGACTGTGTGAGAGGGAGGCTCTGCCCTGGCCCATGGGGAATCGTTGCCTCTCCGAGGGGCCCAGGCTTGGTGGGTCATTTCCCCAGGTTACTGAGTGGGGGGCTGGAGCCAGTTCTGGGTTGTCTCCTTCAACAACCAGACTGAACCAATGGATCTTGTGCTGACCTGCCTATGCACTGGGCTAGTGCTGTGTGTGCCACAGAGCTTCCTGCAGTGCTGCCCACATGGGAGAGGAGAAGGGCAGTTTGAGTCACCGAGCTCTGCCCCTTCTGAAGGGCTTGTGAAAATGGCAGGTGCTGTCTTGGCAGTGAGGGAGAGGTGGGAAAGGGGCCCTGAGTAAACCTCTTAAGGGCTGTGTCTAGACTGGCCAATTGTCTACACTGGCCGCTTGAATTTCCGCAAGAACACTTACGATCTCATGTAAGATTGTCAGTGTTTTTGTGGAAATACTATGCTGCTCCCGTTCGGGCAAAAGTCTTTTTCCAAAAAACTTTTGTGCAAAGGGACCAGTGTAGACAGCTGAGATTTGTTTTCCGCAAAAAAGCCCCGATCGCGAAAATGGCGATCGGGCTTTTTATGAAAGCTAGATTGGCCACGGACGCTTTTCCACAAAAAGTGCTTTTGCAGAAAAGCGTCCTGCCAATCTAGACGCTCTTTTCCGAAAATGCTTTTAACGGAAAACTTTTCCGTTAAAAGCATTTCCAGAAAATCATGCTAGTCTAGACGTAGCCCTCGAGTCTCAGCCGCTGTAACAATGAGGTAAGATGAATGAGCAGGCAGTGGTCATGTGAAAACTGAGTGGTTTCCTGAGTGAGAACTGAACCTAGGTCTCAGCAGTAAAAATACTGAAGCCTATTCACTAGACCATCAGGGACATATGAATAAACCTTTTTCCCTACCTACACTAGTCTTTCACATGCCAGTTTCCGTCCCCTTCATGACATGGATCCATTCTCCATTGCCCAGAGGGGACAAGAACAGAAACCAAACAGAAGGTCAGAACAGCCAGACTGGGCCATGCCAGTTGCCCAATTAGCGCAGGATCCTGTCTCACGACAGCAGCCAATTTCATTGCCCAGTGGCAATCCTCAGGACAGACAATTGTTAAGTGATCCCTCCTGTTGCCCATTCCTAGCTTCTAGAATACACCAGCTAGGGAAACCTTCCTGTCCATCCTGGTTAAATGCCATTGATTGACCTTCCTGCATTAAATTATCCAGTTCTTTTTTGAACCTTCTTGTAGATTTCACCTTCTCAACATCCTCTGGCAAGGAGTTCCACTGGACACAAAAATGCTTCCTCTTGGTTTATTTTTAATTTGGTTACTTACCAGTTTCATTCTGTCACCGGGGATCTTGAGTAGGAGAAAAAAAATTCTTATTGCTTTCTGTACCCCGTCATCATTACACAAAACTCTGTCCCATCGCCCCTTAATCGTCCCTTTCCCAAGCTGAGAAGAAGAAGTTCCATGACCTCATGGGAGCTGCTGTTCCCAAGAAGATGCATTTCCCGTGGAAAAGATGGCCAAGCCCAATCCCCTACACAGAGCCCCAGAAAATACCAATGGACACTGGGCACTTGTAAAGCTCCCTCTCGGACAGCGCTACCGAATGGATCCGGCTGGCCATCGGGATGACTAACGCCATTAACAGACGAGTCTCAGTGAGACTTCTCAGCCCAAGTGCAGAGACTGTGGAGTCTCCCACTCCCAGCCCAGTGGCAGAGGGGCAGCGCCCTGAGGAGGCGGGTCCCGAGGCAGCGGAGACCTTTGAAGGAACGGAGACGTAAGGTAAGAAGGAAGGAGAACAAGTCACCTCTTCTCAGGTGAGATGTGGTGGGAAACTACCAGATCCGGTGCAAGCCGAGCTCCAAGGGCTGGTTCCTGTCTTGGTGGCTTCTTGCAGGGCCTGGCTTGAGAAGCGCCAAGGAGTGAAGTGTGTGGCCAGGAGAAAGGGTGCAGAAGGAACATGGATGAAGGAGCAGGGTGGGGGAGCAGGAACAAGGGAGGGTGTCAAAGGAAGCTGGGGGTGCTGGGTGTGAAGAAAGCAAGGGGAATGGGGTGGCTGGGATCTGGGCATGAGGCAGAACATGATGTGTCTTTGTGTCTCCTTCCAGCAAAAGCACCAGCCACAGTAGTGGCACTTGCAGGTTGGGCCCTGGACTGTGTGGCCGCAACGACCTGGTCACAGGCAAGGCACCACTGAGAAGTCTCAGCCCCAGCCCTGCCTCCTCCAATCTCAGCCTAACCTGTTTAGCTGCCTCCCACATGCTCCTGAAAGCCAGCACACAGGCCGCCCAGCCCTGCACCAGGGGGCAAGCCCTGGAACTGCCTTGTGGGCACCAAGGGGAACCGCAATAAGAGAAGACTCTGTGTTTTTGTCTGGCTTTGAACCACGGACCTTTGCTTGTTAGGCAAATGTGATAACCACTACACCACAGAAACAAACTTAACAAGGGTTTCTGCTGCTGCACTTAAACTTGGGCAAATATTCGGTTGTTAACCCTTTGGCCAACAGAGATTGCTGCAGGGCCAAGGAATTCTCTATTGTCAGTTTGTGGCCTCAGGAAGGGACCAAACTAAAGGAGGCCGGGCCCCACCTGGGGACTCCAACCTAAACCCTGAGAGGCTGCTGTGACTGGCACTGGCAAGGCAGGGCTCTGACTGCAATTGCTGGGACAGGAGAGCCAGCGCCAAGTGCCCTTGTGATTCCCTGAGGGTGTCAGTGCCCGGAGACCCTGCAAGTGCAACCTCTGCAGCTCCTGCAACCGTGGAGAGTGACTCTCGTCCCCCCTCCCTTGGGATGGGCAATGGCAACAGGTGGAGGAGCTGGGAGAGAAGTCCCAGAGAGCAGCCCCATGACTAAGCTGGCCAAGCAGGTGCTGGGTATCGGGGAGGGGAGGGAGGCAGCCCCCAGTGGTGCCTGGCCAATGTGTCTGCTATCCCTGCCATCCCTCCCTACGTAGCTGGAGTTGCCCATGTCCCCACAGCAGGAAGCCGAAGGGGGCAAACAGCAGAAGTGCTGGAAGCTGGTTGGGGTGGCCTCTGGGTTTGATTTAGTGAGTCTTAGTTGGACTTGCTAAATCATACGCTGTAAGATCAATTGTGGCCATTCATCCCCAGCTGGACGTGGTCCTTGTTCTTCTGCAGGACACAGCCAAAGGAGAGTAAGGACGAGCCAATGGGCATCCAGATCAGATCATACCCTTGTTGAATGAATGGAAATAGAAACCAGACACACACACAGAGCGGGTTTGAATTGGTTCCAGCTGAGGGACGGTTTTGTCTGGTTTATGTGCGTTGGCACTAGAGCACGTTAGGGGTCTGTGGTCATTTGAAGAATCCCTGTTCAATAGAAATCCAAAGTGTGACACACCTGGAGATGTAAAAGTTTCATTTCAATTGATGAGCTTTTAAAGGGGGCACTTGTTACACCCCAAAGCACAAAGTGCATTGTGGGAATAAGAGTTGGGGCAGCAGGAAAGGGGCTGGCCCCCCTCAGCACCAGGGCACAGGCAGGAGAAGATGGGAGTGAATCCTGTTACCTCTGCCATGGCTTGGCCCAGGAGGGCTGGGGTCTAGCAGCTTTTCACCCCAGCTTTGTGGGAGGCCAAGTAGGAAGAAGCCACTGCAGGTGCACAACCCCCTGGCCTGCTGTGTCTGTGGAAAGGGGGGGAGAGGACACACACTTGTCACTGGGGAACAAGGCGCATGGATCCCACTAGTTCCTGCAGAAAATGAAACAGGCTGAGCATTTTGCAGAGAACAGGCCAGAGCCCTTCTCCTGTCCCTGGAGAGATGGAAATGGGGCCGTTCCTTGTGGGGAAAGAAGTGGGTATGTTGGGAGTGGGGTTCGACCAGGACCGACCACATTAGGGGCAAGAAAGAGCCTTGAGTCAGGCAGTGGAAAACACTTGGCTCCTGTTATGCTGTGATGGGATATTAGGAAGTGTTTTGCAGGTAGCCTGGCTAGCTCAGTTGGTAGAGCATGAGACTCTTAATCTCAGGGTCATGGGTTCAAGCCCCATGCTGGGCGGTGCCCTTCTTTAACTCACCTTCTAAGTCTACAAGCAACTGGCGCTCAGTTTTCACCAGTGTTTTAGAAAGAAAAGTCTAGTCGTGGAGTCCAGCTTCAGTAGAACCAGAGAGAGAAGCAACTGCAATTTCCATCTTCTGAGGAGAAGGGAAGAGGATTTTCTTCTCCTCAGTTCTAGCCACATCAGCCCAGGAGGAGAAAAATAACCTCTGCCCGCTGATTGTCCCCATCAGCTTCTGTAGCTTCACCTCCTTCCACAGCAGCTCCAGCTTTGAGCTACAAATCTCAAGGGGCTGGTGAGGAAATGAGGAGCTGGCAGCTCGGGTTAGTCGTGTCCATGAGAACAAGAGGTGGAGTGTTCACAAGGTGCATTCCCCTCCCCTGCAGAGCCGGGTGTTAGAAAGAGCTAGGAACAGAACAGTCAGCCAAGTTCCAGCCCCTGAAGTGTGTTTCTGTGGTGTAGTGGTTATCACATTTGCCTGATAACAAAAGGTTCCTGGTTCCAAACCAGGCAAAAACACGAGTGCCAAAAATAATTGGCATAACGGCTTTGCGCAAAAGGGTTTTTCTTGCGCAAGAAGGGGCAGTGTAGACAGCCCTGTCTTGCGCAAGAGCCTCTTCTGCGAAAATGGTGGTTCATTACCTCTGCAAATGAGGCTAGGCGATGTTCCAATGCTGAACCTCATTTGCATAGCTCTGGTGCAAAAGCGTGCCAGTCTAGCTGTAGCCTTGGGCTATGTCTACACTTGTGCTTCTTGTGCAAGTACAGCTGTTCTTGTGCAAGAATCTGCACAGCATCCACACTACCTGCCTGCTCTTATGCAAGTAAATTTACAGTATGGTGTGGTAAGAGAGGGCTCCTTGTGCAAGAGCTATGCTTTCTTTGACAGGTGTAAGCCCTCTTGCACAGGAGCTCTTGCACAAGAGGGCAGTGTGGATGCTCGGCAGGGATTTCTTGCGCAAGAAAGTGTCCACACTGCCATGGGTGCTCTTGCACAAAAGCACAGCTCGCACATGGCAGTATGGATGTTTTCTTGCACAAGAGTGTGAACCCACAATTATTTCCAATTTGAGAACAACTTATACCTCCAGATCAGCGGCACAGCCATGGGTACACGCATGGCCCCACAGTATGCTAATATCTTTATGGCTGACCTAGAACAACGTTTCCTCAACTCCCGTCCCCCTTTTACCCCTTCTCTACTTACGCTACATCGATGACATCTTTATGATCTGGACTCATGGCCAAGAAACACTGGAGACATTCCACAGAGATTTTAACAACCTACACCCTACCATCAATCTCAGCCTGGACCATTCTACACGAGAGATCCATTTCCTGGACACCACAGTACAAATCAGCAATGGAAAATTAGACACCACTCTCTACAGAAAACCCACTGACTCATACAGTTACCTCCATGCTTCCAGCTCCCATCCAGAACACACCATACGATCCATCATCTATAGCCAAGCCCTTCGATACAACCGCATCTGCTCTAATCCCACTGACAGAGACCAGAAACTTCAGGATCTCTATCAAGCATTTATAAACCTCAACTACCCACCCGAAGAAATAAAAAAGCAAATTGAAAGAGCCAGACGAATACCTAGAAACCATCTACTTCAAGACAGACCCAAGAAAACCAACAATAGAGCACCACTTGTCATCACCTACAGCCCCCAACTTAAACCCGTCCAACACATTATCAATAAACTACAGCCTATACTGGAACAGGATACTAAACTCCGAGAGACTCTGGGAGACAGACCCACAGTCTCCTATAGACAACCACCTAACCTCAAGATGATTCTTACCAACAACCACAGGACATACCACACTAATACCAACCCTGGTACCTTCCCTTGCAACAAACCCCGTTGCCAGCTCTGTCCACATATTCACTCTGCTGATACCATTATTGGACCTAACCAAGTGAGTTATAAGATCAACAACACATATTCCTGCACATCCAGAAATATAATTTATGCTATCATGTGCCAAAAGTGTCCGTCTGCTATGTACATTGGACAGACGTCTCAGACACTTCGCCAAAGGATCAATGCCCACAAAACAGACATTAGACAGGATCACAAAGAAAAAACAGTTTCTTGTCATTTCAACCAGAAAGGACATTGTCTCAATGACTTGATTACTGCATCCTGCTTCAAAGACCTTTTCAGACCACGTTTGAAAGAGAATCCTCTGAACTGTCATTCATGCTTAAATTCGACACTTTACACTTAGGTTTAAACAAAGACATTAATTATCTTAGCCATTACAAAGATAGCTTCCCCAATTATCACCTATAATATCATTAGCTCACAGACATTTACCTCCCCCCGCCCCATCCCCCTTCTGTTCTGAAATTTGATTTGTCCTTTTCATATGTGTTCATTTTTTTAAAATTGTATCCTTTGGTATATATGGTTGTGACAATTTTCTTCCACTATTTGATCTGAGGAAGTGGGTCTGGCCCACGAAAGCTCATCACCCAATAAACCATCTTGTTAGTCTTTAAAGTGCTACATAGTCCTGTTTTTTGTTCCAGCTACACCAGACTTACACGGCTACATTTCTTTCCATATTGTTACTGATGACCTTTCCATGCCAAAGATAGAAGGAAACCCTCAAGGGTGTTTCTAGACCAAGGTTCATTCAAGTGGTTTGTTTTTTTGTGGACCTGACCCTACCGCACCCCTAGAGACTCTGGAACAAAGAAGACACATGAGAAGAACCCAGCTTTCTTCCTTTTGCTGTGACATGGATGGATCCAGCTCAGGTTTCACTCAGGGGGTCTGTCTGCATGTGAAGTACCTGTGACAGCCCCTGTGCTCCTCTGCCCTGCATCAGCAATGTCATCCACTTGGGGGAGCAGTTGCCCTGAGACTTGCAGAAGGGACAACCTGGACAAAGGAGTCCAATTCCCGCACCCTTCAATAGCTCAGCTGGCAGAGTGGCGGACAGTAGCGTGTGCTTGGCAAGTGATTCTTAGGTTGGTGGTTCAACGCCAGCTTGAAGGAGCCATTCTTTTCCCTCCAGCCTGGCCTTAGCAGAAGGCAACCAAGGTGGTTGCCTTGGGTCCATGTCTTCAGAACCCTGCGCTGCAATTGACAAAACAATGGTGGGGATGAGCTGCCAATCACATTTCTTGGGCTGCGCGCAGGTTCTGTCCACACACAAAAGTTGTTTTGGAACAGTGGCCATTATTCCAAAATGCAAGAGTCTACACAGCAATTTCATTATTTTGAAATAATTCTGAAGTAACAGACGTCTTATTCCGACTTCTGCAACCCAGAAATATACATTTCTGCAAATACAGAGGCAGCTCCCAGCTGTAGGACCCACTTGTGCCCATTTTTGGGGGCGTTAAAAGAGAACCCACCCACAGGGCCTTCATTGTTCCATCTTCATCTTGTATTGGCTGGGAATTGAAGCCAGTTCAACTGCCAGGAAGGCAGCTATGATCACCGCTTTACCACCAGTGCCTGTACCAGTGCATTGTGGGAAAGTTAGTGAGGGAAGTCCATGTCCACTGTGAAGCAAGCTGGAGGCGAGAGGGTGCCTGTGTGGTTTGGGATAAAGCATAACTTCTTGGCCATTTGGCCGAGATCAGGAGCAGCGAGGTGTGGGTAGTGGCTGCCCTGAGCTCTCCATGCTGTCAAAAGCTAGGTGGGAGAGGAATCCCGGAGGTTATTGGGTGGGAGAGTATAGCTTCTTGGCTCTTTGGCTAAGTTCAAGAGCAGGAAGAGTTGAAGGAGTGGCTGCTGGATGCTCTGCATTGCCCAGAGATCCAGAACAAGAGCTGTCCTTGTGTTTTTTGCCACAAAACATTTTTTTCTCAGCTGTTTGGCTAAGATCGAGCGCTTTCTGCCTCTTGGAGAGCCAAGTCACAGGCACAAGCCCCCCAGAGACCCCTCTGGCCCTTCCAGGGACACATCGCAGGACCAAGCAAGTGGCAGCAAGTGCCGGGCACTGTCATGGTCAGGGCCAGAGATAAAGCTGTGGTCCGAGGAGGAGTCTCTGCAGGCCCGGCAGTCCAGGCGGAGGAATGCAGATATTTATGGCCGAATGCCTAATGGCCTTGCAAAGAAAGGCCACCTCCCCCCTCCCCAGACCAAGTCAGAGCCACGGTCAAGGAACTGCGGCAGGGGTATGTGAGGACCCGTGAGTGCAGCTCCGCACTGGGGAAGCACACCGCAGCACTGTGCATACTGTGAGGACCTGGACCAAGTCCTGGGGGCTGGGGAACCCCTGTCTCCAGGGACAGTTGTGGAGTCTGGGACGGAGACACCTGGGCAGCAGCGGCCGCAGCTTCAGGATGACAACCCTGCTGACCAGCAGCTCCAGGATGGGGTGGAGGATTCCAGGAACGTTGTGACCCTCACCCTGGAACCGGTCCCCCAGATGCAGGAGCCTCCCAAACGTCTTAGGGCTCCCGGGAGGGAACATCAGGTGAGCGTTGTGAGGCTGCAGCACACACAGGGAAGTAGAGGCGGGAGCACAGGGGATGATGCACTATCATGAAGCGTCATGCTGATCGTATGTTGTGGGACACCCCACATGACCTCCCCCCACCATGTATGCAAGGCACCACCTGCTCCTGCAGAGAGTGCTGCCAGCGGCTAATTTCCTAACACTGAATGCAAACATGCAACTGCAGTGGGGGTATAGCTCAGTGGTAGAGTGTTTGACTGCAGATCAGCTGGTCCTTGGTTCAACTCCAAGTGCCCCCTTAAAACTTTGATCAAATTCATTTAAACCTTTGCATCTCTAGGTGTGCCACATTTTGGATTTCCATTGTACAGGGATTCTTGAAATGACCACAAACTCCTAACATGATCTTGCATCAATGCAAGTAAACCAGGCAAACCCATCTCTCAATTGAAACAAGTTCAAACCTGCTGTGTGTCTGGTTTCTATTCCCCTCAATTCAACAAGGGTGTGATCAGAATGCCCGTTGGCCGGTCCTTGGTCTCCATGGGCTGTGCTGTGCAGAAGAACAAGAACCGCGTCCAGCGGGGGAGGAATGTCCACAATCAATCCTATGGAGTTTGATTTAGCAAGTCCAGCTTAGACTCACTAAATCAAATTCAGAGGGTACCCCACCAGCTTCCAGTACTTCTGCTCTTTGCTCCCTTTGGGTTCCCGCAGTAGGGACACAGCCAGTCTCACCTGAAGGAAGCCAACTCTAGCTACATAGGGTATGTTTACACTTGCACCCTCTTTCGAAAAAGGGATGCAAATGTAAAGATTCAAAAGTGTAAATGAAGCCACCAGGGACACATACAATGGGCCTGCAAAAAAATGAAACAGCTGAGCATTTTGCAGAGAACAGGCCATAGCCCTTCGGGGTGCGGGGGTGGGGGGCGTGCTCCCTTGCTCACACCCCTCCTGTCACACAAAGCTTGCAAAGGGGTTTGATTTTCCTCCATCTCCCCTTGCTGCTGGGCTAAAAGAAATCCTGAAACCAGCCCTGTCTCCTGTCACTGGAGAGATGGCCCTGTGCTGGGATATGAGAAACTTTGCTATGTGTAGCTTGGCTAGTTCAGTTGGTAAAATATGAGACTTTTAATTTCAGGGTCATGGGTTCGAGTCCTATGCTGGGTGATGTCCTTTAACTCACATTCTCAGTCTACAAGCAATTCACTCTCAGCTTTCTACAGGGTTTTAGAAAGAAAAAGTCTAGTCCTGGGGTCCAGCTTTAGTAGAACCAAAGAGAGAACCAACTGCAATTTCCATCTTCTGAGGAGAAGGGAAGAGGATTTTCTTCTCCTCAGTTCTAGCCACATCAGCCCAGGGAGGAGAAAAAATAACCCTCCGCCCGCTGATTGTCCCCTGTCAGCTTCTGTAGCTTCACCTCCTTCCACAGCAGCTCCAGCTTTGAGCTACAAATCTCAAGGGGCTGGTGAGGAAATGAGGAGCTGGCAGCTCAGGTTAGTCACTTCCCTGAGAACAAGAGGTGGAGTGTTCACAAGGTGCATTCCCCTCCCCTGCAGAGCAGGGTGTTAGAAAGAGCTAGGAACAGAACAGTCAGCCAAGTTCCACCACTGAACTGTGGTGTTGTGATTATCACGTTTACCTAACATGTAAAAGGTCCCTGGTTCAAAGCCAGCCAGCAACATAAGGTCTCATCTTATTGCCGCTCCCCTTGGTGCCCAGGTAAGTGCAGCTCCTGCTGCCCGGCCTGTGCCTGGGATGAGCCCAGGTAACAGAGGGGAGTGATATCAGCTGAAAACGCCCCTTGGTGCCAGCCTGGGGAAGCCAGAGAGGTCAGGCCGGGCACTTCTAGGCTTGTGCCTTCGGAGGCTGGCGTATGGGGCTGGATCTTCCTGCTGCCTCCCTTGTGTGATTTGCTCAAGGATGAAATGAGGCAGGAATGGGGCAGAGGAGGGAAGCCAAACTGAGGGGCTCAGCGCCTCTGTGGGATTCAGTGGGGTGAACAGAGCCCTTCCCCTCCCGTTCTGCCAAAGGCAGTGGGAGTGGGGCTGGCTGCGGGGAGGCAGAGTCCTGTGCCTGTCTCAGGGGTCCCAGGGATGCTCCTTGCAGTCCGGGAGAAGAAGGGGGCTCTGGGCAGAAGGAAAACAAGTAAAGTAGGTAAAGTAGCCACACAGGGAGACTCAATATGACCGGGAGGCCTGGAGCGTGTGTGCCCTGCAGAGAGGGCTGCTGCTGGCGGCCTGCTTCAGTGGCCCAGCAGCTCAAGTTCCCCTGAACCAGCTTCTCCCCCTAGAGCCACCCCAGGGCTGCTGAGGCCCCTGACGAGGCAGTGGGACCACCTGAGGCAGGAGCCAGCCCCATCCCTGAGCCCCACCACCCCCTTCTTGCCAGAGGAAGGTACCAGTGCCAGTCCTAACCTTAGCCATAAGCCCCACCTCCCCAAACCCCAACCCCCATCACAAGTTCTTTCCCCAGTCCCTCCCCAGTTCTACATTTCCCACATTAAAAAAAACCAGAGGCTGCATCTAGACTGGCACGATTTTGCACAAATACTTTTAACGGAAAAGTATTTGCGCAAGAGAACGTCTATACTGGCAGGTGCCTTTGCAAAATCTTGCCAGTCTAGATGCAGCCAGAGAGCTTGTTCTTTCAACAGGGAAAAGTCCTGTTTGTGTTACCAGAAGGGGAAGGGGGAGAGGAAAGTGAGAAGGGTGTGTGTTGGGGTGTGTTGAAGAAGGGTGTGTGTTGGGTTGTGTTGGGGGGGGAGGCACAGAGGGCAAAAAATGAGGTGTAATGTTAGTTCGAACCTAGAGGCTTGGTTTGAACTACTGCAGCAGCCCCAGAGCACCCTTTCACTTTCAAAACAGCACATGGGTGAGAGTATGCAAATGAAGCACATGTTATTTAAATCCCTGCTTCATTTGCAACTCTGGTCTGACTACTTTGCATTCTTTGCTAGAAATAAGAACACAGTGTAAACATACCCACACAAGGGCTCAGCCACAAGAATGAAGATTTCCACCACGGACTAGGATTGAACCAGGGCCTCTCAAATGTTCACGCTAATACATGCCCCACTAAGGTACTTCAGCAGCTACTGTAGCTGCTCTGATGTTACCAGTTCTCCATCAGGGATGCTTTACTCCACAACAGCGCACAAGAGTGATGTTGTTGCTGGTGGCCCTGCAAGGCAAGACGAGCTTTGCCTGCCCCTCACAGCCTGACTCGCTACTTGGCCCCATTTCCTGCCTCCCTTCCTGGGCTGACTCAGTGGCTGAAAGGGGCTGTGGCTGCTGATGGTGGGAAGAAGATGGGTGCTGAGACCCTGGTGCCAAGAGGGCCCACCTGCCTCTTTCCTGCTTGGGCCTGTAAGAAATGTGTCACTTTCACCCCTGGGAGCAGCTCAGCCATGCAAAGGGGCTGCCTGGGGCAGGACATTAGCCCTGGAGGGCAGGGGTGGGTGTGGCAGTGACGTCACAAGGGCCTTTTGCAGCCCCTCAGCTTATTGGCTAATGGAGGTTGGGAGGTGATGACCTCACAGAGAGTCCATGACAATGGCCAGGTGGGACAGGCTGCAGGGTAGGGGACATCTCAGAGAAACCCCATGGCTTTGCTGAAGGGAGTCTCCTACTTGAGAGTTGCCCTTGAGGCCTTTTTTGGAGAGTTCTCCTTTCCCAAGACTAACTGATCTAGAAGACAGACGTCCCTGTGGAGAAAGTAAAAGCCTCTAAGAAGGCTACTTTTCATATAACAGGGGGAATTAGCTCAAGTGGTAGAGCGCTCGCTTTGCATGCGAGAGGCAGTGGGATCGATGCCCACATTCTCCAGTGTTGGGGGAAATCCCATTTTCTTTTTACTGGAAGAGCCAGCCAGGGGCTAAGTGGCTCCAGTAGCTCCCCCTCCCCCCACTTCCTACTTGCTCTCCCCAAAAGCCAGCCAGGCTGGGGCAGAGAGTTGCTGGACACCAGCCCTCCTGGGCCAGGCAGTGGCAGGAACACTGGAGGCAGGTTGCAGGTGGGGTAGAGTTAGCTCCATTGGAAAAGTGCTGCCTTTGCGCGCAAGAGGAAGCAGGATTCATTCCCGTCTTCTCCCACCTGCTCTCTGGTGCTGAGGGGCCGGCCCCTTTCCTGGTGACCTAACTCTTATTCCCACAATGCACTTTGTGCAGGGGCCGTTGGTCTTTTTGCCAAGGTGTGTGGCTGGGAGCCAGGACTCAGGACCCTTCCTAAAATATATGAATCCCCGCCCCCCGCGACCCTCTGTTCCACTCACACTGTCTGGCTGCTGCCCACATGGGCGGAGCTCAGGGGCCAGGTGGGTGACCTGCCCTGCAGCTGTGATGGCATCAGGCCCTTCCTGCCCGCCTGCTCACTCTGGAGATGGAGCTCCAGTGGCCTCAGACACCCAGCAAGAGGAACAAAACTCTCTTTGGTGAACCTCAGGACAAGGAAGCCAAAGCACATGAAGCATGAGGGCCTTGCAATAAACAGCCCAGCCAGTCCCACTGAGACTTGAATTCAGATTGCAGGATTGAGCCTTGAGTGCTGCCCCTTACACCATGGCACCTAGAGCTGGTGCCTGTGGGGGCACCTGGGGCTCTCAGGCTGGCCTTTGCTCTCCTGGCTTCCCTCCAGCTGCTTCATCTCTCAGGACTCTGTGTCCTGACCCAGCTCTGCCGCTTTTAGGACAAATCCCTTGTTAGGACCAGTCACAATCGGGTCAGTGAGGGTCCCTCCCACCTGAGATGCGTGTTACACAAAAGCCTCTTGTTCCCTGCCCACTTTGCAACACCGGCTGAAGACACTTGCTTTTGTGGGGGTGTAGCTCCATGGTAGAGTGTTTGACTGCACATCAAGTGGTCCTTGGTTTAATTCCAAGTGCCCCCTTGGAAAACTTTCCTTCTAATGGAAATATTTTCCTTTCCAGTTCCATCACACTCTGGCTTTACACTGCTTGAGGTTCTTTACATTAATAAGAACCCTTAATGCTGGGCTGCTCAACTTTGGAAGCCCCAGGGGCCACAACGATACCCACAGCACATTGGTGCTCCCTTTGGTACCCACAAGGCAGTTCCAGGGCCTGCCCCTTAGTGCAGGGGGTAGCATGTGTGTGCTGATTGTCAGGAGCACAGGGGAGACAGCTCAGCAGGTCAGGCTGAGATGGGAGGAGGCAGCACTGGGGTTGAGGCTCCTCAACCGTGCCTTGGCAGGGACCAGGGCATTGCGGCCACATAGGCCAATGACAGCACCTCTGGGACATCTGTAGCCTTTGCTGCAAGGGGACACAAAATCAGGTAAAGTTCCCCCCTGATACCCAGATCCCAGCCACCACAAGACTCGGCACCCCCAGCTTGCTCCAACACCTTCCCTTTAGCTCGGCATGAGTTTCACAGCCTCGCTTGAGAAGAGATGACTTGCTTCTTCTCCTCACTCTCCCTCTCCCACTTCCTACTTGCTCTCCCCAAAAGC
The DNA here is from genome assembly GCA_019425775.1 of Rafetus swinhoei. Taxonomy (NCBI): domain Eukaryota; kingdom Metazoa; phylum Chordata; order Testudines; family Trionychidae; genus Rafetus; species Rafetus swinhoei. The sequence continues at coordinate 31,662,340 of CM033444.1, read as the reverse complement.
CAGCCAGGCTGGGGCAGAGAGTTGCTGGACACCAGCCCTCCTGGGCCAGGCAGTGGCAGGAACACTGGAGGCAGGTTGCAGGTGGGGTAGAGTTAGCTCCATTGGAAAAGTGCTGCCTTGATGGCGCAAGAGGAAGCAGGATTCATTCCCTGCCTGAGAGGTAGCTTCTCCCACCTGCTCTCTGGTGCTGAGGGGAATGCCCTTTCCTGGTGACCTAACTCTTATTCCCACAATGCACTTTGTGCAGGGGCCGCTGGTCTTTTTGCCAAGGTGTGTGGCTGGGAGCCAGGACTCAGGACCCTTCCTAAAATATATGAATCCCCGCCCCCCGCGACCCTCTGTTCCACTCACAGGTAGCTTTCCCAATGTCCATTGGTATTTCCCGGGGCTTTGTGTAGGGGAATGCCTCTTCTTTGGACAGCAGCTCTCAGGAGTTCATGGAACTTCTTCTTCTCAGCTTGGAAAAGGGACGAGCAAGGGGCGATGGGACAGGGTTTATGTGATGATGACAGGGGTGCAGAAAGCAAATAAGAAATTATTTTTTCTCCTATTCAGGAACCAGGGTGACAGAATGAAACTGGTAAGTAAACAAGTTAAAAATAAACCCAAAGGAAGCATTTTTGCGCCCAGTGGAATTCCTTGCCAGAGGATGTTGTGGAGGTGAAATCTACAAAAAGGTCCAAAAAAGAACTGGATAATTGAATGCAGGAAAGGTCAATCAATGGCATTTAACCAGGATGGACAAGGAAAGTGTCCCTAGCTGGTGTATTCCAGAAGCTGGGAATTGGCGATGGGAGGGATCACTTAAGAATTGTCTGTCCTGAGGATTCCCACTGGGCAATGAAATTGGCTGCTGTCGTGAGACAGGATCCTGGGCTAGTTGGACAACCCGCATGGCCCAGTCTGGCTGTTCTGATGTTCTGTTTGGTTTCTGTTCTTGTCCCCTCTGGACAATGGAAAATGGACCCCTGTCCTGAAGGGGACAGAAAGTGGCCTGTGAAAGGCTAGTGTAGGTAAGGAAAAAAAGCATATCCATGTGTCCCTGATGGTCTAGTGGTTAGGATTCAGCACTTTCACTGCTGAGACCTGGGTTCAATTCCCAGTCAGGGAAACCAACCCTAGTTTCCACATGACAACTGCCTACTCATTCGTCTTATCTCATTGTTACAGCAGCTGTGACCCAAGAGATTCACTCAAGGCCCCTTTCCCATGTCTCTATCACTGCCAAGACAGTGCCTGCCATTTTCACAAGCCCTTCAGAAAAGGCAGAGCTGGGTGACTCAAACTGCCTCTCCCATGTGGGCAGCACTTCTGGAAGCTCTGTGGCACACACAGCACTAGCCCAGGTCAGCACAAGATCCATTGGTTGGCTTTGATTGTTGAAGGCGACAACCCAGAACTGGCTCCAGCCCCCACTCAGTAACCTACGGAAATGACCCACCAGGCTGGAGCCCCTTGGAGAGGGAACCATTCCCTGCTGGCCAGGGCAGAGCCTCCTCTGACACTGTCATGGAGCTGCCTCCCCCCTTCACTCAGCTCTCACTGCTGGGTGCTGCCAGGGAGGGGCCTCACTGCAAGAGCTGCCTGAGCAGGTTCCTGCCACAAAGACACGTCCCAGAGCAGGACGGATGCTCAGACAGATGCTGAGTGTTGCTCAGCGCTGGGGTGAGACAGGGAAGGACAAAAGAGTCGAATGGCACCTGCTGCCTTTCAGAACAGCCTCTGGCCCCACCCCCATGTCCCAGCTCTTCCCTCCGCCCTCGCTGGGTTCTGCTGGGCACTGTCTGGACTCAGGGCTCCCTGGTGCCAGCCTAAGGGCCCTGGAGAAGACACAGCAGCTCTGTGGGCAGAGTCCTGAGCCCCTGGCTGGGCAGGGCTCATTAAGCAGCTGTGGGGTTGGGCTGCTGCACAGCTTAGAGCAGGGGTGGGCAAGAACTGGGAACCACTCCCAGGGCTGCACTTTTCACTTTTCCATGGTATTAACAGAGGAGGTGGGGGTCTGGGATGCAGGTTGGTGCAGACAGGAACTTGGGGCAGAGGACTGGGATGCAGGATCTGGGAGGGGTGAGGGTTCAGGATGGGGGCAGAGGGTTTGGTTTACGTGGGGTACTAGTGGGTTGAGGGAAGGGAGGGGCTGGGATACCAGTGACAGGCTCTAGCTGGGAGACTTACCTGGCTCACTCCCAGCCAGCAGCCCAGCACATTTCTCAGGCAGCCTGCCCTGCCCCCACAGGTTGCAGGGGCCATGTGGGTCAGTGAATAAGAGCCTGAGTGGAGGGGGGATGGTGCTTCACGTGGCCAGAAACCAGCCAATGGGATTGTTGCCCTGCCAGGAGCATGGACGCTAACAGCTTCACTCAGCTCTCAGGGTTCGTCTACACAGTGCGCTTGTTTTTCAATAGCTTGTTTCAAAGTAGCACATCCACACTGCAGGAAGCCTCGACTTAGATCCCCAGGACGCTCTGGGCAGTAATTACTTTGAATGGCCCTGGGCAGGTGCTATTTTGAAATAGCTGCAGTGGAGCATCGACACTCCATTGCAAAATAGCTATTTCGACGAGGCATTATCCCTCGGGCAATGGGGTTTACAGATTTGGAGCTAAGCTGTGGCTGGCTTTTGAGGTGAGTGAGTAGTAAGAGGAGGGGCCACTGCAGGCACTTGGCCCTCTGCTTGCAAAAACAAAAAAAGAAAGTAACCTACAGGTTGTTGGAGAACATGGGTATCTATCCAGCTACATTTCACATACTACGCAAACTCTTTGTCAGTTGAGCTAATTCCGCTACTGTCTTTAGACTCAAGCTTTTGGTGACTCTAAGTCAAGGAAGAGCGTCCACTGGCGGCTTCCTGTGCAACAACTCTTTTGCGGAAGAGTTCCTGTGCAAAAGGTCTTGCACAAGAGCACGTCCACACAGCCATGTGCTTTTGTGCAACAGATGTGCTTTTTAGAGCATCTGTGGCAGTGTGCACACTTCCTTGCACAAGAGAGCTCTGATGGCCATTTTAACCATAGGGGTTTCTTGAGCAAGAAATTCATGTTGCCTGTCTGTACTGCCCTCTTGCGCAAGAGTTCTTGCACAAGAGGTTTATTCCTCATGGGGAGAGGAATAACTCTTCTGGAAGAGGCCCTGTTTTCTGACACTGTATTTACTTGCACAAGAACATGCATGCAGTGTAGACACTCTGTAAGTTTTTGTGCAAAAGCCTGCAGCATAGACATAGCCCCGGAGATGGATTGCAGCAGAAATCGCCACCTGAGTGAAGACATGGCCTAATGGTGCAATTAGTTAGATGCCCATACTAACAGCCCCACTGCTAGTAACTCACAGAGGCCCTTGTTGCCCTAGAAAGGGGTGTGTCCAAAACACAAGCCTCACTGTAAGCAAGATTTGAACCTGCACAGGGAGACCCTATTGGCCTTCAAGTCCAATGCCATAACCACTCAGCCATCACAGCTGTGGGTATGTTGCAACCAGGGAAACTGGTAAATAATCCCAGTGCGCAGGCCTAACATCACTTGCCATAGAATTCACACAGCAAACTATTTCAACAGCTGTGCAGAGGAGTCCTGGCTGTTCTGGTCTTAGGCTGCCTTGGAGGTGAGTTCTGCTTCAAGGTCTTCTCCTCCTTCTTGGTCTTCTCCTTCCTCTTCTCTTCTCCCCTTTCCTTCTTGCTGGTCTCCTTCCCCCAGTTTATATAGAGAAACTCAATACTGCTTAGTTCTACCTTAACCAATTATTTTAGTATAAGTTCACTAACCAATCAGAACATACTGTAACAGAATGACCTAACCAATCAGACTCCATCGCTTTAGCTGATTTACACCTAGCAAAATCAATTATACAGCAGACAGAAAGAGATCCAAACCAGACTATCACATGGACAAACGATACTACTCGAGGGGGTGGCAGAATGGAAGTAGGAGGCCAGACTCCTTCGTGTTTCACCAGGACCTTGCACCACCACATCGTGTACTGAAAAGGGGCTCATTTATTTTCAGAAAGCCGACACCATGTTTGGAATTTTTTTATCTATATTCTCATTCCGGATGGTGAATGCACCAGGCTCTCTCCATTCTGACACATTGTAGTGACTTTAAACCTCACTGTCAGCAGTGGGGATATTTAAAAGGCACTGCTTTTACATTTGTATTCAGGATCTGTGCACACCTGATCAGTCCCCTCCCTGCTGGCTGATTCTCTCCCCCTCCTGGCCAGGCCAACCCAGCCTAGCAGGCAGCTTCTCTCCTGGCACTCCTGCTGCCATCACCAGCCCTGCTTTCAACAGCCAGTAACTCCCCTTCCACAATATCCTCCATAGTTTAGACCTACTGAACAGCTACAGGCCTTCCAATGGGGTTATAGAAAAACCACATAGTCACATAGGACCTTTCCAGGGCAGCAACATCACAATCCATGAGCACAGACAAAGGAAGGTAAATGCAACTGTGAAGGGACTCGAACCCTCAATCTTCTGATCCAAGTCAGACGCCTTATCCATTAGGCCACACAGTCTTGCCTTGCAGAATTGGACTTCTTGCAATGTGTGGATAGGGAAAAGTCTCCTAGTCCAGTGGTCCCCAACGTTTTGGGGCTGCCAGGCGCCTGGGGTGGGGCCACTCACAGGCCACGGGCCTGGGGCAGGGCCAAGTATGCGCCATGCGCCCAGGGCCAGCACTGGATTGTGCCACAACCTCGGGGCCAGGGCCGGCACCGGCATGTGCTGCAACCCCAGGCTGGGGCCGCACGCCCGGAGCTGGGGCCAGGGCCGGCACTGGCATGTGCCACGACCCCAGGCAGGGGCTTTCCAGGCTCCATGTGCCTGGGGCCGGCACCGGCATGTGCCGTGACCCCGGGGCAGGGGCCACCCATGCGCCCGGGGCCGGGACCTGCTGCACGCCCGGGGGCGGGGACAGCCCAGATTGCTCCACGGGTGCACACAAATGGCCCTGTGGTCAGTATCGCGCCCGTGTGTACTGCAGTGGCGGACTACTGCCCTAGTCCATCAGGTTTTATTATTTTTTTCTTTGTTTGGGGGTTTAGAAATCACGTCTGAGCTGGTGAATTATTCTTATTTTGTGTAACTAAGGATTGCAGCCCAGGGATTTTTCCTGAGTCTATGTCACTTCATGGCTATCCACCACCTAGGCTATCTCCATACTGCATCTCTCTTCCGCAAAAGCTCATGCAAATGTAGCACAGATTAGCATATTGCCATGCTCATTTGCATAATTAATTGGGGTCCGTTTTTGCACAAGAGGCTTTTGCACAAAAAGGAGGTGTTTAGACTGGGGATCTCCCTGCCTTCTGCTTCCCCTGGCTCCAGCCTGGCCCTGGGCCTCTTTCCTGCCAGCCCCATGGGGCCAGGGGAAATGCAGGGGGGCCATTTCAGAGTCTGGTTGGGGGCGGCGACCTGTCCATGCCGTGATGGGGGAGGGGAGAGTGTCACATGGCTTCTACTAGAGCTGGTACTTAAATAAAAACAACAAAAAATAAACAAGCAGCTGGGATGGGGCAGCTGGAGGGAGCCGGGAGAGCAGAGGCAGCCTGAGAACTGAGAGTCACAGGTGCCCACCAAAAGCATCAGCTGTTTGTCCCATGCTGCAAGGGGCAGCACTCAAGGCTCTGAACTTTGCAACCTGAGTTCAACTGTCAGTGGGATTTTCCTAGGCTGGTTGTTGCAAAACCCTCCTGCTTTAGTTTCTTGTTGTCAGGCTGGTGAGAAGAGATTTTTGTGCCTTCTGTTGGGTGTCTAATGCCAACTGGCGCTCAGCCGCTCATCTGGCTGGCTCAGAAGAGCTGGAGCCATGAAACCTACCAGCCTGGCTAGAGATGCAGGGGGCTGAGTTTGTGTTTCTCGCTGCTTCCCCTGATGCCCTCAGGTCCGGTCCCAGCAGCTGCCAGGCTCTGCCTATTGCCCCCTGGCCTCTGCTAACCCATCCATTGGGTGTGCAGCTATTGCCTTGGGCATAGGAACAGTCTGGGAAAGTGAGCAGCACAAGTGAGAGGCTGGACCAAGATGCACTCAACAGGTTTGGTCTGCCCCTTCTGCACCCCTAGAGACATTGAAACATTCTACACAGGCCCAAATGTGGGGAAAACCTCCTCTTTCAGAAGAGTCCTTATTCCTAATAAAATGAGGAATACAGGGCTTCCGAAGAACACGCCCACTTTCTTGGAAACTGATCTCAAAAAGTTGACCCATTCCATGGATGGAGCAGAGTTTTTCCAAGATACAAAAGTTATCCGGGAAAAGCTCTATATTGGGCCTGTAGCCAAAATGGGTGCCATGGCTTAGGTGGTTAAAGTGCCTGCCTTATAAGCAGTAGATCCTGGGTTCAAATCCCAGTGGTGCCTTGCTGTAGCTTTTGCTCATGTTTTCCTGTCCCCTTCTGGGACACAGAAGAGGCCTCCCTTGGCCACCCATGGAACTGCTGGTTCAGGAAAAGGCTGATTGGGGTGGAGTGTTGAGAAGAAGGAAACCAGAAGCCTGGAGCAGGTGCAGAGGCTGCTGTGACTGGCACTGGCAAGGCAGGGCTCTGACTGCCATTGCTGAGACTGGAGAGCCAGTGCCAAGTGCCCTTGTGATTCCCTGGGAGTGTCAGTGCACAGAGAACCTGCGAGGGATGCAAAGGTAGACACTCAAAATTGGAAATGAAGCTGGGATTTAAATATCCTGCACTTCATTTGCATTTTGAAATACAAAATGCTTTGAAATACTTTATTTTGAAATACAAAACACTGTGAGAGCTTATTTAGGAGAAAACCTAGAACTAAATTTTAAACCTCATTTCCATAAGAACTGTGTCTAGACAGCGCCTGTTAGCTCAAAATAGCATATTTCAAAATAGCATCCAGACATAATTATGCAAATCTCCGCTTCATTTGCAATGTCACTGACCAGAATTTGCATTTCTGTCTGGAAAGAGGAATGACGTGTAGCCAAACCCTCACATAGGGGAGATGCAGAGATCAGAATGTCCCCGCCTCCCTCAGCTTGTCTGGCTCCTTTGCCCCATTTCCTGCCTCCCTCCCTGAGCTGACCCAATGGCTGAAAGGGACAGCAGCTGCTGATGGGTAAGAGGTGGGGGGAGAAGACCTGCAACAAGATCCTGGGAGCAAGAAGGACCTTCCCTGGCCACCCACCATTCAGTCTGATGAGGCCATAATATGTGAAGGGGGAATTTTGACTGACAGCCTCCTCTGAGCTGGAATCCCAGCTCCCACAACAATCACTGGAAAGGGGCAGCCCAGTAGGGACTGAAAACCACTGCTCCAGGTGAGGTTTGAATTCACAACCTCAGCATGTCTCCTATACACACTGCTTTATAAATACTGTGCACTGACCCATTGCACCACTGGAGCAAACATTTGAGAGGTTTCTCTAAAGTCCTTACATTGAGAAAGTGAAGAAGCACAAAGTAGAATTGAGTCAGAGGGGCAAGAAGATCAATTCTCAAGGATTTACACAAACCAACAATTCCCCAACAGGTGCCACTGAGATTTGAACTCAGCTTATAAAATTCAAACTCCTGACCCCTTCCCTTTACACTATGGGACCATCACATGGCTCTGTGCTTGAGGGTCTCAGCTGGTAGCTGATCACCTTGCTTTTTCCATTCAGCTGCGTCACCTCTCCAGACCCTGCCCCATCTGTATGTGGGCTCAGGGGAATGAGCTGGCTCCCTCTCCAACACAGGAAGGAGAAACGTTGCCATGTCCCCCCTGCTTAGCTGGCTGGCCCCAGGTAAGGTCACATGAGATTATGCAAACACATCCCCATCAGCCCACAGCCCTGTTCCCTATCTAGGGCCAGCACTGGGTGGGCAGTAGTCAAGGAGGCAGCGACTCACAGGAAGAAGTCAGGAGAGGGGCTAATGAGATGATTTTGATTTGTCAATGCCAAGCTGTGGCCAAAAAAGGGTGAGGTAAGAATCAAACATAGCAGTAATACCAGGGAGGGTCCTGCCACATGTTGGCACCTGCCAAAGCCTGGGATTGAACCACAGACCTTTAGAGCTTCAGTTTAGCACACTCCCCACTGAGCTACTTTGGCTGCTAAATACAGAGCTCTCTGGCCTGTAATTCTCTGTCTGGGATGTTTGGCAGCCATGCTGCACAAAGTGGACGTCGTCATACCCTCCCCAGGAAGGCAAGACTGGCCTTTCCACAGCGCCCCTCCCTCACAGCCCAGAGCCAAGGTTCCTCTATGCCAGGCCTGGGCAGTACAGGCCAGTGGGCTGGATCCAGCCCATGAAGCCACCCAACATGGCAGCAAGAAGCCTCAGGCAGATTCCTGCTTGCCCTGCCCAGGCACAGCTGAGAGAAGGGGGCTGCTGGGCCCTTTGTGTCTCTCAGCTGTAGAGGAAAAGGCTTCATGCCTGGTCCCTGCTCCAAGCTTGATTGTGGCCAGTGGAGCTGCCTGCTTGAAGCCCTGGCCCATCTCCACAAGCTCTTATTCACCCAGACGTATGACCTGTGCCGCCTGCCCAGGAAGGAGCTGCCTGAGAAATGTGCTTGGCTCCTGGGAGTGTCTCCCAGCCAGAGCCTGCCTCTGGCACCCCAGCACCTCCCTTCCCTCAGCCTGCTGGCACTCCCATGATGGAAAAGGGCAAAGACTTGGCAGATTTCATGAATACAGAGGAGGCTGGTTTCCCTGACTGAGAATTGAAGCCTGGCAACAGCAGTGAGAGTGCTGAATCCTAGCCACTAGACCACCAGGGATACGAGAATCTGAGCTCTTTGCTCAGCTACACTAGCTCTTCTCAGGCCACTTTCTGTCCCCTTCAGGACATGGGTCCATTCTGGAGAAGGCGCGCGATGCCGGCATATTTTGTAGCTCCAGACTCTACCGGAAGATGCCTCCCAGCTCTTTCCCCGACCGCACTCTCAGGGTCGGAGACGTGGTCCTGCCCCTGTGCACCGTGGGGATGTGCCTGCCCTTTGCTCCTGGGCTGATGAAGCCCTACACAGGGCAGCCCTAAAGCAAGGAACGTTTCTCAGGCAGGCTCAGCAGAGCCTGCATTGGTGGAGGCGCCTGGGCCCTTAAAGGAGGTTCCGCTGTCTGCTCCCCTGTCTGGACCTTGGTGAGTCGAACGCCACCCAAGTGTCCTCCAGAATAATTGTGAGAACAAGGCGGAGACATTCCTGCCCCTGGCACAGCTGGCCTGGTCACTCCAACCCTGCTGCTTCAGTCCCCTGCCAGTCTCATTCCTACTCTTCCCTGCCGCCCCATCTTTTAAGTGGCGACCGGGCAACGCTTCTCATGATGATCTAACAACCCTTCAATGACGGGAATGCCCAGCCTCTTGTTCTTAGTCACCCAGCCTGCCTCTTTCTAGTACAAACTCCCCAAAGGCAGAGCTGCAAGCAGCTCAAACTCTGTTGCATTTAAGAGCAGCCTCTGAGTCAGATCCTGCAGCTTTAAGCAGAGCTCCAGTAGGAAATCCAGGGAGTTCAAACTCTCCCACAGCCTTGCCAGTCACAGTGGCCTCTGCAACCACTCCAGGCTTCTGGTTGACTTCTCCCCAATCAGCCTTTTCCTGAATCAGCAGTTCCATGGGTGGCCAGGGGAGGCCTCTTCTGTGTCCCAGATGGACCTAGGAAAATGTGAGCAAAGGCTATAACAAGGCACCACTGCGAGTTGCACCCAGGATCTCCTGTTCACAAGGCAGGTGCTTTAGCCAGCTAAGCCATGGTGCCCTCCCCAGACAGGGTTGCTCTGTTTATGGTCCAGGACAACACCTTTGACTCAAAAAATGAGGCGTAACGTTAGTTTGAACCAAGGGCTTTGGTTCGAACTACCGCGTCCCTGTGCGCACTTCCTGGTTTGAATCAGGTGTGATTCGGACTAGCGTGCCGGGCGAGATCCTGCTAATGAAGCGCAGGATATTTAAATCCCGCTTCATTAGCAATTTCGGTCGCCTACATTTGCATCCCTAGTCCGAACTAGGAGCCAATGCAGAACACAAACAGCACTCGAACTGAGCCCATTAAATAACAGAATATTTAAGTTCCATCATAAAGTGTAACAACTATTTAATTTCATGTAGCGATATGAATCATCATAGCTTGTTTGCTAAATCAAGAAGATGGACAATTTTATTTTATGCCTCAAAGGAACAGATCCTGTAAGATACCGAATGGCTACGGAATGTGTTGCAGTGTTAATGTTCTTTGTATTTGATTTCATATTAAATACATAAAGTCACGTATCTTGTTAATTATCCCTTGTTTCAGTATTTTTTCTTCTATAAAATTATAAAACTATATTTAGCTAAGCTGTTTGTGAGTAACTGGCGGGTACCATAGTAGCACACATCCGCACAAGCCCAAACGACCTCACTAGTGGTGCACATTATGAAACTCACTCCGCCCATGGATGGAAAAATTTCACAGGGAACACGGCCCCCCGCCCATCTTCTTCCCCCCCATTGGCAACTACAGTCCCTTTCAGCCACTAGGACACCCCGGGAAGAGAGTCAGGAGTGGGGCCAAGTGCAAGTCAAACTGAGGGGGGCAGGCAAAGCTCATCTTGCCTTGCAGGGCCACTGGCAGCAGCATCTCTCTTGTATACTGCTGCACAGAAAAACATGCCTGAGAAAAGTGTTGGCCTCCAAAACCCCAAGACAGTTGCCGAAGTAGCTCAGTTGGGCGAGCGTTAGACTGAAGATCTAAAGGTCCCTGGTTCAATCCCAGGCTTTGGCAGAAGCCTTTGCCAGTATGGCTTAGTCTGTTTTGGCATCTCTGGGAAGCAAACATCTGTACCACGAGGCCAGGAATGATGTCATAAAGATGATGATATTTCAGGGTTAGAAACTGAGAGGGATTTCATGCCACCTCAGAGATTGTTGACCCAGTAGAACGGGCTCTTTGCTTCATCTGCTCCCAGCCTTGCTTCTCTGTTTTTAATTTCATGCCCCCAGGAAGGAACATTAACAGAGCCTGCCTCGACTAATTCTGAGGCTTCCCATACTGAGGACATGCTATTTCTATTTTTTAGACTGTAAGTTATTAAGTTGATTTAAGCAATTTCAAAATAGTTTCAAAATAGTTTCCCTTATAGTCCTGGTCTTCACAACATCCTCTGGCAAGGAGTTCCACAGGTTGACTGTGCGTTGTGTGAAGAAATACTTCCTTTTGTTTGTTTTCAACCTGCTAATATCATGGCGCACCCTTAGTTCTTCTGTTATGGGAACAAGAAAATACCTTTCCTTATTTACAGTCTCAACAACAGCCATGGGCTTCTGTCTACACTGGCATGATTTTCTGAAATGCTTTTAACGGAAAACTTTTCCGTTAAAAGCATTTTTCGAAAAGCGCGTCTAGATTGGCAGTACGCTTTTCCACAAAAGCACTTTTTGCGGAAAAGCGTCCGTGGCCAATCTAGACGCGCTTTTCCACAAAAAAGCCCCGATCGCCATTTTCGCATGTCTTGATTATGCGGGTTAGCCAGCAGCCTCCACTTTTCTAAGGTGAAAAGTCCCACTCTCTCCTCATATGGCAGCTGATCCAAACCTTTCATCATTTTTGTCGTGCTTTTCTGGCCTGTTTCCAATGCCAATGGCAGCTGCCTGCCTGAAGCCCTCCCCTCCACTCAGGCTCTTATTCCCAGGCACCTGACACCTGCAGCCTGTGCAGGGAAGGAGCTGCCTGGGAAATGTGCTGGGCTGCTGGCCAGGGCTCAGCCAGGTGAGTCTCCCAGCCAGAGCCTGCCTCTGGCACCCCAGCCCTCCCTTCCTCAATCCGTTGCCCTTCCCATGATGAAACAGCAAAGACTTGGCAGAATACATGAATACAGAGGAGGCTATTTCCCCTGACTGGGAGCCCAACCCCGGCCTCAGCAGCGGAAGTGCTCAATCCTAGCCACTAGACACACACAAACCTGCAGTGTTTGCTCAGCTACACTAGTCATTCCCAGGCCACTTTCTCTCCCTTTCAGGATGTGGGTCCATTCTCGGAGAAGGCGCGTGATGCCGGCGTATTTTGTATCTCCAGGCTCTACCAGAAGATGCTCCCCAGCACTTTTCCCCTGGCTGCACCCTCAGGGCTGGAGATGTGGACATGCCCTCTGCATCATGGGTGATGCTGCCTGCCCTTTGCTCCCGGGCTGATGAAGCCCTAGACAGGACACGTTGCCTAAAGCCAGGAACGTTTCCCAGGCAGGCTCAGCTGGGCCCGCATTGGTGTGGAGGCGCCTTCGGGCCCCTCAAAGGGAGGTTCCGCTGTCTGCTCCCCTGGCTGGACCTTGGCGAGTCGAACGTCTCCCAAGTGGTGGTGGCCTGCGGTGTCCTCCAGAGTAGTTGTGAGCACAAGGGGGAGACGTTCCTGCCAGGGTGGAGATCAGAGGCTGAGCAGCTCGCAAGGGCCCTTCAGCAGCAGCACACGGCTGCCATCCAGCAGCCCATCGGGGGGCTTGTGCATCTGAGAGGCCCTGAGGGAGAGTTCCAGACAAGGATACCTGTGAGACTCTCCCCTGGGTGCCCCCACAAGGGGCCTCTGTATTGCCCCTCTGTGCCTCACCCCCCACACACACACCCTTCCCCTACCCGCCCTTCCCACTTTCTGTTCCCGCCTCCTCTGCTGCTGAAACAAACAGGACTTTACCCTGCTGAAAGAACAAACTCTCTGGATTTTATGTGGGGAATGTAGAACTGGGGAGGGGCTGGGGAAAGAACCTGGAAAGCAGGAGGAGGCTGGTGGAAAGGGGAGGAAGGGGGAGATGGGGCTCAGCGATGGGGCTGGGACTAGCCGCTGACTCGGGTGGTCCCACTGCCTCATACGCAGGGAGCTCGGCAGCCATGGGGTGGCTCCAGGGGGAGAAGTTGGAGGAGGAGGGACAGGTGTGGGTTCAGGAGGGGACTTGAACTGGAGAGAATTTGGGTTTGGGTTGGGGGGAGCTGCCGGGCTATTGAAGCAGGCAACCAGGTGGTTGGAAGCAGCGCTGTGTGCTGGGCACACGCTCTAAGCGTCCTGGACATATTGAGCCTCCCTCTGTGGCTTGGGTTGGGGAGCCTGCCCCTCACACAGAGCCTTGGGGCAGCCAATGCTGCAGCAGGAATTTGGGCATCAGGTCACCCCAATGGCTCCGGCAGCGGCGAGGGCTTCATGTGCGGTGGCAGCTCACATTTTCCTAGGTCCTCCTGGGTCACAGAAGAGGCCTCCCCTGGCCACCCATGGAACTGCTGGTTCAGGAAAAGGCTGATTGGGGAGGAGTGTTGGGAAGGAAACCACAAGCCTGGAGCAGGTGCAGAGGCTGCTGTGACTGGCACTGGCAAGGCAGGGCTCTGACTGCAATTGCTGGGACTAGAGAGCCAGCGCCAAGTGCCCTTGTGATTTCCTGGGGGTGTCAGCGCCTGAGGGTGCAACCTCTGCAGCTCCTGCAGCTGTGGAGAGTTAGGGTCTGTGGGCATCAGGTGCTTCTCACTTGTAGTTTCCTTCTTTCCAACACTCCTCTCCAATCAGCCTTTGGGCAGAGGCTCTAACATGCACATCTCCCCCAGCTGCTGGGGCTGTAGAGTTGCCTTTGAGGTTTGGCACAGTTGAGGGGAGGGAGAAGTGCAGCAAACATTGATCATCTGGCTTGTAAATTCCTTGGTCCTAGGGTTTGGGTTGGAGTCCCCAGGAGAGGACCTGGCCTTGTTCAATTTGCTCCCTTCCTGAGGGCACAGAATTAAGGAAAGAGAATTTCTTAACCCCACAGCAATCGGAGTTGGCCAAGGAGTTAGTAACAACATTTTTGTCAACATTTAAGTACAGGCAAGGAAACCATCAGGGGTGTTTCTGTGTGTTTCTAGACTGAGGTTCATTCAAGTGGTTTGTTTTTTTGTGGACCTGCCCCAACCACACCCCTAGAGACTCTGAAACAAAGAAGACACATGAGGAGAACCCAGCTTTCTTCCTTTTGCTGTGAAATGGATGGATCTAGCTCAGGTTTCGCTCAAGGGGTCCGTCTGCATGTGAAGTACCTGTGACAGCCCCTGTGCTCCTCTGCCCCCTCATCAGCAATGCCATATACTTGGGGGAGCATGTGCCCTGAGACTTGTAGAAGGGACAACCTGGCCAAACCAGCATTAGTCAGGCAGCCTTTGATAGCTCAGCTGGCGGAGTGGAGAACTGTAGTGTGTGCTTGGCAAGTGATCCTTAGGGTGCTGGTTCAACTCTGGCTCAAAGGAGTGATTCTTTTCCCTCCGGCCTGGCCTTGGGTCCATGTCTTCAGAGCCCTCCACTGCAATTGACAGAAAGATTGTGGGTACGAGCTGCCAATCACATTTCTTGGGCTGCGCAGGTTCTGTCCACACACAAAAGTTCTTTTGGAACAATGGCCGTTATTCCACAACAACAATGCAAGAGTCTACACAGCAATTCCGTTATTTTGAAATAATTCTGAAGTAACAGACGGCTTATTCCGACTTCTGCAAACCTCATTCTACGAAGAATAACACCTATTCCAAATTAGCTATTTTTAAAAAGGCCTGTGTAGCTGCGCCACTGCTGCTAGTTTGAAATAGCCCCTCCCCAGGGCCATTCTAAGTTATTCTTCCTGGGGCTCTAAATCGAGGTAGCTCATCTACACTGGGGAGCCTGCCTCAGACTATTCTGAGGTTTCCCTGCAGTGTAGACGTGCTAGTTTGAAATAAACTATTTTGGAATAACTATTCAAGACAAGCTTATTCCAAAATAAATGTGCAGTGTAGTCATAGCCAGAGAGATGAAGCAGCAGGAGGGAAGCCAGGAGTCCAGAGGCCAGCCTGAAAACTCAGTATTCCATATGGTTACATACAGTCACCTGTCTAGGTCCCATGGTGTAAGGGCAGCACTCAGGACTTTGAATCCTGCAATCTGAGTTCAAATCTCAGTAGGACCTGCTGGGTTGGGCTTATTGTTGTGAGGTTTTTTTCACATTGCATGGCTATGCTGCAGGCTTTTTGCACAAGAACGGTAGTTCTTGTGCAAAAACTTGCGTAGTGTTTACCCTGCATATGCATTCTTGTGCAAGAAAATGTACAGTAAACCATTGGAAAAGAGGGCTTCTTGTGCAAGAGTTATTCCTCTCTCCATAACGAATACGCCCTCTTGCACAAGAAGGCAGTGTGCACAGGCAAGAGGGATTTCTTGCACCAGAAACCCCTATGGCTAAAATAGCCATTAGAGCTTTCTTGCTCAAGAGAGCATCTATGCTGCTGTAGATGCTCCTTATGAGGAGAGAAACCATCTCATAGAGCTGGAAGGGACTTTGAGAGGTCAGCTAGTCCAGTCCCCTGCCCTCAAGGCAAGGATAAGAACCAGCCCTGACAGACTTTGCCCCAGATCTCTAAATGGCCCCTCAAGGATTGAATTCAGAATCCTGGGTTTAGCAAGTTAATACTCAAACCACTCAGCTCTCCCTCCTCTTGGGCCAAAGCACATGGCCGTGTGGATGTGCTCTTGCACAAGAATTCTTGCCCAAAACAGTTCTTGGGCAAGAAGCCTGCAGTGTAAATGGAGCCTAAAGTTTTTCATATTTTTTTTTAAAAATATTTCAAACAGTTGTTCAATGTGCCCCAGGCCTGAATTGTGCTGCAGCTGCCTCCTCACTACAGTCACTAGCTCTGTGTGCACTGGCCCTCTGTCTGGGTGCTGGCAGGGGTGAGAGGTGGTGAGTACCTCTGGGTAACAGGTGCCAAGGCGCATACAGAGAAGCCAGCACCTGCATCTCTGAAAGTGACCTCACTGGGCACACCTCAGCTTTTAGGAAACACTCTCCTCCTGTCTGCACCTAACACCAGTGTCACTGTCCACTACTGAGGGTCCTGTCTGGGGAAAATGGCACCCAGGGGACCCTCACAGCTAACATGGCAAAGAGACTCCACTAGGAAACATCAGAACTGTCACCACAGATAGGACTTGAACCCATAATTCCTGGCTTAGAAAGCCAATGCCTTATCCATTAGGCCACTGGGGCACATCAGTGATACTAAAGAGACAGAAATTCCTCTTCCAAATGCACATTCCTCAATTTTAGGTGCCAGATTCAAGCCCTGGAGTCAGAAACACAGGAAGGGCTGATCACACCCCTCTGAAAATCAGCTCTCAGGAGGCACCTCCAGCTGTCCCCAAAGTGTGGGTCACCCCACACTAGCCATGGGTGAAACTCAACACCTGGACATCTCGTCTCTGTCTTGAAGCCAGGGGCTTGTCTCCCACAGCCGCAGCCTCAGCAGGGAGCCGCGCTGGAGCTCACTGCTCCTGGGGAAGGGAGCGGGTCCCACAGGGGCTGGGGCTGGCGGGGAATGGGCAGTTGTCACTGAAGGGGAAGGATAAAACGCAGCCACATTGCCGAGGGCAGGGAGAGGCTGGCTGGCCTGGCAGTGCTGTGGGACATCCCTGGGGGAGCTCTGCAATGTGACCCTGGCTCCCAAGGCAGCAAGTGCAGAATCCCCTCAGCCAAGAGGCTCCAACGGCCTGGTCTGAATCTGGCTGAAGGGCTGGACAGCCCCACTGCTGGAGTGTCAGAGCCCCTGTCAACCAGCCCTGTGTTTGTCCCCTCCCCACCAGGCAGGGCAGGACCCACACTCCCACCAGGAGTCCCAGGCACATCTCTTACACCCAGAGCACTGGGACGACATGGAGCAGGACTCAGTGTGTGGTACCCAGGGTTCTCTCCTGTGAGCTGTGACTCCCAGGAGAGTCTCACACAGAAGTCCTGGGGTCACAAGCTCCTGTCACTCCCAACTCCCATCATGCTCTGTAAAAGCTGCCCTGGAAATCAGCTGAAGTGACCCTCATGGGATTTGAACCCACAACATTTGAATGATTGGTCTGGCTCACACTGAGCACCACAGCTTAAAAGCCAACACACTTTCCATTGCATCATAGAGCCCTATAGTTTATAAGTTTTCCCCTGCCCCCCTCCATCTCCTCTCTCTGCTTTGCAACAGGACAATTGCTGGGGTAGAAGAAAAGGAAAAGCTGAGCCAGAGGAACACACGCACCCCCTCCCACACCCAGAGCCTCAGCGTGGTTTAAACCTGGTTCCAGAGAGAAGAGGCCAATGCAAACAGCCCCATGGCAGAGAGGGAGTCAGCATGTCAGTGGGTGGGGCAGGGAGCTGGGGCAGATCTTGGCTCTAACTCCTGGCTGACTTTGGCCTGTTCAGTGAATCTCTCCTGGCTCCATGGACCTATCTGTACAGCAGGGACAGCAACACTCACAGGCCCCACAGGAGGGGCTGGTTTGATGCTTCACCCCATGGCCCAGCAATGAGCCTCCAAAACTCCTCTCTGCTCTGGGAGCCAGGTTCGTGTGTGAATTCTGTGGGGCAGGTGGCATCAGGCCTGGGCACTGGGATTATTGTTTCCCTGGCCCTGGGACAAGGCAGCTGTGATGGCTGAGTGGTTAAGGTGTTGGAGTGGTTAAAAAAATCCAGGAGTTTCCCTGTGCAGGTTCAAATCCTGCTCACAGTAAGGCCTGTGTTTTGGCCACACCCCTAACCAAGGGCAACAAGCTACACAACCCCTGAGACACTCCCAATTACTGTTCCTTCTAAGAGTTTCCATCCATGAGGAGTGAGTTTTATCTTGTGCACCAATAATGAGGTCGTGTGGGCCTGTTTGGACGTGTGCCCTGTGGCACCCACCAGTTACTAACAAACATCTTCAATTAGGGGCGAGTAACCCACAAGTGACAAACGAGCCAATTTCCCATGGCACACGGGGTGGGAGCTCAGCTCTATCCCTTGCTCCCATGCAGCTGGGAGCTCATGCTGGGTCTCCAGGCTCAGCCTCCCAAGTTACTGCCCCAACCCCCCCCTCCAGCACCCATATTCCTCCTCACACCCCCACCCCACACCCTCTCCTGCTGCCTAACTCCCTTCCAGATCCTGCCCTCCTAACCCCATCCTGCATCTCACTTGCTGGCAGCCCTGTCCCGCACACTGAACCCCTCAGAGTTGTCCCCAACCCAGAGCCTAAGTGGGTCCACAAAATCCACTAACTGCAGCCCCAGAAAAGTAAATCTGAACCTCAGTCCTCCCTGTCCCTTCCCTACATGCCATGGGGCTGGAACGCCAGAGGAGTGAGGTGTCTTAGTTGGGGGCCACATCAGAGAGGGCTGGGGCCTTTGGAAGAGTTTTTGTTTCTCAATTTTGTGGCCCCCAATTTTTCTGTGTGTCAGTGGCCCTGACCCAAAAAGGTTCCCCACCCTGCCATAAATAAAGCAACATCAAAACCTTTTTGCTGGCCGTAATGTTTTCCTTTATTTAAAATGAAGTTTGATCAACTAACAAGAGACAGTTCAAATGCTTAATCTATTTAATAATTTATATTAAACTCTTCTCCCCAGCTGTAATTATGTCATTAGTGGCGAGTGTCCATTAGCAACTCATAGTCCATGGAAAGGTTTGGAGAGAGCCGGGTTCAAAAAGAGGTAGGGTCTAGGAGAAGGGACGGATAGATCCTGGCTTACCCTGACATTTAAAAAGTGAGCTTGGGGTAGGAGAAAGGGAAAAGCTGAGACAGAGGATCACACACACCCCCTCCCACCTGTTGCCCTGAGCAGCCTCTGATGTTCCCTGCGTGAGCCCCAGAACCAGCCCTGAGTGAGTTGGGGGGGCGGGGGCAGAGGGGAAGCAGCTCACACATGCCAAGGGGCTGGCAAGGGCAGGACATGAGCCTGCAAGGCAGCAGTGACATCACAAGGGCCTTTTGCAGCACCTCAGCTCATTGGTTGGGAGGCAGTGACCTCACAGAGGGACCATGGCAACAGCTAGGCAGGACAGGGGCAATCTCAGAGACCCCATGGCCTGGCTGCCTGGAATCTCCTTTGTGAGGTTTCCCTTGAGGGTCCCATCTGGGAGTGTCTCTGTGGAGATTTCCCTTTCCCAGGCTGCAGTGGAGGGGCTGGGGCAGGCAGGGTTACAGGGGGGGCTGGTACTGAACTTCTGGGAGAAGCAAGAGGAAGGGCTGCAAACACCCAATGAGGATGGGATTCGAACCCATGCGTGCAGAGCACAATGGATTAGCAGTCCATCACCTTAACCACTCGGCCACCTCATCTGAACTGTAGGACTATGCTTCAAACCACCCAAACTCAGCACTTCAGGGAACCTTTGTGCCACTTTCTGGCTGGCCAGGGATACCCAGGGCGGAAAGGTTTTGGCTTTTCACAATGTTCCCTGGGCTGTTGTACAAAGCTCAGTGCTGGTAACAAACCCAAACACCCCTGGCTACATCTACCCTGCAGGCTTTGCAAGAACTGTTAGGTGCAACAGCACGTCCACATTGCCATGTGCTTTGTGCAAAAACGTCCATGGCAGTGTGAACGCTCTCTTGTGCAAGAAACTCCTGTTGCCCATCCATATTCCCTTCTTGTGCAAGATTTTGCACAAGAGGGCTTATTCCTCATGGGGAGAGGAATACCTCTTGTGCAAAAAGCCCTCCTTTCATACATTTTGCCATAAATTTACTAGGCAAGAATGCGATTTATTATAGATGCTCCTCAAGTTTTGCGTAAGAAGCCTGCAGTGTAGACGTAGCCCTGGGTGCCCAGAGATGGGCTGGCTAGTCACAGTCTGGCTCGGAGCGCTTTCTGCAATGGGAAGATGTCCATGGAGCAGGCGTATGAGTGGGAGGTGAGCTCTGAAAACCACCTGTGAGCTCTTATCTGCTCTGAGCAAGGGCAGCAACTGTGAGTGGGGTTCAGAGAAAGTTTGGGCATGGGAATGGGACAGTTACATGGCTGGACTTACATTGCTGGCAAAGGACATTGCTCAATCCCCCTTGAGCGGGGACTTACTTGTGGGTTGGTTCTGAACCCTGCTTGTGCCCAGGCCTGACATAATCTGCCCCACAGAATTCACACAGCAAACCGGGCTCTCAGAGCACAGGGGGAGTTTGGGGGCTCCTTGCTGGGCCGTGGGGTGAAGCATCAAACCAGCCCTCTCTGAATCTGGGCCTCTGCACCTGGGAAATGGCAAACAAAAGGTCTGGGGACCACACGGAGACCCCTCTCTGGGCTGAGCAGGAAGTGCCTGGGACTTTGCTTTGTCTGTGCCTGTGGGCTTGGCTGTCTGCAGCCTGGAAACCTCCTGGCTCCTCAGACCACTGGTCTGGATGGAGTGTTACAGAAGTCGGAAAAATGGAATTGCTGTGTAGACGCTGACATTGTTATTTCGGAATAATGGCCGTTATTCCCAAGTAACGCTGCTGTGTAGATGCAGCCTAAGAGAAATGCTGAGCAAGTGCTCTTACAATGGCAGGGGAGACAGGGAAATGAGGTCACTTGTCTATCTATCAAAAAGCAGACATGTCAGGAGTGGGATTTGAACCCACACCTCCATTCAGAGACCAGAACACCCAACTGAGAGAAAGGCAGGACCTTGCATCTGGCACCTTAGACCACTCAGCCACCCTGACACCTATTTTGGTATCTTCAAGTGCAGTTTTCGTACATGTGTGAGTTGCTCAGGGAGGTCGAGGGGGGGCACCTCTCTTTCCCCACCTAAGCACAGCTGGGTTTATCCCCACTCACCCTTGTGGGGTGTTTTGCAGGGAGCTGACAAGAAGCGGAAGAGGGGAATCCGCTGGCCGGCAGAACTGAGGCTTGGGATTCTCCTGTGCCAGGGAGTCTGTGTCAGTGCGCCTGGGGATCCTGAGCGGGCGGCTCCTGGGTTTGTTGGCTCCATACCAGGGTGTCTCTTCTGCAGGGTGATGCTTGTTCCCGGGCTACGCTTATCCCTGGGACACACTTTGTGCAGGGACCGTTGCTGGTCTTTGTGCCACATTATGTGTCTGGGACGTGGGAATGAGAACCTGCCCAAAACAGACACGTATCCACACACCACCCTCCGGTTCTCGTCCCGGCCCTCCTCCATCATCCCCACACACTGCCCTGAGCCTCCCAGCCTGCACCCCCCACGTAGCTTTCTTACAGATGCTGTTTTATCGCAACCCTCTCACCCCCAGCCTTGGCCCCCAAGGGGGTAGGTTGTGCTGCCCCATCCCCCAAAGGAGCCCTCGTGTGGCCATGGGCAGAGACCCCACCGGGGGATTGGCCCTGATTGTCAGGCAGCTTGTGATGCTGGCCACAGAGCACGCACCATGGGACCTGCAGGGAGGCTGCTCTCAGGGCACCTGGGACTCTGGGCTGGCAGCTGACACTCTGCGCTCCTGGCTTCCCTGCAGCTCTGTTCTCTTTGGAGACGGGCTGCTCTCTATTGTTGTGTGCACTCTTCAATAAAGAGCTTGTGACTAGACTTTGCTGGTGTTGCCTGTCTCTTTGCGGTCAGACAAGGAACCAAGCCGTCCAGGCTAGAGTCCCTGACAGAGGCAACGATTCCCCACTTGCCATGGCAGAGTCTCCCTCTCACACAGTCATGGAGCCTTCTCCCCGTGGTCCTGCCTCCCTCCCCTTCTCTAAGCTCTCAGGGTATGTCTACATTACAGAGTTTTGCTTTCTTCTGCAAGAAAATCAGAAAGAACAGAGGAGTTTTTCTGGCATTGGTAATCCTCATTCTACAAGAAAGAAGCCTTTTTGCGGAAGAGCTCTTTTGGAAAAACGCATGTGTGGTTGGAGAAGAAAGTTCTTTTGGAAGAAGAGGAAAGGGGGAAAAGCACAGGTGCCCTGGTGGCCATTCCATCCATAGCAATCCCAGCTTATATGCGAGAGAGCGTCCATTCAGTCTGGACTCTCTCTTTCGGAAAAGCAGATCACTTTTTTAATGCACTTTTGCAGTGTGGACGCTCTCTTCTGGAAGAAGTTTTTTTGAAGATCCCTTCGAAAAATCTTCTTCGAAAGAAGCCTGCAGTCCAGACATAGCCTCTGGGTACATCTGCAAAGCACGCTTATTTCAAAAACTGCTATTTTGAAAAAAAATTAAATAGCTTGTTTCGAAATGGCATATCCACACTAGGGGGAAGCCTCAAAATTAGTCCAAGGAAGGTTCCCCTAAGGTGGACCCGTTACCTTGATTTAGAGCCCCAGGAAGCACCGGGAGTAATTACTTTGAATGGCCCTGGGCAGGAGCTATTTCAAAATAGCAGCAGTGGAGCATCCACACTCCGGGTGTTTTGAAATAGCTATTTTGGAAGAGGCATTATTCTTCTTGCAATGAGGTTTACAGATTTGGAACTAAGCCGTGACTGGCTTTTGAGGGAGCAAGTAGGAAGAGGGAGGGGCCACTGGAGTCACTTGGCCCTCTGGGTGGCTCTTCCTGGGAAAAGAAAAACAGGGACTCCCCCATCAATGGGGAATGCAGATATTGATCCCACTGCCTCTTGCAGGTTAAGCAAGCGCTCGATCACCCAAGCTAATTCTTCCACTCTATGAGCACTAAATCTTTTGGTGACTCTTCCCTTCTCCACAGGGACGTCTGCCTTCTAGGTCAGTTAGTCGTGGGAAAGGAGAAGGCTCCAAAGAGGCTCCTCTTCACACTCGTGCTTGTGACCCCCATTCTCTCTCTGGCCTCAAGGGCAGATCTCAAGGAGACTCCCTGCAGCAAAGTCATGGGGGGCTCTGAGATGGCCCCTGCCCTGCAGCCTGTCCCACCTGGCCATTGTCATGGACCCTCTGTGAGGTCATCACCTCCCAACCTCCATTAGCCAATAAGCTGAAGGGCTGCAAAAGGCCCTTGTGATGTCACTGGCCACACCCACCCCTGCCCTCCCGGGCTAATGTCCTGCCCCAGGCAGCCCCTTTGCATGGCTGAGCTGCTCCCAGGTGAAAGTGACACATTTCTTACAGGGACTGTTCTATTGGGCACCACTTCTTGGGCATAGAGAGGCTCAAGGCAGGAAGTGGCGGGAGGGGTTGTGATAGGACAGTACCTGTAAGACATTACAGAGTGGAGTGGGAGGCTCAGGGAAGGGATTTGGGGGGCATATGGGTGAGGTAGGGCTCAGAATACAGAAGTCAGGATTCAGGATGAGCATTGAGGGGATCAAGGAGACTAGAATCCCAGCTCCCTCTGCTCTGGGCTCCTGAGGCCTGTTATCAAACAAGGGATTTCTCTGCAGTGCACTGAGGAGAGAAACCCTGAGCCAGTGACATGGACTGATCTGGTTCCAAGCAACCAGGGGGTGTGTGTGTGTTCAGTAAATCTACATGTGACTAGATCCATCTAGCAGCCACAGGGCCTTTAGCCAAGGCAGCAGTGACTCTGAGGAAGGGTTGGGGGCTAATCAGGGAACATGAGTGTCAAGGCCGGGCAGAAATGGACAAGGGGAACAGGCACTAGCACATCAAGAGGTAGAGAGAGGCCCCTGCTGCACTTCCAGACATGCCACAGCCTGGATAGAACCAGGGATTTTCAGCTATTTAATCTAAGACACTTGCCACTGAGCTGCTGCCAACAGGCCCGGGAGGAAGGCCAGGACAAGACCCTTTTAGCCACTGGGTCTGTGCAGGCTGGAGCCTCCTCCTACCAGATATCTGGGCCTGCTTCCTGCAAAGCCTCCAGAAGCTGCCTGGCCTGATTTATCTGGCTTCTCCAGGCTGGAATCCAGGGGCATTCTCAGCTGATGTCACCCCTCTCTGTCATGTGGAAGTTGGGCTCATCCCAGGCACAGGTCTGGCAGAAGGAGGTGCGCTTACCTGGGCACCAAGGGGAGGTGCAATAAGAGCAGATACTGCATTTCTGCTTGGCTTTGAACCAGGGACCTTTTGCGTGTTAGACAAATGTGATAACCACTACACCACAGAAACACCTGTGAAGAGTTGAAGTTTTGCAAACTTGGACAAATATTCTGCTACTAACTCTTGGCCAATGCTTTGGGGGAAGAGGCCAAGCAAGAGCAGGGAATAAGACACCCACCCTCCCCCCTGCTACTTCTCTAGACCTTTGCTCCCAACACTGGGAAGGTGGCAGGGGCTTGGTGACGCAGGAGGGGAGACCAATGTCATATCCCCAGCATTGCCCCCCTACAGGGATGGACCTTTGGGGACAGACCCAGACTCATCAAGGTCTCACCCAGCTCCTGTCACACTCCAGAGCAGAGCAGCCCCCAGGAGTAGGGCTGAGCCATGCAGTGGTGGCAGGAGCTAAGAGTTTACCTGAGACCTCAGGAACCCAGCACTATCCCACTGACAGGAGCCAAAGGGGAGCGCGTCTCAGGACTTGGGTAGCTTGTTGCCCTAGGAAGGAGTGTGGCTAAAGCACAGCCCTCACTGTGAGCAAGATTTGAACCGGCACAGGGAAACCCTATTGGAGCTCAAGCGCAACACCTTAACCACTCAGCTATCACAGCTCTGAGAAACTGGCCTCCTGTACATAAATGTGGAGAAAAATTCTGTTACTAACTCCTTGGCCAACTCAGATTGCTGCAGGGGAAGGAATTCTCTCTTGTTAATTCTGTGCCCTCAGGAAGGGACCAAATTGAAGGAGGCCGGGCCTCTACCTGGAGACTGCAGCCCAAACCCTGAGACCAAGGGGATTTCTCTTAGCGCCGCAGCAAGGGGAGGTGGAGGAAATTCAAACCCCTTTGGAAGCTTTGTTCTCACGGCACCAAGTGTGTCATGAGGGGTGTGAGCTGGGGAGCAGAAGGGGCATTTGGGTGCACCCAGGGGCAGCAAGAATTCACTCCCTCAGGCCAGTGCATTGGGGACAATGTGTGAGACCTTCCATGAGTATTTTCTGCTCCTACTGGGGAAGGCAGCTGGGCTTTAAGCTACAAATCTCAAGGGGCTGGTGAGGAAATGAGGAGCTGGCAGCTCAGGTTAGTCGCTGCCATGAGAACAAGAAGTGGAGTGTTCACAAGGTGCATTCCCCTCCCCGGCAGAGCAGGGTGTTGGAAAGAGCTAGAAACAGAACAGTCAGCCAAATTCTGGCAGCAAAATCTGCTTCTCTGGTGTAGTGGTTATCCCATTTGTTTAACTTGCAAAAGATCCCTGGTTTGAAGCCAGGCAGAAGCACAGGTTGTCTCTTATTGCTGCTCCCCTGAGTGCCCAGGTAAGTGCAGCTGCTGCTGACCAGCCTGTGCCTGGGATGAGCCCAACTACCATGTGACAGAGGGGGGTGACATCAGCTGAGAATGCCCCTTGGTGCCAGCCTGGGGAAATGAGATGAATCAGGCCAGGCACCTGTTGGAGGCTTGTGGCTTGGGCTTCTGTCCTGGGAGGCTGGTGTATTGGGCCAGCTCTGCCTGCTGCCTCCCTTGTGTGACTTGCCCAGTGTACACAGGCCAAATGTCGGAAAAGCCTCTTCCAAAAAAAGCAGAAGAAAAAGCTGCACAAATTTGTTTTTGAAATTTGCGTAGGTTTTTCCAGAAGAGCAGTGCAGTGTAGACATAGCCTGAGTGTTGCTCAGCACTGGTAGGAGACAGGAGGGACAAAACAGTCTAACGGCACCTGCAGCCTTTCAGAACAATACCCAGCCCCAACCCCAAGAACCAGCCCTTCCTCCACCCTCACTGGGGTCTGCTGGGAACTGTCTGGACTCAAGCCCACCCCAGTGTCAGCCTAAGGATTGCCTGGTCTGTAAAAGGTGCTGGAAATGAGAAAGCAGCTAAAGTGACTCTGGTGGGACTTGAACCCACAACTTTTGAATGACTAGTTGGGCTCCCATTAACCACTAGCAGCTTAGAAGTCCAACATGCTTTCCATTGCACCACAGAGCCTGACATGCTGCAAAGCTTGATATCCCTATTCTCTGCTTTACAGCATGGCAATTGCTGGGGGAAAAGAAAGCGGAACCAGGTCTGTCTTTTTTGGAAGAGCAGGTAGGAAGAGGGAGGGGGCCACTGAGCCCAGTGAAAATAAGGGATGAGAACTAAATTGCAGTTGGACAATGGGGGTATTGATCTAACTGCTCTCTCACACACTAAGCAAGTGCTCTACCACTTCAGCTAATTCCCTGACCCGCAAAAGTCTTTGCTGCCCCACCCACCTCGTTCCAGAGCCCACAACATCCCTGAATCTGCCCAAGGCTCCTTTCTGCAAGGGCCACTTGTGAGACTGACACCCGTGGGCTGGCTAGCTCAGAGGTTTAGGACGTGGTGCTCATATCACACAGACGTGTCTTAAGAGCAAGCCCCTTGTTTGAAGCCGTAATGGGCTCGCTATTCTGATGTCCCTGCACGGCATGAAGAGGGAGGGATGTTTCGGGAATTGCGATTTATTTCAAAATAAGTGCTGTGTAGCCAGCGCCAAATTACAAAATAAGCTATTTCAAAATAGGCGCATTGATTATTTTGAACTATGGGATGCACCCCTAGTGAGTTAGAGCTGAACTCTGCCCCCAGCTCCCTGCTTCACCCACCCACGTACTGACTCCCTCTTGCCATGGGACTGTTTGCATTGCTGACTTCAGGTGATTTGAAACAAATCCCAGCAGCTCAGATGTGGTGGCCGAGTGGTTAAGGCAATGGACTGCTAATCCATTGTGCTCTGCATGCATGGGTTCGAATCCCATCCTCATCGGGTGTTTGTAGCCTTTCCTCTTGCTTCTCCCAGATGTTCAGTGCCAGCCCCTCCTGTAACCCTGCCTGCCCCAGCCCCTCCCACTGCAGCCTGGGGAAAGGGGAAATCTCCACAGAGACACTCCCAGATGGGACCCTCAATCCCTTCTGCCCTCAAGGGGAAACCTCACAAAGGAGATTCCAGGCAGCCAGGCCATGGGGGTCTCTGAGATGCTGCAGCCTGTCCCACCTGGCTGTTGCCATGGATCCTCTGTGAAGTCACTGCCTCCCAGCCAATGAGCTGAGGTGCTGAAAAAGTTCCTTGTGATGTCACTGCTGCCTTGCAGGCTCATGTCCTGCCCCTGGCCAGCCCCTTGGCATGTGTGAGCTGCTCTCCCTGCCCCCGTCACTCAGGGCTGGTTCTGGGGCTCAAGCAGGGAACATCAGAGGCTGCTCAGGGGGCCACATTGCTAGGCCAGGGGCCCTCCTGTGGGGCTGTGAGTGTTGCTGTCCCTGCTGTACAGACACGGCCATAGAGCCTCAGGAGGCTGCAGCAGTGGGGAGACACTTCCCTGGTTTCGGGAGGAGATGAGATGTCAAGGCCCATGACTCAGAGCCAGCTACCGATGCCCATGGAAAGCTGATTTTCAGAGGGGTGTGATCAGCCCTTCCTGTGTATTTGGCTTCTTCAAAGGGGCTTGATCAGGAGCTAAAAGTTGAAGAAGGGCCATTTAGAAGGGTGAATTTCTTTCCCTGGCCCCATTTTCTGTGGGCCCCAGTGGCCTAATGGACAAGGCACTGGCCTCCTAAGCCAGGGATTGTGGGTTCGAGTCCCACCTGGGGTGACAGTTTCCTCTCACTGACAAAGTATTTACCTTCCTCTGCTCTCTTAAGTAGTGGGCAAAGATGATCTGCAGTTGCTGTCCCCCTCTTTACAGAAGCTGTTCAGACCCCTCACTAGCAAATGCTGGTGTTAGGTGCATATCTGAGTGCTAAAAGCCCAGGTGTCAGAATGAAAGGACCCATTTTGCTCTAGAAGGCCCAGGAGTGACAGCCACAGGAAGGTGGCTGTAGCAGAGCAGGATCTGTCTGGAGACAAAGCAAAGCCTGAGAATGAGAAGGCCCATGAGACGCAGAGACTCCAGAGGAGCAGGGGTGGAGGACTAGTTATTTGATCTGGCAAACTGACAGAAAATCCCCAGGCCCTGAGCATGGTGCGGGCGAAGCCCATGGGGCAGTTTGCCTGGTGGGGTTTGGGGGGTGGAGAAGCTGTGAAGCTCTGTGAGTGGATAAGGTCCCTGGCTGTGCTGCGCCCCCTGCCGTGTGTGTGACTCAAACTGTCCCTCGTGCCCCTTTTCTGTGTCTGTTGCACTTCCAGCTTCTTTCCTCAGGCACGTTCATCCGGCAAAGACCCCCCCCCAGGGATCTTGTATCTTCCTTTGTGCATCTCAGCCACAGACACTGCCAGGGCTGAAAGGAAATTGCTGCACTTTGGGAGTCAAAGGTGTTGTCTAGGACCATAGAGCAGTTTCACCCAAAAGCCTGAGGAGGGCACCATGGCTCAGCTGGCTAAAGTGCCTCCCCTGTAAGCAAGAGATTCTGGGTTCAACTCTCACTGGTGCCTTATTGCAGCCTTTGCTCACATTTTCCCAGGTTCTTCTGGGACACAGAAGAGGCCTCCCCTGGCCACCCATGGAACTGCTGGTTCAGGAAAAGGCTGATTGGGGAGGAGTGTTGGGAAGAAGGAAACCACAACTGAGAAGCACCTGATGCCCACATACCCTGACTCTCCATGGCTGCAGGAGCTGCAGAGGTTGCACCTCAGGCTCTCTGAGCACTGGACACTCCCAGGGAATCCACAAGGGCACGTGGTGCTGGCTCTCCTGTCCCAGCAATTGCAGTCAGAGCCCTGCCTTGCCAGTGCCAGTCACAGCAGCCTCTGCACCTGCTCCAGGCTTGTGGTTTCCTTCTTCCCAATACCCCTATTCAATCAGCCTTTTCCTGAACCAGCAGTTCCATGGGTGGCCAGGGGAGGCCTCTCCTGTGTCCCAGAAGCTGCCAGGCTCTGACTCTTGCCCCCTTGGTGCCCCTGTCTAAATTCTCTTTTAAATTGGTCTTTATGGTCCTGCTCAGGGTGTTTTTCTCCTCAGCAGCGCACTAGAGAGAAGCTGTTGCCAGTGGCCTTGCAAGGCAAGATGAGCTTTGCCTGCCACCTCAGCCTGACTCCCTACTTGGCCCCATTCCTGCCTCCCTTCCTGAGCTGACCCAGTGGCCGAAAGGGGCTGTGGCTGCTGCTGACAGGGAAGAAGCTGGGAGGCAAGGTGCTGGCAGCAAGAGATTCCAGCTGCCTCTTTTCCCTGGCTCTCAGTGCGCCGTGCCGGCCAGCAGCCACCTTGACCAACCCCTCAAACCAGCTGGACAAGCCAGCCCACATCACAGTGAGTTGCTAGTGGCACTGTCAGAGAAGAGCCATTGGCAGCTGCAGAGACACCCCTTCAGCTGCTGGACACGCCTTTCTGAAAGGGCTGTTTGTGAGCTGTCCTTTGTTTGGCTGGCTCCCTCAGTTGGTTAATGCATGGAGCTAATAATGCCAAGGTCATAGGTTCAAGCCCTGTGTTGACTACAGGTATATTTGCTGTGGTGACTGTTCTACCCCCCACCCCTGTTTAGCTGCCTGCTATGGACAGGGAAGCAGAAACAGGCAAAAGGCTGAGGCTTTTCAGGAAACAGGCCAGAGAACTGTTAGGAGAAGGCTCCAGCCTGCACAGACCCAGTGGCTAAAAGGCCCTTGGCCTGGCCTGCTTTCCCCAATAGCAGGCAAAAGTCTTCTCTTCCCTCTATTGTGGGGCCACTCGAGGGCCTGCTGGCTCAGCTGTTTAGAGCTTGATGCTAATAGTGCCAAGGTCGTGGGTACAAGCCCCATGCAGACCCCACAACAGCCAAATTAGTTTTGTTTGAGCTGCTCCCCACGAAAAGCGGTGAGAGGGAGCCCTTGGCTGTGGGACCCACTTGTGCCTGTTGTTCAGGGTTAAATAAGATCTCCCCCAGGAGGTTGCCTGTTCCCTTCCCACCTTGCATTGGCTGGGAATCAAATCAAGCAAGGGGCAGCAAACGCCAGGCACTGTCAGTGTCTGGGCCACAGATAAAGATCCTCTTGGAGCTGTGGTCCGAGGAGGAGTCTCTGCAGGCCCTGCAGTCCCCTGCGGAGGAATGTGGACATTTATGGCCGAATGGCCAATGGTCTAGCAAAGAAAGGCCACCTCCCTCCTACCCCCGCATCCTAGACCAAGTCAGAGCCAAGGTCAAGGAATTGCAGCAGGGGTATGTGAGGGAAGCACCGGATTACTGTGCATGCTCTCGGAGACGATGAAAAGCCGTGAGAGGCAGCCCACAGCTGCAGGACCCATTTGTGCCTGTTTTTTCAGGGTTCAAGTAAAAAAAGCTCAGCAAGGAGCTTTGATGCTCCCTCTTTACATTGCATTGGCTGGGAATCGAACCCAGGTCAACTGCTTGGAAGGCAGCTATGCTCACCACTATACCACCAATGCCTGCCTGCAAAGCTTCTGGAAAAATTAGTGAGGGAAGTCCACGTCTGCCATGAGGCTAGCCAGAGAAGAGAGGGTGCCTGTGTGTTTTGGGTAAAGCATAACTTCTTGGCCATTAGGCAAAGACCAGAAGTGGTGATGCTGGGGTAGTGGCTGCTCTGCACTCTCCGTGGTGTGAGGAGTTGGGCGGGGAGGAGTCCCAGAGGTTGTTGGGTGGGAGAGTAGAGTTTATCAGACTTTGGGCTAAGCTCTAGAGCAGCCAAGGGAGAGGTGGGGAAGTGACTTCTGGATACTCTGTGTGGCCCGGGGATGAGGACCAAGAGCCGTCCTTGTGTTTTTTGCCGTAAAGTGTTGTTTCTGGGTCGTTTGGCTAAGATCAAGCACTTCTGCCTTTCGGAGAGCCATGTCACAGGCACAAGCCCCCAGAGACCCCTCCAGGGACACATCCCAGGCAGGGCCGGACCGCGCCATTCCGGAGCCCCAGGCTGACAGTTCAATTGCGCCCTGGCTTGGCGGCGAGTGCGCAGAGCTGGCGGCGGCAGGACGCACGTACCCGGCCCAGTCTGGCTACCGCTGCTGGGTAGGCCGAGCCTGGCCGTGCAGGGCCCCGCAACTGTGGGGAGAAGGATGCTGCTGGCCAGTGCTGCGGGGGTTAATGCGGCCCCTGCCCTGGGCAGCCGCTGCAGGGTGGCTGCTGGGAGCTGCTGCAGCCTGTAATCTGGGAGCCGGGCACGTGCCCCTTACAGCTGCCATCAAGGGCCCCCCATAGGTTGGTGCCCGGCTAGCCCATGCCTTAATCCAGCCCTGATCACAGGACCAAGCAAGGGGCTGAAACACCAGGCACTGTCAGTGTCTGGGCCAGAGATAAAGACCCTCTTGGAGCTGTGGTCCGAGGAGGAGTCTCTGCAGGCCCGGCAGTCCAGACAGAGGAATGTGGACATTTATGAACATAAGAACATAAGAACGGCCATACTGGGTCAGATCAAAGGTCCATCTAGCCCAGTAGCCTGTCTGCCGACAGTGGCCAGCACCAGGTGCCCCAGAGAGGGTGGACCTAAGACAATGATCAAGCGATTTGTGTCCTGCCATCCCTCTCCAGCCTCTGACAAACAGAGGCCAGGGACACCATTCCTACCCCCTGGCTACTAGCCTTTTATGGACCTAACCTCCATGAAATTATCTAACATATGGCCCAATGGCTGATGGCCTTGCAGAGAAAGGCCACCTCCCCCCTCCTGCATCCTAGACCAAGTCAGACCTGAGGTCAACGAATTGCGGGAGGGGTATGTGAGGGCCCGTGAGGGCAGGTCCCGCTCTGGGGAAGCACCGCAGCACTGTGCATACTGTGAGGAACTGGACCGAATCCTGGGGGATGGGGAGCCACTGTCTCCAGGGATAGTTGTGGAGTCTGGGATAGAGACACCTGGGAAGCAGCAGCTGCAGCTTCAGGATGACAACGCTGATGACCTGCAGCTCCAGGACGAGGAGGAGGATTTCAGAAGCTTTGTGACCTTCATCTTGGAGCCAGTCCCCCAAACGCAGGAGGACTCCCAAACGTCTTCAGGAAGAGGGGAGGGAACATCACGTGAGTGCTGTGAGGTTGCAACACCCAGGACATGTCTACACTTGCACCCCCTTTCAGGAGAGGGATGCAAATGGAGACATTTGAAATTGTAAATGAAACCAGGATTTAAATATCCCGCGCTACATTAGCATAATCACGTCTGGGCGCTATTTCGAAATACTTTATTTTGAAATAAAAAACACTGTTTAGATGCAGTTATTTTGGGAGAAAACCCTTCTTCCGAAATAACCCTTAAACACTCCCCTCTGCTCTGGACCTAACAGCAGTGTCAGCGTTTGCTAGTCGGGGCTCTGGACAGCACCTGCACAGAGGGAGATGGCAACTGTGGGACGCCCTCGCCAACTGTTCCAATGTCTCACAGCAGAAAAGAAAACAAAAGAGGCCAATGCAAACAGCCCCTGGCAGCGAGGGAGTCAGCACGTCGGTGGGTGGGGCAGGGAGCTGGGGGCAGAGCTGGGCTCTAACTCCCTGGGTGACCTTGGCCCATTCAGTGAACCTCTCCCTGTCTCCATGGCCCTGTCTGTACAGCAGGGACAGAAACACTCACAGCCCCACAGGAGGGGGCTGGTTTGATGCTTCACCCCACGGCCCAGCAACGAGCCCCCAAGCTCCCCCTGTGCTCAGGGAGCCAGGTTTGCTGTGTGAATTCTGTGGGGCAGGTGCCATCAGGCCTGGGCACTGGGGTTAGTTACCAGTTTCCCTGGCCCTGGGGCACTACTGCACTCACAGCTGTGATGGCCGAGTGGTTAAGGCGTTGGACTAGAAATCCAATAGGGTTTCCCTGCAGGTTCAAATCCTGCTCACAGCGAGGCCTGTGTTTTGGCCACACCCCTCACCAGGCAACAAGCTGCACAACCCCTGAGCTACTCTCCCTGCCCCCAGTCAATCCCTTTCTGCGCCTTTCGGAGACAGACAGCGGCATGGTGCCTCATTATGGGTCCCTGCGCTCTAGGGAAACTCTCAGTTCCTGTAGCCTCTGCCCCCTGCCCAGCGCCCCATGGCTCAGCCCTACCCTTGGGGGCTGCCCTGCTCTAGTGTGTGATAGTTGTTGAGAGGATGGAGTGTCTGGGCCTGCCCCCAAAGGTCCATCTATTAAGGGCAGAAATGTTGGGGATATGATGTGGGTCACGGCTCCCCAGGCACACAGATATGTGTGTGTGTGTTTGGGGCGGGGTCTTGTTCCCTGCGCTAGCTCTGCCTCTTCCCCCAAGGCCTTGGCCAAAGAATTAGTAACAGAATATTTGTCCAAGTTTATGTACAGAAAAGAACTGACAAGTATGTTTCTGTGGTGTAGTGGTTCCGTGTAGTGGTTACCGTGTTTGCTTAATAGGTGAAAGGCTTCTGGTTCAAAGCAGAAATGGGGGAGATTCTTCTCTTATTGTGGCTCCCCACGGTAAACACAGCTCCCACTGCTTGGGATAAGCCCAACAACTGAGTAGCCAAGGAACAGCAGGAGCCCTCTCTTTGAAAGGGAGGGAGGGCCCAGACAGACAGCTAAAGGCTCAGAGCTGCCAGATATCTCTGGTGCTCCTGAGGACCAGGAGAACACATTGGCACTAGCAACCTGCTCATGGGGTGCCATGTTCCAGCCACACAAACAGGTAACATTTCTTGTAGTGTCACCTGATTTCCCCCCAAGCATAGCTGCAGCTCAACTTTTCTCCTGCAGCACAGCTTGTCATGACAGCTCTAAGCAAACCCATCAACTTGAAGTTATTAGCTCCGGTTAGCACCTGCCAAACCCTGGGATTGAACCAGGGCCCTTTAGATCTTCAGTCTAACGCTCTCCCAACTGAGCTACTTTGGCTGTAGCAAGAGGTCTGTCTGGCCTGTCCAGGACATTGGGCAGCCAGGCCGCATGTCGTCATACCCTGCCCAGGAAGGCAAGACTGGCCTTTCCACAGCGCCCCTTCCCCACAGCCAGAGCCAAGGTTCCCTCTAAGCCAGGCCTGGGCACTACAGGCCAGCGGGCTGCATCCAGCCCATGAAGCCACCCAACATGGCAGCAAGAAGCCTCAGGCAGATTCCCTGCTCGCCCTGCTCCCACACACAGCTGAGAGAAGGGGCTGCTGGGCCCTTTGTGTCTCACAGCTGTAGAGGAAAAGGCTTCATGCCTGGTCCCTGCTTGCTTGCAGCCAATGGGAGCTGTCTGCTTGAAGCCCTGGCCAGTCCACACAAGCTCTTATTCACCCAGGAGTAGGACCTGTGCCCCCTGCGCAGGGAAGGAGCTGCCTGAGAAATGTGCTTGGCTGCTGGGAGTGTCTCCCAGTCAGAGCCTGCCTCTGGAAACTCAGCCCCTCCTTTTCCTCAGCCCACTGGCCTGCCCTGTGATGGAAAAGGGCAAAGACAAGGCAGATTTCACAAATACAGATGAGGCTGGTTTCCTTGACTGGGAATTGAACCCAGGCCACAGCAGTGAAAGGGCTGAATCCTCACCCACTAGACCAACAAACACCTGAACTGTTTGCTGAGAAAAGGGGCTGCTGGGAAATTAGTGTCCCTGCTCCCTGCACAATCCCATTGGCTGGTTTCTGGCTATGGGAAGCACCATCCCCCCTCCACTCAGGCTCTTATTCACCCACCCACATGGCCCCTGCAGCCTGTGTGGGGCCAGGGCAGGCTGCCTGAGAAATGTGCTGGGCTGCTGGCGGGAGTGAGCCAGGTAAGTCACCCAGCTAGAGCCTGTCTCTGGCACCCCAGCCCTCCCTTCCTCAACCCACTGGTACCCCACATAAACCAAACCCTCTGCCCCTGAACCCACACCCTCCCAGATCCTGCACCCCAGTCCTCTGCCCCAAGCTCCTGTCTGCACCAACCTCCTCCATTAATAGCATGGAAAAGTGCAGCCCTGGGAGCGGTTCCCCATGAAAACTCATTGCCCACCCCTGCCCTAAGCTGTGCAGCAGCCCAGCCCCACAGCTGCCATGTCTCTCCATAGCCCTTAGGCTGGCACCGGGGAGGCCTGAGTCCAGGCAGTGCCCAGAGGAGCCCAGCAAGGGTGGAGGGAAGGGCTGGTACTTGAGGATGAGGGCGGGGGCTGTTCTGAAAGGCTGCAGGCACCGTTAGACCCTTTTGTCCTTCCCTGTCTCACCCCAGCGCTGAGCAACACTCAGTGTCGGTCTGAGCATCCGTCCTGCTCTGGGACGTGTCTCTGTGGCAGGAACCTGCTCAGGCGGCTCTCGCAGTGAGGCCCCTCCCTGGCAGCACCGAGCAGTGAGAGCTGAGTGAAGGGGAGAGGCAGTACCTGGGTGGGGGGAGGAGGGGAAGGCTCCATGATCATGTAAGAGGGAGGCTCTGCCCTGGCCAGTGAGGAATTGTTGCGTCTCTGAGGGGCCCAAGCCTGGTGGGTCATTTCCCCAGGTTACTGGGTGGGGGCTGGAGCCAGTTCTGTGTTGTCTCCTTCAACAACAAAACTGAACCAATGGATCTTGTGCCGACCTGACACTGCGCTGGGCTAGTGCTGTGTGTGCCATGGAGCTTCCTGTAGCGCTGCCCACGCCGGAGAGAGGAGGGGCAGTTAGAGTCACCCAGCTCTGCCCCTTCTGAAAATGGCATGTGTTGTCTTAGCAGTGAGGGAGAGGTGGGAAGGAGCCTGAAGTAATCTCTTGGGTCACAGCTGCTGTAACATGTGGCAATGAGGTGAGAAAAATGCCTAGGCAGTTGTCATGTGAAACTTCAGGCTGGTTTTCCTGACTGGGAATCAAATCCAGGCCACAGCAGGGAGAGTGCTGTAGCCTAATCACTAGACCACCAGGGACACAAGAAGTGCACCTTTTGCTCACCTACACTAGCCTTTCACAGGCCATTTTCTGTCCACTTCAGGATTGGGGTCCATTCTCCCTTGCCCAGAGCAGACAAGAACAGCCAAACAGAACATCAAAGCAGCCAGACTGGGCCATGCCAGTTGTCCAACTAGCTCAGGACAGTCTCACAACAGCAGCCAATTTCATTGTCCCAAGGGAATCCTCAGGACAGACAATTGTTAAGTGATCCCTCCTGTCACCCATTCCCAGCTCCTGGAATACACCAGCTAGGGACACCTGCCCTGTCCATCCTGGTTAAATGCCATTCATTGTGGCCCCCGGGGCTTCCAAAGTTGAGTAGCTCTGCATTGAGGGTTCTTATTAATGTCAAGAACCTCAAGCAATGTAAAGCCAGAGTGTGATAGGACTGGAAAGGAAAACATTGCCACTAGAAGGAACTTTTTCCAAGGGGGCACTTGGGGTTGAACCAAGGACCACTTGATCTGCCATCAAATGCTCTACCACTGAGCTACACCCCCATGGAATTTGGTTTCTGCATCCAGTGTTGGGAACTGGGCAGGGAACAAGAGGCTTTTGTGAAACACACATCTCAAACAGGAGGGACCCTCACAGACCCCACATTGTGACTGGCCATAACAAGGGATTTGCCCTAAAAGCAGCAGAGCTGGGGCAGGACAGAGAGTCCTGACCAATGAAAGGGCTGGAGGGGAAGCCAGGAGAGCAGAGGCCAGGCTGAGCTCCCCCCTTAGGTGTCAGCTGTAGGGGTCAAGATGAGAGGCAGCAGGACCCACTTGTGCCTTTTTTTCCCCCCAGGGTTAAAGTAGAACCTCTGCAAAGAATCATGTTCTTATCTCTCCACAGTGCATTGGCTGGGAACTGAACCCAAGTCAACTGCTTGTAAGGTAGCTATGCTCACTGCTATACCACCAATGCCTGCACTGAGTGTGCCTGTGAAAATTAGTGAGGGAAGTCCATATCTGCCATGAAGCGCACTTGAGGCGAGAGGGTGCCCATGTGGTCTGGAGTAAAGCATAACTTCTTGCCTGATTGGCTAAAATTGTGGGGAGGGGGAGGGGGGGAGTGATGTTGGGGCAGTAACAGCCCTGTGGCTCTCTGTGGTGTGCGGGATTGGGTGGTATAGGAGTAGCAGAGGTTTCTGAGTGGGCGAGTACAGCTTCTTGGCTCTTGCGCTAAGTTCAAGAGCAGCAAAGGGAGAGGCAGGGAAGTGGCTATGTCTACACTCGTGGCTTCTTGCGTGAGTAATAAGCAAATGAGGCTAAGTGTAGAATATTGCCGAGCCTCATTTGCATACGTAATGAGCCACCATTTTTTTCAGAAAAGGCTCTTGCGCAAGAAGGAGCATCTACACTGCCCTTTCTTGCGCAAGAAAAACCCCCTCTTGCGCAATGCCGTTCTTCCTGTCAAGTAATAGGTGTAATGGCATTGCGCAAGAGGGTTTTTCTTGCGCAAGGAGGGGCAGTGTAGACGCTCCTTCTTGCGCAAGAGCCTTCTTGCGCAAGAGCCTCTTCTGAAAAAAATGGTGGCTCATTAGGTATGCAAATGAGGCTCAGCGATATTCCACGCGTAGCCTAATTTGCATATTACTCGCGCAAGAAGCCGCGAGAGTAGACATAGCCTCTGTGTGGCACAGGGATACAGACCAAGAGCTGCCCTCATGTTTTTTGTCATGAAGTGTTTCTTGGCCGTTCGGCTAAGATCGAGAGCTTCCAGCCTCTTGGAGAGCCATGTCACAGGCACAAGCCCCCAGAGACCCCCTCTGGCCCTTCCATGGGCACATCGCAGGACCAAGGAAGTGGCAGCAAGTGCCGGGCACTCTCATGGTCTGGGCCAGAGATAAAGCTGTGGTCCGAGGAGGAGTCTCTGCAGGCCCGGCAGTCCAGGCAGAGGAATGCAGATATTTATGGCCGAATGGCTAATGGCCTTGCAAAGAAAGGCCACCTCCCCCCACCCCAGACCAAGTCAGAGCCAAGGTCAAGGAATTGCAGCAGGGGTATGTGAGGACCCGTGAGCACAGCTCCCACACTGGGGAAACACCGCAGCACTGTGCATACTATGAGGAACTGAACCAAGTCTCCAGGGACAGTTGTGGAGTCTGGGATGGAGACACCTGGGCAGCAGCGGCCGCAGTTTCAGGATGACAACCCTGATGACCAGCAGCTCCAGGATAAGGAGGAGGATTCCAGGAACGTTGTGACCCTCACCCTGGAACCGGTCCCCCAGATGCAGGAGGCCTCCCAAATGTCTTCGGGACCCTGGGAGGGAACATCAGGTGAGTGCTGTGAGGTTGCAACACACACAGGGGAGGCGGGAGCATAGGGGATGGTGCGCTATCATGATGCGTCATGCTGATTGTAGGTTGGGGGACATCACACATGTCTGACCCCATAGGGGGCCGTCCTCCCCCCACCATGTGTGCAAGGCACCACCTGCTCCTGCAGAAAGAGCTGCCAGCGGCTAATTTCCTAACACTGGATGCAAGCAAACAAGTGTAATGGGGGTGTAGCTCAGTGGTAGAGTGTTTGACTGCAGGCAAAGTGGTCCTTGGTGCCCCCCTAAAAGGTTGATCAACTTAATTGAAACCTTTGCATCTCCAGTTGTGTCGCATTCTGGGTTTCTATTGTGCAGGGATTCCTAAAATGACTACAAACCCTTAACGTGCTCCTGCGTCAATGCCTGTAAACCAAGCAAACCCATCTCTCAACTGAAACAAGTTCAAACCTGCTGTGTGTCTGGTTTCTATTCCCATCAATTCAACAAGGGTGTGATCTGAATGCCAATTGGCAGGTCCTTGGTCTACCTGGGCTATGCTGTGCAGAAGAACAAGAACCACGCCCAGTGCGAGAGGAATGGCGGCAATCAATCCTATGGAGTTTGATTTAGCAAGTCCAACTAAGACTCACTAAATCAAATTCAGAGGGTACCCCACCAGCTTCCAGTAGTTCTGCTCTTTGCTCCCTTTGGGTTCCCACAGTAGGAACACAGCCAGGCTCAACTGACGGAAGCCAACTCTCGCTACATAGGGTATGTTTACACCTGCACCCTCTTTCCAAAAAGGGATGCAAATGTAAAGATTGAAAACTGTATATGAAGCCACCAGGGACACATACAATGGGCCTGCAGAAAAATGAAACAGCTGAGCACTTTGCAGAGAACAGGCCATAGCCCTGCTGGGAAAGGCTCCATCATGCACAGATTCTGCGCAGGGCCAGCCTGCTGGGAGGAGGCTCTGGCCATGGACTTTCCTCCCCTCTCTGTTACCTCCTGCACCTGGGGCTGAAAGGGACGTGGCTGCAGGCTGGTCCTGCCCAGCTGTCTTCCCCAGTGGGAGCAGAAAATGCTTATGGGAGGGCTCACACGTTGTCCCCAATGCACTGGCCTGAGGGCCTGAATTCTTGCTGCCCTGGGTGCACCCAAATGCCCCTTCTGCATGGGTGGGCTCCCCAGCTCACACCCCTCCTGTCACACAAAGCTTGCAAATGGGTTTGATTTTCCTCCATCTCCCCTTGCTGCTGCGCTAAAAGAAATCCTGAAACCAGCCCCGTCTCCTGTCACTGGAGAGAAGGCCCTGTGCTGGGATATGAGAAAGTATCCCAGTGATGCTCCTCGCAGCCCAGGAGAAGAAGGGGGCTCTGGGTGGAAGGAAACCAAGTAAAGCAGGTTCCAGTGGGCATGAACTGGGCACCAGTTTGGCCCAGTTGAGTGAGGGGTGGTTGGTTCAGGTCCCATGGTGTCAAGGGCAGCACTCAGGACTCTGAATCCTGCAATCTGAGGCCCCATTCCTGCCTCCCTTCCCGGGCTGACCCAGGGGCCGAAAGGGGCTGCAGCTGCTGCTGGCAGGGAAGAAACTGGGAGGCAAGGTGCTGGCAGCAAGAGATTCCGGCTGCCTCTTTGCCCTGGGTCTGCCGGCCACCAGCCACCTTGGCCAAACCTCAAACCAGCTGGACTAGCCAGCCCACATCACAGTGAGTCGCTAGTGGCCCTGTCAGAGAAGAGCCATTGGCAGCTGCAGAGACGTCCCCTGAGGCACCTTTCTTGAAAGGGCCACTGTTCAATTGCACTTATATAGGCTGGCTCGCTCAGTTGGTTAGCGTGTGGTGCTAATAACGCCAAGGTCATGGGTTCAAGCCCTATGCTGGCCACAGGGCTGTTTGGTTTGGTGACTTCTCTTCCTTTAGCTGCCTGCTATGGACAGGGAAGCAGAAACAAGCAAAAATGTGAGCTTTGCAGGAAGCAGGGCAGAGAGCTGGTAGGGGGAGGCTCCAGCCTGCACAGCCCCAGTGGCTAAAAGGGCCTTGGCCTGGCTTCCTGTCCCCAAAAGCAGCAGAACTGATGCCCAAATTCCTGCTGCTGCAGTGGCTACCTCAAGGCACCAGCTGGGGGGCAGGCTCTGGAGCCCAAGCCACACGGGGAGACTCAATATGACCGGGAGGCCTGGAGCGTGTGTGCCCTGCACAGAGGGCTGCTGCTGGTGGCCTGCTTCAGTGGCCCAGCAGCTCAAGTTCCCATGAACCAGCTTCTCCCTCTGGAGCGCCCCCCCCCCCAGGGCTGCTGAGGCCCCTGACATGAGGCAGTGGGACCACCAGAGGAAGGTGCCAGCCTTAGCCCTTCCTCCCAGCCCCCACCCTCTCCCAGGTCCTTTCTCCAGCCCCTCCCCAGTTCTACATTCCCCACATAAAAACCAGAGAGTTTGTTCTTTCAACAGGGAAAAGTCCTGATTGTGTTACCAGCAGGGGAAGGGGGAGAGGAAAGTGGGAAGGGAGTGTGTTGGGGTGTGTTGGGGGGGAGGAAGGCACAGAGGGCAAAAATGAGGAGTAAAGTTAGTTCGAACCAAGGGGCTGGGTTTGAACTACTGCAGAAAAAAGGACTCTGCCTCTGGAGCTGCCCTGTCCTCTCCAGAGCCCTTAGGCTGGCACTGGGGAGGCCTGAGTCCAGACAGTGCCCAGTGAAGGGGAGGGAAGGGCTGGTACTTGGTGTTGGGGCCGGGGGCTGTTCTGAAAGGCTGCAGGCGCCGTTAGACCCTTTTGTCCCTCCCCGTCTCACCCCAGCGCTGAGCAACACTCAGTGTCGGTCTGAGCATCCGTCCTGCTCTGGGACGTGTCTCTGTGGCTAGAACCTGCCCAGGTGGCTCCAGCAGTGAGGCCCCTCCCTGGCAGCACCGAGCAGTGAGAGCTGAGTGAGGGGAGTCAGGACCAGGAGAAGGCTCCATGACTGTGTCAGGGAGGCTCCAAGGTGCCCAGGCCTGGTGGGTCATTTCCCCAGGTTACTCAGTGGGGGCTGGAGCCAGTTCTGTGTTGTCTCCTTCAACAGCAAAACTGAACACTGCGCTGGGCTAGTTCTGTGTGCCCCATGGAGCTTCCTGTAGCGCTGCCCATGCAGGAGAGGGGAGGGGCAGTTAGAGTCACCCAGCTCTGCCCCTTCTGAAAATGGCAGGTGTTGTCTTAGCAGTGAGGGAGAGGTGGGAAAGGGGCCCTGAGTTAACCTCTTGGGTCACAGCTGCTGTAACATGTAGCAATGAGGTGAGAAAAATGACTAGGGGAGCTGTTACATGAAAGTTGAGGTTGGCTTCCCTGACTGGGAATTGAACCAAGGCTACAGCAGTGAGAGAGCTGGTTCCTAACCACTAGACCATCAGGGACATGTAAAACAAGCTTTTTTGCTCACCAACACTAACCTTTTGCAGGCCATTTTCTGTCCACTTCAGGATGCTGGGGGAGGGAGTCCATTCTCTCTTGCCCAGAGGGGACAAGAACAGAAACCAAACAGAACATCAGAACAGCCAGACTGGGCCATGCCAGTTGTCCAGCTAGCCCAGGATCCTGTCTCACAACAGCAGACAATTTCATCCTCCCATGGAAATCCTCACACAGACAGTTATTAAATGATCCCTCCTGTCACCCATTCCCAGCTTCTGGAATACACCAGCTAGGGACACCTGCCCTGTCCATCCTGGTTAAATGCCATTGATTGACCTCCCCTGCATTAAATTATCCAATACTTTTTTTGGACCGTCTTGTAGATTTCACCTTCACAACATCCTCTGGCAAGGAGTTCCACTGGTAGCAAAAATGCTTCCTTTTTAACTTGGTTACTTACCAGTTTCATTCTGTCACCCTGGTTCTTAAGTAGGCGAAAAAATAATTTCTTATTTGCTTTCTGCACCCCTGTCATCATTACATAAACCTCTGTCCCATCGCCCTTGCTTGTCCCTTTCCCAAGCTGAGAAGAAGAAGTTCCATGAACTCCTGGGAACTGCTTTCCAAAGAAGAGGCATTTCCAGCAGAGAAGATGGCCAAGCCCAATCCCCCTACACAAAGCCCCAGGAAATACCAATGGAGATTGGGCAGCGCTACTGAATGGATCCGGCTGGCCATCGGGCTGACTAACGCCATCAACAGACGAGTCCCAATGAGACTTCTCAGCCCAAGTGCAGAGACTGTGGAGTCTCCCACTCCCAGCCCAGTGGCAGAGGGGCAGCGCCCTGAGGAGGCAGGACCTGAGGCAGAGGAGACCTTTGAAGGGAACAGAGACAAGGGAGACGTGAGGTGAGAGGAAGGGGAACAAGTCGCCTCTTCTCAAGTGAGACGTGGTGGGAAACTGCCGGTTCCGGTGCAAGCTGAGTGCCAAGGCCTGGTTCCTGCCTGGTGGCTACATGCAGGGCCTGGCTTGAGAAGCACCAAGAAGTGCCGTGTGTGGCCAGGAGAGGCTGCGGGAGAGCGGAAGGTGTTGGAGCAAGCTGGGGCTTATGGGTCTTGGGGGATTTCAGCATCAGGGGGGAACCTTACCTGGTTTTGTGTCCCCTTGCAGCAAAGGCTACAGACGTCCCAGAGGCTGGAGGTGCTGCCATTGGCCTTGCAGTATGTGGCTGCCATGCCCTGGTCCCTGCCAAGGCACCACTGAGAGCCTCAACCCCAGTGCTGCCGCCTCCCATCTCAGCCTAACCTGCCCAGCTGTCTCTCGTGCTCCTGACAATCAGCACACACATGCCACCCTGCACTAGGGGCAGGCCCTGGAACTGCCTTGTGGGTACCAAAGGAGCCACAATAGGAGAAGATTTTTGTTTCTGCCTGGCTTTGAGTCAGTGACTTTCTGCCCATGAAGCAAACATGAAAGCCACGACACCACAGAAACAGCC
This sequence comes from Rafetus swinhoei, assembly GCA_019425775.1. Taxonomy (NCBI): domain Eukaryota; kingdom Metazoa; phylum Chordata; order Testudines; family Trionychidae; genus Rafetus; species Rafetus swinhoei. The sequence goes on along the minus strand of CM033444.1, from coordinate 31,619,927 downwards.
TTAAGTGCATCTTTTGAGCTCTCCTTTCCTTGATTGCTCTGTTGAAATGAATGAGGTGTGAATGGAGACTGAAAGGGGAGCACCTTCAGCAGCAGTTGCCAGGGTGGAGAAGGTCTGGGAGCCAGACCCAAGACAATGCCTGTAAAGTGAGCTCATTAAGAAGACTGCACATACAGACGCCTTGGGAGTCCAGCAGCAAGTGCCTGCCCTTGGAAGAACTCTCTTTGAAGCAGCATTAGGAAAGGCAAGGAGATGACTAATTGGCTGCATGAGAGGGATAAATAGGAGGCATCTTGCAGAGGACCTGGGTTTTCATCTTGTCAACATGGGAGCATCGATCCGGATCGGCAGAAGCCCGGCCCCACCCTCCCCATCTAACTCACCTGGCCAGTGCAGTGAGGGGAGCAACTTTAGTAACAACAAGATGGAGTGTGCTTGTGTGTGTGTGTGAGTGTAATGTGTCATATGCATATGATAAGTATTGATTAATCTATGTATGTTCAATAAATGTGGCGTGTTGCCTTATCCCTCTGAAAAAAATCCCGGGTGCTTTTTTTAAGCATAACACAACCACACTTAAGTTGCGGCCCTCGGCATGTGCTGTGGGTATCATTGTGCCTCCTGTGTGAGCAGAACAGAGGATTGGGAGTGGGGGGGATTCGTATATTTTGGGAAAGGGTCCTGAGTCCTGGCTCCCAGTCAGGTGCCTTGGCCCCTGCGCAAAGTGCATGGTGGGAATAAGAGTTGGGGCAGGAGGAAAGGGGCCGGCCCCGCAAGCAGGTGGGAGAAGATGGGAGTGAATCCTGCTTGCTCTCATGCGCAGGGGCAGCACTTTTCCAGTGGAGCTAATTCTGCCCCATCTGCAACCTGTCTCCAGTGCTCCTGCCACTGCCTGGCCCAGGAGGGCTGGTGTCCAGCAGCTCTCTGCCCGAACGTGGCTGGCTTTTGGGGAGAGTAAGTAGGAAGTCGGGGGGAATGGGGACTACTGGACCCACTTAGCTCCCTGGCTGGCTCTGCCAGTAAAAAGTAGAATGGGGCTTGCCCCCCTGTCAGCCGACGGTCAGGGCAGTGTGTGTGTGTGTGTGCTGAGAAAGGTTTAACGTCCGTGACTTTACTGCTAGGACCAGGGTCCGTCGCAGAGGGCAGCCTAGGGAAGACTGAGAGATGCCCCAACGGATCTGTCACCTGGGAGTGACACGATCCAAACGCCCAAGCTCTTCCTATACCTGTCCCTTATGACCGGCTGAAGTTCTTTTAAATTGTGCTTGGTTCTGTTTCAGCAACTGAAGGATTCAGGTTAAAACTTAAACAGTTACAGGTTTATTAAACAAGCTTATAAATCATATGGTTACAATGGCTATTGCTCTATTTCTTAACTGCTAGCAAATATAGATTTTAAAAATGGTTACAAAGAAAATAACACCCCCACACTGGAAAATGTGGGCATCGATCCCACTACCTCTCAGACGCAAAGCGAGTGCTCTACCACTTGAGCTAATTCCCCTGCTATGTTAGGACTAACCTTCTTGGAGGCTCTTCCCTTCTCCACAGGGACGTCTGCCTTTTAGGTCAGTTAGTCAAGCGAAAGGAGATGGCTCCAAAAAGGCCTCAGGGCAACTCTCAAGGAGACTCCTGCAGCAAAGCCATGGGGGGGTCTCTGAGATGGCCCCTGCCCTGCAGCCTGTCCCACCTGGCCACTGTCATGGACTCTCTGTGAGGTCATCACCTCCCAACCTCCGTTAGCCAATAAGCTGAGGGGCTGCAAAAGGCCCTTGTGATGTCACTGCCACACCCACCCCTGCCCTCCAGGGCTAATGTCCTGCCCCAGGCAGCCCCTTTGCATGGCTGAGCTGCTCCCAGGGGTGAAAGTGACACATTTCTTACAGGGACTGTTCTATTGGGCACCACCCCTTGGGCGGGGAGGCTCAAGGCAGGAATTTGGAGGAGGGGTTGTGATAGGACAGTACCTGTAAGAAATTAAAATGTGGAGTGTGGGCAACTCAGGGCAGGGATTTGGGGAGTGTGTGAAGGTTCAGGGCAGGGGTGAGGATGTGGAAGGGAGAGAAGTCAGGGCACAGGATTAGGGATGTGGAGAGGCTTGGGGCTGGGATTGTGTGTGTGTGTTGAGGGGATCCCTCTGCTCTGGGCTCCCTGAGGCCCGTTAACGCACAAGGGCTTTCCTGCAGCGCACTGAGGAGAGAAACCCTGAGCCAGTGACACAGACTGATCTGGGTGCAGGTGAATGAGGAGGGTTTCAGTAAAGCTGCATGTGAATGGATCCATCTAGCAACCACTGCCAGCCACACACACAGGGGAGGACTTTGCAAGGGGTTAATCAGATGGACATGGGAGTTTCCAGGGCTGGGCTGTGGCCAAGATGGATGAGGGGATGTCACAGGGCACTAGCATGGCCAGGGGAGCAGAGAGGGCCCTGCTGCACCGAGAGACGTGCCAAAGCCTGGGATTGAACCAGGGACCTTTAAATGTTTCATCTAAGGCTCCTCATACTGAGCTGCTAATAAACCCATCTGGCTCGTTATTAACTGTCCGGGATGTTTGGCAGCCATGTCACAAACATGATGCCGTCGTGCACGGCCCAGGAAGGCGAGACTGGTGTTTCCGGCCATCTACGGTTTGACTTGCTCCTTTCCCCCCATTCCTGCCTTAACTCCTTGGCTGACCTGGCAGCTGAAGTGGTCGGGGGCCCAGCAGCCTGGGGAGGTAGTCAGGTGGCCAGACCCTGGTGGCAAGAGTCTTGGTGCTTCTTGTTTCCCTGCCACCCTCTGGTGCCCTCACTCCTCACCCGCAGCCCCTGCCTGCCTGGGTCCCTGTGCTGTGTCAGATGCTCAATGAACCCTCCTGTTTCACACTGGCTGAGAGTGGCTCTGGGCTAGAGAACAGGGCTGTGTCATTCCCTACATGGGAGCGGGAGGCCCCGGGCGTGGACTCCCAAGGGGCACACGGTGAGAGACAGGCGGCTGGAGGCTCAGGGAGGGGCGGTCCCAGGAGGCAGAGGGGCACCTGTGACTCTCGGCTGGCAGCTGACACTCTGCTCCTTGCTTCCCTCCCGCTGCTTCACCTCTCAGGGCTTCTTTCTCCTTCCTTGTCCATAGCAGGCAGCTACACAAAGGCAACTCACCAAACCAGACACCCCTGTGGCCAGCATAGCCTCTCAGGGCACCCCCGCCTGCCCTGTGCTGAGAGCCAGGCCCAAGCAGGAAAGAGGCGGGTGGGCCCTCTTGGCACCAGGGTCTCACCACCCATCTTCTTCCCGCCATCGGCAGCCACAGCCCCTTTCAGCCACTGGGTCAGCCCAGGAAGCGGGGGGTAGGAAATGGGGCCAAGTAGCGAGTTAGGGTGTGAGAGGCAGGCAAAGCTCATCTTGCCCTGCAGGGCCACCAGCAACAACATCTCTTGTGCACGGCTGTGGAGTAAAGCATCCCTGAGGAGAAGTGGTGATGTCAGAGCAGCCTCCTGTGCTGAAGTAGCTTAGTGGGGGTGCATTAGTGTGAAGCGTTAAGGGCCCACTGGTTCAATCCCAGTCCTTGGTGGAAATCTTTGCTCCTGTGGCCGAGCCCTTGTGTGGGTATGTCTACACTGGGTTCTTATTTCTAGCAAAGAATGCAAAGTAGACACTCCAGAGTTGCACATGAAGCAGGGATTTAAATAGTACACACTTCATTTGCATACTTTCACCCATGCAGTGTTTTGAAAGTGAAAGGGAGCTCTGGGGCTGCTGCATTAGTTCAAACCAAGCCCCTTGGTTCGAACTAATGTTACTCCTCATTTTTTGCCCTCTGTGCCTTCCCCACCCCAACACACACCAATCCCCCTCCAACATACCCTCTTCCCACTTTCCTCTCCCCTCCCCTGCTGGTAACACAAACAGGACTTTTCCTGTTGAAAGAACAAACTCTCTGCTTGGGAATGTAGAACTGGGGAGGGGCTGGGGAAAGGACCTGGGAGGAGGAGGCTGGGAGGAAGGGCTGAGGCTGGCACCTTCCTCTGGTGGTCTCACCGCCTCATGTTAGGGGCCTCAGCCACCCTGGGGTGGCTCAGAGAAGCTGGTTCAGAGACTTGAGCTGCTGGGCCACTGAAGCAGGCCACCAGCAGCAGACCTCTGTGCAGGGCACACATGCTCCAGGCCTCCCAGTCATATTGAGTCTCCCCGTGTGGCTTGGGCTCCAGAGCCTGCCCCCCCAGCTAGTGCCTTGAGGTAGCCACTGCAGCAGCAGGAAATTGGGCATCAGGTCCCCTGCTTTTGGGGACAGGAAGCCAGGCCAAGGCCCTTTTAGCCACTGGGGCTGTGCAGACTGGAGCCTCCCCCCTACCAGATCTCTGCCCTGCTTCCTGCAAAGCTCACATTTTTGCTTGTTTCTGCTTCCCTGTCCATAGCAGGCAGCTAAAGGAAGAGAAGTCATCACACCAAACAACCCTCTGGCCAGCATAGGGCTTGAACCCACAATCTTGGCATTATTAACACTACGCTCTAACCCACTGAGCTAGCCAGCCTACAGAAATGTAGCTCACCAATGGCCCTTTCAAGAAAGGCACCTTAGGCAGCTGCAGGGACATCTCTACAGCTGCCAATGGCTCTTTTCTGACGGGGCCACTAGCGACTCACTGTGATCTGGGCTGGCTAGTCCAGCTGGTTTGAGGTTTGGTCAAGGTGGCTGGCATGGCGCACTGAGACCCAGGGCAAAGAGGCAGATGGAATCTCTTGCTGCCAGCACCTTGCCTCCCAGCTTCTTCCCTGTCAGCAGCAGCCAGAGCCCCTTTCAGCCCTTGGGGTCAGCCCAGAAATGGAGGCAGGAATGGGGCCTCAGATTCCAGGGTTCCAAGTCCTGAGCGCTGCCCTTGACACCATGGGATCTACACCAACCACCACTCACTCAACTGCACCAAGCTGGTGCCCAGCTCATGCCCCCTGGGACCTGCTTTACTTGGTTTCCTTCCACCCAGAGCCCCCTTCTCTCCTGGGCTGCAAGGAGCAACACTGGGATGCCCTGAGACAGACACAGGACTCTGCCTCCCCGCAGCCAGTCCCACCCCACAGGCTTTGGCAGAACGGCAGGGAGAGGAAAGGCTCCGCTCAACCTTCTGAATCCCACAGAGGCCCTGAGCTTCTGCCCTGCCCCCCTCAGCTTGGCTTCCTCCTCTGCCCCACACCTGACTCATACCCTCCTTGGGCAAGTCACACAAGGGAGGCAGCAGGAAGAGCCAACCCCATACACCAGCCTCCCAGGGCAGGAGGCCAAGCCACCAGCATCCAGCCTGACCCATCTGGCTTCCCCAGGCTTGCAGCAAGGGGCTTCTCAGCTGATGTCACCCCTCTGTCACCTGGTAGTAGGCCTCATCTCAGGCACAGGCCAGGCAGTAGGAGCTGCACTTACTTGGGCACCAAAGGAGCTGCAAGAGGCAACCCTGTGTTTCTGCCTGGCTTTGAACCAGGGACCTTTTGCACATTGGGCAAATGTGATAACCACTACACCACAGAAACACACTCTGGAAGGGAAACTTGGCTGACTCTTCTGTTACTAGCTCTTTCTAACACCCTGCTCTGCAGGGGAGGGGAATGCACCTTGTGAACACTCCACCTCTTGTTCTCATGGAAGCCACTAACCCGAGCTGCCAGCTCCGCATTTCCTCACCAGCCCCTTGAGATTTGTAGCTCAAAGCTGGAGCTGCTGTGGAAGGAGGTGAAGCTACAGAAGCTGACAGGGGACAATCAGCGGGCGGAGGGTTATTTTTTCTCCTCCCTGAGCTGATGCGGATAGAACTGAGGAGAAGAAAATCCTTTCCTTCTCCTCAGAAGATGGAAATTGCAGTTGGTTCTCTCTTTGGTTCTACTCTCTAGTCTCCCCAGGACTAGACTTTTTCTTTCTAAAACCCTGGTGAAAGCTGAGACTGGATTGCTTGTAGAGTGAGAGTTAAAAAAGGGCATTGCCCAGCATGGGGCTTGAACCCATGACCCTAAAATTAAGAGTCTCAGGCTTTACCAACTGACCTAGCCAAGCTGCATGCAACAAGTTTTCTCACACCTCCTTACAGTGTAGCAGGAGCCAAGTGTTCTCAACTGCCTGACTCAAGGCTTTTCCTTGCCCCTAATGGGGGGCTCTTGTGTGTGGGGAGGTTTGAGCTCAAATCCCCCTCCTGACACACCCACTTCTTTCCCCACCAGGAACGGCCCCATTTCCATCTCTCCAGTGACAGGAGAAAGGTCCAGTTTCAGGATTTCTTTTAGCGCAGCAGCAAGGGGAGATGAAGGAAATTCAAACTCCTTTGGAAGCTTTGTTCTCACAGCAACAAGTGTGACAGGAGGGGTGTGAGCTGGGGAGCCTGCCCCCCAGAAAGGGCATTTGGGTGCACCCAGGGGCAGCAAGAATTCAGGCCCTCAGGCGAGTGCATTGGGGACAACATGTGAGCCCTTCCATGAGCATTTTCTCCTGCCACTGGGAAGGCAGCCCACGTCCCTTTCAGCCCCAGGTGCAGGAGGTAACAGAGAGGAAGGAAAGTCCATGGCCACAGCCTCCTCCCAGCAGTCTGGCCCTGCGCAGAGTCTGTGCATGACGAAGCCTCTCCCAGCAGGATACTGGCCTGTTCTCTGCAAAATGCTCAGCCTGTTTCATTTTCTCCAGGAACGAGTGGGATCCATGCGCCCTGTTCCCAGTGACAAGTGTGTGTCCTCTTCCCCCCTTTCCACAGACACAGCAGGCCAGGGGGCTATGCACCTGCAGTGGCACCTTCCTACGTGGCCTCCCACAAAGCCGGGCTGAAAAGTTACTAGGCCCCAGCCCTCCTGGGCTAGGCCGTGCCAGGAGCACTGACTGGAGACAGGTTGCAGGTGGAGCAGAATTAGCTTAACTGGAAAAGTGCAGCTGACCCAGTGGTTGAAAGGGCTGCAGCTGCTGCTGACAGGGAAGAAGCTGGGAGGCAAGGTGCTGGCAGCAAGAGATTCCGGCCGCCTCTTTGCCCTGGGTCTCAGTGCGCCATGCCGGCCAGCAGCCACCTTGACCAAACCTCAAACCTGCTGGACTAGCCAGCCCACATCACAGTGAGTTGCTAGTGGCCCTGTCAGAGAAGAGCCATTGGCAGCTTCAGAGACAGCCCTGTAGCTACTGGAGGCGCCTTTCTGAAATGGCCATTTATGAGCTGGGTTTTAGTAGGCTGGCTAGCTGGGTTCAAGCCCCATGTTGGCCACTGGGATGTTTGCTGTGGTGACTGCCCCCCACTCACCCTTTAGCTGCCTGCTATGGACAGGTAAGCAGAAAAAGGCAAAACGCTGAGACCCCCATGCTAAACATGTGTTTGCAGCCAGGATTGAGAAGTGGGTGGGGAGCGAGAGGCTTCTGTGAAACACACATCTCAGGTGGGATGGACCCTCACTGACCCCAGATTGTGATGGGGGCTAACAAGGAGTTTGTCCTGAACGCAACAGAACTGGGGCAGGATAGAGGTTCTGTTCACACAGAAAAGTTATTTTGGAACAATGGCCGTTATTTCAAAATAACAATGCAAGAGTCTACACAGCAATTCCGTTATTTTGAAATAACTCTGAAATAACGGATGGCTAATTCCGACTTCTGTAAACCTCATTGGCTACGTCTAGACTGGTGCGCTTTTGTGCCAGAGCTATGCAAATGAGGCTCAGGGTTGGAATATCGCCGAGCCTCATTTGCATAGCTAATGAACCGCCATTTTCGCAGAAGAGGCTCTTCTTGCGCAAGGCGGGCTGTCTACACTGCCCGTCTTGCGAAGCTTTCTGCGCCAAAGCCGTTATGCCGATTCTTTTCAGGCATAACGGCTTTGCCTAAAATTTCTTGCATCTTGAAAATAATGCTTAGTTTGAAATCGCTGTTTCTAAAATCAGTACTCATAGGAGTCATGCTGAGGTTGTGAGTTCAAAGCTCACCTAGAGCAGTGGCTTTAGTCCCTGCTGGGTTGTCCCCTTGCAGTGGTTCCCAACCTTTTCGGCATCATGCCCCCCCTTTTTGATTTTTGAAAAACCCTCATGTCCCCCTCCAAAAGAGCAGCAAAACTTGTTGAGAAAAAAAAAAACTTGATGGGGGGAGGGCAGGGTTGCCTCACATCCACCCCTGGAATTTCTTCACACTCCCCCGGGGGGCACCCCCCAGCTTGGGAACCCATGCCTTGCAGTGAACGCTGGGGGAGCTGGGATTCCACGCCAGAGGATGGGATCAGTGAAAATTCCCACGCATTATGGCCTCATCAGAGTGAATGCTGGGTGGCCAGGATCCAGGCCAACTGGCACAGAGACGGTTGGACGCTTGACCCTCTTTCTGCCAGGGTCTTGTTGCACATCTTCCCCACCCCCGTCAGCAGCCGCAGCCCCTTTCAGTCACTGGGTCAGCCCAGGAAAAGAGGCAGGAAATGGGACAAAGCAGCCTGTCTCGCTACTTTGTCCCATTTCCCATCTCTCTTCATGAGCTTCTCCAGGGGCTGAAAGGGACGGTGGCTGATGATGGGGGTAGGAGGAAGAAGATGGGAAACAAAGACCCTGGCAGAAAGAGGGTCAAGGGTCCAACCCTCTCTGTGCCACTTGGCCTCCGATCCTGGCCACCCAGCATTTACTCTGAAGAGGCCATAATATGCGAAGTGGGAAATTTCACTGATCCCGTCTCCTCTGAGCTGGAATCCCAACTCACCTAGCATTCACTGGAAGGGGATAGCCCAGTAGGGACTAAAAACCACTGCTCTAGGTGAGGCTTGAACTCACAACCTCAGCATGTCTCCTACAAATACTGCCTTATAAGTACTGTGCGCTGACCCATTGCGCCACTGGAGCAGATATACTGAATATTTTTCAAAGTCCTTAGATTGAAAAAGTCAAGAAGCACAAAGTGGACTTGAACAAAATGGGGCAAGAAGATCAATTCTGAAGGATTTGCACAAACCAACACCTCACCAGAAGGTCTCACTGAGATTTGACTTCAGCTTGCAAGAGTCAAAGTTCTGCTCTGTGCCTGAAGCTCTCAGCTACTTGACACTCTACTCTTCTTGCTTGCTCCAATTGACTGCTTCACCTCTCCAGACCCTGCCCTATCTGCATGTGGCCTCATGGGAACGATCTGGCTCCTCTCAGGCAGAGGAAGGAGAAACGTTGCCATGTGTTACACACGTTGGCACCCCACAGACACCAGCCCTGTATCCCCCTGCCCTGAGCTCCATGGGACAGGGAGAAGCTCCAGGAGATGGTTCCCCTGAGATCAAGAGCAGCCCGAGGCCGGCTGCAGCAGCTGGCGCCCTAGGCGGGGAGCTGATTGCGGCGCCCCTGCCTGCATGGCCATCAATGGCTCTGATGTCATCACGGGGCACCCCGGCGCCCCGTGATGTCATCATCAGGTGCCCGGGCCAGCGGCGCCCTAGGCAGCTGCCTAGGCTCACGGGCCTCCCCTGCCTGGGATCATGTCTCACATTGATCCGAAGGTTGTGGAGACTCAGACCCACCCTGCAGCCAGGAATGCAGGTTCCTAGAAACTCCCCCCCTAGAAAGGACTCGACTGAGGGGTCAGGAAGAAGCTGGGGAGAGATGAGGCCAGAGGTTTTTGGGTGGTAGAGTGCAGCTTCTCGGCTCTTGGGCTAAGTTCAAGAGTAGCAAACAAGGAAGTGGCTACTGGACGCTCTGTGTGGCCATTCCTCCCCAGCTGGACGTGGTTCTTGTTCTTCTGCATGGCACAGCCCATGGAGACCAAGGACCTGCCAATGGGCATCCAGATCACACCCTCACTGAACTGATGGGAATAGAAACCAGACACACAGGTTTGAACTGGTTTCAGCTGAGACAGGTTTGTCTGGTTTATGTGCATTGGCACAGGAAAGCATTATGGGTCTGTTGTCATTTAAAGAATCCCTGTACAACAGAAATCCAAACTGTGCCATCCTTGGAGATGCAATTGTTCCATTTAAGATAATCAGCTTTTAAAGGGGGCACTTGGAGTTGAAGCAAGGACCACTTGAGCTGCAGTGAAACACGCTACCACTGAGCTACACCCCCATAGCAATCGTGCCTTTGCGTCCAGTGTTGGGAAATTAGCACCTGGCTGCACTGTCTGCAGGAGCAGGTGGTGTTTTGCACACATGGCGGGGGGAGGACGGTCCTCCCTGGGGCTGGACATATATGGTGCCCCTGCAGGCTGTGTCCAGCATGATGTGTCACAATAGCGCACCATCCCCTGTGCTCCTGCCTCCTGCCCTGTGTGGGTATGTCTACACTTGCACCCTCTTTCGAAAGAAGGATGCAAATGTAGACATCCAAAATTACAAATGAAGACGGGATTTAAATATCCCGCACTTCATTTACATATTCACCGACAGTGCTATTTCAAAATACTTTATTTAGAAATAAAAAAACGCAGTTTACATATGGTTATTTTGGGAAAAAACCTTTCTTTCAAAATAACCCTTAAACCTTGATGTATGTTTCTCGGCTCTTGGGCTAAGTTCAAAAGCGGCAAAGGGAGAGGCAGGGAAGTATCTGCAAGATGCTCTGCATGGCCCAGGGATCAGGACCAAGAGCTGTCCTCATGTTTTTTGCTGTAAAGCATTGCTTCCTGGTTGTTTGGCTAAGATTGAGTGATTCCTGCTTCTCACAGAGGACAAAAAGCAGTGAGAGGGAGACTTTGGCTGCAGGATCCACTTGTGCCCGTTTTCCGCGGTTAAAGTAGAACCTTGCTAGGAAAAATTGCTGCTCTCTCCACACGTTGCATTGGCTGGAACTAAACCCAGAACAACTGAGTGGAAAGCAGCTATGTTTACCACTATACCACCAATGCACGCAGCAGTAGCTTGTGGAAAAATTAGAGAGGTGGGGAAGTGACTACTGGCTGCTCTGCATCGCCTGGGGATCCGGCCCAAGAGCTGTCCTAGTTTTTTTTTGCCATAAAGCATTGCTTCTCGGCCGTTTGGCTAAGACAGAGTATTTCCTGCCTCTCAGAGAGCCATGTCACAGGCACAAGACCCCTCTGGCATTCCAGCGACACATCCCCGGACCAAGCAAAGAGCAGCAAATGCCGGGCACTGTCATGGTCTGAGCCACAGATAAAGTCCCTCTTGGAGCCGTGGTCAAAGAAGGAGTCTCTGCAGGCCTTGCAGTCCAGGCGGAAGAATGTGGACATTTATGGCCCAGTGGCTGATGGCCTTGCAAAGAAAGGTCATCTCCGGTGCACCACAGACCAAGTCAGAGCGAAGGCTAAGGAACCGCGGCAGGGTTATATCAGGGCCCATGAGGAACGGGACCAAATCCTGGGGGCTGGGGAACTGCTGTGTGCAAGGATAGTTGTGGAGTTTGTGAGGGAGACACCTGGCCAGCAGCAGCTGCAGCTTCAGGATGACAATGCTGGGCTGAAACATATAACCACTGTCGGGTGTAACTCAGTGGTAGTGTTTGAGTGCCGATTGTAGAGGTCCTTGGTTCAATGTCAACTGCCCCCTTAAAAAGTTGATTATCCTAAGTGAAACATTTGCCCCTCCAGGTGTGTCAATCATGGATTTCTACTGTACAGGGATTCTTAAAATGTCAGCAAGCCCCTCATGTGTTCTTGTGCCAATGCACATAAACCAGCAAACCAGTCCCTCAACTGAAACCAGTTCAAACCTGCTGGGTGTCTGGTTTCTATTCCCATCAATTGAGCAAGGCTGAGATCTGAATGCCCATTGGCTGTTCTGTACAGAAGAACAAGAACCACGTCCAGCTGGAGAGGAATTGCTGTGATCAATCTTCTGGAACTTGATTCAGCCAGTCAAACTAAGACTCACTAAATCAAACCCAGAGGGCACCCCCACCAACATCCTGCACTTCTGCTCTTTGCTCCCTTTCTCTTCCTGCTGCGGGGGCAAGGCCAAGCTCAACTGAAGGAAGCCGACTCCAGGTACATATTGAGGGATGGTAGGAAAAGCAGACACATTGGTCAGGCACCACTGGTTTCATACACACTGAGCCTCACCTAAAGATGGGAGGCAGTTTGCAGTGAGCTGAAAAGAAACTGGCCGACAGAACCAAGGCTCAGGATATTTCTGGGTCCAGATGTGCAAACAGCTGGCAGCCAAGCTTGTTGCCCTTGTTAGGTGTGGCCAAAACACAGGCTTCACTGTGAGCAGGATTCAAGCCTGCACAGGAAAACAGTTTTGGATTTTTAATCCAACTCCTTAACCACTTGGCCATCACTACTGTGAAAGAGCCTTCTCCTGTACTTATATGTGAACAAAAATTTGTTACTTGCTCTTTGGCCAACTCAGATTGCTACAGGGCAAAGGAATTCTCTCTTAATTCTGTGCCCTGAGGAAGGCACCAAACCAAAGGAGGCCAGGCCCCCACCTGGGGTCTCCAACCCAAACCCTGAAACCCAGGGGTTTACAATCCAGACAATTAGTGTTTGCTGCATTTTTCCCTCTGTATGCGCCTTGGCACCTGTTACCCATTGGTACCTGCCACGTCTCAACCCTATGCCAGCACCCAGACAGAAGGCCAGTGCACATGGAGCCAGAGACCGTAGGGAGGCGGGCGGCTGCAGCACAATTCCAGCACATTGAACAATTGTTTGAAATATTTTTAAAACAAAAATATGAAAAACTTTAGGCTCCATCTACACTGCAGGCTTCTTGCCCAAGAACTGTTTGGGGCAAGTGTTCTTGTGCAAGAGCACATCCACACTGCTATGCGCTTTGCCCCAAAAGGGCAGAATAGTGCAGTGGTTTGAGCATTGGCCTGCTAAACCCAGGCTTGTGAGCTCAATCTTTGAGATAGCTGTTCAGGGACCTTGGGCAAATCTGTCAGGGATGGTTCTTGGCCCTTCCATGGGCACAAAGACAGCTCTATGAGATGGTATATGTCCTTATAAAGAGTATCTGTGGATGCTCTCTTGCGCAAGAAAGCTCTAATGGCTATTTTAGGCATAGAGGTTTCTGGTGCAAGAGGGCTTATTTGTTATGGGGAGAGGAATAACTCTTGCACAAGAAGCCCTCTTTTCCAATGGCTTACTGTACATTTTCTTGTGCAAGAATGCACATGCAGGGTAAACACTCCGCTAGTTTTTGCACAAGAACGGCCATTCTTGTGCAAAAAGCTTGCAGCATAGAGATGCAGTGTGAAAAACCTCACAACAACAAGCCCACCCCAGCAGGTCCCACTGAGATTTGAACTCAGATCACAGGATTCAAAGTCCTGAGTGCTGCCCTTACACCATGGGACCAACGTGTGTGGGTACCTGGGATACTCAGTTTTCTGGCTGGCCTCTGCACTCCTGGCTTCCCTCCTGCTGCTTCAACCCTCTGGCTACGACTACACGGCACATTTATTTTGGAATAAGCTGGTCTCGAATAGTTATTCCAAAATAGCTTATTTCGAACTAGCACGTCTACACTGCAGGGGAAACCTCAGAATAGTCCGAGGCAGGCTCCCCCGTGTAGATGAGCTTTCTCGATTTAGAGTCCCGGGAAGAACAACTCAGAATGGCACCGGGGAGGGGGCTAGTTCAAACTAGCAGCAGTGGCGCATCTACACAGGCCTTATTTTGAAATAGCTAATTTGGAATAGGCGTTATTCTTCCTAGAATGAGGTTTGCAGAAGTCAGAATAAGCCGTCTGTTACTTCAGAATTATTTCAAAATAACGGAATTGCTGTGTAGACTCTTGCAGTGTTATTGTGGAATAACGGCCATTGTTCCAAAAGAACTTTTGTGTGTGGACAGAACCTGCTCAGCCCAAGAAATGTGATTGGCAACTCATCCACACAATTTTTCTGTCAATTGCAGTGCAGGGCTCTGAAGACGTGGACCCAAAGCAGCCACATTGGTTGCCTTCTGCTAAGGCCAGACCGGAAGGGAAAGAATTGCTCCTTTGCACCAGAGTTGAACCAGCAATCTAAGGATCATTTGCCAAGCACACACTACAGTCCTCCGCTCTGCCAGCTGAGCGATCAAAGGGTGCTTGAGTGACACTCGTTTGTCCAGGTTGTCCCTTCTACAAGTCTCAGGGCACTTGCTCCCCCAAGTAGGTGGCATTGCTGATGAGGGGCAGAGGAGCACAGGGGCTGTCACAGGTACTTCACATGCAGACAGACTCCTTGAGTGACACCTGAGCTAGATCCATCCATGTCACAGCAAAGGAAGACAGTCGGGTTCTTCTCATGTGTCTTCTTTGTTCCAGAGGCTTTAGGGTGCGGTAGGGGCAGGTGCACAAAAAAACAGACAAACCACTTGAATGAACTCTGCCTAGAAACACACAGAAACACCCCTGAGGGTTTCCTTGCCTGTACTTAAATGTTGACAAAAATGTTGTTACTAACTCCTTGGCCACCTCCGATTGCTGTGGGGTTACGAAATTCCCTCTCGTTAATTCTGTGCCCTCAGGAAGGGAGCAAATGGAAGAAGGCTGGGCCCCCCTGGCGACTCCAACCCAAACTCTGAAACCAAGGGGTTAACAATTCAGGTAGTCAATGTTTACTGCACTTCTGCCTTCCTTCAACCCTGCCCAACCGCAAGGCCAATTCCACAGTCCCGGCAGCTGGGGGAGATATGCATGTTAGAGCCTCTGCCCACCGAGCTGTAGCTTTCTGTGCCCAGGGAGCCAGACACCACCAGGGTGGGAAAGCTGGAGGAAATGGGGACTGGTTCTTTGAGAGTCAAAGGTCTTGTCTGGCACAATAAGTTAGAACAGTTTTAAAGACGCTTTGGAGGTGGGCACTGTGGCTTATCTGGGACCATAGAAGAGCACTGTTTTATAGGCCTGAGGAGGGCACCATGGCTTAGCTGGCTGAAAAACCTGTCTATGAACCAAGAAAGCCTAGGTTCTGGTCCCCTGTGGTGCTTTGCTGTAGTCTCCATTTCCCATTTTCCTATCCCTTTCTGGGACACAGAAGAGGCCTCCCGTGGCCACCCATGGAACTGCTGGTTCAGGAAAATGCTGATTGGAGAGGAGCGTTGGGAAGAAGGAAACCACAAGCCTGGAGCGGGTGCAGAGGCTGCTGTGACTGGCACTGGAAAGGCAGGGCTCTGACTGCAATTGCTGGGACAGGAGAGCCAGCGCCACAAGCCCTTTTGATTCCCTGGGAGTGTTAGATCCTGCGAGTGCAACCTCTGCAGCCATGGACAGTGACTCTCCCCCACATCCCTTGGGATGGGCAATGGCAATATAGAGATAGCCTCGGCGGTAGATAGCCATGAAGTGACATAGACTCAGGAAAAATCCCAGGCTGCAATCCTTAGATACACACAATAAAAATAATTCACCAGCTCAGATGTGATTTCAAAACCCCCAAACATGGAAAATAATAAAACCTGATGGACTAGCTAGACTGCTCCTTGCTTACACATTTTGAGTAATCCATTGCTAAAATAGCTAATACTGTGTGGCCTAAAGGATCTGAGTTCAGATCAGAAGACTGAAGGTTCCAATCCCTTTGCAGTTGTGTTTACTTTGCTTTGTGCATGCTTGTGGGTCCTGCTGTCTTTGGCCTGGAAAGGTCTTCTATAACAATATGGTTTCTCTGTAGCTCTATTGGAAGGCCTGTAGCTATTCAGCAGGTCTAACCTGAAGCCTTCTTCTGCAGCCAGACTGAAGAGCAGCAGCAATTAGCTATAAAGCCTGGAGTCACATGCTCACATTCCAGCTAAATGAGATTGAAATAGTGTCACACTAGGCTGTGAGAAGGGGATCCTGTCCTAATGGCACCCACTGTTACCAGATACGAAACAGATCTCAAGTTGGGTAGGGAAAACTTAGTTAAACACCCTTTTGACTGGCAAGAAACTGCTTACCAATAGTTGTGGTTGTGCAATGGGCATTCTATGATTCTTGTCCTCCCTTTCCCATTGTTTGTCTGTGTGACCGCTGTCTCGTTTGTAGCTGTTTCTGTCTGCTGTATAATGAATTTTGCTACATGTAAACCAACTAAGATGGTGGAGTATGATTGGTTAGGTAAATCATAATAGTGTCTTATGACTGGTTAGGAAAATTATGCTAAAATAATTGGTTAAGATATTGCTAAGCAGGACTCAATTTTCACTATATAAACTGGGGTCCAAGAAGGAGACCAGCAAGAAGAAGGAAAAGGAAAAGAGAAGTGGAAGAAGAACTCCTCCAACCAGAACACCTCTGCACAACTCTGAGTACGGAAACAAGCTACCCAAGCCCCCTGGCTCAGAGTAGAACATGCCTGTCCTATCAGAAAGGACACCTCAAGAGCCTGTGTTTCTACCTGCCTTTGAACTAAGGACTTGCTGCATGTTAAGAAAACACAATGACCACAACACTACAAGTTTTTCTTGCCTGTGCTTAAACTTGGGCAAATATTCTGTTACTAACCCTTTGGCCAACTCAGATTGATGCGGGGAAAGGAATTCTCTCTTGTTAATTCTGTGCACTCAGGAAGAAACCAAACAAAAGGAGGCTGCCGCCCCCCCGCCCCGCCCCGGGACTCTGTTGAAGCAAAAGCTCCTCTCTGGTTTGGCAGCTACTAAACAGCTTTATTGATCAATAAGGCACAAAGTGAGCCAAACGTGGTCCCAGCAAAGCCAGGCCCAGTAAGGCTGCTAATACAATCAATCCTAGTATCTTTATATCCTTAACCAAACAGTCTGGCGTCAGGGCATCCAATTACAGAAATCATCAATTAAACTTAGAAAAGCGAAACGGTTCTCAGCAAGATAGAGGGCAGGTGCGAGGGAGTGAAGCGTCTCTCTCAACCAGCTCAATTAACACATTAGCCCATCCTGTAGGCCTCTCACACGGGGTGACAGAAAGTTCACTCTGGTCTATGTGCAGAAGGAAGAAGCTGAAATGGTTTCTGTTATACAAGATGGCTTCTAGCTAAATATGAACGGCTTTCCACAACTCCAAACCAGACCCTGAGAGGCAGGGATTTACAAGCCAGATGACCAATTTTTACTGCATTTCTCCCTCCCGCAACTGTGTCAAACCTCAAGGCCAGCTCCACAGTCCCAGTGGCTGGGGAGATGTGCATGTTAGAAACCTCTGCCCACTGAGCTGCAGTTTTCTGTGCCCAAGGAGCCAGACACCGCCAGAGCTGGAGGAAATGGGAATGGCTGCACTTTGGGAGTCAAAGATGTTGTCTGGGACCATAGAGCAGTTTCACGAGGTTGTTGGAGGAGGGCACTGTGGCTTAGCTGGCTAAAGCCCCTGTCTAGTAAACAGGAGATCCTGGGTTCAATTCCCAGTGGTGCCTTATTGCAGCCTTTGCTCACATTTTCCTAGGTCCTTCTCGGACACAGAAGAGTCCTCCCCTGGCCACCCATGGAGCTGCTGGTTCAGGAAAAGGCTGATTAGAGAGGAGTGCACGGCTCCCCCAGCCGCTGGGGCTGTAGAGTTGCCTTTGAGGTTCTGCAGGGTTGTGGGAAGGAGAAGTGCAGCAAACTTTGATTATTTGGCTTGTAAACCCCTTGGTCTCAGGATTTAGGTCGGAGTCCCCAGGTGGGGCCCGGCCTCTCTTGGTTTGGCCCCTTCCTGAGGGCACAGAATTAACAAGAGAGAATTCCTTCCCCCGCAGCAATCTGAGTTGGTCAAAGAGTTAGTAACAAAATGTTTGTTCACCCTAATGGGGTGACCTGATGCCCAAATTCCTGCTGCCCCAAGACTGCCTGCAGGGCCTGGCTCCCCAGCCCAAGCCACAGAGGAGGCTCAATATCTCCAGGAGGCCTGGAGCATGTGCCCGGCACAGAGAGCTGCCGCCAACTGCTAGTCGCCTGCTTCAGTGGCCCAGCAGCCGCCCCCTGAACCCAAACTTGCTCCTGGTCCTCCAGCTTCTCTCCCTAGAGGCACCCCATGGCTGCCGAGGTCCCTGCGCATGAGGCAGTGGGATCATCCGAGGCAGGCGCCAGTCCCAGCCCGGCCCCGAGCCCCACCTCCCCTTCCTCCCCTTTTCGCCCGCCTCCTCCTCCTCCCAGTCTCTTCCCTCAGCCCCTCCCCAGTTCTACATTCCCACATAGAAACCAGAGAGTTTGTTCTTTCAACAGGGAAAAGTCCTGTTTGTGTTCCCAGCAGGGCGGTGGGAGGAGGGAGATGCACAAGCCCCATGACGGGCTGCTGGATGGCAGCCGTGTGCTGTGCTGAATGACCCTTGTGAGCTGCTCAGCCTCCGGCCCCCACCCTGGCAGGATCGTCTCCGCTTTGCTCTCACAACTATTCTGGAGGACACTTGGCGGACATTCGACTCGCCAAGGTCCAGCCAGGGGAGCAGACAGCGGAACTGCCCTTTGAGGGGCCCGAAGGCGCCTCCACACCAATGCGGGCCCTGCTGAGCCTGCCTGGGAAACGTTCCTTGCTTTAGGGCTGCCCTGTGTCGGGCTTCATCAGCCCAGGGAGCAAAGGGCAGACGGCATCCCGCACGATGCACAGGGGCAGGTCCACGTCTCTGGCCCTGAGAGTGCGGTCAGGGGGAAAGTGCTGGGAGGTATCTTCTGGTAGAGCCTGAAGCTACAAAATATGCTGGCATCACGTGCCTTCTCTGAGAATGGACCCACATCCTGGAGGGGACAGAAAGTGGCCTGAGAAGAATTAGTGTAGCTGAGCAAACATCACAGTTATGTGTCTCCCTGGTGATCTAGTGGCTAGGATTCAGTACTCTCATTGCTGTGGCCTGGGTTTGATTCCCAGTCAGGGAAGCCTGAGTCCTCTGTCTTTATGAAATCTGCCTGGTCTTTGCCCTTTTCCATCACAGGGAGTGCCAGTGGGTGCCACAGGTTTGGGGGGTTGCCAGAGGCAGGCTCTGACTGGGAGACTCCCAGCAGCCAAGCACACTTCTCAGGCAGCTCCTTCCCTGTGCAGGCGGTACAGGCCATACACCTGGGTGAATAAGAGCTTGTGGGGACTGGCCAGGGCTCCAAGCAGGCAGCTCCCATTGGCCACAAAAAAGCTTGGAGCAGGGACCAGGCATGAAGCCTTTTCCTCTACAGCTGTGAAACACGAAGGGAAACACAAAGGCCCAGCAGCCCCTTCCCTCAGCTGTGTATGGGGCGGGGCAGGGCAAGCAAGGAATCTGCCTGAGGCTTATTGCTGCCATGTTGGGTGGCTTCATGGGCTGGATCCAGCATGCTGGCCTGTATTGCCCACGGCTGCTGTAGAGGGAACCTGGGCTGTGGGGGAGGGGCACTGTGGAAAGGCCAGTCTTGCCTTCCTGGGCAGGGCATGACGACATCCAATTTGTGCAGCGCGGCTGCCAAACATCCCAGACAGAGCATTACAGGCCAGAGATCCATGTCCAGCAGCCAATGTAGCTCAGTGGGAGAGCATTAGACTGAAGATCTAAAGGTCCGTTTCAATCCCAGGCTTTGGCAGGTGCCAACATGTGGCAGGAACCTCCTCTCTGATCTGGTGTTACTCCTGTGTTTGATCCTTATCTCACCTTTTTTGGCCACAGCTTGGCATTGACAAATCAAGATCATCTCATTAGCCCCACCCCCGACTTCTTCCTGTGAGTCGCTGACTCCTTGACTAGTGCCCAACCAGTGTTGGCCCTAGATATGGAACAGTGGCTGTGGGCTGATGGGGATGTATTTGGATAATCTCATGTGACCTTACCTGGGGCCAGCCAGCTAAGCAAGAGGGACATGGCAACATTTCTCCTTCCTCTGCCGGAGTGGGAGCCAGCTCATTCCCATGAGCCCACATACAGCTGGGGCAGGGGCTGGAGAGGTGACGCAGCTGAATGGAAAAAGCAAAGCGAGCAGAGTATCAGCTACCAGCTGAGAACCTCAAGCACAGAGCCATGTGATGCTCCCATAGTGTAAGGGGAAGGGGTCAGGAGCTTGACTCTTACAAGCTGAGTTCGAATCTCAGTGGGAATTGTTGGTTTGTGTAAATCCTTGAATATTGATCTTTTTGCCCCTCTGACTCAATTCTACTTTGTGCTTCTTCACTTTCTCAATGTAAGGACTTTGGCAAAAACTCTCAAACATTTGCTCCAGTGGCGCAATGGGTCAGTGCACAGTATTTATACAGCAGTGTGAATAGGAGACATGCTGAGGTTGTGAATTCAAACCTCACCAAGAGCAGTGGTTTTCAGTCCCTACTGGGCTGCCCCTTTCCAGTGATTGCTGTAGCTGGGATTCCATCTCAGAAGACTGTCAGTAAAAATTCCCCTTTCATGTTATGGCCTCATCAGACTGAATGATGGGTGGCCAGGGAAGGTCCTTCTTGCTTCCAGGGTCTTGTTGCCGGTCTTCTACCCCCACCCCTTACCCATCAGCAGCTGCTGTCCCTTTTGGCCATTGGGTCAGCTCAGGCAGGGAGGCAGGAAATGGGGCAAAGTAGGCAGACAAGCTGAGGGAGGCAGGACAATTCTGATCTCTGCATCCCCCCTCTGTGAGGGTTTGTCTACACATCATTCCTCTTTCCAGAGAGAAATGCACATTCAGCTGAGTGACATTGCAAATCAAGTGGGATTTGCATAATCATGTCTGGCTGCTATTTGAAATATGCTATTTTGAACTAACAGGCACTGGCTAGATACAGGTATTTGGAAAGAAAACCCTTCTTTCAAAATCACCCTTACTCCTTATGAAATGAGGTTAAGGGTTATTTCTGATGAAGGGTTTTCTCCCCAAATAAGCAGCTCTCAACAGCGTATTTTGAAATAGCACCAGTCTGCGAATATGCAAATGAAGTGCAGGATATTTAAATCCCAGCTTCATTTCCAATTGTGAGTGTCTACATTTGCATCCCTCGCAGGTTCGCTGGGCCCTGACACCTCAGGGAATCACAAGGGTGTATGGCGATGGCTCTCCTGTCCCAGCAATTGCAGTCAGAGCCCTGCCTTGCCAGTGCCAGTCACAGCAGCCTCTGTACCCGCTCCAGACTCGTGGTTTCCTTCTTCCCAATGCACCTCCCAATCAGCCTTTTCCTGAACCAGCAGTTCCATGGGTGGCCTCTTCTATGTCCCAGAAGCACACAGGAAAACATGAGCAAAGGCTACAACAAGGAACCACTGGGATTTGATCTCAGGATCCCTGGCTTACAAGGCAGGCGCGTTAACCAACTAAGCCATGGTGCCCCTCTTGGTTAGGGACCCACTATAGACTTTTTCCAGGATAGGTTTTGTTTCTGTGAAAAACTCTGCTGCGTTCATGGAATGGGTCAACTCTTTTAGATCAGTTTCCAAAACAGTGGGCGTGTTCTTTCGGAAAGCCTGTATTCCTCATTGTATTATGAATAAGGGCTCTTCCCAAAGAGAAGGCTTTCCCCACATTTGGGCCCGTGTAGATGGGCCAAATGTCAGAAAAGCCTCTTCTGAAAAAAGAAAAGTGTCTCCAAAACTGTTCCAATTTATGGTCCCAGACAACACCTTTGAATTCCAAGGTGCAGCCATTCTCCATTTCCCTCCAGCCTTGGAGGGTCTCAAGGCCTGTGCAGCCAAGAAATGTGATTGACAGCTCATACCCACAAACATTTTGTCAATTGCAGAGCAACCTAAGGATTACTTGCCAAGCACGCACTACAGGCCAAGGTCAGGCTGGAGCCAGAGGAAGCAGGAGGCAGGAAAAGCCCCAGTCTACACAGCTCCTCTTTGCGCAAAAGCCTCTTGTGCAAAAATGGACCCCAATTAATTATGCAAGGAAAATCCTGGTCTGCAATGCTTAGTTACACACAATAAGAATAATCCACCAGCTCAGACATGATTTCTAAACCCCCAAACAAGGAAAATAATAAAATCTGATGGACTAGGTAGTCCCCATGGGCTTTGCCCGCACCATGCTCAGGGCCTGGGGTTTTTCTGTCACTTTGCCAGACCAAATAACTAGCCCCCCTGCTCTGGAGTCTCTGCCTCTCATGGGCCTTCTCATCCTCAGTCTCCGCTTTGTCTCCAGACAAACCCTGCTCTGCTACAGCCACCTCCCTCTGTCACTTCTAGAGCAAAATGCATCCCTTCATTCTGACTTTGCACACCTGGGCTGCGTCTAGACTGGGAAGTTTTTCTGCAAAAGCGGGCGCTTTTGCGCAAAAACTTGCCAGCTGTCTACACTGGCCGCTTGATTTTGCGCAAAAGCACTGACATTCTACTGTCCAAAATCAGTACTTCTTGCGCCAAATGCTTTGACGTTCCCGTTAGCAAAAGCCCTTTTCGGAAATGTTTTTTGCGCAAGAGGGCCAGTGTAGACAGCTAAAAACTGTTTTGCAAAAAGCCCGATGGCGAAAATGGCGATCGGGGCTTTCTTATAAAACCGCTTCTAGATTAGCACGGGCGCTTTTCCGTAAAAGCATTTGTGGAAAATCAGGCCAGTCTAGATATAGCCCTGGGCTTTTAGCACTCAGATGCGCACCTAACACCACCATTTGCTAGTGAGAGGTCTGAACAGCTTCTGTAGAAGAGAGACAGCCACTATGGAGCATCCTTGCCCACTGTCTCAGGGACCAAAGGAAGATAATTTTTTTGGTAGTGAGAGGAAACTGTCACCCCAGGTGGGACTTGAACCTACAACCCCTGGCTCAGGAAGACAGTGCCTTGTCAGTTAGGGCACAGGAGAACACAGAAAGCTGTCTCAAAGACAGAAATTCATCCATCTAAATGTCCCTTCTTCAACTTTTAGCTCCTGATTAAGCCCCTTTGAAGAAGCCAGATACACAGGAAGGGCTGATCACCCCTCTGAAAATCAGCTTTCCATGGTATCTGTAGCTGGCTCCGGGTCATGGGCCCTGATGTCTCGTCTCCTCCTGAAACTAGGGAAGTGTCTCCCAGTGCTGCAGCCTCCTGAGGCTCTATGGCCGTGTCTGTACAGCAGGGACAGCAACACTCACAGGCAGGCCCCTGGCCTAGCAATGTGGCACCCTGAGCAGCCTCTGATGTTCCCTGCGTGAGCCCCAGAACCAGCCCTGAGTGACGGGGGCAGAGGGGGAGCAGCTCACACATGCCAAGGGGCTGGCCAGGGGCAGGACATGAGCCTGCAAGGCAGCAGTGACATCACAAGGAACTTTTTCAGCACCTCAGCTCATTGGTTGGGAGGCAGTGACCTCACAGTGGATCCATGGCAACAGCCAGGTGGGACAGGCTGCAGGGCTGGGGCCATCTCAGAGACCCCCATGGCCTGGCTGCCTGGAATCTCCTTTGTGAGGTTTCCCCTTGAGGGCAGAAGGGATTGAGGGTCCCCTGTGGGAGTGTCTCTGTGGAGATTTCCCCTTTCCCCAGGCTGCAGTGGGAGGGGGCTGGGGCAGGCAGGGGTACAGGAGGGGCTGGCACTGAACTTCTGGGAGAAGCAAGAGAGAGGGCTGCAAATACCCAATAAGGATGGGATTTGAACCCATGCGTGCAGAGCACAATGGATTAGCAGTCCATCGCCTTAACAACTCGGGAACCTCATCAGTGTTGGAGGGACTTGTTTCAAATCACCTGAAGTCAGCGCTTCTGGGAACCTTTCTGCCACTTCCTGACTGGCTAGGGATACCCAGGGCGGGAAGGTTTTGGCCTTTCACAATGTTCCCCTGGGCCGTTGTACAACGCTCAGTGCTGGTAACAAACCCAAACACCCCCCTGGCTACATCTACCCTGGAGACTTCTTGCTCAAGAACTGTTTTGTGCAAGAGTTCTTATTCAAAAGGTCTTGCGCAACAGTGAGTCCGCACTGCCATGTGCTTTTGCACAAGAAAAGAGCTTTTCTGCAAGAGCGCCCATAGCAGTGTGGACGTTCTCCTGACAAGAAAGCTCTGATGGCCATTTTAGATATAGGGCTTTCTTGAGCAAGAAACCGCTGTTGCCTGTCCACACTGCCTCCTTGTGGACGAATTCTTGCACAGGAGGGCTTATTCCTCGTGGGGAGGCATAACTCTTGCGCAAGAAGCCCTGTTGTCTGATGCTGTACTATAAATTCACCGCAAGAACGTGCCTGCACTGTAGATGCTCTGCAAGTTTTTACACAAGAGCAGTTGCTCTTGCGCAAAAAGCCTGCAGTGTAGACGTAGCCCTGCAGTGTAGACACAGCCTGAGAGAGACAAGGAAAGAAGTGGCCAGAGCCTCCCCAGCAGGCTGGCCCTCAACAGTATGGGTGCGTCTACACAGCACCCTCACCTCGAAGTAACCTGTGCAGTGTGTGCAGGCTGCCCGGGACCCCAGGAAGGTCTGTGGGGAGTTTCAAGGCAACAACAACATTTCATAATCTACACTCATGTGACTGTGATTTATTCCTCCACTAACAAGTGTCTCTGAAGGGATGAGAAATGCAGGGCCCAGGTGCAGGGAGCCGGGTCACATTCTCCTGCCTGAGTCTCAGTCCTGGCTGAAGCCTGGCTACAGAGAGAAGCCAATACAAACAGCCCCATGGCAGCAAGGGAGTCAGTAGGTGGGTGTGTAGCAGGGAGCTGGGGCAGAGTTCAGCTCTAACTCACTAGGGTCATCCCATAGTTCAAAATAATCAATGCGCCTATTTTGAAATAGCTTTTTTGTAATTTGGGGCTGGCTACACAGCACTTATTTCGAAATAAATCACTATTCCAAAACATCCCTCCCTCTTCATGCCATGCAGGGACGTCAGAATAGCGAGCCCGTTATAGGTTGAAATAAGAGGCTTGCTCTTAAGACGCGTCAGTGTGATATGAGCACCACGTCCCCTAAACCTCTGAGCTAGCCGGCCCACGGGTGTCAGTCTCACAAGTGGCCCTTTCAGAAAGGAACTTTGGGCAGCCGCAGGGATGTTGTGGGCTCTGGAACAAGGTGGGTGAGGCAGCAGGGCCTTCTGCAGGTAGGGGAATTAGCTCAAGTGGTAGAGCGCTTGCTTAGCATGCAAGAAGCAGTGGGATCAATGCCCACATTCTCCAACTGCGGCTCAGTTCTCATCGTTTAATTGCAGTGGCCCCCTCCCTCTTCCTACCTCTTCTCCCAAAAGAGACAGACCCCCAGCAATTGCCATGCTGCAGAGTGGAAATATCAAACTCAGCTGCCCATCAGGCTCTGTGGTGCAATGGAAAGCATGTTGGACTTCTAAGCTGTAATGGCTAATGTGAGCCCAGCTAGACATTCAAAGGGTGTGGGTTCAAGTCCCAGGAGTGTCACTTTAGCTGCTTTCTCATTTCCAGGGCACCTTTTACAGAACAGGGAATCCTTAGGCTGACACCGGGGTGGATTGAGTCCAGACAGTTCCCAGCAGACCCCAGTGAGGGTGGCGGGAAGGGGTGGTTCCTGGGCCTGGGGGTTGTTCAGAAAGGCTGCAGGTGCCGTTAGACCATTTTGTCCCTCCCTGTCTCTACTAGTGCTGAGCAACACTCACGCTATGTCTACACTACACTGCTCTTCTGGAAAAAGCTACGAGTTTCAAAACTCAATTCTGCTTTTTTTGGAAGAGGATTTTCCAACAATTGGCCTGTGTACACTGGGCAAGTCACACAAGGGTGCTTAAGAACCAGGGAGACAGAATGAAACTGGTAAGTAACCAAGTTAAAATGGAAGCATTTTTGCACCCAGTGGAACTCCTTGCCAGAGGATGTTGTGAAGGTGAAATCTACAAGAAGGTCCAAAACAGAACTGGATAATTTAATGCAGGAAAGGTCAATCAATGGCATTTAACCAGGATGGACAAGGCAGGTGTCCCTAGCTGGTGTATTCCAGAAGCTGGGAATGGAGGGATCACTCAATACCTGTCTGTCCTGAGGATTCCCTCGGGACAATGGAATTGGCTACTGTCATGAGACAGGATCCTGGGCTAGTTGGGCAACTGGCATGGCCCCGTCTGGCTGTTCTGATGTTCTGTTTGGTTTCTGTTCTTGTCCCCTCTGGACAAGGGAGAATGGACACCCCACCTCTGCTCCCCTGCTGAGCCTGAAGTGGCTAGAAAATGGCCTGTGAAGGCTGGTGTAGGTGAGCAAAGAGGCTTGTTTTATGTGCCCCTGATGGTCTAGTGGTTAGGCTCCAGCCCTCTCACTGCTGTGGCCTGGGTTGAGTTCCCATTCAGAGAAGCTGGCTTTAACTCTCACATAACTGCTCCTAGTCATTTTTCTCGCCACATGTTACAGCAGCTGTGACCCAAGAGGTTAACTCAGGGCCCCTTTCCCACCTCTCCCTCGCTGGTAAGACAACACTTCCCATTTTCAGAAGGGGCCGAGCTGGGTGACTCAAACTGCCCTTTCCCCTTCCCCTGCTGGTAACACGTTCAGGACTTTTCCCTGTTGAAAGAACAAACTCTCTGGTTTTTATGTGGGGAATGTAGAACTGGGGAGGGGCTGGGGAAAGGACCTGGGAGGGGGTGGGGGCTGGGAGGAAGGGCTAAGGCTGGCACCTTCCTCTGGGGATCCCACTGCCTCATGTCAGGGGCCTCAGCAGCACTGGGGGGTGGTTCCAGGGGAAGAAGCTGGTTCAGGGGAACTTGACCTGCTGGGCCACTGAAGCAGGCCCCCAGCAGCAGCCTCTGCGCAGGGCACACACGCTCCAGGCCTCCCCGTCATATTGAGTCTCCCCATGTGGCTTGGGCTCCAGAGCCTGCCCTCCAGCTGGTGCCTTGAGGTAGCCACTGCAGCAGTAGGAATGTGGGCATCAGGTCCCCTGCTTTGGGGACAGGAAGCCAGGCCAAGGGCCTTTCATCCACTTTGGCTGTGCAGGCTGGAATCTCCCCCTACCAGGTCTCTGCCCTGCCATTTTTGCTCGTTTCTGCTTCTCTGTTCCTATCCAGGAGTTAAAGGAAGAGAAGTCACTAAATCAAACACCCCTGTGGCCAACATGGGGCTTGAACCCATGACCTTGGTGTTATTAGCACCACGCTCTAACCAACTGAGCTAGCCAGCCTACAAAAGTGCAGCTTACCAGTGGCCTTTTCAAGAAAGGCGCCTCAGGCAGCTGCAGGGACGTCTCTGAAGCTGCCAATGGCTCTTCTCTGACAGGGCCACTAGTGACTCACTGTGACGTGGGCTGGCTCGTCCAGCTGGTTTGAGGGTTGGTCGAGGTGGCTGGCGGCTGGCAGACCCAGGGCAAAGAGGAGCCGGAATCTCTTGCTGCCAGCACCTTGCCTGCCAGCTTCTTCCCTACCAGCAGCAGCCGCAGCCCCTTTCGGCCACTGGGTCAGCCCAGGAAGGGGAGGCAGGAATGGGGCCTCAGATTGCAGAGTTCCGAGTCCTGAGCGCTGCCCTTGACACCAACCACCCCTCACTCAACTGGGCCAAACTAGTGCCCCAGTTCATGCCCACTGGGACCTGCTTTACTTGGTTTCCTTCCACCCAGAGCCCCCTTCTTTTCCAGGGCTGCGAGGAGCATCTCTCGGATGCTTTCTCATATTCCAGCACAGGGCCATCTCTCCAGTGACAGGAGAAGGGTCCAGGTTCAGGATTTCTTTTAGAGCAGCAGCAAGGGGGAGATGGAGGAAAATCAACCCCGTTTGCAAGC
The DNA here is from genome assembly GCA_019425775.1 of Rafetus swinhoei. NCBI lineage: Eukaryota > Metazoa > Chordata > Testudines > Trionychidae > Rafetus > Rafetus swinhoei. The sequence goes on along the minus strand of CM033444.1, from coordinate 31,592,602 downwards.
TTTGTGTGACAGGAGAGGTGTGAGCTGGGGAGCCCACCCCTTCGGAAGGTGTCATGATACCGAATTTGAGGGAAGCAGCCAGATCACTGCTGCACCCATAGGTGGGGGTGTTGGCCCCAAAAATGGTATAAAAGGGGGCCATGTGCGGTGTTGAATAGAAGCTCACTGTCTGCTAATCTTATGTACGCTAGTCATGTGATTGTATAATGTCTGTGTGTGTAGTTAGGATCTGTAATCTGTGTGGATACTGAATATTTCTCTGCATGTGGTTGAGCAGTGGGCAGAGCCCGGCCTATAGACATGCTAATCAGCGAGACCCTGTGGGACAATGGCACTCAATGAGCGAAGGACACACCTAACGAATGAGGGCTGACACCTAAGGGCTGCCAGCAAGGAACACAGGGATAGGCCGCTGGCCAGGTGACCTGCTGCATCCAAGAAGAGACCAGGAAGGATGTATAAAGAGGCCATGTGGCGGACTCCATCTTGGTACTCAGCTCAGCACTTCATCCCAGAGGCAGCAGTGCAGGGATCGAAGAGCCGGAAAGAACTGTGGACCCATCCTGATTCTAGGATGCGCAACAAGGACTTGTAAGCCAGCAGCTGTAACATCTCTGCTAGAGCCTGCATCGAGAACTGGGAGATTCGATGCATGTAATGTACTATCCTTTAACAACCTTACTCTCATGCTTTTCTTTATTGTAGTAATAAACCTTTAGATGTTAGATGCTAAAGGATTGGCTCAGCGTGATTTGTGGGTAAGGTCCAGAGGGTAAATTGACCAGGGATCTGTGGCTGGTTTTTTGAAACCGGACAGAACTTGTTCGGGGTAGGTGGGATTGGGTTCTAAGACCCCCCACCAGTGTATGAGGCCTGGGGCCATCTGGGGCACGGATATTGCTGAGGTGCCGGAGGGGTTTTGCTCGTGAGGCTTCAAGCAGGCTGCTGAAGCACTCTGTGGGACTGGTTTGTGGCCTGTTTGGAGAGGTCACCAGTCTGGGGACTGTAAGGAGCCCCGAAGTTGAGCAATTCACCCTGAGCAGATGCCCTCAGCTGTGCCCAGACACGGCCCGGTCGGTCACAGAAGGGGCATTTGGGTGCATCCAGGGGCAGCAAGAATTCAGGCCCTCAGGCCAGTGCATTGGGGACAGTGTGTGAGCCCTTCCATAAGCATTTTCTGCTCCCACTGGGGAAGGCAGCTGGGCAGGACCAGCCTGCAGCCCACGTCCCTTTCAGCCCCAGGTGCAGGAGGTAACAGAGAGGGGAGGAAAGTCCATGGCCAGAGCCTCCTCCCAGCAGTCTGGCCTGGCACAAAATCTATGCATGATGCAGCATCTCCAAGCAGGGCTATGGCCTGTTCTCTGCAAAGTACTCAGCTGTTTCATGGTTTGTTTTTTTTTGCAGGCCCATTGTATGTGTCCCTGGTGGCTTCATTTACAGTTTTCAATCTTTACATTTGCATCCCTTTTTGGAAAGAGGGTGCAAGTGTAAACATACCCTATGTAGCAAGAGTTGGCTTCCTTCAGTTGAGCCTGGCTACGTCCCTACTGCAGGAACCCAAAGGGAGCAAAGAGCAGAACTACTGGAAGGGTACACTCTGAATTTGATTTGATTTAGTGAGTCTTAGTTGGACTTGCTAAATCAAACTCCAAAGGATTGATTGCAGCCATTCCTCCCCCACTTGGTGTTATTGGTATTCTTCTGCACAGTATAGCCCATGGACCTGCCAACAGGAATTCAGATCTCAGCTTTGTTGAATTGATGAGAATAGAAATCAGACACACAGCAAGTTTGAACTTGTTTCAGTTGAGAGATGGGTTTGCCTGGTTTCCAGGCATTAACACAGGAACACTTTAGGGGTTTATAGTAATCCCTGCACAAGAGAAATCCAGAATGTGACACACACGAAGATACAAAGGTTTCAATGAAGATGATCAACCTTTTGGGGGCACTTGGAATTGAACCAAAGACCACTTTGCCTGTAATCAAACACTCTACCATCAAGCTACACACCCATTACACTTGCTTGTTTGTATCCAGTGTTAGAAATTAGCCGCTGGCAGCACATTCTGCAGGAGCAGGTGGTGCCTTGCACACATGGCGGGGGGAGGACGGCCCTCTATGGGGTCAGACATGTGTGGTGTCCCCCCACCTATGATCAGCATGATGCGTCACGATAGCGCATCATCCCCTGTGCTTCCGCCTGCCCTTTGTGTGTTGCAACTTCACAACACTCACCTGATGTTCCCTCCCTGGTGCCCGAAGACATTTGGGAGGCCTCCTGCATCTGGGGGACCGGTTCCAGGGTGAGGGTCACAACGTTCCTGGAATCCTCCTCCTCATCCTGGAGCTGCTGGTCATCAAGGTTGTCATCCTGAAGCTGCAGCGGCTACAGACCAGGTGTCTCCATCCCAGACTCCACAACTGTCCCTAGAGACAGGGGTTCCCCAACCCCCAGGACCTGGTCCAGTTCCTCATAGTATGCACAGTGCTGTGGTGATTCCCCAGTGCGGGAGCTGCACTCATGGGTCCTCACATACCCCGGCTGCAATTCCTTGACCTTGGCTCTGACTTGGTCTGGGGTGGGGGAAGGTGGCCTTTCTTTGCAAGGCCATTAGCCATTTGGCAATAAATATCTGCATTCCTCCGCCGGGCCTGCAGAGACTCCTCCTTGGACCACAGCTTTATCTCTGGCCTGGACCATGAGAGTACCCAGCACTTGCTGCCACTTGCTTGGTCCCGTGATGTGTTCCTGGAAGGGCCAGAGGGATCTCTGGGGGCTTGTGCCTGTGACATGGCTCTCCAAGAGGCTGGAAGTGCTCGATCTTAGCCGAACGGCCGAGAAACACTTTATGACAAAAAACATGAGGGCAGTTCTTGGTCTGTATCCCTGTGCCACACAGAGGCTATGTCTACTCTCGCGGCTTCTTGCGCGAATAATTTGCAAATGAGGCTAAGCGTGGAATATGGCTGATCCTCATTTGCATACCTAATGAGCCACCATTTTTTTCAGAAGAGGCTCTTCCGCAAGAAGGAGCATCTACACTGCCCCTTCTTGCGCAAGAAAAACCCTCTTGTGCATTGCCGTTACACCTATTACTTGAGCGGCCCCGCCCCTGGACATGTGGTACATGAGCAGCCCCACCCCCCAGGCGCCCGGCAGCCCCAAAACATTGGGGACAACTGGACTAGGGAGACTTTTCTCTACCCACACATTGCAAGAAGTCCAATACTCTGCAAGTTGAGACTGTGTGGCCTAACAGATAAGGTGTTTGACTTTGGATCAGAAGATTGAGGGTTTGAGTCCCTTCCCAATTGCATTTACCTTCCTTTGTCTGTGCTCATGGACCCTGATGTTGCTGCCCTGGAAAGGTCCTGTGACAATGTGGTTTTTCTATAACCTCATTGGAAGGTCTGTAGCTGTTCAGTAGGTCTGAACTATGGGGGACATTGCAGGGGAGAGGGGGGGCATTACTGGCTTGTGAAAGCAGGGCTGGTGGTGGCAGCAGGGCTTGCCAGGAGAGAAGCTGCATGCTAGGCTAGGCTGGCCTGGCCTGGGAGGGGCAAGAATCAGTCAGCAGGGAGGGGGGACTGATCAGGGTGCACACAGATCCTGAATAAACAGGGAAAAGCCTTTTAAATATCCCTGCTGCTGACAGCAACAGTGAGGTTTAAAGGCACTGCACTGTGTCAGAATGGAGAGAGCCTGGTGCATTCACCATCCGGAATGAGAACTGATGGGAGGAAGCAGAGCTGGTGTGGGCAGCAGGGCTGGCGGGGGTAGATCAGGAGGAGAAGTGGGGGAGAACCGACAGGCCGACAGAGGGTGGGGGTGAGTGGGGATGTCCAGGGGGAAAGCAGGGGGAAGAGAATCAGCCGGCGGGGTATGGGACTGATCCGGGCGCATGCAGATCCTGGGGCGCTGCCCGTCCCTTGCCTGCTCCTCATGAAGCACGCAGGAGTCTGGCCTCCTAGATTCCATTTTGCCACCCCCTCGACTAGTGTTGTTTGTCTGTGTGATAGTCTGGTTTGGATCTGTTTCTGTCTGCTGTATAATTGATTTTGCTAGGTGTAAATCAGCTAAGGCGGTGGGGTTTGATTGGTTAGGTAATTCTGTTACAGTATGTTCTGATTGGTTAGTGAAATTATACTAAAATAATTGGTTAAGGTAGAACTAAGCAGTATTGAGTTTCTCTATATAAACTGGGGTCCAACAAGGAGACCAGCAAGAAGAAGGAAAAGGGGAGAAGAGAAGAGGAAGGAAAAGGAAAGGAAGACGGAGAGACGACCTTGAAGCAGAACTCACCTCCAAGGCAGCCTAAGACCAGAACAGCCAAGACTCCTCTGCACAGCTGTTGCAATGGTTTGCTGTGGGAATTTTGTGGCAGGTGACGTTAGGCCTGTGCACTGGGATTATTTACCAGTTTCCCTGGCTTGCCACTGCCTGCAGCTGTGATGGCTGAGTGGTTAAGGTGTTGGACTAGAAATCCAATAGGGTTTCACTGTGCAGGTTCAAATCCTGCTCATAGTGGGGCCTGTGTTTTGGCCACCTCCCTAACCAGGGCAACAAGAGCCTCTGTGAGTTACCAGCAGTGGGGCTGTTAGTGTCAGAGTATAACTAATTGCGTCATTAAGCCATGTCTTTATTCGGGTGGAGATTTCTGCTTCAATTCATCCAGGGGGCTCTTAGCGTCTGCATATAACTAATTGCACCATTAGGCCATGTCTTCACTCAGGTGGAGATTTCTGCTGCAATCCCTCTCCAGGGCTATGTCTACACTGCAGGCTTCTTGCACAAAAGCTTACAGAGCATCTACACTGCACGCATGTTCTTGTGCAAGTAAATTTACACTACAGCATTGGAAAACAGGGCCTCTTCCAGAAGAATTATTCCTCTCCCCATAGGGGCTTCTTGCACAAGCTTATTTTTTTTTTTTTCAAGCTGAGGGCCAAGTGCCTGCAGTGGCCCCTCCCTCTCCCTACTCACTCACCTCAAAAGCCAGCCACAGCTTAGCTCCAAATCCGTAAACCCCATTGCCTGAGGGATAACGCCTCCTCCAAAATAGCTATTTTGCAGTAGCCAGAGTGTGGATGCGCCACTGCAGCTATTTCGAAATAGCTCCTGCCCAGGGCCATTCAAAGTAAGATGCCTTTTTCATTACCTATATTTTCTGTCCCCTTCGTGACATGGGTCCATCTCCTACACAGAGCCCCAGAAAATACCAATGGACACTGGGCACTTGTAAAGCTCCCTCTCGGGCAGCGCTATGGAATGGATCCAGCTGGCCATCGGGCTGACTAACACCATCAACAGAGGAGTCCCAGTGAGAGTTCTCAGCCCAAGTGCAGAGACTGTGGAGTCTCCCACTCCCAGCTCAGTGGCAGAGGGGCAGCGCCCTGAGGAGGTGGGTCCGGAGGCAGCGAAGACCTTTGAAGGGAACAGAGACGTAAGGTAAGAAGGAAGGAGAACAAGTCACCTCTTCTCAGATGAGATGTGGCGGGAAACTACCAGATCCGGTGCCCCTCTGCCACTGGGCTGGGAGTGGGAGACTCTGCTTTGTTCACAAGCAGAGCCATCCAGAGGGCCAAGAGCCTCCAGTGGCCCCTCTCTCTTCCTACTAACTCACCCCAAAAGCCAGGCAGGCTTAATTCCAAATCAGTAAATCTCATTGCATGAGGGATAACGCCTCTTCCGAAAGAGCTATTTTGAAATAGTGGTAGTGTGGATGCTCTACTGCTGCTATTTCAAAATAGCTCCTGCCCAGGGCCATTCAAAGTACTTACTCCCCAGTGACTCCTGGGGCTCTAAGTCGAGGTGGAGCGTCCACTGGCGGCTTCTTGTGCAACAACTCTTTTGCGGAAGAGTTCTTGTGCAAAAAAGGTCTTGCACAAGAGAGCGTCCACACTGCCATGTGCTTTTGTGCAAGAGATGTGCTTTTCCGCAAGAGCATCCATGGCAGTGTGGACGCTCTCTTGCGCGCAAGAAAGCGCTGATGGCCATTTCAGATAGGGGCTTCTTGCACAAGAAATTAATGTTGCCTGTCAACACTGTCCTCTTGTGGAAGAGCTCTTGCACAAGAGGGTTTATTCCTCGTAGGGAGAGGAATAACTCTTCCAAAAGAAGACCTGTTTTCCGATGCTGTACTGTAAATTTACTTGCATAAGAACATATGTGCAGTATAGACGCTCTGCAAGTTTTTGTGCAAAAAGCCTGCAGTGTAGACGTAACCCCCGAGATAGATTACAGCAGAAATCTCCACCTGAGTGAAGACTGTGGGTACGAGCTACCAATCACATTTTTTGGGCTGCACAGGCCTTGAGACCCCTCCCAGACTGATGGGCTGTGTCTACACTGCACCCCTTTTCCGGAAAAGGGATGCAGATTAGACAAGTCGGAATTGCAAATGCAGCGGGGGATTTAAATATCCCCGCTGCATTTGCATGAACATGGCTGCCGCTTTTTTCCGGCTCGGGGCTTTGCCGGAGAAAAGCGCCAGTCTAGATGGGATCTTTTGGAAAATAAAGCCTTTTCCGAAAGGTCCCTTATTCCTCTTAAAATCAGAAGATCAATATTCAAGGATTTATACAAACCAATATTTCCCCAGTAGGGCCCACTGAGATTTGAACTCAGCTTGTAGAATTCAAACTCCTGAACCCTGCCCCTTACACTATGGGAGCAACACACCATGATATAGGCTTGAGGTTCTCAGCTGGTAGCTGGTACTCTACTGTCCTTGCTTTTTCCATTCAGCTGCTTCACCTCTCCAGACCCTGCTCCATTTGTATGCAGCCTCATGGGAATGAGCTGGCTCCCTCTCTGCAGAAGAAAGAGAAACATTGCCCTGCCCCTCCTACTTAGCTGGCAGACCCCAGGTAAGGTCACATGAGATTATCCAAATACATCCCCATAGCCACTGTTTCATATCTAGGGCCAGCAGTGGGGGCATTAATCAAGGAGGTAACAACTCACAGGAAGAAGTCAGGGACAGTCACATGATCTTGATTTGTCTTTGCCAAGCTGTGGCCATAACCAGCAAGGTAAGGATCAAACAGGAATAACTCCAACTCAGCAGATATGTTCCTGCCCTATGTTGTCACATGCTAAAGCCTGGGATTGAACCAGGGACCTTTAGATCTTCAGGATAATGTCCTCCCCACGGAGCTACTTTGGCTGCTGGATGGGGATCTCTCTGGCCTCTAATTCTCTATCTGGGATGTTGGGCAGCCGTGCTGCACAAAATAGACATCATCATGCCCTTTCTACAGCACCCCTCCCCCACAGCCCAGGTTCCCTCTAAGCCAGGCCTCGGCAATACAGGCCAGTGGGCTGGATCCAGCCCAAGAAGCCACCCAATATGGCAGCAAGAAGCCTCAGCCAGATTCCCTGCTTCCCCTGCCCCCCACACACAGCTGAGAGAAGGGGCTGCAGGGCCCTTTGTTTTTCACAGCTGAAGCCCTGGCACATCCCAACAAGCTCTTATTCACCCAGGCATACAACCTGTGCTGCCCATGCAGGGAAGGAGCTGCCTGAGAATTGTGCTTGGCAGGTCTCCCAGCCAGAGCCTGCCTCTGGCACCCCAGCACCTCCACCTCCTTTCCCTCAACCCACTGGCACTCCCTGTGATAGAAAAGGGTAAAGACCAGCCAGGTTTCATGACAAGGCTGGTTTCCCTGACTGGGAATCAAACCCAAACCACAGCAGTGAAAATGTTGAATCGTAGCCACTAGACCACCAGGAAGACAAGCACCTGCACTGCTTGCTCAGCTACACTAACTCTTCTCAGGCCACTTTCTGTCCCCTTCAGGACATGGGTCCATTCTCGGCGAAGGCGCATGATGCCGGCGCATTTTGCAGCTCCAGGTTCTACCAGAAGGTGCCTCCCAGCACTTTTCCCCCGACCGCACTCTCAGGGCCGGAGACGTGGACCTGCCCCTGTGCATCGTTGGGGATGCCGCCTGCCCTTTGCTCCCTGGGCTGATGAAGCCCTACACAGGACAGCCCTAAAGCAAGGATCGTTTCTCAGGCAGGCTCAGCAGGGCCCGTATTGGTGTGGAGGAGCCTTCGGGCCCTTTAAAGAGAGATTCCGCTGTCTGGACCTTGGCGAGTCGAACGTCCCCCAAGTGTCCTCCAGAATAGTTGTGAGAACAAGGCGGAGACATTCCTGCCCCCTGCACAGCTGGCCTGGTCACTCCAACCCTGCTGCTTCAGCCCCCTGCCAGTCTCATTCCTACTCTTCCCTGCCACCCCATCTTTTAAGTGGCATACCGGGCAATGTTCTCATGATAATCTAACAACCCTTCAATGATGGGAATGCCCAGCCTCTTGTTCTTAGTCACCCAGCCTGCCTCCTTCTAGTACAAACTCCCTGTACCAAAGGCAGAGCTGCAAGCAGCTCAAACTCTGTTGCATTTAAGAGCAGCCTCTGGAGTCAGATCCTGCAGCTTTAAGCAGAGCTCTGGTATGAAATCCAGGGAGTTCAATCTCTCCCACTGCCTTGCCAATCACAGTGGCCTCTGCAACCACTCCAGGCTTGTGGTTTCCTTCTTCCCAACATTCCTCCCCAATCAGCCTTTTCCTGAACCAGCAGTTCCATGGGTGGCCAGGGGAGGTCTCTTCTGTGTCTCAGAAGGACTTAGGAAAATGTGAACAAAGACTACAACAAGGTACCACTGAGAGTTGCATCCTAGATCTCTTGTTCACAAGGTAGGTGCTTTAACCAGCTAAGCCATGGTGCCTTCCCTGGACAGGGCTGTTCTGGTTTATGGTCCAGGACAACACCTTGGACTCAAGAAATGAGGAGTAACATTAGTTCGAACCAAGGGCTTTGGTTTGAACTACCGCGTCCAGGAACGCACTTCCTGGTTCAAATCAGCTGTGATTTGGACTAGCGAGCCGGGCGAGATCTTGCTAATGAAGCAGGGGATATTTAAATCTCCGCTTCATTAGTACTTGGTTGCCTACATTTGCATTCCTAGTCTGAACTAGGGAGCAAATGTAGACGTACCCAAACAGCACTCCAAACTGAGCCCATTAAATAACAGAATATTTAATTTCCATCATAAAGTGTAACAACTATTTCATTTCATGTAGCGATATGAATCATCATAGCTTGTTTGCTAAATCAAGAAGATGGACAATTTTGTTTTATGCCTGAAAGGAACAGATCCGTGTTAGATACCAAATGGCTACGGAATGTGTTGCAGTGTTAATGTTCTTTGTATTTGATTTCATAGTAAATACATAAAGTCATGTACCTTGTTAATTATCCCTTGTTTCAGTATTTTTTCTTCTATAAAATTATAAAACTATATTTAGCTAAGCTCTTTGTGAGTAACTGGCGGGTACCACAGTAGCACACATCCGCACAAGTGCAAACGACCTCACTAGTGGTGCACATTATGAAACTCACTCTGCCCATTGGCAGCCGCTGGAACACCCTGAGAAAAGCGGCAGGAATGGGGCAAAGTGCGAGTCAGGCTGAGGGGGGCAGGCAAAACTCATCTTGCCTTGCAGGGCCACAGAGAGCAGCATCTCTCTTGTATACTGCCACAGAAAAACGTGCCTGAGAGAAGGCCGGCCTTAGAAAGCTGCAGACAGTTGCCAAAGTAGCTCAGTTGAGAGAGTGTTAGACTAAAGATTTGAAGGGTCCTGGTTCAATCCCTGGCTTTGGCAGAAGCCTTTCTCGAGATGGCTTAGTCTATTTTGGCATCTCTGGTAAGCAAACATCTGGGCTATGTCTACACTTTTGGGTTCTTGTGCAAGAAGTTTTGCGAAGAACACGCCCACACTGCCATGTGTGAGCTGTGCTTTTGTGCAAGTGCATCCATGGCAGTGTGGATGCTCTCTTGTGCAAGAACTTTCCAATGGCCATTTTAGCCATAGGGCTTTCTTGCACAAGAAACCCCTGCCGAAGGCCCACACTGCCCTCTTGTGCAAGAGCCCTGTGCAAGAGGGCTTACACCTGTTAAAAAGAGCATAGCTCTTGCACAAGAAGCCCTCTCTTACCACGCCCGCACTGTAAATCTTCTTGCACAAGAGCAGGCGGGCAGCGTGGATGCTCTGCAGATTCTTGTACAAGAACAGCCATTCTTGCACAAGAACCCGCCAGTGTAGACATATATCTGCAGTCCAGTTCAAAGGCTGTATCAAGAGGCCAGGAATGACGTCGTAAAGATGATGATATTTCAGGGTTAGAAACTGGAGAGGGGGATTTTATGCCACTTCAGAGATTGTTGACACAGTAGAACAGGGCTCTTGGCTTCAGCTGCTCCCAGCTGTCATGGAATAAACACACGCTAGCTTTAGGGTTCAAGACAGACAAAACCACCTTAATAACCCAGCTGTGGGGGAGGGGGTTGTCACAGATGGCAGGGAGTCACCCCCTTACCAATACAAGCCCCTTCCTCACACTCAAATGCCTGAGATATTTATACCTTCTTACAAAGTCACACTGGAAATTTATAGAGAAAACAGGAAGTAAGGCACTTTATCCTTAAATGGTAATCTCTGCTTGACCCGATAACAAATTGCAAGCAGTGCGATTTTTTGTTTGTTTGTTTAACAGCATTGTGGTTTCTTGCTCAACTTGCTTAGGAAGCTCGCTTCTGACGCAGGATGCACTGCGTACGGTTCAGTCTTTAGCCAGGCTAGTGAGGCCTACCTCCACAGTATGTATTGGACATAAATATTTTACTTAATTTAAAATAAAGTTTGATCAACTAACATGAGAAAGTTAAAAGGTTTAATCTCTTTAATAATTTAAATGCAACTGCCCAGGTGCAGTCCTAGCAAAATGGCTCGACTAATTATGTAATTAACAGTGAATTTCCATTAGCAACAGTAATCTACAGAAGGTTTGGAGAGAGCAGGGCTGTGATTGGCTGGGCCAGGCCAGGCCTGAGCACTGCTGAGGGAATCCACTCAGGGGAAATTGCTGACAGTCCTTGACTGGAGACCTTTCCAAAACAGGCCACAAACCAGTCACACTGAGCACTTCAGCTGCCAATCCAGCCTGCAGGAAGCCTCATGAGCAAAACCCTCAGATACCCCAGCTCTTCCTGTGCCACAATCAGCCCTGGGCTTACACACAGGTGAGGGGTTATACAGCCCAATCTCTCCAACCCAGAATAGATCCACCTGGTTCAAAAGAACCAGCCATGAATCCCTAGTCAATTTATACTTTAGATCTTACCCACAAGATCACGGTGGACCAACTTTAGAATCTAAAGGTTTATTAATAAAAGAAAGAAAAGGTTGAGAGTAAGGCAGTTAAGGAGAATACATTCTATACATCAATCAGCAAGTTCTTGATGCAGGATCTTAGCGGAGATGTTACAAACTGCTAGCATAAAAGTCTTTGGCGACATCGTATGTCAGGATGGGTCAGCAATCCTTCCCGTGTCTCTGTCCTTAGCAAGGCTGCATCTGGGATAAGTAGCAAGACTGAAGACAAGATGGAGCCCTCCTCATGGCATTTGATATTCATTTCTGGTGTCTCCCAAGCTGGAGCTAGTTACATGGTCAAGTGACCTGTTTCATATGCCAGCAGCCATTGTGCCCTGGCTGCTTTCCAGCTTTCCACACGCATTCCTCAGCTGTGTATTGGCCACCCTGAGAACCATTGTCCTTGGAGCCATATGGATTAGCATAGTAACTCATTGCACATTCCTTCCTCGTGACAAGCAGTCCATACACAGCATCAGCAGAGCCCGTAGTCATAACTCCCCATACAAACTCCAAACAAGTACATGAATACCACACATAGAATCAGCACAATATCAGCTTTCATTTGACAACTTGCATGGCCCGCTCTGTACGAAATTTGGGGCAAACAGTTTCCCGTGAGTACAGCAATGATCTTAAGGTGAGTATGCACACCTTAAAATCCAATAAAATGACAGGGGCCTCAAGAAAGGATTGGGGTCTTGAAGAAGGATCTGGGATGCAGAAGCAGGCAGGTGTCTGGCCTGGGGGAAGGTGCAGTGTGTGGCCAGGAGAGAGGGTGCAAGAAAAAAGGAGGGTGTCAGTGCAAGCTGGGGGTGCTGGCTGCCGGGGGAAAGGGAATTGAGGAGATTGGGAGGGAGTGTCTGGGAAGGACAGCAAATATTACCTGGCTTTGGGACCCCTTGCAGCAACATCTCCAGCCACACTGTCCTGGTCACCCCGGAGGGAGGCTCTACTGCTGCAGCAGCAACCACACAGACTAGGACCAGCCCCGGACACCAGAGGCACCACTACTGCACCCATTCAGTCCAGGGCTGGAGGTGTTGCTGCTGCAGCCACGCAGCCCAGGAACAGCCCCAGAGGCACCCCTGACATGGCCATGTGGCCCTTGAGGCCAGCAGCGCAGTGGCAGCAGTGCCGGCCTCAGGTTGGGTGGCAAAGACTCAGCCTAGCACTGCCTCCTCTCTAGTGGCTACAAAGCATGAAGAGGGGGTGGGGCTAAGCTCCTTCTCCCTCAGTACATCTTCATTTGGAGGTGGGGCCTGGCACTGCCTTGTGGACAGGATCAAAGTCTTAGGAAGGCTGGATTCTGCCAACAGAGAAAATTTTGCTCACCCCCACCATAGGGTTTCTCACCTGTGTGGGTTCAACTATATGCAACAAGGCTTGAACTCTCGCTATAGCATTTCCCAAAGTCAGAGCAGTTAAAGGATTTCTCTCCTGTGAGAGTTCTCTTGGATAACAAGGTGTGACCTCTGACTGCAGCATTTCCTACAGTGAGAGCAGGTGAATAGCTTCTTCCGTATGGGTTTTCCTATGTCTAAGAAGGGTTGAGGTCTGACTGAAGCTTTTCCCACAATCAGAGCATCTGAAGGGTTTTTCTCCTGTGTGGGCTCTCCTATGGCTAACAAGGTATGACCTCCGACTGAAGCTTTTCCCACAGTCAGAGCAGCTGAAGGGTTTCTCTCCTGTGTGGACTCTCCTATGTCTAACAAGGTTTGACCACCGACTGAAGCTTTTCCCACAGTCAGAGCAGCTGAAGGGTTTCTCTCCTGTGTGGACTCTCCTATGGATAACAAGCTGTGACCGCCGACTGAAGCTTTTCCCACAGTCAGAGCAACTGAAGGGTTTCTCTCCTGTGTGGGCTCTCCTATGGATAACAAGGTGTGACCTGTGACGGAAGCTTTTCCCACAGTCAAAGCAGCTGAAGGGTTTCTCTCCCGTGTGAACTCTCCTATGGATAACAAGCTGTGACCGGTTATTGAATCTTTTCCCACAGTCAGAGCAGCTGAAGGGTTTCTCTCCTGTGTGGACTCTCCTATGGATAACAAGGTGTGACCTGTGACTGAAGCTTTTCCCACAGTCAGAGCAGCTGAAAGGTTTCTCTCCCGTGTGAACTCTCCTATGGATAACAAGCTGTGACAGGTAATTGAATCTTTTCCCACAGTCAGAGCAGCTGAAGGGTTTCTCCTGTGTGGGCTCTCTTATGGATAACAAGTTGTGACCTGTCACTGAAGCTTTTCCCACAATCAGAGCACCTGAAAGGTTTCTCTCCTGTGTGGGCTCTCCTATGGGTAACGAGGTATGACCGCCGACTGAAGCTTTTCCCACAGTCAGAGCAGCTGAAGGGTTTCTCTCCTGTGTGGACTCTCCTATGTCTAACAAGGTGTGACCTGTGACTGAAGCTTTTCCCACAGTCAGAGCAGCTGAAGGGTTTCTCTCCTGTGTGGACTCTCCTATGGATAACAAGCTGTGACAGGTAATTGAATCTTTTCCCACAGTCAGAGCAGCTGAAGGGTTTCTCCCCTGTGTAGGCTCTCTTATGGATAACAAGGGTTGAGGTCTTTCTGAAGCTTTTCCCACAGTCAGAGCAGGTGAAGGATTTCTCTCCTGTTTGGGCTCTTTCATGTTTAATAGGAGTTGCACTGTCACTGCAAGCACAAGGTGAATGTTGATGGGGATTTTCTTTGAACAGTTTCTGTGTTTTTTTCAACCTTCTGCTCCTCTGACTGGATTTATCCTGTCCTGCTCCTGGACGGTTTCCCTGCTGCCTTTGTAGACTACGCTGACTCTCACAAGTCTCTCCTTGCTCAGGACTCTGAGAAACATGCCCTTCAGATCTTTCCACTAACACCCCACATGGAGCCATTTGCTCAGGTCCTTCCTCCTGAAGACTCCTCTCACTGTTTTCATTCAGCATCCCATCACCTGCTGGGATAGAGAGAGAAACCACACAGGAGTCATTCCCTGTGGTGAGCTGAAATAAAAATTCTGAATGGTGAACAGAAAATGGGGGACACACCCAAAGAATGGCTGGAAAGACAATAATCATGAGCTGAGTTCACCCTGCTCCCCCATCACTCTTTCCCCACACAGCACTCTCAGACTGGAGTAAAGATAGGCTAAAGGGCCAGTCAGACTTGATGAAAACACACAACCAACATCTGCTATGAGAACACAGACATTAGTTTGAGTCAGTTTAGCTGATTTCTCACCTGTGTGGGTGTCACTGATGATCTCCTTCCTTACAGCCTTGGAGATCCGGGATCTGCTGGTATTCCCTTTGCTCCACCCAGGGAGCACATGAGCTTTGGAGACTGGAAATCCTATTCGGGAGCAATTAACTAAGTGCTGATTTTGTTCATTAATGTCTGTGCCATTCCTGCTTCCAAAGCCAGGATCTGAGTCTCCTGCCCAGAGAGGCTCCTTCCCCACCTTCCAGAGACGGGTCTCTGGCTGGTACAAGATCCCAGGACACACTAATTCCTCCCCCACAATGTCGGGAATAGCCCAGCTGAGTCCCATGAGGAACTGAGCACTCTGCTGCACTCTGCAGGATACAACTCAGTCTCCTTAGGCCTGTTCCATACTTGGGCAGGACAGGAACACACTGCTCACAAGGGGAGAGCTCTAAGACTTTCAGGACTGACAGATGCCTCTAGCCAGGACTCATATTTGAGCTGCCACATGTCAGGACTCTAGGGCTGGGAGGGAAAGGACCCAGCAGAGCTCTAGAGCCCTATGGGCTCTGCCCACAAAGCTCTTGGCTGGGGGCTGGAATTGCCCTGCTCTTGGGCTCAGATGCTCTACTTGAGCCAGAAGGAGACAGGGGAATTGTCTGATCAGGAAAATGAATCCTTGGCTGGCCACTTCAGGCACTGCCTATGGTCCACACTCCTGATCCTGACTGACTGTGCCATGGTGGGCCCTGTCAGCTGCCCACAACAGCTGTCCGTCCTGAAGACAGCCAGGGCAGTGCCGGCCTGTTCCTGTGGCCAGCCAAGGTGGAGACAGGATGGGCTGCTTCTCTGCCGCTCGTAGATGCTCCTGCAGCTCAGCTCCCTTCTGCAGCCTTGGTTCTACTCTGCCAGCAGCAGCAGCCTTCCTCTTGTGGCCAGTCGGGCTTGCCGCTTGCGCCTCTGCTGCACAGAATCTACCAGAGGCAGGGAAGGTCTCTGAGTTGGTACCTTCCTTCCAGGGGCTCAGCACAATAGCACAAGGGGACCCTGCAGACACTAAGAGCAGCTGCACCCAGCCCCACAACTCTGGTACCTGCCTGGGCCCTTCCACTGACACCTACGGCCAAGGCACAACATGGGCAAGATGGTTGGAACCACAATGAGACCTTGGCTGTGGAAAGAGCAGCAGCACTATTATGTCACTAAACCTCCTCTCACACAGGAGCCAGGATTACTGGGGCAGATACTGCTGATATTGGGGTTGGGCAACAAAAAGGACCCTGAACCAAAACCAACCCAGCTGCTCCAGAGCCCATCGAGCTTCTGTTACACAAGGGGACAGGAATCTCACCCAGCCAGCTCACAGCTTGTAATTCTCCTGCATCACATCCTGTAGAGGGCTCTCTGGCCCGGGTCCAGCAGAGCCCATTCCTCCTCAGAAAATACACAGCCACCTCCTCGAAGCTCACTGGCTCCGCCACGGCCATTTCCTGTCCCTGGCTCTGCAGGCTAGGGGCTGAGCTGGAGACAGACATGGGTGTTCTGCAGCCTGGCAGGGGAGAAGGGAATTGGAGACATTTCAAAAGGGCTTTAACCTTTCCACACCCCAATTCTGTCCAGACTCTGTCGCTGGTGACACACATGCTGGACTCTGCAGTTCTGGGCAAACGCTGAGTCTAGATATTCCATAAACACCACACACGAGTTAGATCCGAAAGCCGTATTTATTTCTCTCAATACCTGGCTTCAGTTACATTACCTTGCCTGCAACAATGGAATTCAGTTCTCAGCACCCAGTGTTTCTGCTAACAAGCCACATATTCATCTGCCTGAACATGGACATAGGTTTAATTTAATTTGGGCTGCTGTATTTATAATCCTTAGTCTTCATGCATTGATTTGCAGCCCAAACTTTGGTTCTCTCATCTGACAGACTTTATAAACTCTCTCCACAACGGAGAGGAAGTGAAGTTAATATGAGTATTCAGATACATATTATTAAACACGTGTGCTGAGCATTTGCAGGATAAAACCTTAAAATTCATAGATTTATGGCATCAGAAGCTATCCTTAGCCATTCAGTCTGTCCTCTGCTGCACAAGCAATTACACTTAGCCCAGCTACCCAGGCACAAAGTTTGTTCCCCCACAGCATGTTTTCTAGAAAGTCGCCCAGTGTTGATTTGAAGACATCAAGAGATGAAGAACCCACCAGTTCTTTGCTCATTTATTTCAGCAGCTAATCCTCTTACCCATCAAATATCTGTGCCTCCTCTCTAGCCTGAAATTCTCCGGCTGCAGCTTTCAGTTATTGACTCTCACTGAACTATATCCACTAGACCAGGTGTGGGCAATTCATTTTGATGGCAGGGGAGCGGAGGAGGGAACTCCAAGATTTTGGAAAGTGGTTGAGGGCTGCACTCTTCCAAGACGTTAAGCAAGAGATACAGGGTATAGGATGGACACTGGAAGAAGAAGGGAGTTTTGGGTGAGGGTTCGGGATGCAGGAGGGAAAGAGGGGTCTGGGAAGGACTTTGGGTGAAGGAGGCAGGTGTGATCTGGGGCACTGGATTAGCCAACTACTCATGAGATATTTAAAGAAAAGTTAATTTAGAGAAGTGGCTGAGTGGGCAAATAAGGGGGTGAGGGTTTCTGACCATGAAGAGCTTCTTGCATACTTGAATACAGGAAGAGAACTAAGAGTTTGGGTATGTGAAGTGGGGGCAGGAGGAGGAGGGGGCAGAGAATTAGGAGGGGAAGGGAGAGTTCAGGGTGCCAGAGGCAAGCTTTGGCCAGGAGACTTACGTGAGTGACTGCTGCCCAATCCTCGCAAAGGCTGCAGGGCCATGTGGGTGTGTGAATAACTATGAGCCGGAGGGGAGAGGGCACAATGCTTCCTTTCTGGCCAGAAACCAGCCAATGAGAATGTCCTGGGGGTGGAAGCAGTGCCTGTAGCCTTCCTGCTTCACCTCTGGGCTCATCTTCGCTTAGTGGCTTGCAGGTGGAAGTGGCAAGCACGGAACTAGCCCACTGCTCACCAAGCATCAGTGTGTCAGATCCGATGGCCTGGCGAGCTAGATCCGGCCCATGGGCTGTATTTTGCCCAGGCCTGCACTAGACCGAAGAGCCCTTGGGGATCCAGCAATTTCTCACCATGAACAAACTGATACCGTGGAAGCCAGACAGTTCCCAGCTTTTCAGCCTATATATTGTTTGAAACCAACCCCGTATTGAAACTGACTGAGCAGTGAAATCTGAGCCTGAAGGTGCTGTCCATTGTGTGCTTTAACTTCACCCATTTAGCATCACACCTCACAGATCAGTGTTTCTCAGAGTGTCTGCAGGTCCCCATGCAGCACCCCTGGGGCTCTCACTGATCAGTGGGTGAGATTTAGGCTGTGCTCGTCATGGTCGCTGAGTCTGGTTGGTAACTTCAATGAGAATCCCATGAAGATGTTTTCACAGGAATTTTCTCATCATTTAAAGAATTTCCACCAGCAAACTCACCTTGTCTGAAAGCTCCAAGGATTTTCCTCTTGCTCTCCAGTGCAGAGGGCAGAGTATCTAGCGGGAAGGGATAAGAGAGGTGAGATTCCAGGCTCTCCTATTTATAACAATGTCCCCATGCTGAACTCTGCACTTCACTTGTATCAGAGACCAGACACACACTCAAGTGTTTAGTATGAAAAGGTCTGAAACCTTCCGTGTCCTCTCTCGCTTGGGCACCTCCCAGCAATGGAGCCAACATCTCTGCAGCCTCATCCCTGCCCCAGGAGACACAAACTGAAAGTGAGATTTACTTTTCCTCCTCATCCCCTCTCACCTGGTTTCTCTCAGTCACTTACCACCTCTTGTCATAACCTAGAGCTGCGCTGGGAGAAGACGTTGCCATGACATTAACTTTACCTATTTGGATCCCTTGACACCAAGGGGAGGCTCAGAATTTGCAAACCCCTGGCTCTATCTGCAAGCAGTTGGGTCTGTTTGCTCAGTGCCTCTAAGGAGAGCAGCATGATGGGGCCATCATTCTCTATGTGGGAATTGAGGCAGGGGAAGGTTGGCTTCAGAGGCCAGATTGAATAGTTTCTAATAGTTACACAACTTTCCCTACTCCATCCCTTCTAGGTACCTTTGAATTCCCTCAGAGTCTCCGACAGTGCAGTCGTTATCTGGGAGAAAGAATTGACTTGTTCTTCCAGGTCAGGGGAAATCTCTTCTGGGCCGCGCGGTTTTCAAGTCCCGGGCCGTGGCGTCACGCGCATGCGCACCCTCGGCCCCACGTGGCCCGTATTGGCCAGCGCCGGGGAATTTCGAAAGTGCCTCCCTATCCCGCTGGCGCGGGGCCTGTTAACCCCCCCGCCGGGGCTTTGCTCTCGGTCTTGCAGAGTTTACCTGGCGCCCCTCCCCCCACCAGACCTGAGTCCACGCGGAGCCGCGTCCCCCTCGGGACACTCACAGCGCGCGGGCAGAGAGACGGGCAAGGGCTGCGCCAGAACCGCTGCGCATGCGCAGTACCCGGGCAGGAGCCCACAGTGGCACCACCTCTCAGGTGAGCATCCCCCTCCCCCCTCCGCGCGCCGCCCCGGGACCAACCGGACGCGCTGGGCAGAAGCCGGGACTGGCCCACGTGGGCATCTCTCGGCCCCGCCCCCGCAACAAAGGGCGGTCCCAGCGCCCCGCGCAGCCACGTGGGGCCTAGAGTGAACCCTGCAACCCCAGCAGCGCGCGCCGGCCCCGCCCACCTCGGGACACCCAGCCCAGAAGTGAGGGAATCCCCCGTGTCGCTACCCGCGCTGTAAAAGCCCCGCCCCACCTGCGAGCCGGCCCGGGCTCCGAGAAGCGGAAGTAGCCTCTGGCCGGGGGGCGTGGCCAAGCAGCGCCCGGTCTGAGCTAAGACCTGGTGCTGGAGTCTGATCGGAGTCACGGACCTGCTGCGCATGCGCGGTTTGACTGGCCGCCCCATTCTACCAGGGACCAGACTTCGCCGCGGTTACTGCGCATGCGCCGCGCTCCCTGAGCCGGGAGCCGTTGTGAGGGGCCGTTGGGGCCGTTACTCGCTGCGGGCCGGGGGGAGGAGGCGCCAGAGCGGGGGAGGTCGCAGCCCGGCGTGAGGGAGCTGGGGGGAGGGGCTGTGACCCGCCGTCCTGCGCTGCTGGTGGGTCCGGCGCTGGGTATCGGGGCGCGCCCGCTGGGGGCGGGTCCGGCTGGGCAATGGCCTCCCCCGCCGCTGCGGTCGCCCCTTCCTCCCTCGGGCTGTTGGCGCTTCCTGATGCTCGCGCTGGCCTGGCGGGGGGGAGCTGGGGTGCCGGGCGCACAGTGGGGCTGTGAGGGGGCTGCAGAGTGTGCGGGGGGGGGGGATTTGAACACAGGGTGGGGAGGGGCCCTGGCCTGAGGGGCACAGAGATGGGGGGAGCGGTTCTGGCAGGGGCAATTAGCGGGGAAGGCCCAATGGAGACCCTGCAGGGGGGGAGCAAAGTTTTGGGGGCTTTTTTGATTTTTAATTCTGATTTTTTTTTTTGTCCTCAGTGCTGGTGCCTCACGCCCCGGCCCCCCGGACCTGCCCCTCCATTGCTGAGCTCAGGAATGTGACACGGCCCCTGTCTCCCAGCCCAGAGGCAGCCATGGGTGCAGAGAGCCCTGTGGAAAGTCTCCTGAAGGAAGCGCCGCGTCCCGTCTGTCTGGAAGATTTCACAGCTCCTGTCACTCTGGAGTGTGGGCACAATTTCTGCCAGGCACCCCTCAGCCCTCAAGGCAGAGACACTGAGCAGCAGGGGCCCTTCCGGCCCAACCGGCAGCTGGCAAATGTGGTGGAACTAGCCAAGCCGCTGAGTTTCCAGTCATCAAAGAGAGCAAGATGGGGCGGGGTGTGCGGGGAGCACCAAGAGGCTCAGAAACTGTTCTGTGAAGAGGATCAAACTCCCATCTCTGTGGCGTATGACAGATCCCAGGCTCACATGGTGGTGCCCTTACAGGAAGCTGCCCAGGAGTACAAGGTACAGAGTGGCTGTCCAGTGTGATGGGAAATAACATTGGGTTTTAATTACAGGCTAATTTCACTGACTGTTACCAGCCACAGATGTGAACCAACCAGTGTAAAGCAGTGGTCTCCAGCCTTTTAAAGTATCACTTTTTGAATTTAAGTGCAATCCAGGATCTACCTCAAACCCAAATACCCTTGCCCCACCTCCTTTGTGACCCTTTTCCGAGGCCCCGCCTCTGCTCACTGCATCCCTTCTCCCTCCCCCCATCCTTTCTCCCTTTCATCAGGCAGGGGCAGAGGGTTGGGGTGTAGGAGGGGGTTCACGCTCTGTAAGGGAGTTTGAGTTCAGGGGGGCTCAGGGTTAGAGAAGGGGCTTGGGGTGCAGGAGAGGTACATGACTAGAACAGGGATTCAGGATACAGGCTCCAACTGCACACTGCTTACCACAGGTGGCTCCTTTGTGGTGGTGCAGTGGGGCTAAGGAAGGCTCACCCCTGCACCACTCTCAAAAGCAGCCTACAGACTCCCTCTGTTTGTGGAGACAGAATGCAGGGTGGGAGAAGGAAACAGCTCCAAGGCAAAGGGCAGGAGATGTGCAGCAGCAGGGAGAGGGGGCAGCTGAAGTGCTGCACTTGATAGCCTCTTAGCCAAACGAGTCAAGATCACCTGCCAGAGGCTCCAAGATCTACCTGTAGATCCCGATCTACTGGTTGGTGACCACTTCTGTAAAGCCTTCTTGATCCAAGAGATGCAGTAAAAAGTAAATGTTCTGGCTTTGTGGCAACTTATGTCAAGTCTTTACAGATACCTGATGTGGGAAATGTTTCTCTGAGGCTCTAAATCCTGAAACCCAGCCCTCACTGGTGGCGGGAGGGGGTGTTTGCACAAGGGAAGGTGTTAATAATCAGAGAGGTTTAGATTGCAGGAGCTACAGGCCACTCTGTCAGTGAGCTGCCTTGGGACTAGAGAAGAGGAGGTTACAAGCTGTTACTGGTTGGATGAACAGGAATAACAATCTGTCATTTGCCTTATAGATCCGCAATGACATCTGGGCCCTGCACAATAACCAGCACGGGAAAGTCCGTGCTCTGAGCAGGTCACAGTCCAGTTAGACAAACTGTGGGAAGGGAAGGTGGGGCAGCAAGTTGTTCATAGTCGCCAAACACATCAGGGATAGAGTTCGGTCCTGAACCCTGGTCAATTGTTAGACTACACTGCTCCCTGTCCCTCAGCATCACTGAACAGTGATGAAGTGTGGCTGTTAGGAGAGAAAGATGCCTTGATAAAACCCTAGGCTCAGCAGGGAGAAGAGGTTTTCCACTGGGATGCTGAACTTCTGGGCTGCTCCGTGAGGGGTTAAACTCTGATGCAGCAGCTGGCACTAGATGAGGTTGCTGGGCTGGATGCTGTGTGGGGCCCTGAGCGCCTTCACTCCACCCATAGCAGGGTTTCAGGAAGCACAGGTCTATGCCAGGCAGAACTGGGATTCAACTGGATTGTAGCAAGAGTTCAAACTGGTTAACTGATGAGCTAATGTTTATCGGTGCCAATTACCGGTTAAACTCCCCACTGCCCCTGAAGTGCCCACTTGCCTCTGGCAGCTAAAGTCAGTCTGCAGCTGCTGGGCGTTCCCATTGGCCAGCAGTTCTTGTGGCCACCCCGGCAGACCTCGCAAGAGATCCCTGGCCCCAGGAGAGCCCATTTCCTTGTGCATTGTTGCCATGTGAATGACTCTTGTGCTTTGTAGAGTTACAGGTACAGATCTATTAGAGATGGCAAAGCCCCATTCACTCAGGGGATCCATGTTCCTGGAGCCAGGGCAGGGCCTCTCTTCCCAGGTTTGCAAAATCCCTTCCCTGAGGTCCCCTGTGTGTGTCCAATGGGGCTGAGATTCTTTTCTGTGTCTTTTTTCTAGGATGTCAGAAGCACCCTGAGTAGGTACGTGGCTCTCACTCCCCTCACACTGCACAGAGCAGGGAAAAGGCTTGGAGCGGATGTTAGCACCACATCTCCCCAGAGCTCTACAGCCAGATGTTAGACATGAATATCTCTGATGCATTTAATTCTGAGGGTCTCATCCTCACACTTTAGACTCTGGAATTTCCCATTCAGGGCACAGTCTGACCAAGTGTTTCTTAGAGCTGTCACCTCCTTGGGGATTAGTTGCCGCAGGACTGTGGGTGGAACATGGGCCTGTCACTGCTGGGCACTGAGCACATTCAGCCCAGGACAGCAGGGATCAAGAGTCTGTCCCACTCGAGGGCTGTTTGGAGACCTGTGCGGAAGGAGCTGGGAAGAGGGGAGCTGGTGTCTCAGTCTAATCCCTAGTGGACAGATTCCTTCAGCCCTTCACATGGGAACCTCCTGTCCCTCAGCGTCTGGAGGCCAAGGAGTGAGTTGGCCATGGAGACTCTATTCCCCCTTTACTCCCCCAGCCAGTCTCCCCAGGACAGAAGTGAAGAACAGAAATGGGATCTTTGAGAGGAAGGTTGCATGGCCATGGGATGTGTTGTCCCTGCTCTCAGGCTGGGAGAATTGGAGGAATTCTAATGCCGGGCCTGTTAGAGCTGAGACTTACTAGCCAGAACTTATCAGCAGTAAATGAAATACAATCACGTTGAATTGTTTCTGTCCAGGTGTGAGACGGGGCAGTTCCAGCTGCCGGAAGAGATTTCTCCTGAACTAGAAGAACAAGTCAGAGGTTTCTCCCAGAAAACGATTGCTCTGTCGGAGACTCTGAGGGAGTTCAAAGGTACCTGGAAGGGATGGATGAGGGGAAAGTGGTTCAAGTATCTGAGACTATTGAATCTGGCCTCTGAAGCCAACCTTCCCCCTGCCTCAATTCCCAATTCCTATGCTGTGTCTAGACTGGCAAGTTTTTCCACAAAATCATATGATTTTGCGGAAAAACTTGCCAGCTGTCTACACTGGCCGCTTGAATTTCCGGAAAAGCACTGACGATCTCATGTAAAATCATCAGTGCTTTTCCGGAAAAAC
Source organism: Rafetus swinhoei (assembly GCA_019425775.1). NCBI lineage: Eukaryota > Metazoa > Chordata > Testudines > Trionychidae > Rafetus > Rafetus swinhoei. The sequence goes on along the minus strand of CM033444.1, from coordinate 31,569,223 downwards.
TATGCTGCTCCCGTTTGGGCAAAAGTCTTTTTCCGAAAGACTTTTGCGCAAAAGGGCCAGTGTAGACAGCACAGTACTGTTTTATGCAAAAAAGCCCCGATCGTGAAAAAGGCGATCGGGGCTTTTTTGCGTAAAAGCGCATCTAGATTGGCCACGGACGCTTTTCCGCAAAAAGTGCTTTTGCGGAGAAGCATCCTGCCAATCTAGACGCGCTTTTCCGAAAATGCTTTTAACGGAAAAGTTTTCCGTTAAAAGCATTTTCGGAAATTCATGCCAGAGTAGATGTAGCCATGGAGAATGACGGCCCCATCACGCTGCTCTCCTTAGAGACACTGAGCAAACAGACCCAACTGCTTGCAGATAGAGCCAGGAGTTTGCAAACTCTGAACCTCCCATTCAGAGATCAAAATGGCTAAAGTTACTGTGATGGCCACGTGTTCGGCCCTCACAGCTCCAGGTTATGATAAGAGGCAGTAAGTGAATGAGAAACCAAGTGGGAGGGAAGAGTAAATCTCATTTACAGCTTGTCTCTCCTGGGACAGGTGTGATGCTGCCGGGATATTGGCTCCATTGCTGGGAGGTGCCCGAGTGAGAGAGGAAATGAAAGTTTCAGACTCTTTCATACTAAATACCTTAGTGTGTCTCTGATAGAATTGAAACGCAGAGTGGGACATTGTTATAAATAGGAGAGCCTGGAATCTCACCTCTCTTATCCCTTCCCCCACTAGACACTCTGCCCTCTGCACTGGAGAGAGCAAGAGGAAAATCCCTTGGAGCTTTCAGACAAGGTGAGTTTGCTGGTGGAAATTCTTTAAGTGATGTGAGAATTCCTGTGAAAACATCTTCATGGGATTGTCATTGGAGTTACCGACCAAACCCAGGGACCACGGTGCACACAGCCCTAAATCACCCAGTGATCAGTGAGGAGCCCCAGGGGTGCTGCATGGGGATCTGTGGACATTTGGAGAAACACTGGTCTATAGGTTTGTGATGCTAAAGGGGTGAAGTTAAAGCACACAATGGACGGCACCTTCAGGCTCAGATTTCACTGCTCAGTCAGTTTCAATATGGGGTTGATTTCAAACAATAAATAGGCTGAAAGGCTCCGTCACCCAAACTCCCTCCTAGACCCCTCTATCTGTCCTGTGTCCCAAACCGTTACCCCAAGCATCCTCCTTCTCCCAGTGCCCATCCTGGATCCTCCATTTCCTGCATTTATGTCATGGAAAAGTGCAGCTCTCAGCCACTTTCCATTTGGCCCACCTCTTCGAGTGGATACGGCTCAGTAAGAGCCAATAATTGAAAGCTGAAGCCAGACTGTTTCAGACTAGAAAAGAGGCACAAATGTTTGATAGGGAAGAGGATTAGCTGCTGAAACAAATGAACAAAGAACTGGTGGATTCTCCCATCTCTTGATGTCTTCAAATCACTGGGGCACTTTGTAGAAAATACACTGTGAGGAAACAGAGCTTTGTGCCTGGGTAACTGGATTAAGTGTAATGGCTTGTGCCACTGAGGGGGTCAGGCTGCGTAACTGAGGATATCTTCTGATCCCATGAATCTTAATATCTCATCCTTCAAACACTCAGCACAAGTGTTTAATGATAAGCACACGTGTTAAATAATAACATCACCATTCAGATCCTTAACTTCACTGATTCTCTGTTTTGGAAAGGGTTTATCTCTGAGATGAGAGCAAAGTTTGTGCTGCAAATCTGTGAATGAAGACTATGGGTTTTAAATACAGCAGCCTGCATTTAACCTATGTCTATGTTCAGGCAGGTGAATATGTGCTTTATCAGAAACACTGGGTGCTGAGAACTATATCCCATTGTTGCAGACGAAGTAATCTTGTAGCTCAAGCCAGGTACGGAGAGAAATGAATATGGATTTGGGATCTAAGTCCCGTGCGCTGTTAATGGAATATCTAGACTAAAACTTTTGTCCACAGTGGCAGAGTCTAACACGTGTGTCACGTCACTAGGGACAGAGTCTGGGGAGAATGTGGGTGTGGAAAGAATTAAAGCCCCTTCTGAAATGTCTCCAATTCACCTTCTCCCCCTGCCAGGCTGCAGAACACCCATGTCTGTCTCTAGCTCAGCCCCCAGCCTTCAGAGCCAGGGACAGGAAATGGCTGTGGCGGAGCTGTTTAGCTTCCAGGAGGTGGCTGTGTATTTCTCTGAGGAGGAATGGGCTTTGCTGGACCCAGGCCAGAGAGCCCTGTACAGGGATGTGATGCAGGAGAATTATGAGGCTGTGAACTGGCTGAGTAAGGATTCCTGTCCCCTCGGGTATCGGAAGCTGGGTGGGCTCTGGAGCAGCTGGGTTGGGTTTGGTTCAGGATCATTCATTGTCTTTGCCCCCAATGTCATGAGTATCTGCCCCAATAATCCTGGCTCTTCTGTGAAAGACTGTCCCCTCCGTGTCCCTTCCCAGGGAAAGCAGGTTGAGGGACGTAACAGTGGAGCTGCTCTTCCCACAGCTAAGGTCTCAGTGCACTTCCCCCCTATCTTGTCCATCTTGTGCCTTGACTGGAGGTGTGAGTAGAAGGGCTTAGGCAGGAACAGCAGGTACTAGAGGGCTGGCTCTGGATCTGTCTGATCTTTGTGCCTGCAGGTTCCCCTTGTGGCAGTGGGCTGAGCCACTGGAAGGTGGGTGCAGTTCCCAAAGTCCTTTCTGCCTGTAGCTAATCTCTGTGACATGCTGTTCTTGCTAGTGGGAGGGGCTGAATGCTGGGGCTGAGGGAGGATGGATGAGGCAGTTCACGCTCTGCGAGTATTTTGTCCGAGGTAGCTCTGTAGTAGAGAAACGTGAGCAGAGCTCCCCTTGCATTTCAGGCACAGGCTGGGTTTCCTTTTCAAAAGTTCAGCTTCATTCTCTCTGGGGCTCACTTGCCTCTGTGTACAGTGGAGATAAATCACGTAATCTGTGTGGTGTTTTTAGAGTGAAATATCTTCAGGTAGGGACTTTTTCTTCCTTTGTGAATGTCTGGCTTCGTGCTCAGGAGACCTGTGTTCAGTTCTCTGCCCGTCACAGTCTTCCTGTGTGACCTTGATCAAGTTCCTTAGACTCTCTGTGTGCAGTCACCTCTCTCTTTAATAGCTATTATAGTGTGTCCCTGTTTCTCAGGGCTGGGAAGGATACCAACACTAAAGAGGGGTGATGCTTAGCTCCATATGTGCACCCCAATAGCACAGTGGGGTCCTGATTTACACCAGAGTTCCCAGGTGCTGCTGTGATTGATAATTTTGCTTCCCGCAGCGACTGCAGTGCCATTAGAATTTCTGCTAGCGCCACAGAGCGTTGTTATGGCTGTTCAGGGTGGCTCTTTCTGGAGCTCTGATGCCAGCAGCACTGGCAGAGCCTGCGGCTTATCCATGCAGCACAGATCAGGGTTGCCGCTAAGAAAGATCCAGGCTCCATTTGGAGGCTAAGGCACTCGGCCAAGTTTATTGTGAAAAGGAGCACGATGCTAGTGTCCTACCTCCTCAGGCATAGGTATAGTGAGACTTGTCCCAACCCAATAACGGTACCAGTCAGTCAGCAGTGAGAATGCTGCCCCTCAGCCAGCATCAACATGCCCCTCCTGTGACTTCTCATACATTGACACAAACAAGATGCATGTTGTTCCATGTGTTCTACCCCCTTAGCCTCCTGCCTGTTTGTTTGAACAAAACATCCATATCCATTATCCCCTCATCCCGCTCTTGTGCACAAGGGTCAGTGTCTTGCTGAGCCATCTCTTAGGACTGTGTTTGCAGCTACTGCGGAGATGTGTGTTGATTGGCCTCTTCCTGCTCAGGAATGTGCTTTCCTGGTTAGTTGGTGCCCAGTGTTTGACCATTTTGCCAAAGCCCAGCCTGTTCTAGTTCAAAAAGAATGGACATACACAGCTGCAATAAACCTGTTGTGAAGTGTGCTGAGTGCCATGTCGATGGGAATGTTCTGATGTGATGACTATGATTATTTTATTTAACAGCAGTAGCACAATGATCTCCATGGTCATGTCACAGGTGGATCTTCTGAACAGAAAATGAAGTTCCAAGAAGGGGTGGGGCCAAAGCTGAGAATCTCACTCACAAGGTATAAAGGTGATAGATTCTGTGCAACCCTGGAGGCACCAAATCAAAGGCCAGGCTGGCCACAAGAGCCAGACTGGGAAACCACACAAAGGCTGCTGCTGGCAGAGTAGAACGGAGGCTGCAGAGGGGGAGCTGAGCAACAGCCACAAGCACCGGAGAAGGAGCACGGCCCAGCTCTGCCCTGGCTTGCCCCAACAGAAGCCCAGCGCCACCCTGGGCAGCCATGGGAATGGCAACTGTTGTGGGCAGCTGGCAGGGCCCACCCAGACACAGGCAGTTGGGATCAGGAGTATGGCACATAGGTAGGGCGTGAAGCAAGCGGCCAAGGATTCACTTAGATGCTCAGGCAACTTCTTCTGCCTCCTCCTGGCCCAAGTAGAACATCTGAGCCAAAGATCAGGGCAAGCCCAGCCCATCAGCCAGGGGTTTTGTGGACAGAGACTTGGGGAGCTAGAGATCTGCTGAGTCCTTCATCTCCAAATCCTAGTGACCTGCCATGTGGCAGCTGCAGTCTGAGCCCTACCTGGGGACCTTGGTGTCACACCTTCATGCCCTCACTAGAGCTCCCCTTCTGAGCAGCGTGTTCCTGTCCAGCTGTGGGATTCCGGGCGGATGGACGGGGCTGTGAGGGGGGCTGAGTTGTACCCTAGAGAGTGCAGCAGAGCGCTTAGCTGCCCTGGGGAATGAGCTGGGCCATTCCCAAGGTGGGGGAGTGATGCATCTTTACTGCAGGTGAGTGTGTCCTGGGATCTTGCACCAGCCAGAGCCCAGTCTCTGCAAGGTGGGGAAAGGAGCCTCTCTGGGTGGGTGACTCGGATCCTGGCTCTGGAAGCAGTAATGGCAAAGACCTTAATGAACAAGATCAGCACTTGGTTCATTGCTCTCCAAACAGGATTTCCAGTCTCCGAAACTGATGTGATCTCCTGGGTGGAGCGAGAGGAGTTGCGGGTCCCAGATCCTCCGAGGTGTGAGGAAGGGGAGATCATCAGCAACACCCAGACGGGTGAGCAATCAGTTAAACTGACTCAGAAACCAATGTCTGTCTCCTTACAGCAGATGTAACTTGTGTGTTTTCATGAAGTCTGACTGACTGTTCAGTTTGTCTTCAACTCCAGTCAGAGTGTGGTGGGCGAGGAAAGGCTGGGTTCTCTTCTCTGTGAAAGGGTTGTGAAGGAGGACGACATACTCAGCTCATGATAATTTGACCATTATTTGAGTGTGTGTCCCCTTTTCTATTCCTCTTTTAGAGTTTCCTTGCAGTTCATCGTGGAGAATAACTCCTGTCTGGATCATTCCTCTATTCCAACAGGTGACGGGACACTGACCGAGAACCATGAAAAGAGTCTTCAGCAGGAAGGACTGGAGCAAGTGTCTCCATGTGGACTATTATTGAGACGAACTGAAGGATATGTTTTCCAGATACGTGAGCAAGGAGAGAGCTGTGAGAGTCAGCATAGCCCAAAAAAGCAGCAGGGAAACCATCTAGGAGAGGGACAGGGTAACTCCAGTAGCAGGAGCACAGGGGAGAAAAGAAACACAGAAACCGTTCAACAGGAAATCCCCCATCAACAGTCACCCTGCACGTGTAGTGACTGTGAAACTCTTCCTGAACATCAAAGGGTCCATATGGGAGAGAAGCCCTTCAAGTGCTCTGACTCTGGGAAAAGCTTCAGTGAGCACTCACACTTTACAAACCATCAGAAAATACATACAAGAGACACACCCCATAACTGCTCTGACTGTGGGAAAAACTTCAGTACAAACTCACACTTGGTTATCCATAGGATGGCTCACACAGGAGAGAAGCCTTTCAGTTGCTCTGCATGTGGGAAAAGCTTCGGTCAGAAGTCAAACCTTGTTACCCATAGGAAGAGCCACACAGGAGAGAAACCCTTCAATTGCTCTGACTGCGGGAAAAACTTCAGTAGTAGCTCAAGCCTTGTTACCCATAGGAGGAGTCACACAGGGGAGAAACCTTTCAATTGCTCTGACTGTGAGAAAAGCTTCAGTCAGATTTCACACCTTGTTAGACATAGGAGGACCCACACAGGGGAAAAACCCTTCTACTGCTCTGACTGCGGAAAAAGCTTCAGTAGTAACGGAGAACTGATTACCCATTGGAGGAGCCACACAGGAGAGAAGCCTTTCAATTGCTCTGACTGCGGGAAAAGCTTCAGTCAGAAGTCAAACCTTGTTACCCATAGGAAGAGCCACACAGGAGAGAAACCTTACAATTGCTCTGACTGCGGACAAAGCTTCAGTATCAGCACAAGCCTTGTTAGTCATAGGATGACCCACACAGGAGAGAAACCCTTCTACTGCTCTGACTGTGGGAAAAGCTTCCGTAGAAGCTCAAACCTTGTTACCCATAGGAGGAGCCACACAGGAGAGAAACCTTTCAATTGCTCTGACTGCAGGAAAAGCTTCAGTCACAGCTCAAGCCTTTTTGACCATAGGAGGACCCACACAGGAGAGAAACCTTTCAATTGCTCTGACTGCAGGAAAAGCTTCAAAAGAAACTCAGAGCTTGTAACCCATAGCAGGATCCACACAGGAGAGAAACCTTACAATTGCTCTGACTGCGGGAAAAGCTTCAGTCACCGCGCAAGCCTTTTATACCATAAGAGGACCCACACGGGAAAGAAACTTTTCAATTGCTCTGACTGCGGGAAAAGCTTCAGTCAGTGCTCCTGCATTACTAGTCATCAGAATACATACAAGGGAGTCGCCTCCTAAAAGCTCTGATTGCAGAAAAGGCTTCAAACACAGGTCAGACTTTGTTAAAGATTAGACAGTCCACAGAGCGGAGAAAACCATTCAGTGTAGACATAGCCCTGGTGTCCTTTGTTCTACAGTAACTGGCTCCCACCATCCCATGGCTGCGGCCGGAGATCCCCAGCTGGGAACCCCTCTCCTGGAGGCTGGGGCTTGGGCCATTCTATGCAGGAAACCCAGGGCCAGATTAAGGCATGGGCTAGCCAGGCAGCTGCCCGGGGTACCTGATATAAGGGGCGCTGTGTGCCCCTTACAGCTGATAACTGCCATCAAGCACCATGCGTCCGTATTGCGAGCTGCAGCAGCTCTCACCAGCCACCCTGCAGTGGTCGCCCGAGGCAGGGGCCGCGTTAACCCCCGCAGCGCTAGCCAGCAGCACCCTTCCCCCCGCGTCTGCGGGGCCCTGCACGGCCAGGCTCGGCCTGCTCCCAGCGGCACCAATCCGAGCACCAGCGGCGGTGGCCAGGCAAGGCACATGCCTCCTGCCGCCGCCAGCTCTGCGCGCCCTCTCCCACATTCCGGGGGGGGCTGGGCCATGCATGCGCCCTTCCCCAACCCAGGGCGCCAGAATGGCTCGGTCTGGCCCTGAGGAAACCCCCGCCGAGGGGGAAGCAGGGATGTTGCTGTGGTGTCCCTGAGAACAGTCAACCCACTCGTCTGTTGACCCAGCCGGCAGCAGCCTGTGGCTCATTTCCCCTTCCTCACCTGGGCGGGGACACGGCTGTGAGTGAGGGTGTCCTGTTTCTCAGGGAGCTCTGACCAATGGGCTGGGACCGGGCTTGGCAGAAATCTTTCCCAGAGACACACAGGCTGGAGAGATGTTTGTGGGGAAGCATTTTGTAAATGTCGATGGATGTAAACTGTTCCTGCAAGTGGGGGCCTTGAACCTTTCATTTAAAAATTTCCTCTGTTCTGTTGTTTCTGCTCTGTGGTGTTATCCCATTTGTCTGCCATGCAAAAGGTCTGTGTCGAACCCAGGTGGAAAGAGCCCCCCTCTTTCTCCATTCAATTCCTTCTCTGCTCCCTCAGGCCCACTCCTGTCTCTCACACAGCCCCAGCTACTTTGCTTTCTGCCCTGGTGTGTACCCTTCCCTGGCGCTATAATACCATGGGAAGGGATCCTTTGCCAGCTTCTTAACTAGTAGCTCATTTAGGACATGTTTACACAGCAGGGCAAAAGTCAAACTAAGATACACAACTTCAGCCACTTATTTGTGTAGCTGAAGTCAAAATAGCTTAATTCTGCTTTTGGCGCTATCGACAGCAGGTAGTGGAAGGAAGAGAACTCTCCCTTTGACTTCCCTTACTCTTGATGAAATGGGGGTTACTGGAGTCAGAGTAGGAAGTCTGCCAACTTGTACTTAATTTGAAATAACAGCTTGCTGTATAGACAGGCACTTTATTTCCAAATAACACTCCAGTCTAGACATGCTCTTATTGTCCCATCACAGAGCTAATGCTGAAGGACAGGAAGCTACAGAGTGCTGAAGGGGAGCAATCAGATACTGAGGGTTCCCCCCCCTTCTTGGTTGGGGGAGTTTGCTTCTGCTCTCCCATGAGGCTGGAAATGTCAGTTAGTGTCCTCCCTCCTGGGTTCTACTAGAGAAATCAGAGACTTTTCCTACCTGAGAGCTGGAGACAGCTAAGACTGAATTGCCTTCTATGCAGGGACTGGAACTTAAGGGAGGGCATTGTCTAGCATGGGGCTTAAACCTATGACTCTGAAATGAAGAGTCACATATTCTACCAACTGAGCTAGCCACTCTGTGTGCAGGGGCCCTCCCGCAATACCCTGTCACAGGATAGAGGATCAGCGTGTTCTCAAATGCTTGATTCAAGGCTCTGTCCTGTCCCCAGTGGGGTGCTCTGGTCTGTGTGGAGAGGCCTAGGCACACTGGCCTCTCTTACCACAAGAATGGCCCCATTTCAGTCTCTCAAGTAATAGGAGAAGAGTCCGTAGCAGCAAGGGAAGGTCCCCTGAGTGAAACCAGGCAGAAATGCCATGTCTCACGTTCTGCAGCAACCCTTTCTGCCCTGGCAGGCACTGCCCCTTCTCGCACTGGCCTGGGCCTGGCATCCCTCTCCTCCCAGCACCACAGAAAGCCCCTTGGCGTGAGCCTGGGAAAGCTAGAGGCCTCACGCCTGTTGCCCCTGAGAGGCTTGTGCCTTGGCCTCCTGCCCATGGCGGCCAGCTCTCCCGGCTGCCCCCTGTGCGCTGCTGGCCAAAGGAGGCAGCAAGGCAGGAGTGGGGAGAAGAAGCAAGTCCCACTGAGGCCGACAGGTCGGGCTTAAGCCTCCAGCCCCAGCACAAAACCTTCAGCCCGGCCTCTGTTGCTCCCTCCTGAGAGGGGAGGAGGAAGCCCTGTTGCTTCAGGCCGGGGGAGGCTACAGGAGGCCTCCTCTCACAGCCTTACGCTTTGCTTCCATGCCGGCTAGGGTTGCCAGGTGTCCAGTTCTGAACCGGACTGTCCAGTATTCGAGCTTTCTGTTTGGGAAACAAACTGAGAAAGTGTAAATGAGGAAATAGAAATGTTGGGTATTTTCTAAATATGTAATGTAGATTGTGAGGTAGTGTCAAGTGAGTCCAGTATTTCTGTTGAATCATCTGGCAACCCTAATGCTGGCAATCGCAGGGGCCAGGGAGCTCCCTGGCTGGCCTCAGCCTCAGCCACTTCCTGCTTCATGGCCCAGGCCCAGGCAGTCCAGGTGGGTCTCTGTGTGGCCCGAGACATTTTGTTTGCTGTTGTCCAGGCGCAGGGGCCCAGATTCTGCAACACTCACGGGCCCCACAGGAGGAGGCTGGTTTGATGCTTCACCCCACAGCCCGGCAACAAGCCCCCAAACTTCCCCTGTGTTCTGAGAGCCCCGTTTGCTGTGTGAATTCTGTGTGGCAGGTTATGTCAGGCCTGGGCACAAGCAGGGTTCAGAACCAACCCACAAGTAGGTCCCCACTCAAGAGGATTGAGCAGTGTCCTTTGCCAGCAATGTAAGTCCAGCCATGTAAGTGTCCCACTCACGTGCCCAAACTTTTTCTGTACCCCACTCACAGTTGCTGCCCTTGCTCAGGGCAGATAAGATCTCAGGGGTGGTTTTCAGTCCCAGGAACTCCAACCCAAACCCTGAGACCCAGGAGTTTATAATCCAGATGATCAATGTTTGCTTCACTTTTCCCTCCCCCAGCAACACTAAATCTCAAGGTAAATTCTACAGTCCCAGCGGCTGGGGGAGATGTGCATGTTAGAGCCTCTGCCCACTAAGCTGTAGCCTTCTGTGCCCGGGGAGCCAGACACAGCCAGGGCTGGAGGGAAATGGGGAATGGCTGCACTTTGGGAGTCAAAGGTGTTGTCTGGTACCATAGAGTAGAACAATTTCACCAAGTTTTCCACAGAGGGCACCATGGCTTAGCTGGCTAAAGCACTTGTCTAGTAAACAGAAGATTCTGAGTTCAACTCCCCGTGGTGCCTTATTGTGGCCTTGGATCACATTTTCTTATGTCTTCCTGGGACACAGAAGAGGCCTCCCCTGGCCACCCATGGAACTGCTGGTTCAGGAAAAGGCTGATTGGGGAGGAGCATTGGGAAGAAGGAAACCACAAGCCTGGAGCTGGTACAGAGGCTACTGTGACTGGTACTGGCAAGGCAGGGCTCTTGCTGCAATTGCTGGGACAGAAAAGCCAGCGACACATGCCCTTATGATTCCCTGGTGTGGGTGGGGGTCAGCGCCCAGAGATCCTGCAAGTGCAAAGCTCCTGCAGCCATGGAGGGTGACTCTCTTCTCCCCTCCCCTGGGATGGGCAATGGCAAACAAAAGGTCTGGGGGCCACACAGAGACCCTGCTGGGCTGAGCAGGAAGTGGCTGGGACTTTGCTTTGTCTTTGCCTCTGGGCTTGGCTGTCTGCAGCCTGGAAACCTCCTGGCTCCTCAGACCACTGGTCTGGGCGGAGTGTTACAGAAGTCGGAATAATGGAATTGCCGTGTAGACGCTCCCATTGTTATTGCAGTATAATGGCCGTTATTCCCAAGGAACGCTGCTGTGTAGATGCAGCCTAAGAGAAATGCTGAGCAAGGATTCTTACAAGCATTGTGTATCTACAATGTTAGGAGAGATGGGGAAATGAGGTCACTTCTCTAGATAGAAAGGAGAGGAAGTGTCAGGAGTGGGATTTCAACCCACACCTCCCTTTGGGGAGCAGACCACCCCACTGAGGGAAAAACAACAGCTTGAGCCTGATGCCTTAGACCACTCGGCCACCCTTGTACTTTCAACCACAGTTTTCTTATATGTGTGAGGTCAAGGGGGCCCCTCTCTATCCCCACCTAACAGCCACTCTACACCACAGCTGGGTTTATCCACACTCACCCTCACTCACCGTTGTGGGGTGTTTTGCAGGAGCTGACAAGAAGTGGAAGAGGGGAAACCGCTGGCCAGCAGAACCGAGACTTGGGATTCTTCTGTGAGAGGGAGTCTGTGCAGTGCGCTTGGGGATCCTGAGCTGGGTGCTGCCTGGGTTTGTTGGGCTCCATACCAGGGGTGTCTCTTCTGCTGGATGGTGCTTGTTCCCGGGGCTAACGCTTATCCCTGTGACACACTTTGTACAGGGACCGTTGGTCTTTGTGCCACAGCACGTGCCTGTAATGTGGGACCGAGGAACTTTTCCCAAATAGACACAAACCCCTCACCCCAACACTCTGTTCTGCTTGAGACCCCAGAGCCCTGGCTTTGACTGGCTGGTGCCTGGCACATGGGGAATTGCGGGAGGGGAATTAGATATAGTGGTAGATTTCTAGAGTGCCACAGCAGCTGCTGCCAGCATGCAGATGTGCACGTCTGTCTGGGGTTACTGCGCACCCAGCCTGCTTTGCTGAGTTCCGGCGGATTCAGCTTTACTGAAACCCCCCTTGTTTGTCTGCACCCAGGTCAGTCCATGTCACTGGCTCAGGGGTTTCTCTCCCCAGTGCGCTGCAGAGAAAGCCCTTGTGTGTTAACGGGCCTCAGGGAGCCCAGAGCAGAGAGAGCTGGGATTCTAGTCCCATTGATCCCCTCAAACACACAACCCCAGGCGGGCCACATCCCTAATCCTGTGCCCTGATTTCTGTACCTTCCCACATCCTCATCCCTCTCTGAGCTCCACACTCCTGAAATCCCTGCCTTGAGCCTCCCACACTTTAATTTCTTAAAGATACTGTCCTATCACAACCTCTCCCCCCGCCCTTCAACTTCCTGCCTTGAGCCTCTCTACGCCCAGAGGGTGGTGCCCAATAAAACAGTCCCTGTACAAAAAGTGTTATTTTCACCCCTGGGAGCAGCTCAGCCATGCAAAGGGGCTGCCTGGGGCAGGACATTAGCCCTGGAGGGCAGAGGTGGGTGTGGCAGTGACATCACAAGGGCCTTTTGCAGCCCCTCAGCTTATTGGCTAAAGGAGGTTGGGAGGCAATGACCTCACAGAGAGTCCATGACAATGGCCAGGTGGGACAGGCTGTAGGACAGGGGCCATCTGAGAGACCCCATGACTTTTCTGCAGGGAGTCTCCTTGAGATCTGCCCTTGAGGCCAGAGAGAATGAAGGTCACAAGCATGAGTGTGAGGAGGAGCCTCGTTGGAGCCTTCTCCTTTCCCACGACTAACTGACCTAGAAGACAGACGTCCCTGTGGAGAAGGAAAGAGTCACCAAGAAGGTTGGTAATGACACAGCAGGGGAATGAGCTCAAGTGGTAGTGCTCACTTAGCATGTGAAAGGCAGTGGGATCAATATCCACATTGTTCACTGTTGTGTGGTCCCTATTTTTTGTTCACAAGCAGAGCCAGCCAGATGGCCAAGTGCCTCCAGTGGCCCCTCCTTCTTCCTACTCACTCACCTCAAAAGCCAGCCATGGCTTATTTCCAAATCTGTAAACCTCATTGCACGAGGGATAACGCCCCTTCCGAAATAGCTATTTTGCAATAGTGGTAGTGTGGACGCTCCACTGCTGCTATTTCAAAATAGCTCCTGCCCAGGGCCATTCAAAGCACTTACTCCCCAGTGCCTCCTGGGGCTCTAAGTCGAGGTAGAGCATCCACCAGCGGTTTCTTGTGCAACAACTCTTTTGCGGAAGAGTTCTTGTGCAAAAGCTCTTGCACAAGAGCACATCCACACTGCCATGTGCTTTTGTGCAAGAGATGTGCTTTTGCGCAAGAGCATCCATGGCAGTGTGGACGCTCTCTTGCGCAAGAAAGCTCTAATGGCCATTTTAATAATAGTGGCTTCTTGCGCAAGATATTCATGTTGCCTGTCTACACAGCCCTCTTGTGGGAGAGCTCTTACGCAAGAGGGCTTATTCCTCATGGGGAGAGGAATAACTCTTCCGGAAGAAGCCCTGTTTTCCAATGCTGTACTGTAAATTTACTTGTGCAAGAACGTGTGTGCAATGTAGACGCTCTGCAAGTTTTTGCACAAAAGCCTGCAGTGTAGACATAGCCCCCGAGATGGATTGCAGCAGAAATCTCCACCTGAGTGAAGACATGGCCTAATGCTGCAATTAGTTAGATGTCGATACTAACAGCCCCACTATTGGTAACTCACAGAAGCCCTTGTTGACCTAGGAAGGGGTGTGGCCAAAACACAGGCTTTACTGTGAGCAGGATTTGAACCTGCACAGGGAAACCCTACTGGATTTCAAGTCCAATGCCTTAACCACTCGGCCATCACAGCTGCAGGCAACAGAGACCCAGGGAAACTGGTAAATAATCCCAGTGCGCAGGCCTAACGTCACCTGCCACAGAATTCACACAGCAAACCATTTCAACAGCTGTGCAGAGGAGTCCTGGCTGTTCTGGTCTTAGGCTGCCTTGGAGGTGAGTTCTGCTTCAAGGTCTTCTCTCCTCCTTCTTGGTCTTCCTTTCCCTTTTCCTTCCTCTTCTCTTCTCTTCCTTTTCTTCTTCTTGCTGGTATCCTTCTTGGACCCCAGTTTATATAGAGAAACTCAATACTGTTTAGTTCTTCCTTAACCAATTATTTTAGTATAACTTCACTCACCAATCATAACATACTGTAACAGAATTAACTAACCAATCAGACCCCACCGCCTTAGTTGATTTACACCTAGCAAAATCAATTATACAGCAGACAGAAACAGATCCAAACCAGACTATCACACAGACAAACAATAGGAAAGTGAGGACAAGAATCATAGAATACCAATTGCATATCCACAACTATTGGTAAGCAGTCTTATGCCAGACAGAACGCTGTTGATTAAGTTTTCTCTACCCACCTTGAGATCTGTTTCCTGCCTGGTGACAGTGGGTGCCACTAGGATAAGATCCCTTCTCACAGCCTAGTGTGACACTATTTCAATGTCATTTAGCTGGAATGTGAGCATGTGACTCCAGGCTTTACAGCTAATTGCTGCTGCTCTTCAGTCTGGCTGCAGAAGACTTTAGTTTAGACCTACTGAATAGCTACAGGCCTTTCCATAGAGTTATAGAAAAACCACATTGTTACATAGGACCTTTCCAGACCAAAGGCAGCAGGATCCACAAGCACAGACAAAGGAAGGTAAATGCAACTGTGAAGGGACTTGAATCATCAGATCAAAAGTCAGACACCTTATCCATTAGGCCACACAGTCTTGCCTTGCATAGACTTGGACTTCTTGAAATGTGTAGGTAGGTAAAAGTCTCCCTAGTCCATCAGGTTTTATTATTTTCCTTGTTTGGCGGTTTAGAAATCACATCTGAGCTGGTGAATTATTCTTATTTTGTGTAACTGAGGATTGCAGCCCAAGGATTTTCCTGAGTCTATGTTACTTCACGGCTATCTACCACCTAGCCTATCTCCATACTGCATCTCTCTTCCCCAAAAGCTCATGCAAATGAAGTACAGATTATCATATTGCCATGCTCATTTGCATAATTAATTGGGGTCCGTTTTTGCAGAAGAGGCTTTTGCACAAAAAGGATCTGTGTAGACTGGGGCTCTTCCTGCCTCCTGCTTCCCCTGGCTCCAGCCTGGCCTTGGCCTCTTTCCTGCCAGCCCCATGGGGCCAGGGGAAATGCAGGGGGCCATTTCAGAATCTGGTTGGGGGCAGTGACCTGTCCATGCCGTGATGGGGAAGGGGAGAGTGTCACACGGCTTCTGCTAGAGCAGCGGGGATGGGGCAGCTGGATAGAAGCCAAGAGAGCAGAGGGAGGCCAGCCTGAGAGTCACAGGTTCCCACCAAAAGCACTAGCTGTTGGTCCTATGGTGTAATGAAAAGCACTCAGGGCTCTGAATCCTGCAATGTGAGTTCAAACCTCAGTGGGACCTTCCTGGGCTGGTTGTTACAAAACCCTCCCACTTCATGTGCTTTGACTTCCTTGTCCTCAGGCTGGTAAAAAATGAGTTTTGTGCCCCCTGCTGGGTGTCTAATGCCCCCTGGACATTTTAGGCACATGATGGCATAAATTATATTTCTGGATGAGCAGAAATATGTGTCTTTGATCTTGTAACTAACATGGTTAGGTCCAGTGATGGTGTCAGCAGAGTAAATATGAGGACAAAGTTGGCAACAGGGTTTGTTGAAAGGGAAAGTAAAGTGCCTAAAGTGTCCTTCTGCTATGTATATTGGACAAACTTCTCAGACACTTTGCCAAAGAATTAATGGCCACAAATCAGACATTTTCACCAGGAAAAAAGTTTCCTTTCATTTCAACCAACCTACGCATAGTCTTAAGGACTTTACTACATGTATCTTACTTCAAAGAGACTTTAACACCAGACTACAAAGAGAAATCTCTGAACTGTCATTCCTGCTTAAATTTGACACTTTACGAATGGGCCTTAAAAAGATGCTAATTACCTTACCCATTACAAAGATAGCTTCCCCAATTATCACCCCTAGTATTATTATCTCATAGATATTATCCCTCTCTCCCCCCCTAAATCTGATTTGTCAGTGTTCGCTTTTTTTTCTCCATTGTATTCCTTTGGTATATATGGTCATGCCAATTCTCTTCCAGAATTTGATCTGCGGAAGTGGGTCTGGCCCACGAAAGCTCATCACCTAATAAACCATCTTGTTAGTCTTTAAAGTGCTGCATAGTCCTGTCTTTTGTTAGGACAGGAGAGCCAGTGCCACACGCCCTTGGGATTCCTTGGGGGTGTCAGTGCCCAGAGAACCTGCGAGTGCAACCTCTGCATCTCCTCCAGCCATGGAGAGTGACTCTCCCTTCCCTTGGGATGGGCAATGGCAACACATGGAGCAGCTGGAGAAAACTCCCAGAAAGCAGCCCCATGGCTAAGCTGGTTAAGGCACCTGCCAGGTACGGTGGTGGTGAGGGAGGCAGCCCCCAGTGGTGCCTGGCCAATGCTCTTTCCTCAGTACGTAGCTGGAGTCGGCTTCCTTCAGTTGAGCTTGGCGGTGTCCCCCCCCCACAGCAGAAAGCCAAAGGGAACAAAGAGCAGAAGTGCTGGAAGCTGGTGGGGGAGCCCTCTCGCTCTGAGTTTGATTTGGCGAGTCTTAGATGGACTTGCTAAATCAAACTCCAAAAGATGGATTGTGGCCATTCCTCCCCAGCTGGACGTGCTTCTTGTTCTTCTGCACAGCACAGACCATGGAGCACAGGCAGCACTTTTCCAATGCAGCTAATTCTGCTCCACCTGCAAGTTGTCTCTGGGATGTGGCCCAGGAGCTTTCTGCCCCAGTGGAGAGATCAAGTAGGAGAGGGATGGGCCACAGGAGGCTCTTAGTCCCCTGGCTGGCTCTGCCTGTGGAAAGGGAAGTGAGGATTCCACTATCACTGGGGAATATGGATCCCACTGCCTTGCACATGGTAAGTGAGCGCTCTGCCACTTGAGCTAATTCCCCCACCCGTGAGCTACTTGCCTGACCCACCCACCTTGTTCCAGAGCCCACAACATGTCTTCAGCTGCCTGAGGCTCCTTTCTGAAAGGGCCACTCGTGCGGCTGTTTCCTGTGGGCTGGGTGGTTCTGCTGGCCATCGATGGGGGGAAGAGAATGGGCAGCGAGACCCGACTGGCAGGAGGCTCTGGCTGGCAGGGAGAGTTTAGCTGCTGCTGTAGCTGAGGCAGCTCCATGTGCAGAGTCCTGAGTCCCTGGCTGAGCAGGGTCATTAAGGAGCTGCCAGGATGCCACACAGCTTAGAGGGAACCTGGGGTCTGGCTTGGGAGTGAGGGGCCCTGTGGGGCTGGGAGAGACTGTTATGCTTAAACAAAGTACATGAGATCTTTTGTAGGGGCAAAGGCAGCACACCGCATTGATTGAGAACACAACAGTAGCATCTGCTTTTCAGTCACCCAACCACCACACACACACAGTCCCGCCAGATGATGTTATAGTTACCAGTCCAGAGTCTGAATCAATCTACTGGACAGCCAGACTGATCGCAGAGGAGCCGGGCTCTGTCAGTCGAAGTCCAATGCTCCTGGAGTTGGGGGCAAGACGAACCTAAAGTTCCATAACAAGCACCCTCCTTTTATAATCCTTTCCTCTGTTGAAGTCCATGGGTTTTGCTGTGTCAGTCTGTGTCCGGTGTGTTTTCTTTTGAAGTTACGATTCCAAACATCTCCGAGAGTTATCCTGTCCTGCATTTAATCGATTGTTTTCAGGGATGCCAACCTGCACCTTTAAAGTAATCAATTTGCCTCTCCTTAGTCATGGATGCACACTTGATGGCTTTTTTTGACTCCGGTCAGTCTGTCTTCACCCGCATTACCCCCCTTCTTTCTTGGCCATCTGGCTCTCACGATGGCCTTCACACCTCATCTCTTCCTGGCCCTCACACTCCTCATTCACGTACAAACAGCCCTGCTTTTACAGAGACCTTCAAAGTAGAATATAAACAATAGTGTTTTATATTGAGCAAATGCAAAAGGCATTGTAAATTAAGCCCTAATCAAAACAATTCACACTGAGAATTGAGCCTTCAGCATTCCTCTAATCTCATTAACATGGACACAAGACAAGATTCTGTCTCTCACTTACTAAACCTTAGAGGAAAGAATTAGATATTGAACTAAAGGCCTAAAACTCTATCCCTACCTTAACAGAAATCCCACATTGCTACATTATTAAATCTAAAATACAAAAATAAACAGATATCAAACTCTTACTCCAGCCAGACCCAGGCAGGTAGCAGGGGCTGCAACTCAGGAGTGAGGGCACCACAGAGCCAGGCTGACAGGGGCTGCACAACAGGCGTCAGGGGCAGTATGGAGCTGGGAGGTGCCCAGGCAGGGAGGAGGGGGCTGCAGATGAGGAGTGAAGGCCCCAGAGAGCTCAGTTGGCAGGGAAGCGAGTAGCACCAGGAGTCTTCCCAACAGGGTCTAGCTGCCCAATTTCCTCCCCACGGTGCTGGGACCCTTACCACTTCAGCCACCAGGTCAGCCCGGGAGGTAAAGCAGGAATGGGGGGAGGAAGCGAGTCAAACTGCGGGGAGGGAAATGCTGCTCTTTCCTTCCTGGGCAGTGCACAGCGACAGCTCTTGTGTGTGGCAGGGCTGCCAAGCAATTGGGAAAGAGAATTAGAGGCCAAGAAAACCAGCTGGTAACAGCCAAAGTAGCTCAGCTCAGTGAGCATTGAACTGGCAATCTAAAGGTCCTGGCTTCAGCCTCATGTTTTGGCATTTCTCTACGTGCCCTTTGAAATGCTGGAGGGCTCTGGAGAAGACATGGCAGCTCCGTGGGCAGAGTCCTGAGCTGCTGCTGGGCAGGGCTCATTAAGCAGCTGTGGGGCTGGGCTGCTGCAGGGGTGGGGTGGGGGAAAGCACTCTGGGCTGGCAGCAGATGGAGTCTTGGTTTGTGGTTCGCATGGCAGCTGGCCAAGGAGTTTGGCTGGGTTTGTGGATGTTCTTTATTGCTGCCCTGTCTCTGTTCTCTGACTCCCCCCATTTCCCATCCCCTGGTCCTGGTCCTGCCTGGCTCTGGCTCCCTCCCAGCTGCCTGGCTGCCTCCAGGCTGCCTCATGCATGGGCTGAGCTCAGGGGCCAGGTGGGTGACTTGCTTTACCGACACCTCCCATCCGTCTGTTCCATCACTCAGTGCATCCCAGGCAGCTGAGCCCTGGAGTGGCATTCTCAGCCAGCCAATCAGCTTTATAAGGAGGATCATGGAGGCGGAGCAAAGAGCTCTCTTGTTAGGTCAGCAAGGAAGCAGCCAGTGCCCCACCCCAAGGGAGCCAGCTGGAGACCATGTGGAGGGAGCACCTGCCTCTCCCCTGTGTAGCAGGCACTTTCCCAGTGGGGCAACTCTGCCCCCTGGGGCCTGTCTCCATCGCTTCTGTGTCTGCCAAGCTGAGTCCCAGCAGCTTTCTGCTCCAGCGTGGCTGGCTTTTGGGGAGACTAAGTAGGAAGCAGGAGGGGGCTACTGGAGACTTTTAGCCCCCAGCTGGCTGTACCTTTGTGAGAAGAAAAATGGGGATTTTTCCCATTAGTGGAGAATGTGGGTATCAATCCCACTGACTCTCGCATGCTAAGCGAGCGCTCTACCACTTGAGCTAATCCGCCTGCTGTATCACCATAGCCCCTCTTGGAGGCTCTTACCTTCTCCACAGGGACGTCTGTCTTCTAGGTCAGCTAGTAGAGGGAAAGTAGACGGCTCCAACCAGGCTCCTCCTCACACTCATGCTTGTGACCCTCATTCTCTCTCTGGCCTCAAGGTCAGATCTCCAGAAGGAGACTCCCTGCAGCAAAGCCATGGGGGGCTCTGAGACTCCTTGCAGCAAAGTCTCTGAGGTTTCCTCTGCCCTGCAGCTTGTCCCACCTGGCCATTGTCATGGACTCTCTGTGAGGTCATCACCTCCCAACCTCCGTTAGCCAATAAGATGAAGTGCTGCGAAAGGCCCTTGTGATGTCACTGCCACACCCACCCCTGCCCTCCAGGGCTAATGTCCTGCCCCAGGCAGCCCCTTTGCATGGCTGAGCTGCTCCCAGGGGTGAAAGTGACACATTTCTTACAGGGACTGTTCTATTGGGCACCACCCCTTGGGCGGGGGTGAGGGCTAAGGCAGGAAGTTGGGGGAGGGGTTGTGATAGGATAGTACCTGTAAGAAATTAAAGTGTGGAGTGCAGTGTGGGAGGCTCAAGGCACGGATTTGGGGATTGTGTGTTGGGGGTGGGGCTCAGGATGGGGTTGAGGATATGGGAGGGTAGAAAAGTCAGGGCACAGGATTAGGGATGTGGGGGAGGCTTGGGGCTGGGACTGTGTGTGTGTGTGTGTGTTGAGGGGATCAATGGGACTAGAATCCCAGCTCCCCCTGCTCTGGGCTCCCTGAGGCCCTTTAACACACAAGGGCTTTCTCTGCAGTGCACTGAGGAGAGGAACCCCTGAGCCAGTGATGCCGCTTTGCCCAGGTTGGCAAGGACAGAAAGCAGGCCGGGTGCCCAGTAACCCCAGACAGATGTGCACATCTGCATGCGAGCAGCAGCTGTTGTGGGACTCTAGAAATCTCCCCTAGATCTAATTCCCCCAGGCACCAGTCAAAGCCAGGGCTCCGGGGTCTCAAGCAGAGCACTGCGGGGGGCGGATACGTGTCTATTTGAGGCAGGTTCCTCACTCCCACATCCCAGA
This sequence comes from Rafetus swinhoei, assembly GCA_019425775.1. Lineage (NCBI taxonomy): Eukaryota > Metazoa > Chordata > Testudines > Trionychidae > Rafetus > Rafetus swinhoei. Next base: position 31,548,824 of record CM033444.1, on the reverse strand, counting down.
CACGTACTGTGGCACAAAGAGCAGCGGTCCCTGCACAAAGTGTGTCACAGGGATAAGCGTTAGCCCCGGGAACAAGCACCGCCCTGCAGAAGAGACACCCCTGGTATGGAGCCAACAAACCCAGGAGCCGCCCAGCTCAGGATCCCCAAGGACACTGACACAGAATCCCTGTCACAGAAGAATCCCAACTCTTGGTTCTGCCGGCCAGAGTTTTCCCCTCTTCCTTTTCTTGTCAGCTCACTGCAAAACACCTCGCAACAGTAGATGAGACTGAGTGTGGATAAACCCAGCTGTGCTGTAGAGGGGCAGTTAGATGGGGAAAGAGAGGTGCTCCCTCTGCCGCCCCGAGCAACTCACACATGTAAGAAAACTGCCATTGGAAGCGTCCACATAGGTGTCAGGATGGCCGAGTGGTCTAAGGCACCAGACTCAAGGCCCTGTCTTTCTCTTAGTTGGGTGTTCTGGTCTCCAAATGGAGGCGTGGGTTCAAATCCCACTTCTGACACATTCTCTGTTTTATATCTAGAGAAGTTACTTCATTTCCTTATCTCCCCTGACATTGCAGGAGCCCTTGCTCAGCATTTCTCTTAGGCTGCATCTACACAGCAGCGTTATTTGGAAATAACGGCCATTACTCTGAAATAACAATGTCAGCATCTACACAGCAATTCCATTATTCCGACTTCTGTAACGCTCCATCCAGACCAGTGGTCTGAGGAGCCAGGAGGTTTCCAGGCTGCAGACAGCCAAGCCCACAGGCAAAGACAACGCAAAGTCCCAGCCACTTCCTGCTCAGCCCAGTGGAGTCTCTGTGTGGCCCCCAGACCTTTTGTTTGCCATTGCCCAGGCGCAGGGGCCAGATTCAGCAACACTCACAGGCCCCACAGGAGGAGGCCGGTTTGCTGCTTCACCCCATGGGCCAGCAATGAGCCCCCAAACTCCCCCTGTGCTCTGGGAGCCAGGTTTGCCGTGTGGATTGTGTGGGGGCAGGTGACATCAGGCCTGGGCACTGGGATTATTTACCAGTTTCTCTGGCCCTGGGGGGGGGGCCCTGCTGTTTCCACAGCTGTGATGGCTGAGTGGTTAAGATGCTGGATTAGAAATTTAATAGGATTTCCCTTTGTGGTTCAAATCCTGCTCACAGCAAGGCCTGTGTTTTGGTCACTCCCCTTGCTAGTGTAACCCTTCTGGCCAGGTAGTGCCGGCAGCAGCCAGGGCTGGGTTCAATATCAAGGGGTTCCTTTTCATCCCTCTCACACACAACTGGCTCGAGCTCCAACCCAGTAGCCAGGGAAATCCACAGTTACCCAGTTACCCCTGGGCACCATGGAGGCGATGCTTCCCCACTCGCCAGCACAGAGTCTGAATGTAGAAAAGAAACTTTTAATGAAAGAAGGCGAGAAGTAATGTGGCATTCGCCTGGGAAAATACCACAAGCAGGGTTCAGAACCAACCCACAGGTACGTCCCCGCTCAAGTGGATTGAGCAATGTCGTTTGTCAGCAATGTAAGTCCAGCAATGTACGCGGCCCATTCACATGCCCAAACTTTCTCTGTACCGCACTCACAGTTGCTGCCCTTACTTAGGGCAGATAAAAGCTCAGAAATGATTTTTCAGAGCTCACCTACCACTCGGGTGGGAGAGGGAGAGGGGGGCACAGCACAGGAGGCCTCTCACTCACTCTGCTGGCCACCTGCTGCTGTTCCTACCGGCCACTCCTACTAGCCACCCTGCTGGCTGCCTGCCACTGTTCTTACTGGCCACTCCTACGAGCTACCTGCTGTTGCCCCTATCGAAATAGAGCTGGTATGTAAATAAAAAACAAAAAATAAACAAGCAGCTGAAGGGAGCCAGGAGAGCAGAGGCAGCCTGAGAGCTGAGAGTCACAGGCGCCCACCAAAAGTGCCAGCTGCAGGCCCCATGGTGTAAGGGGCAACACTCAGCTCTCTGAATTCTCCCATTTGAGTTTAAACCTCAGTGGGACCTTCCTGGGCTGGTTGCTGCAAAACCCTCCCACTTCGTGTGCTTTGGCTTCCTTGTCCTCAGGCTGGTGAGAAGAGATTTTTGTGCCTCCTGCTGGGTGTCTAATGCCCAGTGGAGCTTGGTCTCTTATCTGTTTGGCTCAGCGGGAGGCTGGGATGTGCTGGGGCCATGGAACCTACCAGCCTGGCTAGAGATGCAGGGGGCTGAGTTTGTGTTTCTCACGTCTGTTCTCAGCAGCTGCCAGGCTCTGCCTATTACCCCCTGGCACTAAAGGGAGGGAGTCTCAGGACCAGGCCTCAGAGAATGTGTGTTCCCTGCTTCTAAGAAAGGTAAAGAAACCTGTTCTACTCCCTACGCTGGCTCTAGGCTGAGGTAAATCGACTCAACACACCTTGGTTGTGGAGCTATTGCCTTGGGCGTAGGAACTGTCTGGGACAGCGAGCAGCACAAGTGAGAGGCTGGACCAAGGTTCACTCAAGTGGTTTGGTTTTTTGTGGATCTGCCCCTCCTACACCTCTAGAGCCTCTGGAACAAAGAAGGCACATGAGAAGAAGCCAACTTTCCTCTTTTTGCTGTGACATAAATGGATCTAGCTCAGGTTTGACTCAGGGGGGTCCTTCTGCCTGTGACAGCCCCTGTGCTCCTGGGTTCTTCAGCCCCTCACCTTTGATGCCAGCTAGTTGGAGGAGCACTTGCCCTGACACGTGTAGAAGGGCCAACCTGGACAAACTAGCATTACTGAGGCATACTTCAATAGCTCAGCTGTCAGCAGGGAGGACTGTAGCATGTGCTTGGCAAGTGATCGTTAGGTTGTTGGTTCAACTCCAGCTTGAAGGAGTGGTTGTTTTCTGCCCAGCCTTAGCATAATGTGGTTGCCTCGAGTCCCTGTCTTCAGAGCTCTGCACTGAAACTGACAAAAAAAAATTGTGGGTACGAGCTGCCAATCAAATTTTTTGGGCTGCACAGGCCTTGAGACCCCTCAAGGCTGGAGGGAAATGGGTAATGGCTGCGTTTTGGAATTCAACTCTGTTGTCTGGGACCATAAAGTAGAACAGTTTTAGGGACATTTTCTTTTTCCGGAAGAGACTTTCCCAACATTTGGGCCATCTACATGAGTCCAAATGTTGGAAAACCTCCACTTTCAGAAGAGCCCTTATTCCTAATAAAATGTGGAATACAGGGCTTCCGAAAGAACACTACCACTTTTTTGGAGACTGATCTAAAAAAGTGGACCTGTTCTCCGGATGAGGCAGAGTTTTTTGAGGGATATGAGAGGTATCCTGGGAAAAACTCTGTAGTATAGACTTAGTCCAAAAGGGCACCAGGGCTTAGCTGGCTACAACACCTGGGCTATAAGTAAGAAATCTTGGGTTCAACTCCCACTGGTACCTTCTTGTAGATTTTGCTCACATTTTCCTATTTCCTTCTGGGACACAGAAGAGGCCTCCCCTGGTCACCCATGAAACTGCTGGTTCAAGAAAAGGCTGATTGGAGAGGAACGTTGGAAAAAAGGAAACCACAAGCCTGGAGCGGGTGCAGAGGCTGCTGTGACTGGAACTGGCAAGGCAGGGCTCTGACGGCAATTGCTGGGACAGGAGAGCCAGCACCATATGCCCTTGTGATTCCCTGAGGGGTGTCAGCACCCAGAGATCCTGACACTATGTCTACACTCGCGGCTTCTTGCGCAAGTATGGCGGTTCTTGCGTGAGAATCCACAGAGCGTCCACACTGCCCGCCCGCTCTTGCACAAGGAAATTTACAGGACGGCGTAGTAAGAGGGCTTATTGCGCAAGAGCTACGCTCTTTTTTACCAGGTGTAAACCCTCTTGCGCAGGAGCTCTTGCACAAGAGGGCAGTGTGGACGCTCGGCAGGGATTTCTTGCGCAAGAGAGCCCTATGGCTAAAATAGCCATCAGAGCTTTCTTGCTCAAGAAAGCATCCACACTGCCATAGGCGCTCTTGCGCAGAAGCACAGCCCCTGCACACGGCTGAGAACAGGGACTGATGGGCCGTTAGTGTCCCTGCTCCCAGCACAATCCCATTGGCTGGTTTCTGGCCACGTGAAGCACCATCCCACCTCCACTCAGGCTCTTATTCATTGACCCACATGGCCCCTGAAGCCTGTGTGGGGGCAGGGCAGGCTGCCTGAGAAATGTGCTGGGCTGCTGGCCGGGAGAGAGCCAGGTAAGTCTCCCAGCCAGAGCCTGCCTCTGGCACCCCAGCCCCTCCCTTCCCTCAACCCTCTGGTACCCCACATAAACCAAACCCTCTGCCCCCCTCCTGAACCCACACCCCTCCCAGATCCTGCACTCTAATCCCCTGCCCCAAGTCATAACCACCTCCTTCACCCAAACTCCCTCCCAGACCCCACACACCCTCCTGGACCCCAGTCCCTTTCCCCAAGCTCCCTTCTGCACTCAGCCTCCATCCCAGACCCCCACCCTTCGTTGATAGCATGGAAACGTGCAGCCCTGGGAGCGGTTCCCAGTTCTTGCCAACCCTGCCCTAAGCTGTGCAGCAGCCCAGCTGCTTAATGAGCCCTGCTCAGCCAGAGGCTCACGACTCTGCCCATAGAGCTGCCATGTCCCCTCCAGAGCCCTTAGGCTGGCACCGGGGAGGCTCCCAAGGCAGCAAGTGCAGAATCCCCCTTGATGAGCGTGAGAGGCTCCAACCAGCCTGGTCTGAATCGGGCTGGACAGCCCCACTGCTGGAGTGTCAGAGCCAGACACTAGAGTTCCAGGCACATCTCTTGCACCCAGAGAGGTCCTGTCACAAGCTCCCTGTCATTCCCATCATGCAACAGGGGCAGGTCCAGCCTGTTCTGTAAAAGCTGCTCTGGAAATCAGAGAGCAGCTAAAAGTGACTGTGGGGGGATTCAAACCCACAAATGTTGAATGATTGGCCTAACTCACACCGAGCACCACTGCTTAGACAGCCAACATGCCTTCCGTTATGTGACAGAGCCCCAAAGTTCAGATAGCTCTTCATCCTCTCCCTCTGCTTTGCTACAGGGCAAATGCTGGGGTAGAAGAAAGGGAAAAGTCGAACCAGAGGAACAAACGCTCCCCCTCCCACACTCAGACTCCCCCATACCCAGCCCCCTGCCCAGAGCCTCAGCCGTGGCTCAAACCTGGTTCCAGAGAGAAGAGGCCAATGCAAACAGCCCCATGGCAGCGAGGGAGTCAGCACGTCGGTGGGTGGGGCAGGAAGCTGGGGGCAGATCTTGGCTCTAATTCACTGAGTGACCTTGGCCTGTTCACTGAATCTCTTCCTGGCTCTATGGCCATGTGTGTACAGCAGGGACAGCAACACTCACAACCCCACAGGAGGGCCCATGGCCTAGCATTGTGGCACCCTGAGCAGCCTCTGATGTTCCCTGTTTGAGCCCCAGAACCAGCCCTGAGTGAGTGGGGGCAGGGAGAGCAGCTCAAACATGCAAAGGGGCTGGCCAGGGGCAGGACATGAGCCTGAGAAGCAGCACTGGGTGGGTGAAGGTGGGGGCAGAGCTGGGCTCTAATTCACTAGGGGTACGCCCCATAGCTCAGAATAAGCGATGCAATTGTGTAGCTTATTTTGAGTCAATTTTGAAATAGCTTATTTTGTAATTTGGCGCTGGCTACACAGCACTTATTTCCAAATAAATCGCAGTTCCAAAACGCCCCTCACTCCTCGCGCCATGAGGTTTGCAGGGACGTCGGAATAGCGAGCCCGTTATGGTTTGAAATAAGGAGCTTGCTCTTAAGATGCGTCTGTGTGATATGAGCACCACGTCCTAAACCTCCGAGCTAGCCGGCCCACGGGTGTCAGTCTCACAAGTGGCCCTTTCAGAAAGGAGCCTTGGGCAGACGCAGGGACATTGTGGGCTCTGGAACAAGATAGATGAGGCAGCAGAGGGTTTTGGAGGCAGGGGAATTAGGTCAAGTGGTAGAGTGCTTGCTTAGCATACGAGAAGCAGTGGTATCGATGTCCACATTCTCCAACTACAGCTCAGTTATCAACCCTTATTTTCACTGTCAGAGACTCAGTGGCCCCTCCCTCTTCCTACCTGCTCTTCCAAAAGAGACAGACCTGGCTCCCCTTTCTTTTCCCCCAGCAATTGCCATGCTGCAAAGCAGAGAGTGGAGATATCAAGCTCAGTAGTCCGTCAAGCTCTGTGGTGCAATAGAAAGCATTTTGGACTTTTAAGCTGTAGTGGTTAATGTGAGCCCAGCTAGCCATTCAAAGGTTGTGGGTTCAAGTCCCATGACTGTCACTTTAGCTGTTTTCTCATTTCCAGGGCACCTTTTACAGAACATGCAATCCTTAGGCTGACACCGGGGTGGATTGAGTCCAGACAGTTCCCAGCACACCCCAGTGAGGGTGGAAGGAAGGGCTGGTTGTTGGGGCTGGGTGTTGTTCTGAAAGGCTGCAGGTGCCGTTAGACCGTTTGTCCCTCCCTGTCTCTACTAGTGCTGAGCAACACTCAGGCTATGTCTACACTACACTGCTATTCTGGAAAAAGCTATGCAAATTTCAAAACCCAACTTGTGTAGCTTTTTCCAGAAGAGGCTTTTCCAACATTTGGCCTGTGTACACTGGACAAGTCACACAAGGGAGGCAAAACCAGCCCAATACACCAGCCTCCCAGGGCAGGGGAGGCCAAACCACAAGCAGCTGCCTAGCCTCATTCATCTTGCATCCCCAGGCTGGTACAAAGGGGCATTATCAGCTGACGTCACCCCCTCTGTCACATGGGCATCAGGCTCATTTCCAGGAACAGGCTGGTCAGCAGTAGCTGCATTTATCAAGGAACCCAGGGGAGCAGCACTAAGGGAAGAAGCTGTGTTTCTGCTTGGCTTTGGCTTTGAACCAGGGGTCTCTTGCATGTTAGGCAAATGTGATAACCATTACACCACAGAAACACACTTTGGTGCTTGCGCAACTTGGATGACTGTTCTGTTACTAGCTCTTTCTCACACCCTGCTCTGCAGGGAAGGGGAATGCACCTTGTGAACACTCCACCTCTTGTTCTCATGGAAGCCACTAACCCGAGCTGCCAGCTCCTCATTTCCTCACGAGCCCCTTGATATTTGTAGCTCAAAGCTGGAGCTGCTGTGGAAGGAGGTGAAGCTACAGAAGCTGACGGGGACAATCAGCAGGCGGAGGGTTATTTTTCTCCTCCCTGGGCTGATGTGGCTAGAACTGAGGAGAAGAAAATCCTCTTCCCTTCTCCTCAGAGGATGGAAATTGCAGTTGCTTCTCTCTTTGGTTCTACTAAAGCTGGCCCGGGCACCTGATGATGACGTCAAGGCCATTGATGGCCATGCAGGCAGGCGCGCAATCAGCTCCCCGCCTAGGGCGCCAGCTGCTGCAGCCGGCCTCGGCCGCTCCTGATCCCAGGGAACCATCTCCTGGAGCTTCTCCTGTCCCATGGAGCTCAGGGCGGGGGATACAGGGCTGGTGTCTGTGCAGTGCCAACGTGTGTAACACATGGCAACGTTTCTCCTTCCTCTGCCTGAGAGGGAGCTGGATCGTTCCCATGAGGCCACATGCAGATAGGGCAGGGTCTGGAGAGGTGAAGCAGTCAATTGGAGCAAGCAAGGAGAGTAGAGTGTCAACTAGCTGAGAGCTTCAGGCACTGAGCAGAACTTTGACTCTTGCAAGCTGAATTCAAATCTCAGTGAGACCTTCTGGTGAGGTGTTAGTTTGTGCAAATCCTTCAGAATTGATCTTCTTGCCCCACTTGTTCAAGTCCACTTTGTGCTTCTTGACTTTTTCAATCTAAGAACTTTGAAGAAATTTTTAACACAGCTGCTCCAGTGGCGCAATGGGTCAGCGCACAGTACTTATACAACAGTACTTGTAGGAGACATGCTGAGGTTGTGAGTTCAAACCTCACCTACAGCAGTGGTTTTTAGTCCCTACTGGGATGGCCCCTTCCAGTGAATGCTAGGCGAGCTGGCATTCCAGCTCAGAGGAGAAAGGATCAGTGAAATTTCCCACTTCGCATATTATGGCCTCTTCAGAGTAAATGGTGGGTGGCCAGGATCGGAGGCCAAGTGGCAGAGAGAGGTTGGACCCTTGACCCTCTTTCTGCCAGGGTCTTTGTTTCCCATCTTCTTCCCCCTGCCCCCATCAGCAGCCACCGTCCCTTTCAGCCCCTGGAGAAGCTCATGAAGAGAGATGGGAAATGGGACAAAGTAGTGAGACAGGCTGCTTTGTCCCATTTCCTGCTTCTTTCCTGGGCTGACCCAGTGACTGAAAGGGGCTGCAGCTGCTGATGGGGGTGGGGAAGATGTGCAACAAGACCCTGGCAGAAAGCGGGTCAAGCGTCCAACCCTCTCTGTGCCACTTGGCCTTGGATCCTGGCCACCCAGCATTCACTCTGATGAGGCCATAATATGCGAAGTGGGAATTTTCACTGATCCCATCCTCTGGCGTGGAATCCCAGCTCCCCATTCACTGCAAGGCCTGGGTTCCCAAACTGGAGGGTGCCCCCGAGTGTGAAGAAATTCCAGGGGACATAAGGCAACCCAGCCCCTCCCCATCAAAGTTCTTTTTTTCTCAACAAGTTTTGCTGCTCTTTTGGAGGAGGACATGAGGGTTTTCAAAAATCAAAGGGGGCATGATGCCGAAAGGTTGGAAACCACTGCAAGGGGACAACCCAGCAGGGACTGAAAACCACTGCTCTAGGTGAGGTGTGAACTCCCAACCTCAGCATGACTCCTATGAGTACTGATTTTAGAAATAGCCATTTCAAACTAAGCATTTTTCTTCACAGAATGAGGTTTACAGAAGTCGGAATTAGCCATCCGTTATTTCAAAATAACGGAATTGCTGTGTAGACTCTTGCATTGTTATTTTGAAATAACGGCCATTGTTCCAAAAGAACTTTTCTGTGTGAACAGAACCTCTATCCTGCCCCAGTTCTGTTGCGTTCAGGACAAACTCCTCGTTAGTCCCCGTCACAATCTGGGGTCAGTGAGGGTCCATGCCACCTGAGATGTGTGTTTCACAGAAGCCTCTCGCTCCCCACCCACTTCTAAGTCCTGGCTGCAAACACATGTTTAGCATGGGGGTCTCAGCGTTTTGCCTTTTTCTGCTTACCTATCCATAGCAGGCAGCTAAAGGGTGGGTGGGGGGCAGTTACCACAGCAAACATCCCAGTGGCCAACATGGGGCTTGAACCCAGCTAGCCAGCCTACCAAAACCCAGCTTATAAATGGCCGTTTCAGAAAGGCGCCTCCAGTAGCTACAGGGTTGTCTCTGAAGCTGCCAATGGCTCTTCTCTGACAGGGCCACTAGCAACTCACTGTGATGTGGGCTGGCTAGTCCAGCTGGTTTGAGGTTTGGTCAAGGTGGCTGCTGGCCGGCATGGTGCACTGAGACCCAGGGCAAAGAGGCGGCCGGAATCTCTTGCTGCCAGCACCTTGCCTCCCAGCTTCTTCCCTGTCAGCAGCAGGTGCAGCCCCTTTCGGCCCCTGGGTCAGCTGCACTTTTCCAGTTAAGATAATTCTGCTCCACCTGCAACCTGTCTCCAGTCAGTGCTCCTGCCACGGCCTGGCCCAGGAGGGCTGGGGCCTAGTAGCTTTTCAGCCCGGCTTTGTGGGAGGCCACGTAGGAAGGTGCCACTGCAGGTGCATAGCCTCCTGGCCTGCTGTGTCTATGAAAAAGGAGGAAGAGAACACACACTTGTCACTGGAACAGGGCGCATGGATCCCACTCGTTCCTGGAGAAAATGAAACAGGCTGAGCATTTTGCAGAGAACAGGCCAGAATCCTGCTGGGAGGCTCCGTCATGCACAGACTCTGCGCAGGGCCAGACTGCTGGGAGGAGGCTCCGGCCATGGACTTTCCTTCCCTCTCTGTTACCTCCTGCACCTGGGGCTGAAAGGGACGTGGGCTGCCTTCCCCAGTGGCAGGAGAAAATGCTCATGGAAGGGCTCACACGTTGTCCCCAATGCACTCGCCTGAGGGCCTGAATTCTTGCTGCTGCTGGGTGCACCCAAATTCCCTTCTGGGGGGCAGGCTCCCCAGCTCACACCCCTCCTGTCACACTTGTTGCCATGAGAACAAAGCTTCCAAAGGAGTTTGAATTTCCTTCATCTCCCCTTGCTGCTGCGCTAAAAGAAATCCTGAAACTGGACCTTTCTCCTGTCACTGGAGAGATGGAAATGGGGCCGTTCCTGGTGGGGAAAGAAGTGGGTGTGTCAGGAGAGGGATTTGAGCTCAAACCTCCCCACACACAAGAACCCCCCATTAGGGGCAAGGAAAAGCCTTGAGTCAGGCAGTTGAGAACACTTGGCTCCTGCTACCCAGTGATGAGGTGTGAGAAGGCTTGTTGTGCACAGCCTGGTTAGCTCAGTTGATAGAATGTGTGACTCTTAATATCAGGGTCATGGGTTCAAACCCCATGTTGGGCGATGCCCTTCTTTAACTCACGTTCTCAGTCTACAAGCAATTCACTCTCAGCTTTCACCAGGGTTTTAGAAAGAAAAAGTCTAGTCCTGGGGTCCAGCTTTAGTAGAACCAGAGAGAGAACCAACTGCAATTTCCATCTTCTGAGGAGAAGGAAGAGGATTTTCTTCTCCTCAGTTCTAGCCACATCAGCCCAGGGAGGAGAAAAAATAACCCTCCACCCGCTGATTGTCCCCTGTCAGCTTCTGTAGCTTCACCTCCTTCCACAGCAGCTCCAGCTTTGAGCTACAAATCTCAAGGGGCTGGTGAGGAAATGAGGAGCTGGCCGCTCGGGTTAGTGGCTTCCATGAGAACAAGAGGTGGAGTGTTCACAAGGTGCATTCCCTTCCCCCGCAGAGCAGGGTGTTGGAAAGAGCTAGGAACAGAACAGTCAGCCAAGTTGTGCAAGCACCAAAGTGTGTTTCTGTGGTGTAGTGGTTATCACATTTGCCTAACGTGCAAAAAGTTCCTGGTTCAAAGCTGGGCAGAAACACATGGTTGCCTCTTATTGCAGATCCCAGCTCCCTTTGGTGCCCAGGTAAGTGCAGCTCCTGTGCCTGAGATGAGGCCAACTCCCATGTGACAGAGGGGGTGACATCAGCTGAGAAGCCCCTTGCTGCAAGCCTGGGGAAGCCAGATGGGTCAGGCTGGATGCTGGTGGCTTGGCCTCCCCTGCCCTGGGAGGCTGGTGTATGGGGTTGGCTCTTCCTGCTGCCTCTCTTGTGTGACTTGCCCAAGGAGGGTATGAGTCAGGTGTGGGGCAGGGCAGAAGCTCAGGGCCTCTGTGGGATTCAGTAGGGTGGCGGAGCCTTTCCTCTCCTGCCCTGTTCTGCCAAAGCCTGTGGGGTGGGGCTGGCTGCGGGGAGGCAGAGTCCTGTGTCTGTCTCAGGGCATCCCAGGGAGGCTCCTTGCAGCCCAGGAGAGAAGGGGGCTCTGGGTGGAAGGAAACCAAGTAAAGCAGGTCCCAGGGGGCATGGGGCATGAACTGGGGCACCAGTTTGGCCCAGTTGAGTGAGGAGAGGTTGGTGTAGATCCGATGGTGTCAAGGGCAGCGCTCAGGACTCGGAATCTGAGGCCCCATTCCTGCCTCCCTTTCTGGGCTGACCCAAGGGCAGAAAGGGGCTCTGGCTGCTGCTGACAGGAAGAAGCTGGGAGGCAAGGTGCTGGCAGCAAGAGATTCTGGCAGCCTCTTTGCCCTGGGTGTCCGTGTGCCATGCCGGCCAGCAGCCACCTTGACCAAACCTCAGACTAGATGGACTAGCCAGCCCACATCACTGTGAGTCGCTAGTGGCCCTGTCAGAGAAGAGCCATTGGCAGCTTCAGCGACGTCCCTGCAGCTGCCTGAGGTGCCTTTCTTGAAAGGGCCACTGGTGAGCTATACTTCTGTAGGCCGGCTAGCGCAGTTGGTTAGAGCATGGTGCTAATAACGCCAAGGTCATGGGTTCAAGCCCCATGCTGGCCACAGGGGTGTTTGGTGTGGTGACTTTCCTTCCTTTAGCTGCCTGCTATGGACAGGGAAGCAGAAACAAGCAAAAATGTGAGCTTTGCAGGAAGCAGGGCAGAGATCTGGTAGGGGGAGGCTCCAGTCTGCACAGCCCTAGTGGCTAAAAGGGCCTTGGCCTGGCTTCCTGTCCCCAAAAGCAGGGGACCTGATGCCCAATTTCCTGCTGCTGCAGTGGCTACCTCAAGGCACCAGCTGGGGACAGGCTCTGAAGCCCAAGCCACACGGGGAGACTCAATATGATGGGGAGGCCTGGAGCGTGTGTGCCCTGCACAGAGGTCTGCTGCTGGTGGCCTGCTTCAGTGGCCCAGCAGCTCAAGTTCTCCTGAACCAGCGTCTCCCCCTGGAGCCACCCCCAGCGCTGCTGAGGCCCTGACATGAGGCAGTGGGATCACCAGAGGAAGGTGCCAGCCTTAGCCCTTCCTCCCAGCCTCCTCCCCTCCCAGGTCCTTTCCCCAGCCCCTCCCCAGTTCTACATTCTCCAACCAGAGAGTTTGTTCTTTCAACCGGGAAAAGTCCTGTTTGTGTTACCAGCAGGGAAGGGGAGAGGAAAGTGGGAAGAGGGTGTGTGTGTGGGGGGGGGGGGATTGGTGTGTGTTGTGGGGGGAAGGCACAGAGGGCAAAAAATGACAAGTAACATTAGTTCGAACCAAGGGGCTTGGTTTGAACTAATGCAGCAGCCCCAGACGCCCTTTCACTTTCAAAACAGCTCATGGGTGAGAGTATGCAAATGAAGTGTGTACTATTTAAATCCTGCTTCATGTGCAACTCTGGAGTGTCTACTTTGCATTCTTTGCTAGAAATAAGAACCCAGTGTAGACGTACCCACACAAGGGGCTCAGCCACAGGAGCAAAGATTTCCACCAAGGACTGAACCAGGGGGCCCTTAACGCTTCACACTAACGCACTCCCCACTAAGCTACTTCAGCAGCTATGGGGGGTGCTCTGACGTCACCACTTCTCCCTCAGGGATGCTTTGCTCCCCAGCAGTGCACAAGAGATGCTGTTGCTGGTGGCCCTGCAAGGCGAGATGAGCTTTGCCTGCCCCTCACACCCTAACTTGCTACTTGGCCCCATTTCCTGCCCCCCTTCCTGGGCTGACCCAGTGGCTGAAAGGGGCTGTGGCAGCCGACGGCGGGAAGAAGATGGGTGGTGAGACCCTGGTGCCAACAGGCCCACCCGTCTCTTTCCTGCTTGGGCCTGGCTCTCAGCACGGGTCAGGCGGGGGCGCCTTAGAGAGGCCATGCTGGCCACAGGCGTGTCTGGTTTGGTGACTTGCCTTTGTGTAGCTGCCTGCTATGGACAGGGAAGGAGAAACAAGCCCTGAGAGGTGAAGGAGCGGAAGGGAAGCAAGGAGCAGAGTGTCAGCTGCCAGCCGAGAGTCACAGGCGCCCCTCTGCCTCCTGGGACCGCCCCTCCCTGAGAAACCAGCCGCCTGTCTCTAACCGTGTGCCCCTTGGGGAGTCCACTTGCTCTGGGCGCCTCCCGCTCCCATAGGGAATGACACAGCCCTGTTGTCTAGCCCAGAGCCACTCTCAGCCAGTGTGAAACAGGAGGGTTTATTGAGTATCTGACACAGCACAGGGACCCAGGCAGGTAACAGGGGCTGCAGGTGAGGAGTGAGGGCACCAGAGGGTGACAGGGAAACAAGTAGCACCAAGACTCTTGCCACCAGGGTCTGCCCACCTGACTTCCTGCCCAGGCTGCTGGGCCCCCGACCACTTCAGCTGCCGGGTCAGCCAAGGAGCTAAGGCAGGAATGGGGGGAAGGAGCAAGTCAAACTGTAGGTGGCAGGAAACACCAGTCTCGCCTTCCTGGGCCGTGCATGACGGCATCATGTTTGTGACACGGCTGCCAAACATCCCGGACAGTTAATAATAAGGCAGATGGGTTTATAGGTAGCTCAGTGTGAAGAGTCTTAGCTGAAACATCTAAAGGTCCCTGGTTCAATCCCAGGCTTTGCCATGTCTCAGTGCAGCAGGGCCCTGTCTGCTCCCCTTGCCATGCTAGTGCCCTGTGACATCCCCTCATCCATCTTGGCCACAGCCCAGCACTGGAAACTCACATCCATTTGACTAACCCTCTTTGCTTCCAACCCTTCCTCAGAGTCACGGCTTCCTTGGCTAAAGTCCCTCCCCGTGTGTGTGTGTGTGGCTGGGGTTCCTAGATGGATCCATTCACATGAAGCTTTACTGAAACCCCCCTTGTTGGCTTATGCCCAGGTCAGTCCATGTCACTGGCTCAGGGGTTTCTCTCCCCAGTGCGCTGCAGAGAAAGCCCTTGTGTGTTAGAGAGCCCAGAGCAGAGGGATCCCCTCAACACACACACAGAGTCCCAGCCCCAAGCCTCCCCCATATCCCTAATCCTGTGCCCTGACTTCTCTCTCTCCCCTTCCACAACATCACCCCTGCCCTGAGCCCCCCACCACTCTCACACACTCCCCAAATCCCTGCCCTGAGTTGCCCACACTCTACATTTTAATTTCTTACAGGTACTGTCCTATCACAACTCCCCCCCGCCCTTCAACTTTCTGCCTTGAGCCTCCCCCACCCAAGGGGTGGTGCCCAACAGAACAGTCCCTGTAAGAAATGTGTCACTTTCACCCCTGGGAGCAGCTCAGCCATGCAAAGGGGCTGCCTGGGGCAGGACATTAGCCCTGGAGGGCAGGGGTGGTTGTGGCAGTGACATCACAAGGGCCTTTTGCAGCCCCTCAGCTTATTGGCTAATGGAGGTTGGGAGGTGATGACCTCACAGAGAGTCCATGACAATGGCCAGGTGGGACAGGCTGCAGGGCAGGGGCCTCTCAGAGACCCCCATGGCTTTGCTGCAGGGAGTCTCCTTGAGAGTTGCCGTTGAGGCCTTTTTGGAGCCTTCTCCTTTCCTTTCCCACGACTAACTGACCTAGATGGCAGACGTCCCTGTGGCGAAGGAAAGAGGCTCCAAGAAGGCCCATGCTAATACAACAGTGGAATTAGCCGAAGTGGTAGAGTGCTCACTTTGCGTGTGAGAGGTAGTGGAATCAATACCCATGTTCTCCAATGAGATGGGGAGATTCCAATTTTCCTTTTTACCAGCAGAGCCAGCCAGGGGGCTAAGTGGCTCCAGTAGCCCCCCCACCCCGGCCCCCGCTTCCTACTTGCTCTCCCCAAAAGTCAGCCACGTTGGGGCAGAGAGCTGCTGGACACCAGCCCTCCTGGGCCAGACAGTGGCAGAAGCACTGGAGACCGGTTGCAGGTGCAGCAGAATTAGCTCCATTGGAAAAGTGCTGCCTTTGCGCATGAGAGGAAGCAGGATTCACTCCCATCTTCTCCCACCTACTCGCTGGTGCTGAGGGGCCGGCCTCTTTCCTGCCGCCCCAACTCTTATTCCCACAGTGCACTTTGTGCAGGGGCCATTGGTCTTTCTGCAAAGGCATGTGGCTGGGATCCAGGACTCAGGACCCTTCCTAAAATATACAAATCCCCTCCCCAACCCTCTGTTCCACTCACACTGTCTGGCTGCCGCCCACATGGAGCTCAGGGGCCAGGTGGGTGACTTGCCTTGTATATGTGACAGCATCAGACCCCTGCCACCCGCCTGCTCAGTGTGGAGACCAAGCCCAAGGGTGGCACCTGGGATGTGTGTTACACAAAAGCCTCTTGTTCCCTGCCCCGTCCCCAGCATTGGCTGCAGATGCTAATTTTCATGGGGGTGTAGCTCAGTGGTAGAGTGTTTGACTGCAGATCAAGTGATCCTTGGTTCAACTCCAAGTGCCCCCTTGGAAAATTTCCTTCCAGTAGAAATATTTTCCTTTCCAGTTCCATCACACTCTGGCTTTACATTTCTTGAGGTTCTTGACATTAATAAGAACCCTTAATGCAGAGATACTCAACTTTGGAAGCCCCAGGGGCCACAATGAATGGCATTTAACCAGGATGGACAGGGCAGGTGTCCTAGCTGGTGTATTCCAGAAGCTGGCAATGGGTGACGGGAGGGATCACTTAACAATTTCTGTCCTGAGGGTTCCCTCGGGACAACTGTCGTGAGACAGGATCCTGGGGCAGTTGGACGACTGGCATGGCCCAGTCTGGCTGCTTTGATGTTCTGTTTGGCTGTTCTTGTCCCCTCTGGACAAGGGAGAATGGACCCCCATCCTGAAGTGGATGGAAAATGGCCTGCGAAAGGCTAGGGTAGGTGAGCAAAGAAGCAGCTTTGATGTGTCTCTAGTGGTTAGGATTCAGCCCTCTTACTGCTTTGGCCTGGGATCAATTCCCAATCAATAAAACCAACCCCATCTTTCACGTGACAACTGCCTAGTCATCATTGTCACATATTATAGCAGCTGTGACCCAAGAGGTTCGCTCCAGGCTCCTTCCCATCTCTCCTCACTGCTAAAACAACACTTGCCTTTTCCAAATGGGGCAGAGCTGGGTGACTCAAACTGCCCTCCCTCTTCTGCATGGGCAGTGCTACAGGAAGCTCTGTGGCACGCCCAGCACAGTGTCAGGTGGGTGCAAAATTCATTGGTTCAGTTTTGTTGTTGAAGGAGACAACACAGAACTGGCTCCAGCCCCACTCAGTAACCTGGGAAATGACCCACCAGGCCTGGACCCCTTGGAGCCTCCCTCTTACACAGTAATGGAGCCTTCTCCCCTGGTCCTGCCTCCCCTTCAGTCAGCTCTCACTGCTCGGTGCTGCCAGGAGAGGGCCTCACTGCGAGAGCCGCCTGGGCAGGTTCTTGCCACAGAAACACGTCCCAGAGCAGGACGGATGCTCAGACCGACACTGAGTGTTGCTCAGCGCTGGGGTGAGACAGGGAAGGACAAAAGGGTCTAACAGCGCCTGCAGCCTTTCAGGACAGCACCCAGCCCCACCCCCACATCCCAGCTCTTCCCTCCGCCCTCGCTGGGTTCTGCTGGGCACTGTCTGGACTCAGGCCTCCCCGGTGCCAGCCTAAGGGCTCTGGAGAAGACAGGGCAGCTCCATGGGCAGAGTCCTGATCCCCTAACTGGGCAGGGCTCATTAAGCAGCTGTGGGGCTGGGTGGGGAAAGCGCTGTGGGCTGGCGGCGAATGGAGTCGTGGTTCGCATGGCAGCCGGCCAAGGAGTTAGGTTGGGTTTGTGGATGTTCTTTACTGCTCCCCTGTCTCTGTTCTCTGACTCGCCCCTTTCCGTCCCCTGGTCCTGCCCGGCTCTGACTCCTGCCTGGCTGCCTCCCGCATGGACTGAGCTGGTGACCTGCTCCAGCTGCTCCACCAACACCTCCCATCCGTCTGCTCCATCACTCAGTGCATGCCAGGAGCCAAGCGATTGTGCCGTTGAGTGGCATTCTCAGCCAGCCAATCAGCTTTGTGAGGAGGTTCATGGAGGCGGGGCAAAGAGCTCTCTTGTTAGGTCAGCAGGGAAGCAGCCAAGGCCCCATCCCCATGGGAGAGGGGAGGGGCAGTTTGAGTGACCCAGCTCTGCCCCTTCTGAAGGGCTTGTGAAAATGGCAGGTGCTCTCTTGGCAGTCAGGGAGAGGTGGGAAAGGGGCCCTGAGTGAATCTCTTGGGTCACAGCTGCTGTAACAATGAGGTAAGATGAATGAGTAGGCAGTTTTCGTGTGAAATCTGAGGCTCATTTCCCTGACTGGGAATTGAACCAAGATCTCAGGCGTAAAAGTCTTGAGGCTTAGCTACTAGACCATCAGGGACGCATAAATAAACTTCTTTCCTCACGTACACTAGCCTTTCACAGGCCACTTTCTGTCCCCTTCAGGACGGGGTCCATTTTCCATTCCCAGAGGGGACAAGAACAGAAACCAAACAGAACATCAGAACAGCCAGACTGGGCCATGCCAGTTGTCCAACTAGCCCAGGATCCTGGCTCACGACAGCAGACAATTTCATTGCCCAGTGGGAATCCTCAGGACAGACAATTGTTAAGTGATCCCTCCTGTCGCCCATTCCCAGCTTCTAGAATACACCAGCTAGGGACACCTGCCCTGTCTATCCTGGTTCAATGCCATTGATTGACCTTTCCTGCATTAAATTATCCAGTTCTTTTTTGGACCTTCTTGTAGATTTCACCTTCACAACGTCCTCTGGCAAGGAGTTCCACTGGGCGCAAAAATGCTTCCTTTTGGTTTATTTTTAATGTGGTTACTTACCAGTTTCATTCTGTCACCCAGGATCTTGAGTAGAAGAAAAAAAATTCTTATTGCTTTCTGCACCCCTGTCATCATTACATAAAACTCTGTCCCATCGCCCTGAGTCGTCCCTTTCCCAAGCTGAGAAGAAGAAGTTTCATGAACTCCTGGGAGCTGCTGTTCCAAAGAAGAGGCATTTCCCGTGGAAAAGATGGCCAAGCCCAACCCCCTACACAGAGCCCCAGAAAATACCAATGGACACTGGGCACTTGTAAAGCTCCCTCTCGCGCAGCGCTACCGAATGGATCCGGCTGGCCATCGGGCTGACTAACGCCATCAACAGACGAGTCCCCGTGAGACTTCTCAGCCCAAGTCTCCCACTCCCAGCCCAGTGGCAGAGGGGCAGCGCCCTGAGGAGGCGGGTCCCGAGGCAGCGGAGACCTTTGAAGGGAACGGAGACGTAAGGTAAGAAGGAAGGAGAACAAGTCACCTCTTCTCAGGTGAGACGTGGTGGGAAACTACCAGATCGGGTGCAAGCCGAGCTCCAAGGGCTGGTTCCTGCCCTGGTGGCTCCTTGCAGGGCCTGGCTTGAGAAGCGACAAGGGGTGACGTGTGTGGCCAGGAGAAGGGTGCAGAAGGAACGTGGATGAAGGAGCAGGGTGGGGGAGCAGGAACAAGGGAGGGTGTCAGAGGAAGCTGGGGGTGCTGGGTGGGAAGAAAGTGAGGGGAACGGGGTGGCTGGGGTCTGGGCATGAGGCAGAACATGATGTGTCTTTGTGTCTCCTTCCAGCAAAGGCAACAGCCACACTGCCCTGAAGGTGCACAGCTAAAGCAGTGGCACTTCCAGGGTGGGTCTTGGTCTCTGTGGCTGCAATGACCGGGTCCCAGGCAAGGCACCGCTGAGAAGTCTCAGCCCCAGCCCTGCCTCCTCTAATCTCAGCCTAACCTGTTTAGCTGTCTCCCAAGTGTTCCTGAAAGCCAGCACACATGCTGCCCAACCCTGCACCAGCTGGCAGGCCCTGGAACTGCTTTGTGGGCATCAAGGGGAACTGGAATAAGAGAAGACACTGGCTACGTCTAGACTGGCATGATTTTCCACAAATGCTTTTAACTGAAAAGTTTTTCCGTTAAAAGCATTTGCGGAAAAGAGCGTCTAGATTGGCACGGACGCTTTTCCACAAAAGCACTTTTTGCGGAAAAGCATCCGTGCCAATCTAGACGAGGTTTTGCACAAGAAAGCCCCGATCACCATTTTCGCCATTGGGGATTTTTTGCACAAAACACTTTTTAGCTGTCTACACTGGCCCTCTTGCGCAAAAACATTTCCAGAAAAGGGCTTTTGCCCGAACGGGAACGTCAAAGCATTTGCGCAAGAAGCACTGATTTCGGACAGTAGATCGTCAGTGCTTTTGCGCAAAATCAAGCGGCCAGTGTAGACAGCTGGCAAGTTTTTGCGCAAAACTTGCCACTCTAGATGCACCCAACATGTTTCTGCCTGGCTTTGAACCAGGGACCTTTTGCGTGTTAGGCAAACGTGATAACCACTACACCACAGAAACACACATATTGTTTTTTGCTGCTGCGGCACTTAAACTTGGGCACATATTTGGTTGCTAACCCTTTGGTCAACAGAGATTGCTGCAGGGCAAAGGAATTCTCTGTTGTCAGTTTTGTGGCCTCAGGAAGGGACCAAACTGAAGGAGGCCGGGCCCCCACCTGGGGACTCCAACCTAAACCCTGAGAGGCTGCTGTGACTGGCACTGTCAAGGCAGGGCTCTGACTGCAATTGCTGGGACAGGAGAGCCAGCACCACACGCCCTTGTGATTCCCTGGGGGTGTCAGTGCCCAGAGACCCTGCAAGTGCAACCTCTGCAGCTCCTGCAACCGTGGAGAGTGACTCTCGTCCCCCCTCCCTTGGGATGGGCAATGGCAACAGGTGGAGGAGCTGGGAGAGAAGTCCCAGAGAGCAGCCCCATGACTAAGCTGGCCAAGCACCTGCTGGGTATGGGGGAGATGAGGGAGGCAGCCCCCAGTGGTGCCTGGCCACTGTGTCTGCTATTCCTGCCATCCCTCCCTACGTAGCTGGAGTTGGCCATGTCCCCATAGCAGGAAGTCAAAGGGGGCAAAGAGCAGAAGTGCTGGAAGCTGGTGGGGGTGGCCTCTGGGTTTGATTTAGTGAGTCTTAGTTGGACTTGCTAAATCAAACGGTGTAAGATGGATTGTGACCATTCATCCCCAGCTGGACGTGGTCCTTGTTCTTCTGCAGGACACAGCCAAAGGAGAGTAAGGACGAGCCAATGGGCATCCAGATCAGATCACACCCTTGTTGAATGGATGGAAACAGAAACCAGACACACACACAGAGGCGGGTTTGAATTGGTTCCAGCTGAGGACAGGTTTGTCTGGTTTATGTGCATTGGCACTAGAGCATGTTAGGGGTTTGTGGTCATTTGAAGAATCCCTGTTCAATAGAAATCCAAAGTGTGACACACCTGGAGATGTAAAAGTTTCATTTAAATTGATGAGCTTTCTAAGGGGGCACTTGTTACACCCCCATAGCAACCACGTGTTTGCATCCAGTGTTGGGAACTGAGCAGGAAACGAGACTTTTGTGTGACACACATCTCAGGTGGGAGGGACCCTCACTGACCCCCAGATTGTGACTGGTCCTAACAAGGAATTTGCCCTGAAAGCAGCAGAGCTGGGGCAGGACAGGGAGTCCTGAGAGATGAAGCAGCTGGAGGGAAGCCAGGAGAGCAGAGGCCAGTCTGAGAAGACAGAGTCAGAGGTCCCCACTCCACTTGCACATCACAGGTCCCATGGTGTAAGGGGCAGCACTCAGGACTCTGAATCCTGCAATCTGAGTTCAAATCTCAGTGGGACCTGATGGGGCTCAGCTGGTTGTTACAAGGTTCAGATGCTTCAGCTTCCATGCACTGAGGTTCAACAAAGAGAGTTTTGTTCCTCTTGCTGGGTGTCTGAGGCCACTGGAGCTCCATCTCCAGGCTGAGCAGGTGGGCGGGAAGGGACTGATGCCATCACAGCTGCAGGGCAAGTCAGCCACCTGGCCCCTGAGCTCAGCCTGTGCTGGAGGCAGCCAGACAGTGTGAGCGGGTCAGAGGGGGGATTTGGGGAAGGGTCCTGAGTCCTGGCTCCCAGCCACGCACCTTGGCACAAAGACCAATGGCCCAGCACAAATTGCATTGTGGGAATAAGTGTTGGGGCAGCAGGAAAGGGGCTGGCCCCTCAGCACCAGGGCAGAGGCAGGAGAAGATGGGAGTGAATCCTGCTACCTCTGCCATAGCTTGGCCCAGGAGGGCTGGGGTCTAGCAGCTTTTCATCCCAGCTTTGTGGGAGGCCAAGTAGGAAGGGGCCTCTAGAGGCTCATAGCCCCCTGGCCTGCTGTGTCTGTGGAAAGGGGGGAAGAGGACACACACTTGTCACTGGGGAACAGGGCACATGGATCCCACTCGTTCCTGCAGAAAATGAAACGGGCTGAGCATTTTGCAGAGAACAGGCAGGAGCCCTTCTCCTGTCCCTGGAGAGATGGAAATGGGACCGTTCCTTGTGGGGAAAGAAGTGGGTGTGTTGGGACTGGGGTTCGAGTTCAAACCTCTCCACAGACCAGAACCCCACATTAGGGGCAAGAAAGAGCCTTGAGTCAGGCAGTGGAAAACACTTGGCTCCTGTTATGCTGTGATGGGATATTAGGAAACCTTTCACCCACAGCCTGGCTAGCTCAGCTGGTAGAATATGAGACTCTTAATCTCAGGGTCATAGGTTCAAACCCCATGCTGGGTGGTGCCCTTCCTTAACTCACATTCTCAGCCTACAACCAATTGGCTCTCAGCTTTCACCAGGATTTTAGAAAGAAAAAGTCTAGTCCTGGGGTCCAGCTTTAGTAGAAGCAGAGAGAGAACAAACTGCAATTTCCATCTTCTGAGGAGAAGAGAAGAGGATTTTCTCCTCCTCAGTTCTATCCACATCAGCCCAGGGGAGGAGGAGGAGAAAAAATAACCCTCTGCCCGCTGATTGTCCCCTGTCAGCTTCTGTAGCTTCACCTCCTTCCACAGCAGCTCCAGCTTTGAGCTACAAATCTCAAGGGGCTGGTGAGGAAATGAGGAGCTGGCATCTCGTGTTAGTGGCTTCCATGAGAACAAGAGGTGGAGTGTTCACAAGGTGTATTCCCCTCCCCTGAACAGCAGGGTGTTAGAAAGAGCTAGGAACAGAATTGTCAGCCAAGTTTCACCCCTGAAGTGTGTTTCTGTGGTGTAGCGGTTATCATGCTTCTGTAACACACAGAAGGTCACTGGTTCAAAGCCAGGAAGAAACACAGTGTCTTCTCTTATTGCGGTGCCCAGATAACTGCAGCTGCTGCTGACCAGCCTGTTGATGAGCCCAACTCCCACGTGACATGACAGACGGGGGTGACATCAGCTGATAATGCCCCTGGGTGCCAGTGTGGGGAAGTGAGATAAATCAGGCCAGGCAGCTGCTGGAGGCTTGTGGCTTGCCCTCCCCTGCCCTGGGAGGCTAGTGCATTGGGCTGGCTCTGCCTGCTGCCTCCCTTGTGTGACTTGCTTAGTGTACACAGGACAAATGTCGGAAAAGCCTCTAGCAGAAAAAGCTACACAAATTGGGTTTTGAAATTTGCATAGCTTTTTCCAGAAGAGCAGTGCAGTGTAGACATAGCCTGAGTGTTGCTCAGCACTAGTAGGAGACAGGGAGGGATAAAACGATCTAACGGCACCTGAAGCCTTTTAGAACAACCCCCTAACCCAACCCCAACCCCAACCCCAACCCCAAGAACCAGCCCTTTCCTCCACCCTCACTGGGGTCTGCTGGGAACTGTCTGGACTGAAGCCCACCCTGGTGTCAGCCTAAGGATTTCCTGTTCTGTAAAAGCTGTGCCCTGGAAATGAGAAAGCAGCTAAAGTGACGCTTGTGGGACTTGAACCCACAACCTTTGAATGTCTAGCTGGGCTCACATTAACCACTGCAGATTAAAAGTCCAACATGCTTTCCCTTGCACCACAGAGCCTGCTGAGCTTGATATCTCCACTCTCTGCTTTGCAGCATGGCAATTGCTGGGGGAAAAGAAAGGGGAGCCAGGTCTGTCTCTTTTGGGACGAGCAGGTAGGAAGAGGGAGGGGGCCACTGAAAATAAGGGACAAGAACTGAGATGCAATTGGAGAATGTGGGCATTGATCCCACTGCCTCTTGCATGCAAAGCAAGCGCTCTACCACTTGAGCTAATTCCCCTGCCTACCAAAGTGTGTGCTGCCCCACCCACCTTGTTCCAGAGCCCACAACGTCCCTGAATCTGCCCAAGGCTCCTTTCTGAAAGGGCCACTTGTGAGACTGACACCCGTGGGCCGGCTAGCTCGGAGGTTTAGGACGTGGTGCTCATATCACACAGACGCGTCTTAAGAGCAAGCCTCTTGTTTCAAACCATAACGGGCTCGCTATTCTGACGTCCCTGCAAACCTCATGGCGCGAGGAGTGAGGGGCGTTTCGGAATAGCAAGTTATTTCGAAATAAGTGCTGTGTAGCCAGCGCCAAATTACAAAATAAGCTATTTCAAAATTGACTCAAAATAAGGTATTCAATTGCATTGCTTATTCTGAGCTATGGGATGCACCCCTAGTGATCTATAACGCAGCTCTGCCCCCAGCTCTCTGCTCCACCCACCCACTGCTGCCTTGCAGGCTCATGTCCTGCCCCTGGCCAGCCCCTTGGCATGTGTGAGCTGCTCTCCCTGTCCCCACTCACTCAGGGCTGGTTCTGGGGCTCAAGCAGGGAACATCAGAGGCTGCTCAGGGTGCCACATTGCTAGGCCAGGGGCCCTCCTGTGGGGCCTGTGAGTGTTGCTGTCCCTGCTGTACAGACAGGGCCATAGAGCCAGGGAGAGATTCATTGAACAGGCAAAGGTCACTCAGTGAGTTAGAGCCAAGATCTGCCCCCAGCTCCCTGCCCCACCCACCGACGCGCTGACTCCCTCGCTGCCATGGGGCTGTTTGCATTGCCCTCTTCTCTCTGGAACCAGGTTTAAGCCACAGCTGAGACTCTGGGTATCGGGGTGTCTGAGTGTGGGAGGGGGAGCGTGTGTTCCTCTGGTTCAGCTTTTCCCTTTCTTCTACCCCAGCAATTGCCCTGTTGCAAAACAGAGGGAGAGGATGAGGATCTATCTGATCTTTGGGGCTCAACAGCAAGACTATTTCTACACTGGCGCAAGAAAAGGTCCACACTGCTATGTGTGAGCTGTGCTTTTGTGCAAGAGCGCCCATGGCAGTGTGGACGCTCTCTTGTGCAAGAAAGCTCTGATGGCCATTTTAGCCATAGGGCTTTCTTGCGCAAGAAATCCCTGCCAAGCGTCCACACTGCCCTCTTGCACATGAGCTCCTGTGCAAAAGGGCTTACACCTGTTAAAAAAGAGCGTAGCTCTTGCGCAAGAAGCCCTCTCTTACCACGCCGTACTGTAAATTTACTTTCGCAAGAGCGGGCGGGCAGTGTGGACGCGCTGCAGATTCTTGTGCAAGAACAGCTGTACTTGCGCAGCAAGTTGCAAGTGTAGATATAGCCCACGCGTGTTGGCTGCTTAAGGAGTGGTGCTTGGTGTGAGCGAGGCCGATTAGTCAAAGGTTATGGGTTCAAATCCCACCGCAGTCATTTTCAGCTGCTCTCTGATTTCCGGAGTGGCTTTTACAGAACAGGCTGGACCTGCCCCTGTTGCATGATGGGAGTGACAGGGAGCTTGTGAGAGGGTTTCTCTGGCTGCGAGAGACGTGCCTGTAACTCTAGTGTCTGGCTCTGACACTCCAGCAGTGGGGCAGTCCAGCCTTATTCAGACCAGGCCGGTCGGAGCCTCTCACGCTCATCAAGGGGGATTCTGCACTAGCTACCTTGGGATCCAGGGTCACATTGTAGAGCTCCCCCCAGGGCCGTCCCATGGCGTCATCAGGCTGGCCTCCTGCGCCCTCGGCAATGTGGCTGCATTTTATCCTTCCCCTTCAGTAACAACCAGCCATTCCCCACCCAGCCCCAGCCACCGTGGTATCCGCTCCCTTCCCCAGGAGCAGTGTGAGCGCCAGCGCGGCTCCCTGATGAGGCTGCAGCTGTGGGAGACACTTCCCTGGTTTCGGGAGGGAGACGAGACGTCGAGGCCCATGACTCGGCGCCAGCTCCCGACACCTATGGAAAGCTGATTTTCAAAGGGGTGTGATCAGCCCTTCCTGTGTATCTGGCTTCTTCAAAGGGGCTTCATCAGGAGCTAAAAGTTGAAGAAGGGACATTTAGAAGGGTGAATTTCTTTCCCTGGCACTGTTTTTCTGTGCACCAGTAGCCTAATGAGCAAAACACTGGTCTCCTAAATCAGGGGGTTGTGGGTTCAAGTCCCATGTGGGGTGACAGTTTGCTCTAACTGACAAAAAACTTTGTTCTTTGCAGAGTTGGCAAGGATGCTCCACAGTGGCTGTGTCTCTCTCTCTACAAAAACTGTTCAGACCCCTTCCTAGTGAGCACTGGTGTTAGGTGCAGACCTGAGTGCTAAAAGCCCTAGTAGCCAAAGTCAGAATGAAGGGGTCTGTTTTGCTCCAAAAGGCCCAGGAGTGAGACAGACAGAGGGAGGTGGCTGTAGCAGAGCAGCGTCTGTCTGGAGACAAAGCGGAGCCTGAGGATGAGAAGGCCCGTGAGAGGCAGAGAGTCCAGAGCAGTGGGGGGCTAGTTATTTGGTCTGGCAAACTAACAGAAAATCCCCAGGCCCTGAGCATGGTGCGGGCAAAGCCCATGGGGCAGTTTGCTTGGTGGGGTTTGGGGACATAGAGAAGCTGTGAAGCTCTGTGAGTGGATAAGGTCCCTGGCTGAGCTGCGCCACCTGCCCTGTGTGTGACTCAAACTGTCCCTCGTGCCCCTTTTATGTGTCTGTTGCGCTTCCAGCTTCTTTCCTCAGGCACGTTCATCCGGCAAAGACCCCACCAGGGATCTTGTATCTTCCTTTGTGCAGCTCAGCCGCAGCCACAGCAGAAGGGTTTTCCTGCAGCCACCGGCCCCAGCCCCTCTCCAGGGAACTGCAGCCCCTCGGACCAGGCAGCTGCTCCCAGCATTCAGGAGGTACCAGGCCGAGAAGAAACCGTCTCACTGACACGGTGCTGCCAGGGAGGGGCCTCACTCCTGGTCACTGTTCCTGTTCCAGGAGCAGAGCAAGTTTTGTCCTGGGCGCCAATATTGAGGGCATGCGCACCTGTTTGTGTGTGAGCCCCGATGACACCCACTGGCTCCGCTGGGGGGGAGAAGAGTCCCCTGACCCCATAGCTCCTGCTAGAGAGGTGTGGAGGGACACGGGACCCTATAGCTTCTGCCAGGAGGGACCCTGACCCTTATCTCCTGATGCAGTTTCCCAGGAGAATGCTCCAGACATGAGGGATGCCAGCGCACTGGCCCAGCCTAGGCCAGCACTGATGGTTTTTATACATGCAGGGAAATACCCCGGCATCTCCCCCTCACAGAGCTGCTGCCTCTTCAGGAGGTGGATGAACTGCAGGTGCGGGACAGCTCCCTGCCAGCAGGGACAGCAGCCAAGGCACCAAATATCGCTGGGTCTGTAGCCAGTGTTGGGAACTGGGCAGGGAACAGGAGGCTTTTGAGTTACACACATCTCAGGTAGGACGGACCCTCATTGAGACCAGACTGACTGGTCCTAGCCAGGAATGTGTCCCGGGGCTGGTTTGTGTCTACACTAGGCTTAAGAGTGACGCTGCCGCAGTCGATGTTCTGGGCTCTAAGGAAGACTGGCTGATTGGAACTGAGCTGTGCAGAGTCTTGTAAAGGGGAACCGCAACTTCTCTGGATATTTGCTGACTTTTATATGAGGGTTTATCAGAAGGGATGTTGTGGGTTCTGGAACAGGGTGTGTGGGGCAGGAAAGTCATTCACAGACAGGGGAATTAGCTCAATTGGTAAAGCGCTCACTTTGCATGTGAGAAGTAGTGGGACCGATTCCCACGTTCACCACTGGTAGAGATTTCCTCCTTCTTCTTTTTCATAGGCAGAGCCAGCCAGGGGCTAAGTGCTTCCAGGGCCTCCTTCCCTCTTCCAAAAAGGCAATGGGCTGGTTTCCGCAGTGCAGGCGGTGTCGTGTTTGCCTCACAGGGAGCAGTTCCCTGGCTAAAAGTCAGGCAGGCAAAGTCCAGCCTGTAACACCCAGAGGAGGGGATTCATCTGCCAGGGGAGGGCAGGAACAGATCAGCACTTGGGAGCTTGGCTGCCAGCTGCTTAGCACATCTGGATACAGAAGAATCCCTAAGACTTGGTTCTGCCAGGCAGCAGTTTCCCCTCTTCTGTTTCTTTTCAACTCACTGCAAACTGCCTCCCAGCTGTAGGTGAGGCTGAGTGTGTGTGAAACCAGCTGCGCTTTGGATGATTTTGTTAATTGTTTAAAAAGCCTCAGGCACCTCTTCTGCCTGGAGAGGTGTCTGTAATAGACGCCTAGTGTGACATCACCCTGGGGTTTTACCCCTTTAACCTCACCCAGGGATTGACGACAAGTCTGTCTCCTGTGTCCATCTCCGCCTCAGGCCAAGTGTTCGCATGTTTCATATCTAAGGAAACTCCTCCTCCTTTTTTCCCTGCTTACCTTTCCTGAGCGAGCTGTACCCTTCTGTGCCAAAATTCCAGTCATGTATTATCCCACCAAGTCCCTGTGATACCAACTTCTTCCTGCCTATTACCCATTGTTCCTGTGTGTCTATACCATTGTCTAAGACACAGATTAAAGTTTGCTTTCCAGTGGTCCCGCACCCCTCCTTTATTTCTGCTGTTATGGCCCGGGCTCTATTCCATTTCTGACCCATCTCCCAGGTGTCCATGTTGTTCACTTACCTGTGAGCTTTGGTCACCTGCCCCCATCAAATCTAGTTTACAGCCTCCTCACTAGGTTAGCCAGTCTGCATCCAAATACTCTTCCCTTCCTCGACAGGTGAACCCCATCCCTGCTGAGGAGCCCTTCCTGTAACAGCATTCCATGGTCACTCTGCCCACAGAGCTGTAGCCTTCTGTGCTCAGGGAGCCAGACCCTGCCAGGGCTGGAAGGCAGGAGGGAAATGGGGAATGACCGCACTTTGGGATTCAAAGGTGTTGTCTGGGACCATAGAGTAGAACAGTTTTAAACCAATTTTGTGGGTGGGCACGATGGCTTAGCCTAACACATGAAAAGTTCCTGGTTCGCAACCAGGCAGAAACACAGCATCTTCTCTTCTTGCAGCTCCCCCCTTGCTGCCCAGCAGGCAGTTTGGGTACGTCTACACTTGCACCTTCTTTTGAGAGAGGGATGCAAATGAAGGCATTCAAAATAGTAAATGAAGCTGGGATTTACATCTCCCACGCTTCATTTGCATATCCGCATTATGGCACTATTTCAAAATAGCGCTATTTTGAAATAACAGATGCTGTTAAGATTCGGTTATTTTGGGAGAAATAACTGGTAAACCTCATTGTATTAAAGGGTCCCTTGAGGAAAGCACTGTGGCTTAGTTGGCTAAAACACCTTTCTCATAAACAGGAGATCCTGGATTCAACTCCCAGTGTTGCCTTTTCATAGCCCTTACTCACATTTTCCTATGTCCTTCTGGGACACAGAAGAGGCCTCCCCCTGGCCACCCATGGAACTGCTGGTTCAGGAAAAGGCTGATTGGAGAGGAGCGTTGGGAAGAAGGAAACCACAAGCCTGGAGTGGGTGCAGAGGCTGCTGGCACTGGCAAGGCAGGGCTCTGACTGCAATTGCTCACATACTATGCTTGTCTGCATTTTCCCAGACACCCTTTGACTTAAAGTGAATCCATTGAGACCAGGAAGCATAAAGGTGAGAGCAATTTAGCTAATCATCTATAGCTGGGCAGAGGCTCTAACTGTGCGAACCCACTTCTGGGATTGAGAGCCGAAGTCTGGCAGGGTTTGGGAGCGCAGCAAAGAGCTCAGAGAACCAAAATTTGGCTTGTAAACCCCTGGCTCTCAGGGTTTGGGTTGGAGTCCCCAGGGGGCCTGGCCTCCTTTGCTTTGGTCTCTTCCTGAGGGCACAGAATTAACAAGAGAGAATTCTTTCCCCCGCAGCAATCTGAGATGGCCAAAGGGTTAGTAACAGAATATTTGCCCAAATTTAAGCACGAGCAAGAAAAGTGTCTGTGGTATTGTGTTTACTTAAGATGTAGCAGGTCCTTGGTTGAAACTCAAGCGAAAACATAGGCTCTTCAGGTGCCCTTTCTGATGAGACAGGTGTGTTTTACTCTGAGCCAGGGTTCTCAGGGCTTGGGTAGCTTGTTTCCCTACTGAGGGTTGTGCAGAGGTGTCCTGGAAGCTCTGGTCCTAGGCTGTTTTGGAGGTGAGTTCTTCTTCCAGGTCTTCCCTCTTCTTTCCTGGTCTTCCTATCCCTTTTCTTCCTTCTTCCACTTCTCTTTTCCCCCTTTTCCTTCTTCTTGCTGGTCTTCTTCTTGGACCCCAGTTTATATAGTGAAAATGAAGTCCTGCTTAGCAATATCTTAACCAATTATTTTAGTATAATTTTACTAAGATACTATTAGATACTATTACTAGTATCATAAGATACTATTATGATTTACCTAACCACCTTAGTTGATTTACATCTAGCACAATTAATTATTCAGCAGACAGAAACAGACCCAAATCGGACAACGACTACTCAGACAAACAATGGGAGTTGAAAGTGAGGACAATAATCATAGAATGCCCATTGCCACATTACCCTCCACAAGGTGCTGAAACTGTTTCTCTATGCCAGACAACACCTTTGACTAAAGTGAAAGCCAGTCTACCCATCTTGAGATCTGTTTCTTATCTGGTAACAGTGGGTGCATTAGAATAGGATCCCCTTCTCACAGCATAGTGTGACACTATTTCAGTGTCATTTCCCCAGCCACTGGAATGTGAGCATGTGACTTTGGCAGGGTTTTATAGCTAATTGCTGCTGCTCTGATCAGTCTGGCTGCAGAAGAAGGCTCTCAGGGTTTGGGACCTACTGAATAGCTACAGGCCTTCCAATTTGGGTTACAGAGAAACCACAGAATTAACAAGATGACCTTTCCAGCCAAAGATGGAAGAAAGGGTTAGTAACAGAATATTTGTAGACCAAGGTTCACTCAAGAAAAGTGTCCGTGGTGTAGTGGTCATTGTGTTTACTTAAGATGTAGCAGGTCCTCTGGTTGAACAAAGAAGACACATGAGAAGAACTTCAACGTTCTTCCTTTTGCTGATGACAGGTGGATGGATCTGAGCTCAGGTTCTACTCAAGGGCTTGGGTCTGCATGTGAAGTACCTACTGACAGGGTGTGCATGTCCTCATCAGCAAGCTCTGGTCCTAGGCTGTTTTGGGAGCACTTGCCCTGAGTTCTTCTTCCAGAAGGGACAACCTGGACAAACCTGGTCATTAGTCAGGACCCTTCAAGAGCTCAGCTGGCAGAGCAGAGGACTTTTCCCCTTTTCCTTCCTTAGGTTGCTGGTTCAACTCCTGCTTGATAGTGAACCATTGAGTCCTGCTTAGCAATATCTTAACTAATTAAGTATAATTCTTCCCTAGGGTCATAAGACACTCATTATGATTTACCTAACCAATCATACTCCACCACCTTAGATTGATGGGGACATCTAGCAATCACATTTCTTCAGCAGACAGAAACTGTCCAAACACAACAAGTTCTTTTGGAACAATGGCCGTTATTCCACAATAACAATGCAAGAGTCTACACAGCAATTCCACAACTATTTTGAAATAATTTCTGCCAGTCAACAGACGGCTTATTCCGACTTCTACCTCATCTTGAGATCTGCTCTGGTCCAACATGGGTAGCTATTTCAAAATAAGGCATCTGTAGATGCGCCTACTGTGACACTATTTGAACTAGCCTCCCTAGCTGGACATTCTAAGTTATTCTTCCTGGGGCTCTAAATCGAGATAGCTCCTCTACATTGTGGAGATGCAGAAGACTGTTCTGAGGTTTAGACCTACTGAATAGCTACAGGCCTTTTGAAATAAGCTATTTTGGAATAACTATTCCAGATGACAGCTTATTACAAAATAAATGGAAGGAAACCTCAGGGGTGTTTGTAGACCAAGGTTCATTCAAGTGGTTTTTTTGTGTGGAAGCCTGCAGCGGTCATCCTGAAAGACTGAGTATCCCAGGTGCCATGAGCACAGAACCCTTGTATGGGTTCCTTTGCTGTGACATGGATGGAATCTAGCTCAGGTTCAAATCTCAGTGGGACCTGCTGCATGGGAAGCTTGTTGTGAGGTGCTCCTCTGCCCTCATCACTGCATGGCTATCTACTTGGGGGAGCACTTGCCCTGAGACTTGCACAAGAATGGGACATTCCTTGTGCAAAAACTAGCAGAGCATCTTCTCTGCATGCACATTCTAGCTCAGCTGGCAAGAAAATTGTGTTTGGCAAGTAAACCATTGGAAGGAGCTCTTTTTTTCCCTCCGCCTGACCTTAGCAGAGCAGGTCAATCACAGGTGCTTCCTAGGGTCCTGATGTTTTAACCCAAAAGAGATCCTGAGCACTGCAGTGGTGATGGTGACAAAAGATTGTGGGAAAACCCTATCCACCCTTACTGCAGTCTTGCTGGCAATGAATGTAAAATGGCAGTGCCTCCACAAAAGTTCTGGCTGGCCTTGAACACACAATAACAATGCAAGAGCCTCCAGGAATATACTCATTCCATTTTGAAATAAATCTGGATCTAATTCCAGAACAACTACAAATCATTTATATCAGAGAATAGAACACTTTAAAATAAACAATCTTTAGCTTAATTTGAATAAACAGGATTAACAGATTAGCTAGTTTGAACTAGCATTAACAAACACATATCAATAAGTTATTCTTCCTGGGGCTAGACAACAGTGACCCCACCCCAGGGTGCACACCCTTAGACTCAGTCCCAGGTTTCTCTGCAGTGTAGCGTGCTGATGTTGCAGCTGTAGCTATTTTGGAATAACTATTCCAGAACAGCTTATTCCAAAATAAATGTGCAGTGTAGATGTAGCAGAGAGATGAAGCAGCAGGAGGGAAGCCAGGAGTGCAGAGGCCAGCCTGAAAACTGAGTATGCCCAGTGCCCACTGCACAGACCCCTGTATGGGTCCCATAGTGTAAAGGGCAGGACTTTGAATTCTGCAATCTGAGTTCAAATCTCAGTGGGACCTGCTGGGGTGGAGCTTGTTGTTGTGAGGTTTTTCACACTGCATGGCTATGTCTATGTTGTAGGCTTTTGCACAAGAATGGCCATTCTTGTGCAAAAACTAGCGGAGCATCTACTCTGCATGCACATTCTTGTGCAAGAAAATGTACAGTAAACCATTAGAAAAGAGGGCTTCTTGTGCAAGAGTTATTCCTCTCCCCATAACAAATAAGCCCTCTTGCACAAGGAGGCAGTGTGCACAGGCAAGAGGGATTTCTTGCACAAGAAACCCCTATGGCTAAAATGGCCCTTTGAGCTTTATTGCACAAGAGAGCACGCATGGTGCCATGGATGCTCTTTATAAGGAGACATACCATCTCATAGAGATGGAAGGGACTTTGACAGATCAGCTAGTCCAGTCTCCTGCCCAGATGGCAAGGACAAGAACCATCACTGCTAGATTTGCTCCGTATCCCTAAATGGTCCCTCCAGGATTGAATTCACAAACCTTGCTTTAACAAGTCAATGCTCAAACCACTGAGCTATTCTTCCCTCTTTGACCAAAGCACATAGCAGTGTGGATGTGCTCTGCACAAGAACTCTTGCCGAAAACAGTTCTTGGACAAGAAGCCTGCAGTGTAGGTGGAGCCTAAAGTTTTTCATATTTTTTCTTTTAAAAATATTTCAAAGAGTTGTTCACTGTGTCCCAGGCCTGGAATAGTGCTGCAGCCGCCTCCCTCGCTACTGTCGCTGGCTCCATGTGGCCTGGCCTTCAGTCTGGGTGCTGGCAGGGGGGTGAGAGGTGGTAGTACCAATGGGTAACGGGTGCCAAGGCGCATACAGAGAAGCCAGCGCCTGCATCTCTGCAAGTGACCTCACTTTGCACACCTCAGCTTTTAGCAAACACTCTCCTCCTGTCTGCGCCTAACACCAGTGTCAGTGTTTGCTACTGAGTCCGTCTCGGAAAATGGCATTTCAGCGGGACCACAGTTAACATGCGAGGACAGCGACTACTCAGAACATCGTTAGTGTCAGACTTCCACGTACTTGGAATTCACACCCTTTCGCCGCCAATGCCCATTATTAGCCATCAGCATATGAGTGATGCTGTTATATAAATTTCCTTTCGGATGGTTGTAAGGCAGAGCGTTTTGACTTTCACGCCTTCTTCGCCAGTTTACAAAGTCAGTGTTGGTAACAAATCAAACGACCGCCGGTCGTTGCCACTGCAGCTTGCACAAGAATTGAAGAGGTCACATACCACATTTTCGCCACAGCAAGAAGAACGTCTACGGCAGTAACGCTTCCTGCGCAAGAAACTCGCCGTTCACCCATACGCCTTCAGCCAAGAGCTTCGCACGCTATGTTTGTTCTTCATGGGGAGAGAATACTTCGCGTTGAAGAAGCTCTTCCTTTCAGTTATTTTGCCATAAATTATTTCACGTTGAAGAACGCACCGCTAGTTACACGCCTCGCTCCTACAAGGCTCGCAGCAGACGTAGCTCCCGCGCCCAGAAGCTGGCTAGTTCACAGTTCGGTCGGAGCACTTTCGTTCATGGAGCAGGCGAGCCAAAGCGCAACATCGCCTGGCGGCTGGGAGGAGGCCTGTGCATCGAGAGCATTTCACATAGTCGCCACGACAGTGTTCAGCCCGGCCCGACGGTCATGTGGCAGAGTCACACCAGGCTGGGACGGGGTGGTTGCCGGCACGTGAGCAGTGGCAAAGGGTCAACGGAGTGGGTGACTTTGCCTCTGGCTCCCTGGGAGGAGTTTGTTCGCAGTTTCCACTCACCCTGAGCAAGCAGCGAGTGGGGGCCTGGCTTACACGTGAGCGATCACTGCACGGCCGGGAGCCTCCCAGACTGCTGGCAAGATTGCGCCAGCCTTCAATCCTTCTGAGCCGGGATCACCTGTGGGCTGAACCTCGCCAGTGCCTGCGTCTGAGCCACACCAACCACGATCAATAATAGCAACGGAAGTTTCAGAGTTATCAGGAATTTGGGGGAGCCAGTCATGGTGAAACAACCAGCCTCTCCCGTGAAACATTGCTGAGGCCTGCTCGCACAAGCAATGGCAAACGTAGCACAGGTCACAGACTTTTCGGCTGAAATGTAGGTGGTTGACTGGCTGTTGGTTTAAACGTCTCGCAGCCCGGAATTTCCGGCTCTCAGAGTCAGCGAACGATGGGCCGCACAGAAGTCGAATGTTACAGTCAGCCTCATTGCCACAGTGAGGGTCAGCAAAGCCAGCCAGAAGCCCCTGCAGATGGAAGTCTCAGAGAAATGGTGCTGAGCAAAGTGCTTTTGCTACCTGGGAGAAATGAGTGTCGCCTTCAGTCATCGCAGACATGTCAGAAAGTGATTTGAACTCATCGCCTTCCATTCAGTATCAGAACACTTCAATGGAAGAACTTTTACTGGCTTAGATCACTCCGGCCATCTTCGAACATTGGCGCTGTATTGGCGCAGCATACCAAAGAGCCAGAGATGAAGGGGCTCTTCAGCTTCCAATGCCGCCAGCACAGTTACGAGTTCATCTGCGATGAAGAAGTGAAGAGGAATGGCTGGTCGGGCAGAAGGAGGCTGGGGAGCCTTCGTGCCAGGAGCAAAATGCAAAGCCATCAGCGGCTCGGCGTTGTTGAGCCCCAGACAGGGGCGGGTCAGGTGACGCCAGCCTCCGGCTATCTCGCACAGTTACTTAGTGAATGCTGCTGGTTTTTGTGCCACAGTACGTTGTCGCCCAGATGTGAATCTGCTCGTAAGGCCGTTAATATATTAGCTGACGTCTTCAAAGCCCAGCCTCGCCCCTCTTCAACTGGTCAATACCGTACTTGTGCTCAGCATTACACACGCGCTTGTTGCTTACTGGCCTCAGCCTCTGCGGGTAGGTTGCCACCACTCGTGCGAGTTTCCTTTCGCAAACATGGCACCAACGGGGGACGCTCCTGAGATGTCGGCACAGTAGGCTTGACTGGCTGCTCGAGCTCGCAGCCACCTGGACTCACAGCAGCGATACTCTTTCCTTCAAAGCTCGAGCCAGGCGGGGAATCTTTCAGTTGCGGAGACCACCGATAAATCGGAAGTTGTGTTAGAACACAGAGTAGTGAAAAACAAAATAAAATCTCTTTACTGAACAGCTGACCATACTGTCAGCTTCGCTCCTCCGCATCGTAAAACACCTGTATGTGAGCCGTGTCATTAAGAGCATTTTGGCTTGCAGGCGTTGAAATGTCAGGGCTCAAATCTCAATAAGAGCCTGTAGCGTCGATTTGCAAGCAGCTTTTGAAGAACAGTCACCTCGAATGTGCCAGTCAGCCCACGACAGAGACGTGCCGCCAGGAAAGAAGTTCAAAGTCTAACACAGAGGTGGCTCGCATTCGGACACACAAGGCAGAGGCCTCTCTGAACTTGTTGGTTTACCCCGTCACAGCTGAGGCTCCCTCTGAAGTGATTGTACTCAGTATCTTTTGTGCTTGTTGTTACCCAGGTCGGGGGCCCAGATTCACAACATCACAGAATTTCACAGCTGACATAGCCCAGTGGCTCAACAGGCTGGTTTGCTGCAGACGCAGGCAGGTGACAGGCCTGGGCACCGGGATTGAGCTTGTCACTTTCCTCGGTTCTCGTGGGCAGCTGATGTTGGGGCTGTTAGTGTTCAAATCTCGCCACAGCGCAGTCACACACACCGAACAGGGCAACAAAGATACGCAGCCCCCGACACAGCTCATCAATCTCTTTCTGCTCTTCAGGTGTTGGGGCACCAGACCGTGTTCTGCCTGGCTGCTGGAAGCAGAAGGGGATGTGTTGAAGAACAGGTTTTCAAATGCAGTGTTACGTGTAAGCAGAAGATGCTGACAGCCTGTTCATCGCAGCGCGCTGTTCTTCCAGGGCGGCGACACGCCTTTCAGCAGGACTGGGCTCTTCCCGCACCACTTGGCTGAGATCAGAATCTTGTATTTTCAGTTCAATGCTTCTCAACTGAAGCACAACAATTGCCCGCCCTCACTTGCTTCACAAGGGGAGAGCGCATCCTTCTCCTATGAGGCCGCCCTCCGGCACTGCCTTGAAAGTTTGTGCTGCAGACATGCCGAGTTCACAACAGTCAAATGAATACTGCAGTGATTTGTCCTCGCCTCCAGAAGTTGAATCACCTCAGCAGAAAGAGGTGAAACAATCGTTATTTAAATTCGTTTCTAGATATTGTGGCGTTAATATAGAAATAAAGCAGAATTACTTCAGCATAAAAGTGTAAGAACTATTTTTCATGTAGGACAGAATCATAGCTGCTAAATAAGAGCGGATACCAGGTTTATAGTTCAAAGAACAGATCCATGCAAGATCAAGTGGTTAATGAATGTTGCAGTGTTAATGTTTTCTTATTTCTGATTTCTTCATATTAAATAAACACGTACATTACAATATCCTTTTTTTCTTTTTTCTCTACAACATTATAAAAACATCTAGCCAAGCTTCGTTGCCAGTGGCCCCTGCCGCAAAATGAGCTGTTTTGCCCTCAGCCTGACTCGCCATTGGCTCCCATTCCTGCCCCTTCCGAAGACTCAGTGAAGGCGTGGCTGCCAATGGCGCGAAGAAGATGGGCAGAGGAAGAAGATGGACGATGGGGCCGTGCTCTCACGAGATTTTCCACACATGGCTGGAGTGAGTTTCATAATGTGCGCTAATTATAGTCGGACAGGCATACTGCACTAATGATTGCTAACAACAGCTTAATAGATATTATAAAATGCTATAGAAGAAAAAATACTGGAAAAAGGGATAATTAACACGTACGTGACTTTTATTTACTATGAAATCAAATAAAAGAACATTAACACTGCAACATGTTCAGTAGCCACTTGGTACCTTACATGGATCTGTTCCTTTGAGGCATAAACAAAATTGTCCATCTTCTTGATTTAGCAACAAGCTATGGATGACTATACTGCTACATGAAAAGAAATATTCTTAATTTATGCTGGAAATGAAAGATTCTTACTTTTAGCCCATATTGCTCCCTTTATTATCTAGAAACAGGGTTTTAAATCTTTCAGTTGTTTCCATGTCACAAATCTTTCCTTCTTCAAAGCTGGGGCGGTTCAGCTCTGTGGGAGGCTGAGGGACGAAATCCTTCTGCAGATTTTATTCATTTATTTGTATTTGTGAACCTCAGCACTGTCTACACAGCACCCTAAACTCAAAGCAAGTGCCAGGCACTTGGGGAGGGGGCAGAAGGAGGCACCCCCCCCTCATAGGAAGAGTCTCTGGCTTCCTCCCGGCCAACCCAGATAGAGAAGTGGGGGCCCCAAAGCCAGGGGAGCAGGTGGCGAAGTTGCTCAGTTGGGAGCATTAGACTGAAAATCTAAAGGTTCCTGATCTCAGCCAAAGGGTGGTGCCCAATAGAACAGTCCCTGTAAGAAATGTGTCACTTTCACCCCTGGGAGGGCAGCGCACTGCGATGGAACAGGCTGTCAAGCCGCTTTGGCTCCTGCCATCTTCTGCTACATAGCACCACATTTTGGAAAAACCTGTTCTTCCAACACATCCCTTCTGCCTTGTAGATAGAGCATCTGCTGCAGTCTGGACATAGCCTCTGAAAGGAGCAGAAGGGGATTGATGGGGACGGCGCAGAGAGTATCTCAGGGGCTGCGTATCTTGTTGCCCTGGTTCGGTGTGGCCAAAACACAGAGCTCGCTGTGAGCAGGATTTGAACCTGCGCAGGGAAACCCTATTAGATTTCTAGTCCAACGCCTTAACCACTCGGCCACCACAGCTGGGAGCTTAACATCAATAACCTGCCCCCCAGGGCCAGGGGAAGTGGTAAACAATCCCAGTGCCCAGGCCTGACGTCACCTGCCACACAGAATTCACACAGCAAACCTGGCTCCCTGAGCACAAGGGGAGTTGGGGAGCCCGTTGCTGGGCCGTGGGGTGAAGCATCAAATCAGCCCCCTCCTGTGGGGCCTGTGAGTGTTGCTGAATCTGGGCCCCGGCTCCTGGGCAACAGCAAACAAAAGGTCTGGGGCCACATAGTCGCTCCCTTCAGAGGGGGCCCTGTTAGTCTGTAGCTGTGAAAGGTTAAAACCAACAAATGGTCCTAGAACCAGAGAATCCTGCCTTGAGGCTGTGTCAGATGCAGGCCACCTCTGTGTTGGGCAGACTTGCAGCTCCTGGGGGCAGCCCTGGGTCTTTTCCCTTGTCGTGGGCCCATTTGGCCACATTCAAGGGGTGGCCTGTTCTGTAAAAGCTGCCTGGAAATCAGAGAGCAGCTACAGTGACTCTGGTGGGATTTGAGCCCACAACCTTTGAACGACTGGCCTGACGCACACTGAGTACTACAGCTTAGAAGCCCAAAATGCTTTCTGTGGCCCCACAGGCCAATGAGCTCCACATCTCCTTGGGGTGTTTTGCAGTGCAGTTATTGCTGGGGTAGAAGGGAGGGCAGAGCTGGGCCAGCGCCTGGGTTGGCTGGGCCAAGTCAGGGAGGGTTTTGTTTTGTTTTTCCACTTCTCACCTGTGTTCAGCCCCCAACTGATTTCTCGGTGGGTCTGCATCCACCCAGCTGAGAAAAGGTTCCCACCCCTGAGCTGGACCCCAGAGCTCCAGGGAAGCCAGGAGAGCAGAGTATCAGCTGCCAGCCCAGAGTCCCAGGTGCTCTGAGAGCAGC
Source organism: Rafetus swinhoei (assembly GCA_019425775.1). Taxonomy (NCBI): domain Eukaryota; kingdom Metazoa; phylum Chordata; order Testudines; family Trionychidae; genus Rafetus; species Rafetus swinhoei. The sequence goes on along the minus strand of CM033444.1, from coordinate 31,509,954 downwards.
CTCCCCTTCAGGCCCCATGGTGCGTGCTCTGTGGCCAGCATCACAATCTGCCTGACAATCAGGGCCAATCCCCGAGTGGGGTCTCTGCCCATGGCCACACGAGGGCTCCTTTGGGGGGTGGGGCAGCACAACCTACCCCTTGGGGGGGCTGAGGCTGGCGGTGAGAGGGTTGCAATAAAACAGCATCTGTAAGAAAGCTACGTGTGGGGGATGCAGGCTGGGAGGCTCAGTGCAGTGTGTGGGGATGACGAAGAGGGCAGGGGGCTGGGGACGCAGAACCCGGGGGGCGGTGTGTGGATATGTGTCTATTTTGGGCAGGTTCCTCACTCCCACATCCCAGACACGTACTGTGGCACAAAGACCAGCAACGGTCCCTGCACAAAGTGTGTCACAGGGATAAGCGTTAGCCCCGGGAACAAGCATCACCCTGCAGAGGAGACACCCCTGGTCTGGAGCCAACAAGCCCAGGAGCCGCACAACTCAGGATCCCCAGGCGCACTGACACAGACTCCTGGCACAGGAGAATCCCAAGCCTCAGTTCTGCCGGCCAGCGGTTTCTTCCGCTTCTTGTCAGCTCCTGCAAAACACCCCACAAGGGTGAGTGGGGATAAACCCAGCTGTGCTGTAGAGCGGCTGTTAGATGGGGAAAGAGAGGGGCCCCTTCGTCCTCCCTGAGCAACACAGACATGTAAGAAAACTGCACTTGAAAGTACAAACATGAGTGTCAGGATGGCCGAGTGGTCTAAGGCGCCAGACTCAAAGTCCTGCCTTTTCTTCCATTGGGTGTTCTGGTCTCTGAATGGAGACGTGGGTTCAAATCCCACTCCTGACATGTCCTCCATTTGATAGCTAGAGACGTGACCTCATTTCCCCTGTCTCCCCTGCCATTGTAAAAGCACTTGCTCAGCATTTCTCTGAGGCTGCATCTACACAGCAGGGTTCCTTGGCAATAACAGCCATTATACTGCAATAACAATGGGAGCATCGACACAGCAATTCCATTATTCCGACTTCTGTAACGCTCCATCCAGACCACTGGTCTGAGGAGCCAGGAGGTTTCCAGGCTGCAGACAGACAAGCCCACAGGCACAAACAAAGCGAAGTCCCAGCCACTTCCTGCTCAGCCCAGCAGGGTCTCTGTGTGGCCCCCAGACCTTTTGTTTGCCGTTGCCCAGGTGCAGAGGCCCAGATTCAGCAACACTCACAGGAACCACAGGAGGGGGCTGATTTGATGCTTCACCCCACGGCCCAGCAACGAGCCCCCAAATTCCCCCCTGTGCTCTGAGAGCCCCGTTTGCTGTGTGAATTCTGTGGGGCAGGTTATGTCAGGCCTGGGCACAAGCAGGGTTCAGAACCAACCCACAGGTAAGTCCCCGCTCAAGGGGATTGAGCAATGTCCTTTGCCAGCAATGTAAGTCCAGCCATGTAAGTGTCCCACTCACGTGCCCAAACTATCTCCGAACCCCACTCACAGTTGCTGCCCTTGCTCAGGGCAGATAAGAGCTCACAGGTGGTTTTCAGAGCTCACCTCCCACTCTTGGGGGGGTGGGGATAGGAGGCATCTCACCCACTCCGTTGGCCACTTGCCACTGCTCCTACCAGCCGCCTGCCAGCCACTCCCTCCAGCCACCCCATCCATGCTGCTGTGGGTGCCAGTGTCTCACCACACGGTAAAATCAGACCAGAGACAGACACTGTCAGTAAACGCTTCTCTTGGAAATGCTCCTCCGGATGCTGGGCCTCCCTCCCAGCCCACCAGAGCCGTGGTGCCGCTGTCATACGCCTGCTCCATGGACATCTTCCCATTGCAGAAAGTGCCTGAGCCAGACTGTGACTAGCCAGCCCCTCTCTGGGCACCCAGGGCTACGTCTACACTGCAGGCTTCTTATGCAAAACTTGAGGAGCGTCTATAATAAACGTGCATTCTTGCGTAAGTGAATTTATGGCAAAATGTAGGAAAGGAGGGCTTCTTGCAAGAGTTGTTCCTCTCCCCATGAGGAATAAGCCCTCTTGTGCAAGAGCTCTTGTACAAGAAGGCAATATGGATGGGCAACAGGGTTTCTTGCACAAGAGAGCGTTCACACTGCCATGGACGTTCTTGCAAAAGTACATGGCAGTGTGGATGTGCTGTTGCACCTAACAGTTCTTGTGCAAGAAGCCTGCAGGGTAGATGTAGCCAGCGGGTGTTTGGGTTTGTTACCAGCACTGAGCTTTGTAGAACAGGGAACATTGTGAAAAGTCAAAACCTTCCTACCCTGGGTAGCCCTGGCCATCCAGAAAGAAAGGGAATTTCTGTCTCTTTAGCATCACTCATATGCCCCAGTGGCCTAATAGACAAGGCATTGGCTTCGGAAGCGAGGGATTGTGGATTCAAGTCCCATCTGGGTCTGACACTTGTGATGTTTCCTAGTGGAGTCGCTTTGGCTTCCTCTTTGCCATGTTAGCTGTGAGGGTCCCCTGGAATTGCCATTTTCCCTGAGACAGGACCCCTCAGTAGTAGACAGTGACACTGGTGTTAGGCGCAGACAGGAGGAGAGTGTTTCCTAAAAGCTGAGGTGTGCACAGTGAGGTCACTTGCAGAGATGCAGGTGCTGGCTTCTCTGCATGCACCTTGGCACCTGTTACCCATTGGTACCCACCACCTCTCACCCCCCTGCCTGCACCCAGACAGAAGGCCAGTGCACACGGAGCCAGCGACCGTAGCGAGGAGGCGGCTGCAGCACACCCAGGCCTGGGGCACATTGAACAACTGTTTGAAATATTTTAAAACAAAAATATGAAAAACTTTAGGCTCCATCTACACTGCAGGCTTCTTGCCCAAGAACTGTTTTGGGCAAGAGTTCTTGTGCAAGAGCACATCCACACGGCCATGTGCTTTGGTACAAGAGGGAGGGAGAGCTCAGTGGTTTGAGTATTAACTTGCTAAACCCAGGATTCTGAATTCAATCCTTGAGGGGCTATTTAGAGATCTGGGGCAAATCTGTCAGGGAGGGTTCTTGTCCTTGCTATGAGGGCAGGGGGCTGGACTAGCTGACCTCTCAAAGTCCCTTCCAGCTCTATGAGATGGTTTATCTCCTCATAAGGTGCATCTACAGCAGCATAGATGCTGTCTTGTGCAAGAAAGCTCTAATGGCCATTTTAGCCTTAGGGGTTTCTGGTGCAAGAAATCCCTCTTGCCTGTGCACGCTGCCTTCTTGTGCAAGAGGGCTTATTCGTTATGGGGAGAGGAATAAATCTTGCACAAGAAGCCCTCTTTTCCAATGGTTTACTGTAAATTTTTTTGCACAAGAATGCACATGCAGGGTAGACACTACACTAGTTTTTGCACAAGAACTGCCGTTCTTGTGCAAAAAGCCTGCAGCATAGCCATGCAGTGTGAAAAACCTCACAAGAATAAGCCCCAACCCAGCAGGTCCTACTGAGATTTGAACTCAAATTGCAGGATTCAAAGTCTTGAGGGTTGCACCTTACACCATGGAACCTAGACAGTGGAGTGTGTGTAGCCATATGGAATATTGAGTTTGCAGGCTGGCCTCTCGACTCCTGGCTTTCCTCCTGCTGCTTCATCTCTCTGGCTACGACTACACGGCACATTTATTTTGGAATAAGCTGTTCTTGAATAGTTATTCCAAAATAGTTTATTTCAAACTAGCACGTCTACACTGCAGGGAAACCTCAGAATAGGCCGAGGCAGGCTCCCCAATGTAGATGAGCTATCTCGATTTAAAGCCCCAGGAAGAATGGCCCCGGGGAGGGGCTATTTCAAAGTAGCAGCAGTGGCGCAGCTACACAGGCCTTTTTTAAAAATAGCTAATTTGGAATAGGCATTATTCTTCGTAGAATGAGGTTTGCAGAAGTCGGAATAAGCCGTCTGTTTCTTCAGAATTATTTCAAAATAACGGAATTGCTGTGTAGACACTTGCATTGTTGTTGTGGAATAACGGCCATTGTTCCAAAAGAACTTTTGTGTGTGGACAGAACCTGCGCAGCCCAAGAAATGTGATTGGCAGCTTGTACCCACAATCTTTCTGTCAATTGCAGTGGAGGGCTCTGAAGACATGGACCCAAGGCAACCACCTTGGTTGCCTTCTGTTAAGGCCAGGCTGGAGGGGAAACAATCGCTCCTTCGAGCCGCAGTTGAACCAGCAACCTAAAGATCACTTGCCAAGCACACGCTATAGTCCACCGCTCTGCCAGCTAAGCTATTGAAGGGTACCTGACTAATGCTGGTTTGTCCAGGTTGTCCCTTCTACAAGTCTCGGGGCACGTGCTTCCCCAAGTATATGGCATTGCTGATGAGGGGCAGAGGAGCACAGGGGCTGTCACAGGTACTTCACATGCAGACGGACCCCTTGAGTGAAACCTGAGCTAGATCCATCCATGTCACGGCAAAAGGAAGAAAGTTGGGTTCTTCTCATTTGTCTTCTAAGTTTCAGAGTCTCTAGGGGTGCGGTAGGGGCAGGTCCACAAAAAAACAAACCACTTGAATGAACCTCGGTCTAGAAACACACAGAAACACCCCCTGAGGGTTTCCTTGCCTCTACTTAAATGTTGACAAAAACTTTGTTGCTAACTGCTTGGCCAACTCTGATTGCTGTGAGGTTAAGAAATTCTCTCTCGTTAATTCTGTGCCCTCAGAAAGGGAGCAAATTGAAGAAGGCCGGGTCCCCTCCTGGGGACTCCAACCCAAACCCTAGGACCAAGGGATTTACAAGCCAGATGATCAATGTTTGCTGCACTTCTCCTTCCCCTCAACTATGCCAAACCTCAAAGGCAACGCTACAGCCCCAGCGGCTGGGGGAAATGTGCATGTTAGAGCCTCTGCCCACTGAGCTGTAGCTTTCTGTGTCCGGGGAGCCTGACACTGCCAGGGCTGGAGGGAAACGGGGAATGGCTGCACTTTGGGAGTCAAAGATGTTGTCTGGGACCATACAATAGAACAGTTTCACCAAAATTCCTGGAGAGGGCACCAGGGCTCAGTTGGCTAAAGCACCTGCCTAATAAACAGGAGATCCTGGGTTCAACTCCCAGTGGTGCCTTTTGATACCCTTTTTACCACATTTTCCCAGGTCCTTCTGGGACACAGAAGAGGCCTCCCCTGTCCACCCATGAAACTGCTGGTTCAGGAAAAGGCTGATTGGGGAGGAGTGTTGGAAAGAAGGAAACCACAAAGTGAGAAGCACCTCACCTGATTGGGGAGGTGTTAACCAAAAGGCTGGAGTGGTTGCACAGGCCACTGTGACTGGCAAGGCTGTGGGAGAGTTTGAAGTCCCTGGATTTCATACCGGAGCTCTGCTTTAAGCTGCAGGATCTGACTCCAGAGGCTTCTCTTAAATGCAACAGAGTTTGAGCTGCTTGCAGCTCTGCCTTTGGGAGAGGGAGTTTGTACTAGAAAGAGGCAGGCTGGGTGACTAAGAACAAGAGGCTGGGCATTCCCGTCATTGAAGTGTTGTTAGATCATCCTGAGAACGTTGCCCGGTACGCCACTTAAAAGATGGGGCGGCAGGGAAGAGAAGGAATGAGACTGGCAGGGGGGCTGAAGCAGCAGGGTTGGAGTGACCAGGCCAGCTGTGCCGGGGGCAGGAATGTCTCCGCCTTGTTCTCACAACTATTCTGGAGGACACTTGGGTGGTGTTCGACTCGCCAAGGTCCAGCCAGGGGAGCAGACAGCGGAATCTCTCTTTAAGGGGCCCGAAGGGGCCCGAAGGTGCCTCCACACCAATGCGGGCCCTGCTGAGCCTGCCTGGGAAATGTTCCTTGGTTTAGGGATGCCCTGTGTAGGGCTTCATCAGCCCAGGAAGCAAAGGGCAGGCGCACCGCCCACGATGCACAGGTGCAGATCCACGTCTCCAGCCATGAGAGTACGGCCAGGGTAAAGTGCTGGGAGGCGTCTTCTGGTAGAGCCTGGAGCTACAAAATACGCCAGCCTCACGCGCCTTTGCCGAGAATGGACCCACATCCTCGAGGGGACAGAAAGTGGCCTGAGAAGAGCTAGTGTAGCTGAGCAAAAACAGCAGCTGTGTGTCTTGCTGGTGGTCTAGTGGTTAGGGCTCTACAGGATCATTGCTGTGATGTGGGTTTGATTCCCAGTCAGGGAAACTAACCTCATCTGTATTAATAAAATCTGCCAAAACTTTGCCCTTTTCCATCACAGGGAGGGCCAGTGGGTTGAGAAAAGGGAGGGGCTGGGGTGCCAGAGGCAGGCTCTGACTGGGAGACACTCCCAGCAGCCAAGCACATTTCTCAGGCACCTCTTTCCCTGCGTAGGCAGTACAGGTCATACACCTGGGTGAATAAGAGCTTGTGTGGACTGGCCAGGGCTTCAAGCAGGCAGCTCCCATTGGCCACAAGCAAGCTTGGAGCAGGGACCAGGCATGAAGCCTTTTCCTCTACAGCTGAGACACACAAAGGGCCCAGCAGCCCCTTCTCTCAGCTGTGTGTGGGGGCAGGGCAAGCAGGGAATCTGCGTGAGGCTTCATGCTGCCATGTTGGGTGGCTTCATGGGCTGGATCCAGCCCGCTGGCCTGTATTGCCCAGGCCTGGCGTAGAGGAACCTTGGCTCTGGGCTGTGAGGAGGCGCTGTGGAAAGGCCAGTCTTGCCTTCCTGGGCAGGGCATGACGACGTCCATTTTGTGCCGCACGACTGCCAAACATCCCAGACAGAGAATTACAGGCCAGAAAAAGTTAGACAAAGTAGCTCAGTTTGGAGAGTATTAGCCTTAAAGTCTAAAGTCCTGTGGTTCAATCCCAGGCTTTGGCATGCCAACATGTGGCAGGATCTATCTGCTACTCCTGTGTTTGATTCTTACCTTCCCCTCTTCTGGCCACAGCTTGGCATTGACAAATCAAAATCATCTCATTAGCCCTCCCCGACTTCTTCCTGTGAGTTGCTGCCTCCTTGACTACTGCCCTCCCAGTGCTGGTCCTAGATATGGAACAGGGCTATGGGCTGATGGGGATGTGTTTGGATAATCTCATGTGACCTTACCTGGGGCCAGCCAGCTAAGCAGGAGGGACATGGCAATGTTTCTCCTTCCTCTGCAGGAGAGGGAGAGCTCATTCCCTGAGCCCACATACAGATGGGGCAGGGTCTGAGAGGTGATGCAGCTGAATGGAAAAAGCAAGGTTGATCAGCTATCAGCTACCAGCTGAGACCCTCAAGCACAGAGCCGTGTGATGGTCCCATAGTGTAAGGAAGGGGTCAGGAGTTTGAATCTTACAAGCTGAGTTCAAATCTCAGTGGACCTGCTGGGAATTGTTGGTTTGTGTAAATCCTTGAGAATTGATCTTCTTGCCCCTCTGGCTCAATTCTACTTTGTGCTTCTTCACTTTCTCAATGTAAGGACTTTGGAGAAAACTCTTAAACATTTGCTCCAGTGGTGCAATGGGTCAGTGCACAGTATTTATAAAGCAGTGAGTGTAGGAGACATGCTGAGATTGTGAGTTCAAACCTCACCTGAAGTAGTGGTTTTCAGTCCCTACTGGGCTGCCCTTTCCAGTGATTGCTGTGGGAGCTGGGATTCCAGCTCAGAGGCTGTCAGTCAAAATTCCCCCTTCATTATGGCCTCATCAGACTGAATGGTGGGTGGCCAGGATGGAAGGTCCTTCTTGCTCCCAGGATCTTGTTGGTCGGTCTTGTTGCCCATCTTCTCTCCCCCGCCCCCAACCAATCAGCAGTTGCTGTCCCTTTCAGCCATTGGGTCAGCTCAGGGAGGGAGGCAGGAAATGGGGCAAAGGAGCCAGACAAGCTGAGGGAGGCGGGGACATTCTGATCTCTGCATCTCCCCTATGTGAGGGTTTGGCTACACGTCATTCCTCTTTCCAGACAGAAATGCAAATTCCGGTCAGTGACATTGCAAATGAAGCGGAGATTTGCATAATTATGTCTGGCTGCTATTTCGAAATTTGCTATTTTGAGCTAACAGGCGCTGTCTAGACACAGTTCTTTGGAAAGAAAACCCTTCTTTCAAAATCACCCTTACTCCTTATGAAATGAGGTTTAAGGGTTAGTTCTGACGAAGGGTTTTCTCCCGAAATAAGCGTATCTCAACAGCGTTTTGTATTTCAAAATAAAGTATTTCGAAATAGCACCGATCTGCAAATACGCAAATGAAGTGCAGGATATTTAAATCCCAGCTTCATTTCCAATTTTGAGTGTCTACCTTTGCATCCCTCGCAGGTTCTCTGTGCACAGACACTCCCAGGGAATCACAAGGGCACTTGGCACTGGCTCTCCAGTCCCAGCAATTGCAGTCAGAGCCCTGCCTTGCCAGTGCCAGTCACAGCAGCCTCTGCACCTGCTCCAGGCTTGTGGTTTCCATCTTCTCAACACTCCTCCCCAATCAGCCTTTTCCTGAACCAGCAGTTCCATGGGTGACCAGGGGAGGCCTCTTCTGTGTCCCAGAAGGGGACAGGAAAACATGAGCAAAGGCTACAGCAAGGCACCACTAGAATTTGAACCCAGGATCCCCTGCTTATAAGGCAGGCCCTTTAGCCAGCTAAGCCATGGTGCCTTTCTGCCTACATCACCAATATAGAGCTTTTCCAGGATAACTTTTGTATCTGGGAAAAACTCTGCCCCGTCCATGGAACGGGTCAATTTTTTGAGATCAGTTTCCAAAAAAGTGGGCGTGTTCTTTTGGAAGCCCTGTATTCCTCATTTTAGTAGGAATAAGGACTCTTCTGAAAGAGGAAGTTTTCCCCACATTTGGTCCTGTGTAGATGGGCCAAAAGTCAGAAAAGCTTCTTCGGGAAAAAAAAAATGTCTTGAAAACTGTTCTAATTGATGGTCCCAGACAACACATTTGAATTCCAAAGTGCAGCCATTCCCCGTTCCCCTCCAGCCTTAGTGGGGTGTCAAGGCCTGTGCAGCCCAAGAAGTGTGGTTAGTAGCTCACACCCACAATCTTTTTGTCAATTGCAGTGCAACCTAATGGTCACTTACCAAGCACGCACTACAGTCCACCACTCTACCAGCTGAGCTATCGAAGGGTGCCTGAGTGCTGCCGGTTTGTCCATGTTGGCCCATCTACAAGTGTCAGGGCATGTGCTCCCCCAAGTGAGTGGCATCGCAGAAGAACCCAGGAGCACAGGGGTGCTTCCCATGCAGAAGGACCCCTGAGCTAGATCCATTCACGTCACAGCAAAAGAAAAATAGCTGGGTTCTTCTCATGGGTCTTTTTTTGTTTCAATGTCTCTAGGGGTGCAAGGAGGGGCAGATCCAAAAGAACCAAACCGGTTGAGTGCATCTTGGTCCAACCTCTCACTTGTGCTGCTCGCTCTCCCAGACTGTTCCTATGCCCAAGGCAATAGCTCCACACCCAATGGATGGGTTAGCAGAGGCCAGGGGACAGGCAGAGCCTGGCAGCTGCTGGGACTGGACCTGAGGGCATCAGGGGAAGCAGCGAGAAACACAAACTCAGCCCCCTGCATCTCTAGGCAGGCTGGTAGGTTTCATGGCTCCAGCTCTTCTGAGCCAGCCGGATGAGAGACCGAGCGCCAGTGGGCATTAGACACCCAGCAGAAGGCACAAAAATCTCTTCTCACCAGCCTGAGACAAGAAACCTAAAGCGGAGGGCTTTGCAACAAACAACCAGCCTAGGAAAATCCCACTGACAGTTGAACTCAGGTTGCAAAGTTCAGAGCCCTGAGTGCTGCCCCTTGCAGCATGGGACAAACAGCTGATGTTTTTGGTGGGCACCTGGGGCTCTCAGCTCTCAGGCTGCCTCTGCTCTCCCAGCTCGCTCCAGCTGCCCCATCCCAGCTGCTTGTTTATTTTTTGTTTTTACTTCAGTACCAGCTCTAGTAGAAGCCATGTGACACTCTCCCTTCCCCCATCACGGCATGGACAGGTCGCCGCCCCAACCAGACTCTGAAATGGCCCCCTGCATTTCCCCTGGCCCTATGGGGCTGGCAGGAAAGAGGCCCAGGGCCAGGCTAGAGCCAGGGGAAGCAGAAGGCAGGGAGATCCCCAGTCTACACAGCTCCTTTTTGTGCAAAATCTCTTGTGCAAAAACAGACCCCCAATTAATTATGCCAATGAGCATGGCAATATGCTAATCTGTGCTACATTTGCATGAGCTTTTGCGGAAGAGAGATGCAGTATGGAGATAGTCTAGGTGGTAGATAGCCGTGAAGTAACATAGACTCAGGAAAAATCCTGGGCTGCAATCCTTAGTTACACAAAATAAGAATAATTCACCAGCTCAGACGTGATTTCTAAACCCCCCAAACAAGGAAAATAATAAAACCTGATGGACTAGGGTAGTGGTCCCCAATGCGGTACCCGCAGGCGCCATGGCGCCTGCTAGGCCTTTTATGTGCGCCCGTGGAGCAATCTGGGCTGGCCCCGCTCCCGGGCGTGCAGCAGGTGCCAGCCCCAGGAGCATGGGCGGCCCCTGCCCCGGGTTTGCGGCACATGCCGGTGCCGGCCCCAGGCACACGGCACCTGGAAAGCCCCTGCCTGGGGTCGCGGCACATGCTGATGCCGGCCCTGGCTCCGGGGTCACGGCACAATCCGGTGCCGGCCCCGGGCGCGTGGCTCATGCTTGGCCCCGCCCCCAGGCATGTGGCCCATGAGCGGCCCCGCCCCTGGATGTGTGGTACGTGAGCGGCCCCACCCCCAGGCTCATGGCAGCCCCAAAACGTTGGGGACCACTGGACTAGGGAGACTTTTCCCTATCCACACATTGCAGGAAGTCCAATTCTCTGTAAGTCAAGACTGTGTGGCCTAATGGATAAGGCGTCTGACTTCGGATCAGAAGACTGAGGGTTCAAGTCCTTTCACAGTTGCATTTACCTTCCTTTGTCTGTGCTCATGGAGCCTGATGTTGCTGCCCTGGAAAGGTGGGATGTGACAATGTGGTTTTTCTATAACCCCATTGGAAGGCCTGTAGCTGTTCAGTAGCTCTAAACTAGGGGGGATATTGCGGGTCTGGGGGGTTACTGGCTTGTGAAAGCAGGGCTGGTGGTGCCAGGAGAGAAGAGGCATGCTGGCCTGCCCTGGGGGCGGGGAGAGAATCAGCCAGCAGGGAGTGGGACTGATCAGGGTGTGCACAGATCCTGAATAAAAATTGAAAAGCAGTGCCTTTTAAATATCCCCGCTGCTGACAGTGAGGTTTAAAGGCACTGCCATGTGTCAGAATGGAGAGAGCCTGGTGCATTCACCATCCGGAATGAGAATATGGATAAAAAAATTCCAAAGATGGTGTCGCCTTTCTGAAAATAAATGATCCCTTTTCCAGTACACGATGTGGTGGTGCAGGGTTTGGTTGGATTACTCTGGTTCTGCTGGCGGAAGCAGGGCTGGCTGGGGGGAGAGGGAGCAGTGGGGCTGGCCCGGAAAGATGTGGGGGGGAGAACTGATGGGAGGAAGCAGGGCTGGTGTGGGCAGCAGGGCTGGCGGGGGTAGATCAGGAGAGAAGTGGGGGAGAACCTCCAGGCCGACAGAGGGTGGGGGTGAGCGGGGATGTCCAGGGGGGAAGCAGGGGGAAGAGAATCGGCCGGCGGGGTGTGGGACTGATCCGGGCGCATGAAGATCCTGGGGCGCTGCCCGTCCCGTGCATGGTCCTGGTGAAGCACGAAGGAGTCTGGCCTCCTAGATTCCATTTTGCCACCCCCTCGAGTAGTATTGTTTGTCCATGTGATAGTCTGGTTTGGATCTGTTTCTGTCTGCTGTATAATTGATTTTGCTAGGTGTAAATCAGCTAAGGCGGTGGGGTTTGATTGGTTAGGTCATTCTGTTACAGTATGTTCTGATTGGTTAGTGAAATTATACAAAAATAATTGGTTAAGGTAGAACTAAGCAGTATTGAGTTTCTCTATATAAACTGGGGTCCCAGAAGGAGACCAGCAAGAAGAAGGAAAAGGGGAGAAGAGAAGAGGAAGGAAAAGGGAAAGGAAGACCAAGAAGGAGGAGAGAAGACCTTGAAGCAGAACTCACCTCCAAGGCAGCCTAAGAGCAGAACATCCAGGACTCCTCTGTACAGCTGTTGAAATGGTTTGCTGTGTGAATTCTATGGCAGGTGACCTTAGGCCAGTTATTATTTACTAGTTTCCCTGGCCTGCTACTGTGATGGCCGAGTGGTTAAGGCATTGGACTAGCAATCCAATAGGGTTTCCCTGTGCAGGTTCAAATCCTGCTCACAGTGAACCCTGTGTTTTGGACACACCCCTTTTGTTGTCTCCTTCAACAACCAAACTGAACCAATAGATCTTGTGCCCACCTGACTGTGGGCTAGTGCTGAGTGTGCCACAGAGCTTCCTGCAGGGCTATCCACATGGGAGGGGGAGGGGCAGTTTGAGTCACCCAGCTCTGCCCCTTCTGAAGGGCTTGTGGAAATGTCAGGTGCTCTCTTGGCAGTGAGGGAGAGGTGGGAAAGGGGCCCTGAGTGAACCTGTTGGGTCACAGCTGCTGTAACAATGAGGTAAGATGAATGAGTAGGCAGTGGTTGTGTGAAAACTGACACTGGTTTCTCTGACTGGGAATTGAACCCAGGCTTCTGAATTTTAACCACTAGACCATCAGGGACACATAAGCATGCCTCTTTCCTTACCTACATTAGCCTTTCACAGGCCACTTTCTGACCCCTTCAGGACGAGGGTCCATTTTCCATTGCCCAAAGGTGACAAGAACAGAAACCAAACAGAACATCAGAACAGCCAGACTGGGCCATGCCAGTTGTCCAACTAGCCCAGGATCCTGTCTCACGACAGCAGCCAATTTCATTGCCCAGTGGGAATCCTCAGGACAGACAATTGATAAGTGATCCCTCCTGTCGCCCATTCCTAGCTTATGGAATACACCAACCAGGGAAACCTTTCCTGTCCATCCTCGCTAAATGCCATTGATTGACCTTTCCTGCATTACATTATCCAGTTCTTTTTTTGGACCTTTTTGTAGATTTCACCTTCACAACATCCTCTGGCAATGAGTTCCACTGGGTGCAAAAATGCTTCCTTTAGGTTTATTTTTAACTTGGTTACTTACCAGTTTCATTCTGTCACCCGGGATCTTGAGTAGGAGAAAAAAAATTCTTATTTGCTCTCTGCACCCCTGTCATCATTACAGAAACCTCTGTCCCATCGCCCCTTAGTCGTCCCTTTCCCAAGCTGAGAAGAAGAAGTTCCATGAACTCCTGGGAGCCCCTGTTCCAAAGAAGAGGCATTTCCCGTGGAAAAGATGGCCAAGCCCAATCCCCCTACACGGAGCCCCAGAAAATACCAATGGACACTGGGCACTTGTAAAGCTCCCTCTCGGGCAGCGCTACGGAATGGATCCGGCTGGCCATCGGGCTGACTAACGCCATCAACAGACGAGTCCCCGTGAGACTTCTCAGCCCAAGTGCAGAGACTGTGGAGTCTCCCACTCCCAGCCCAGTGGCAGAGGGCAGCGCCCTCAGGAGGCGGGTCCCGAGGCAGCGGAGACCTTTGAAGGGAACGGAGACATAAGGTAAGAAGGAAGGAGAACAAGTCACCTCTTCCCAGGTGAGATGTGGTGGGAACTACCAGATGCGGTGCAAGCTGAGCTCCAAGAGCTGGTTCCTGCCTGGTGGCTCCTTGCAGGGCCTGGCTTGAGAAGCGCCAAGGAGTGCAGTGTGTGGCCAGGAGAAAGGGTGCAGAAGGACCGTGGATGAAGGAGCAGGGTGGGGTGTCTGGCAAGAATAGAGGAGCAGGAACAAGGGAGGGTGTCAAAGGAAGCTGAGGGTGCTGGGTGGGAAGAAAGTGAGGGGAATGGGATGGCTGGGGTCTGGGCATGAGGCGGGACGTTATGTAGCTTTGTGTCCCCTTGCAGCAAAGGTGACAGCCACACTGCCCCAAAGGTGCACAGCTGCAGTAGCGGCACTTCCAGGGTGGGCCCTGGACTGAGTGGCTGCAATGACCTGGTCCCACGTAAGGGACTGCTGAGAAGTCTCAGCCCCAACCCTGCCTCCTCCCATCTCAGCCTAACCTGTTTAGCTGCTTCCCACATGCTCCCAGCTTGTGGACACCCAGGGGAACCGCACTAAGAGAAGACTTTGTGTTTCTGCCTGGTTTTGAACCAGGGACCTTTTGCGTGTTAGGCAAATGTGATAACCACTACACCACAGAAACACACAGTAACATTGTCTTCTGCTGCACTTAAACTTGGGCAAATATTCGGTTGCTAACCCTTTGGCCAACAGAGATTGCTGCAGGGCAAAGGAATTCTCTGTTGTCAATGTTGTGCCCTCAGGAAGGGACCAAACTAAAGGAGGCCGGGCCCCCACCTGGGGACTCCAACATAAACCCTGAGACCAAGGGGTTTACAAGCCAGAAAATCAAAGTTTGCTGCGTTTCTCCCTCCCACAACCCAGCAGAACCTCAAAGGCAACTCCGCAGTCCCAGCGGCTGAGGGAGATGTGCATGTCAGAGCCTCTGCCCACTGAGCTGTAGGCTTCTGTGCCCAGGGAGCCAGACACCACCAGGGCGGGAACCAGAAGGGAAATGGGGAATGGCCGAACTTTGTGAGGCCATGGTGTTATCTGGGACCATACAGTAGAACAGTTTAGAGGTGGGTCTGAGTAGGGCACCATGGCTTGGTAGGCTAAAGCCTTGTGTAATCAACAGGGTATCCTGGGTTCAATTTCTGGAGTTGCCTTGTTGCCGCCTTTGCTCACATTCTCCTACACCCTTCTGGGACATGGAAGAGCTCTCCAGTCACCCATGGAACTGCAGGTTCAGGAAAAGGCTGATTGAAGAGGAGTGTTGGAAAGAAGGAAACCACAGGTGAGAAGCACCTGATGCCCACAGACCCTAACTCTCCAGGGCTGCAGGAGCTGCAGAGCTTGCTCCCTCAAGCTCTCTAGGTGCTGATCCCCTCTGGGAATCACAAGGGTGTGTGGTGCTGGCTCTCCTGTCCCAGCAATTGCAGTCAGAGCCCTGCCTTGCCAGTGCCCTTTGCACTTGCTCCAGGCTTGTGGTTTCCTTCTTTCTAATACCCCTCTTCAATCAGCCTTTTCCTGAACCAGCAGTTCCATGGGTGACTAGAGAGGCCTCTTCCATGTCCCAGAAGGGTGTAGGAGAATGCAAGCACAGGCTGCAATAAGGCACCACTGGGAATTGAATCCAGGATCTCCTGTTTATGAAGCAGGTGCTTTAGCCAGCTAAGCCATGGTGCCCTCCCCCAAAGCCTCTTTACAACGATTCTTTATGTTTCCAGACAACACCTTTGACTCCCAAAATGCAGCCATTCCCCACTTCTCTCCTGCCTTCCAGCCCTGGTGGGGTCTGGCTCCCTGGGCACAGAAAGCTACAGCTCCGTGGGCAGGGGGCTTTGGCCTCCTTGCCCATGGGATGCTGTTGCAGGAAGGGTGGGGCTCAAGTAGGGGTGGGGCTCAAGTGTTGACGAAGGGGAAGAGTATTTGGATGCAGACTGGTGAGGAGGCTTTCAAGTAGGTTTGACGGGGGCAGGTGCCCAAAGCCCACAGGTAGGTGAACAACATGGAAACCCGGGAGATGGGTTAGAAGTGGGAGAGAGCAGGGGCTGTAACAGCAGAGCTAAAGGAGGGACGCGGCACCACTGAGAAGTAAACTCTAATCTGTGTCTTAGACTCTGGTATAGACACACGGGAAGGATGGTTACAGCTGCCTCCCCAGGCAGAAGAGGTGCCTGAGGCTTTTTAAACCATTAACAAAATCATCCAAAGCGCAGCTGGTTTCACACACACTCAGCCTCACCCACAGCTCGGAGGCAGTTTGCAGAGAGCTGAAAAAAAACAGAAGAGGGGAAACTGCTGCCTGGCAGAACCAAGTTTTGGGATTCTTCTGTGTCCAGATGTGCTAAGCAGCTGGCAGCCAAGCTCCCAACTGCTGGTCTGTTCCAGCCTTCCCAGGCAGGCAAATCCCTCCGCTGGGTGTTACAGGCTGCACTTTGCCTGCTTGACTTTTAGCCAGGGAACTGCTCCCTGTGACGCAAACGGGACACCCCCCGCACTGCGGAAACCAGCCCGCTGCCTTATGAAAGAGGGAAGGAGGCCTTGGAAGCCCTTAGCCACTGGCTGGCTCTGCCTGTGGAAAAGAGAAAGCAGCAAACATCTATCACTGGAGAACATGGGTATCCATCCCACTGCCTCTCACATGCGAAGTGAGCACTCTACCACTTGAGCTAATTCCCCTGCCTGGGAAGAGTTTTCCTGCCCCACCCACCTTGTTCCAGAGCCCACAACATCCCTTCTGATAAACCCTCATATAAAACTCGGCAAATATCCAGAGAAGTTGCGGTTCCCTTTACAAGACTCTGCACAGCTCAGTTCCAATCAGCCGGTCTTCCCTAGAGCCCGGAACATCGACCGCGGCAGCGTCGCTCTTACGCCTAGTGTAGACACGGCCTTAGAGTGTCACTAAACTAGCCCCAGGACACATTCCTGGTTAGGACCAGTCACAGTCTGGGGTCAGTGAGGGTCTGTCCTATCTGAGATGTGTGTGACACAAAAGCCTCCTGTTCCCTGCCCAGTTCCCAACACTGGCTGCAGACACAGCGATATTTGGTGCCTTGGCTGCTGTCCCTGCTGGCAGGGAGCTGTCCCGCACCTGCAGTTCATCCACCTCCCGGAGAGGCAGCAGCTCTGTGAGGGGGAGAAGCTGGGGCATTTCCCTGCATGAGTGAAAACCATCACTGCCGGCCCGGGATGGGCCAGTGCGCTGGCATCCCTCATGTCTGGAGCATCCGCAAGGGAAAAGCTGAAACCACATCAGGAGATAAGGGGTCAGGGTCCCCCCTGGCAGGAGCTATAGGGAATGGGCTACCTCTACTTCTCCACAGCAGGAAATACTGGACCAGGGGTCCCTCCACCCCTCCCCAGGAGGAGCTATGGCACCAGGGGACCCTCCACCCCCCAGCAGGAGCCAATGGGTGCCATGGGGGCTCACACACAAACAGGGGCACACGCCCTCAATATTGGTGCCCAGGGCAAAACTCGCTCCGCTCCTGGAACTGGAACAGGAACAGTCACTAGCAGTGAGGCCCCTCCCTGGCAGCACCGTGTCTGTGAGATGGTTTCTTCTCGGCCTGGTACCTCCTGAATGCTGGGAGGAGCTGCCTGGTCCGAGGGGCTGCAGTTCCCTGGAGAGAGGGGCTGGCTACATCTACCCTGCAGACTTCTTGCTCAAGAACTGTTTTGTGCAAAGGTCTTGCACAACAGTGTGTCCACACTCCCATGTGCTTTTGCACAAGAGAAGTGCTTTTCTGTAAGCGCCCATGGCAGTGTGGACATTCTCCTGCGCAGGAAAGCTCTGATGGCCATTTTAGCCATAGAGCTTTCTTGAGCAAGAAACCCCTGTTGGCTCTCCACACTGCCTGCTTGTGGATGAGTTATTGCGCAAGAGGGCTTATTCCTCTTGGGGAGAGGAATAACTCTTGTGCAAGAAGCCCTGTTTTCTGATGCTGTACTATAAATTTAAATGTGCTAGAACGTGTGTGCAGTGTAGACGCTCTGCAAGTTTTTGCGCAAGAACATCTGCTCTTGCACAAAAAGCCTGCAGTGTAGACGTAGCCCTGGAATTTAGACATAGTCTGAGACAGACAAGGAAAGGAAGTGGCCAGAACCTCCCCCCGGCAGGCTGGTCCTCAACAGTATGGGTACGTCTACACAGCACCCTCACCTCCAAGTAACCTGTGCAGTGTGAGTGGGCTGCCCAGGGCCCCCGGGAAGGTCTGTGGGGAGTTTCCAAGACAACAACAACATTTCATAATCTACACTCATGTGAATGTGATTTATTTCTCCACTAACAAGTGTCTCTGAAGGGATGAGAAATGCAGGGCCCAGGTGCAGGGAGCCGAGTCACATTCTCCTGCCTGACAGTCTCAGTCCTGGCTGAAGCCTGGCTACAGAGAGAAGAGGCCAATGCAAACAGCCCCTGGTAGCGAGGGAGTCAGTATGTGGGTGGGTGGAGCTGGGGGCAGAGCTGGGCTCTAACTCACTAGGGGTGTGTTCCATAGCTCAAAATAAGCAAAGAAATTGTGTAGCTTATTTCGAGTCAATTTTGAAATAGGTTATTTTGTAATTTGGCACTGGCTACACAGCACTTATTTCCAAATAAATCGCTATTCCCCTCACTCCTCGCGCCATGAGGTTTGCAGGGACGTCGGAATAGCGAGCCCGTTATGGTTTGAAACAAGGGGCTTGCTCTTAAGATGTGTCTGTGTGATATGAGCACCACGTCCTAAACCTCTGAGCTAGCCGGCCCACGGGTGTCAGTCCCACAAGTGGCTCTTTCAGAAAGGAGCCTCAGGCCGCCACAGAGAGACGTTGTGGGGTCTGGAACGAGGTGGGTGGGGCAGAGGAAGTGCTCACGTGCAGGATTTAGCTCAAGTGAGAGCAGGCAGTGGAATCAATGGCCATGTTCTCCAACTGCAGCTTTGTCCTGGTTCCTAGTTTTCACTGTTGGGGGCTCAGTGACCCCTCTTCCTACTTGCTCTCCCAAAAGAGAAAGACCTGGCTCCCCTTTCTTTTCCCCCAGCAATTGCCATGCTGCAAAGCAGAGAGTGGCAATATCAACCCCAGCAGTCCATCAGGCTCTGTGGTGCAATGGAAAGCATGTTGGACTTCTAAGCTGTAATGGTTAATATGAGCCCAGCTAGACATTCAAAGGTTGTGGGTTCAAGTCCCACCAGAGTCACTTTAGCTGCTTCCTCATTTCCAGGAGGCAGCTTTTACAGACCAGTCAAACCTTAGGCTAACACTGGGGTGGGCTGGCATCCAGGCAATTCCCAGCAGACCCCAGTAAGGGTGGAGGGAAGGGCTGGTACGTGGGGGTTGGGACGGGGTTGTTCTGAGAGGCTGCAGGTGCTGATAGACCCTTTTGTCCCTCCATGTCTCCTACCAGTGCTGTGCAACACACAGGCTATGTCTACACTACAGTGTTCTTCTGGAAAAAGCTATGCAAATTGTGAAACCCAATTTGCATAACTTTTTCTGCTTCTTTTTTTGGAAGAGGCTTTTCTGACATTTGGCCTGTCTACACTGGGCCAAATTTGGGGGGAAAAAACCCTTTTTGGAACATCCCTTCTTCTTCATAAAATGAAGTTCACAGAGATGCCAAAAAGCATGTCTGCTCTTCCAAAAATTTTGTGGAAGAGCAGATGTGTTCTCTAGACTAAAGCGTTGTCTCTGTAGTGTAGACAGAGCCCTGATGTAGTATCTTATTTCAAGTTTAGGGTTCAGTGTAGACAGAGGGTTGACATATGGTAAACAATTTGAGCTACAGAAGTTGTCATTTTGATCTTATTTTGAAAAACGCTTTGGTGTTTACAGCACCAAATTTTGAAATAACCTGCTATTCCGAAATGTCCCTTATGCCTCGTGGAATGAGGTTTACAGGGATGTTGGAATAGCGAGCCCATTGTATTTCAAAATAATGGGACACTGTTAACATGCAGGATGGACATTAAAGATGCCTTCATGCCCCAAAAGATAGATATTACCGATGCCTTAGTACCCCAAAATAGCACTGTATAGTCAAGGTTGCCTTACAGGCCCACAGCAGGGGGCAGGTTTGATGCTGAATTTTCAGCCTTTTGCTCTTGGGATTCTCTGTTACTGTCTACAGCCACATGTAGGCCTGACCCTGCATCTCCAGAGCCCCAGCCCCTCACAGACTGCCAGACAAAGCTACCAGGGGCAGGTGTTTTCAGACTCACAGCAGGAGGCACAAATTCCTCTCTAGGGAACCTGCAGGAAAGGAAGCCAAAGAAGATGGATTTTGAGAGGTTTGTAGCAACCAGCCCAGCCACAGCAGATCTCATTGAGATTTAAACTCAGCTTGCAGGAATCAGAGTCCTGAGTGCTGCCCCTTACACCATGGGACCTACACAAGACACCCCTCACTCATCCGGGCCAAACTGGAGCCCTGGCCCATGCCCACTGGGACCAGCTTTGCTTGTTTCCTTCCACCCAGAGCCCCCTTCTTCTGGGATGCAAGGAGCCTCCTGAGATGCCCTGAGACAGGCAAAGGACTCTGCCTCCACTCAGCCAGCCCCACCACCAGCTTTGGCAGAAGAAAGGGGTGGGTGGGGGCTCTGCTCACTCTACTCAGTCTTACTCAGATGTTGAGCTTTTGTTCTGCCTCCTCAACTTGGCTTCCCTCCTCCACCCATTCCGCCTCACTTCCTCCTTGGGCAAGTCACACAAGGGAGGCAGCAGGAGGCCAGCCCCATACACCAACCTCCCAGGGCAGGAGGCCAAGCCACAAGCCCCCAACAGGTGCCTGGCCTGACCCATCTCCTTCCCCAGGCTGGCACCAAGGGGCATTATCAGCTGATGTCACCCCCCTCTTTCATGTGGGAGTTGGTCTTATCCCAGGCACAGGCCAGGTAGCAGGAGCTGCACTTACCCGGGCACCAAGGGGAGCTGCAATAAGGGAGGACACTGTGGCTATGTCTACACTTGAGGCTTCTTGCGCGAGTAATATGCAAATGAAGCTAAGCGTGGAATATTGCCAAGTCTCATTTGGGTACCTAATGAGCCACCATTTTTTTCAGAAGAGGCTCTTGCGCAAGAAGGAGCGTCTACACTGCCCCTTCTTGCACAAGAAAAACCCTCTTGCGCAATGCCGTTACACACATTACTTTTCAGGAAGAACGGCATTGTGCAAGAGGGTTTTTCTTGCGCAAGAAGGGAGATCATTTTCCAAAAAAGTGGGCATGTTTTTTCGGAAGGCCTGTATTCTTCATTTTATTAGGAATAAGGGCTCTTCCAAAGAGGAGGTTATCCCCATATTTGGGTCCGTGTAGATGGGCCAAATGTCGGAAAAGCCTCTTCTGAAAAAAAGAAGTGTCTCTAAAACTGTTCTAATTTATGGTTGCAGATAACATCTTTAAATTACAAAGTGCAGCCATTGCCTATTTCCCTCCAGCCTTCCAGGGTCTCAAGGCCTGTGCAGCCAAAGAAACATGATTGGCAGCTGGTATCCACAATCTTATTGTCAATTGAGTGCAGGGCTCTGAAAACATGGACTCAAGGGAACCAGCTTGTGCTAAGGGTGGGCTCTAGGGAAAAGACTCTCTTCTTCAAGCCAGAGTCAAATCAGCAACCTAAGGATAACTTACCAAGCACACACTACAGCTTTCCACACTACCAGCTGAGCTAGCAAAAGGTGTCTGAGAAATGTTGGTTTGTTGGGACTGGTCCTTCTACAACTGTCAGGGCACGCGCTACCCCAAGTGGACGGCATCATAGATGAGGGGCAGAGGAACCCAGAAGCACAGGGGTTGTCACAGGTACTTCTCATGCAGAAAGAACCCTGAGTGAAAACTGAGCTAGCTCACAAGGAAAGAAAGTTGGTTCTTCTCAGGTGTCTTTTTGTTCCAGTGTCTCTAGGGGAGCAGGTGGGGCAGATCCACAAAAACAAACCACTTGAGTGAACCTTGGTCCAGCCTCTCACTTGTGCCGCCGCTCTCCCCAGACAGTTCCTACGCCCAAGGCAATAGCTCCACAACCAAGGTGTGTTGAGTCGATTTACCTCAGCCTAGAGCCAGCGCAGGGAGTAGAACAGGTTTCTTTTCCTTTCTCAGAAGCAGGAACACACATTCTCTGAGGCCCAGTCCTGAGACTCCCTCCCTTTAGCGCCAGGGAGCACTAAGCAGAGTCTGGCAGCTGCAGGGAAGAGATGTGAGAACATCAGCGAGAAACACAAACGCAGCCCCCTGCATCTCTAGCCAGGCTGGTAGGTTCCATGGCCCCAGCACATCCCAGCCTCCTGCTGAGCCAGCCAGACAAGACTCCAAGTGCCACTGGGCATTAGACACCCACCAGGAGGCACAAAATTCTCTTCTCACCAGCCTGAGGACAAGGAAGCTAAAGCACATGGAATGGGAAGGTTTTGCAGCAACCAGACAATGAAGGTCCCACTGAAATTTAAACTCAGAGTGTAGGATTCAGAGTCCTGCATGCTGCCACTAAACCATGGGACCAACCACGGGCCTTAAAAGCAAAGAGGCCCAGGGCCAAACTGGAGTCAGGGGCAGCAGGAGGCAGGAAGAGCCCCAGTCTACACAGCACCGCTTTGTGCAAAAATGGACCCTAATTATTTATGCAAATAAAGCATGGCTATATGCTAATCATCACTTCATTTCCATACACTTTTGCGAAAGAGAGGTGCAGTATAGAGATAGCCTAGGTGGTAGATAGCCATGAAGTGACATAGACACAGGAAAAATCCCTGGGCTGCAATCCTTAGTTACACAAATTAAAAATAATTCACCAGTTCAGACATGATTTCAAAGCCCCCACACAAGGAAAATAATAAAACCTGATGGACGCTCTGGAGTACTCCCTACTTACACATGTCAAGCAGTCTGTCGCTAAGACTGCATAGCCTAATGGATAAAGCATCTAATTTTGCATCAGAAGATTGAGGGTCCGAGCCCCTTCGCAGTTGCGTTTAGTGTGCTTGGGGTCCTGCTACCTTATGCCTAGAAAGTTTCTCTGTAACAATATGCTTTTTCTGTAGCCCTCTTGCAAGGCCTGTAGCTATTTGGTGGGCCTAAACTAAAGCCTTCTTCTGTAGCCAGACTGAAGAGCGGCAGCAATGAGCTGTAAAGCATAGAGTCACTTTCCATCTAAATGACATTTAAATAGCATCACACTAGACCGTGAGAAGGGGGTCCGATCCTAATGACACCCACTGTCACCAAGTAAGAAACAGATCTCAGGATGGGCAGAGAAAACTTAGTTAACAGCATTTTGTCTGGCAAAAAACTGCTTATCGATAGTTGTGTTTGTGCAATCGGCATTCTATGATTATTGTCCTCACTTTCCTATTGTTTGTCTGTGTGATCGCTGTCTGGATTGTAACTGTTTCTGTCTGCTGTATAATTAATTTTGCTGGGGGAAAATCAATAAAGGTGGTGGAGTATGATTGGTTAGGTAAATCATAATAGCATATTATCTTTGGTTAGTAAAATCATATTAAAAGAATTGGTTAAGCAGGACTCAATTTTCACAATATAAACTGGGGTCCAAGGAGGAGACCACAAAAAAGAAGGAAAAGAGGAAAAGAGAAGAGGAAGAAGGAGGGAAAGGGAAAGGAAGGAAGAAGACCAAGAAGGAGGAGGGAATACCTGGAAGCAGAACTCACCTCTAAGCCAGCCTCAGACCAGAGCGCCCAGGATCCCTCTGCATGATGGTTGAAATGGTTTGCTGTGTGAATTCTGTGGGTCAGGTGATGTCAGGCCTGGGCACTCAGATTATTTACCAGTTTCCTGGCCTGCTGTAGTTTAGAGCTGTGGTGGTCGAGTGGTTAAGGCGGTGGGCTTGAAATCCAATAACGTTTCTCTGTGGAAGTTCAAATCCTGCTCACAGTAAAGCGTGTGTTTTGGCCACACCCCTTCCTAGGGCAACATGGTAACCAAACCCTGAGAAGAATGTGCCTGTCCCATCAGAAGGGAGAAGAGACACGTGGAGAAGGCAACAGAGGCTACAAAAGCAGGAGGGAACATGGATTCCAGGGTCCTGCCTAACAATAGCAAAACCAGTCTGCCTTTCAGCAGAGCCACCTCCCCATGGAAACAGCCAGGGGACCAAGTGCCTCCAGTGGCCCCTCCTCTCCCCAAAGCCAGCCCTGGTTGGGACAGAAAGATGCGGGCCCAGCAGCCTCCTTCACCTGGCAGAGGCAGAAGCGATGGAGACAGGGCCCAGGGTGCTGAGTTGTTCATGGGGGAACAGAGACTGGGCAGCACAAAAGGACACCCATGAATGTCAGTGAGAGGCAGAGGTGGCAAAGTGGCAGCAGCATATTTCACTGTAAGGGACCTACAGCTGGTGTCCTGTGCAACTGGGACACACTGCTCTCCTGCCTTCCCTCCATCAGCTTCATCTCAGGACTCTCTGTCCTGCCCCAGCTCTGCTGCTTTCAGGGCAAACCCCTTGTTAGGACCAGTCACAATCTGGAGGTCAGTGAGGGTCTGTCCTACTTGAGGTGTGTGGGCTACAAAAGCCTCTTGTGCCCTTCTCAGCTCCTAACAGTGCAATGTTGGGGAGTATAGCTCAGTGGTAGAGTGTTTAAGTGCAAATTATATGATCCTTGGTTCAAACCCAACTGACTATTCAATGGAAACATTTATTTCTCCAATTCCATTACATTCTATGCTTCTATTTTTTGGATTCTTTAAATGAATACGAATCCTTACTGCTGTCCTGTGCCAATGCACATAAACCAGGCAAACCTGTCCCTCAGCTGGAGCCAGCTCAAACCCGCTGGCCTGGTTTCTGTTTCCATCCGTTCAACAAGGGTGTGATTTGAAAGCCCAATGGCAGGTCCTTGGTCTCCATGGGCTGTGCTGTGCAGAAGAACAAGAACCACACCCAGCTGGGGAGGAACGGCCTAGTGTGTATTGCAATTGGTGGAGGAGATGCCCAAATCTACCGGAGATGGGCAGGAGCCTGTTACAAACATACGGTAAACACCGTTATCAGACTGCCTGGGGCACATTCCTACCTTCCTTTGTGCACACAACATACATGGGGCTCTAATTACTGGCCACCTGCCTTTCACACAGATCATTGATCCTTGTGACTTTCAGGTACATTCATATGGCAGCTGTTTAAACATAATGTGCTTCTATTGCATGATCAGCACCAGAATCTCCAGCTATGTCTACACTACAAATTTTCTCAGTAAAAAAGGTGCTAATGAGGGTCTCATTTGCATGAGTCATGATCTTATTTGCATATTTTCTAGCAAACTGATTTTGCGCTGGGGTTGTTGTGCAAAAACAAGCAGTATGGAAGTTTTCTTTTTGCACAAAACCCCCCTTTTTCTGCAAGATCAGGATACCTCTTTTTGGGGGGGCATAAGAATCTTGTGGAAAAAAGGAGGTTGTGTGCAAAAAGAAAACTTCCATACTGCTTGTTTTTGCACAACAATACCATTGGTAGAAAATATGCAAATGAGATGGTGACTCATGCAATTGAGTCCCTCATTAACATATTTTTTTTTAAGGAGAAAACTTCTAGTGTAGATGTAGCCTCTGTGAATTACCAGCAGTGGGGCTGTTAGTGTCGGCATCTAACTAATTGCAGCATTAGGCCATGTCTTCACTCAGGTGGAGATTGCTGCTGCAATCCATCTTCCAGAGCTTGATTTAGCAAGTCTAGCTAAGTCTCACTAAATCAAACCCCGGTACCTCCTGCTCTTTGCTACTATCCTACTCCCACTGTGAGGGCACCACCAAGTTCAACTAAAGGTAAAACCAACTCCAGATACATGTTGAAGAATGGTGGGAAGAAAAGACCCATTGACCTGCCAACAGGGCACCACTGGGAGTTGAACCTAGGATCTCTTACTTACTAGGCAGACGCTTTATCCAACTAAGCCATGCTGCCCTCCTTGAAAGCAGCCCTCAAACTGTTCTACTTTATGGTCCCAGACACCCCCTTACCATTCCAAAGTGCCTTAGAGTGTCACAAACCAGCCCCGGGACACATTCCTGGCTAGGACCAGTCACAGTCTGGGCTCAGTGAGGGTCCGTCCTACCTGAGATGTGTGTGACACAAAAGCCTCCTGTTCCCTGCCCAGTTCCCAACACTGGCTGCAGACCCAGTGATATTTGGTGCCTTGGCTGCTGTCCCTGCTGGCAGGGAGCTGTCCCGCACCTGCAGTTCATCCGCCTCCCGGAGAGGCAGCAGCTCTGTGAGGGGGAGAAGCCGGGCATTTCCCTGCATGTATTTAAACCATCATTGCCGGCCTGGCTGGGCCAGTGCGCTGGCATCTGTCATGTCTGGAGCATCCGCCAGGGAAAAACTGAAATCGCATCAGGAGATAAGGGGTCAGAGTCCCCCCTGGCAGGAGCTATAGGGAATGGGGTACCTCTACTTCTCCCCAGCAGGAAATACTGGACCAGGGGTCCCTCCACTCCTCCCCAGCAAGAGCTATGGGGCCAGGAGACCCTCCACCCCCCAGCAGGAGCCAATGGGTGCCATGGGGGCTCACAGACACACAGGTGCACACGCCCTCAATATCGGTGCCCAGGACAAAACTCGCTCCACTCCTGGAATGGGAACAGTCACTAGCAGTGAGGCCCCTCCCTGGCAGCACCGTGTCAGATGGTTTCTTCTCGGCCAGGTACCTCCTGTATGCTGGGAGCAGCTGCCTGGTCCGAGGGGCTGCAGTTCCCTGGAGAGGGGGGCTGGGGCCGGTGGCTGCAGGAAAACCCTTCTGCTGTGTCTGCGGCTGAGCTGCACAAAGGAAGATACAAGATCCCTGGTGGGGTCTTTGCCGGATGGACGTGCCTGAGGAAAGAAGCTGGAAGCGCAACAGGCGCACAAAAGGGGACAAGGGACAGTTTGAGTCACACACACGGCAGGGGGCACAGCTCAGCCAGGGACCTTATCCACTCACAGAGCTTCACAGCTTCTCCACCCCCCAAACCCCTCCAGGCAAACTGCCCCATGGGCTTCGCCAGCACCATGCTCAGGGCCTGGGGATTTTCTGTCAGTTTGCCAGACCAAGTAACTAGCTCCCCCACTGCTCTGGAGTCTCTGCCTCTCATGGGCCTTCTCATCCTCAGGCTCCGCTTTGTCTCCAGACAGACCCTGCTCTGCTACAGCCACCTCCCTCTGGCTGTCACTCCTGGGCCTTTTAGCAAAAAACAGACCCCTTCATTGTGACTTTGGATACTAGAGCTTTTAGCAACCAGATCTGCACCTAACACCAGTGTTCGCTAGGGAGAGGTCTGAACACTTTCAGTAGAGAAAGAGACAGCCACTGTGGAGTATCCTTGGCAGCTCTCTGAGAGCACAAAGTTTTTTTGTCAGTTAGAGCAAACTGTCACCCCACCTGGAACTTGAACTCACAACCCCTGGTTTAGAAAACCAGTGGTTTGCTCATTAGGCTACTGGTGCATAAAGAAAAGAGCACCAGAGACAGAAATTCACCCTTCTAAATGGCCCTTCTTCAACTTTTAGCTCCTGATTAAGCCCCTTTGAAGAAGCTAGATACACAGGAAGGGCTGATCGCACCCCTCTGAAAATCAGCTTTCCATAGGTGTCGGTAGCTGGCTCCGAGTCATGAGCCTTGACATCTCGTCTCCCTCCCGAAACGAAGGAAGTGTCTCATCAGGGAGCCGCACTGGCGCTCACACTGCTCCTGGGGAAGGGAGCGGGTCCCACGGTGACTGGGGCGGGGTGGGGAATGGCTGGTTGTTACTGAAGGGGAAGGATAAAATGCAGCCACATTGCCGAGGGAACGGGATGCCGGCCTGGTGATGCTGTGGGACGGCCCTGGGGGAGCTCTGCAATGTGACCCTGGCTCCCAAGGCAGCAAGTGCAGAATCCCCCCTCGATGAGCACAAGAGGCTTCGACCGGCCTGGTCTGAATCCAGCTGGACGGCCCCACTGCTGGAGTGTCAGAGCCAGACACTAGAGTTACAGGCACGTCTCTCACACCCAGAGAGGTCCTGTCACAAGCTCCCTGTCACTCCCATCATGCAACAGGGGCAGGTCCAGCCTGTTCTGTAAAAGCTGCTCTGGAAATCAGAGAGCAGCTGAAAGTGACTGTGATTCAAACCCACAACTGTTGAATGATTGGCCTAACTCACACCAAGCACCACTGCTTAGACACCCAACATGCTTTCTGTTATGCCACAGAGCCCCAAAGTTCAGCTAGCTCCTCATCCTCTCCCTCTGCTTTGCAGCAGGGCAATTGCTGGGGTAGGAGATATGGAAAAGCTGAACCAGAGGAACACATGCTCCCCCTCACACTCAGACCCCCCCATACCCAGCCCCCTGCCCAGAGTCTCAGCTGTGGCTTAAACCTGGTTCCAGAGAGAAGAGGCCAATGCAAACAGCCCCATGTCAGCGAAGGAGTCAGCACGTCAAGCTGGGGGCAGATCTTGGCTCTAACTCACTGAGTGACCTTGGCCTGTTCAGTGAATCTCTCCCTGGTTCTATGGCCGTGTCTGTACAGCAGGGACAGCAACACTCACAGCCCCACAGGAGGGCCCCTGGCCTAGCAATGTGGCCCCCTGAGCAGCCTCTGATGTTCCCTGCTTGAGCCCCAGAACCAGCCCTGAGTGAGGGGCAGGGAGAGCAGCTCACACATGCCAAGGGGGCCGGCCAGGGGCAGGACATGAGCCTGCAAGACAGCAGGGGGTGGGTGGAGCTGGGGGCAGAGCTGCGCTCTAACTCACTACGGTTGCTTCCCATAGCTCAGAATAAGCGATGCAATTGTGTAGCTTATTTCGAGTCAATTTTGAAATAGCTTATTTTGTAATTTGGCGCTGGCTACACAGCACTTAGTTCGAAATAAATCACTATTCCGAAACGCCCCTCCTGCCTAGTGCCATGAGGTTTGCAGGGACGTCGGAATAGCGAGCCCATTATGGTTTGAAATAAGGGGCTTCCTCTTAAGACGCGTCTGTGTGATACGAGCACCACATCCTAAACCTCCGAGCTAGCCGGCCCACAGGTGTCAGTCTCACAAGTGGCCCTTTCGGAAAGGAGCCTTGGGCATCCACAGGGACGTTGTGGGCTCTGGAACAAGGTGGATGAGGCAGGAGAACTTTTTGCAAGCAGGGAAATTAGATCAAGTGGTAGAGCGCTTGTTTAACATGCACGAGGCAGTGTGATCGATACCTCCAACTGCAGCTCAGTTCTTATCCCTTATTTTAAGTGTTAGGGTCTCAGTGGCCCCCTCCCTCTTCCTACCTGCTCTCCGAAAAGAGACAGACCTGGTTCCTTTTCTTCCCCCAACAATTGGCATGCTGCAAAGCAGAGAGGGAGATATCCAGCTCAACAAACCAGCAGGCTCTGTGGCGCAATGGACAGCATGTTGGACTTCTAAGCTATAGTGGTTAATGTGAGCCCAGCTAACCATTCAAAGGTTGTGGGCTCAAGTCCCATGAGTGTGTCTTTAGCTGCTTTCTCTTTTCCAGGGCACCTTTTACAGACCAGGCAATCCTTAGGCTGACACAGGGGTGGGCTTGAGTCCAGACAGTTCCCAGCAGACCCCAGGGAGGGTGGAGGGAAGGGCTGGTTGTTGGGGTTGCGGCTGGGGGTTGTTCTGAAAGGCTGCAGGTGCCGTTAGACCGTTTTGTCCCTCCCTGTCTCCTACTAGTGCTGAGCAACACTCAGGCTATGTCTACACTGCACTGCTCTTCTGGAAAAAGCTATGCAAATTTCAAAACCCAATTTGTGTAGCTTTTTCTGCTGCTTTTTTTGGAAGAGGCTTTTCCGACATTTGTCCTGTCGGAACAAGTCACACAAGGGAGGCAGCAGGCAGAGCCAGCCCAAAACACCAGCCTCCCAGGGCAGGGGAGGCCAAGCCACAAGCCTCCAGCAGCTGCCTGGCCTGATTCATCTCACTTTCCCCGGCTGGCACCAAGGGGCATTCTCAGCTGATGTCACCCCTCTCTGTCACATGGGAGTTGGGCTCATCAATAGGTTGGTCAGCAGCAGCTGCACTTACCTAGGCACGCAGGGAGCAGCAAAGAAGACCCTGTGTTTCTGCCTGGCTTTGAATCAGGAACTTTTTGCATGTTGAGCAACTGCAATAACCACTACACCACAGAAACAGAAACACACTTTGGTGCTGGTAGAACATGGCTGACTGTTCTGTTCCTAGCTCTTTCTAAAACCCAACCCCGCTCTGCAGGGGAGGGGAATGCACCTTGTGAACACTCCACCTCTTGTTCTCATGGAAGCCACTAACCCGAGCTGCCAGCTCCTCATTTCCTCACCAGCCCCTTGAGATTTGTAGCTCAAAGCTGGAGCTGCTGTGGAAGGAGGTGAAGCTACAGAAGCTGACAGGGGACAATCAGCAGGCGGAGGGTTATTTTTTCTCCTCCCTGGGCTGATGTGGCTAGAACTGAGAGGAAGAAAATCCTCTTCCCTTCTCCTCAGAAGATGGAAATTGCAGTTGGTTCTACTAAAGCTGGACCCCAGGACTAGACTTTTCTTTCTAAAACCCCAGTGAAAGCAAATTGCTTGTAGACTTAGAATGTGAGTTAACAAAGGGTATTGCCCAGCATAGCTTGAACCCATGACCCTGAGATTAAGAGTCTCATGCTCTACCAACTGAGCTAGCCAGGCTGTGTACAGTAAAGCTTTGCACACCCCATCACAGCACAGAACAAGCCAAGTGTTCTCAAGTGCCTGACTCAAGGCTCTTTCTTGCCCCTAATGGGGTTCTGGTCTGTGGGAGGTTGGAGCTCAAACCCCACTCCCAACACACCCACTTCTTTCCCCACAAGGAACGGCCCCATTTCCATCTCTCCAGCGACAGGAGAAGGGGCCGGTTTCAGGATTTCTTTAGCGCAGCAGCAAGGGGAGATGGAAGGAATTCAAACCCCTTTGCAAGCTTTGTTCTTCTGGCACCAAGTGTCACAGGAGGGGTGTGAGCTGGGGAGCCTGCCCCCCAGAAGGAGAATTTGGGTGCACCCAGCGGCAGCAAGAATTCAGGCCCTCAGGCCAGTGCATTGGGGACAACGTGTGAGCCCTTCCATGAGCATTTTCTGCTCCCATTGGGGAAGGAGGCTTGGCAGCACAAGCCTGCAGCCCACATCCCTTTCAGCCCCAGGTGCAGGAGGTAACAGAGAGGGGAGGAAAGTCCATGGCCAGATCCTCCTCCCACCAGGCTGGCCCTGCGCAGAGTCTGTGCATGATGGCGCCTCTCCAGCCGGATTCTGGCCTGTTCTTTGCAAAATGCTCAGCCTGTTTCATTTACTGCAGGAACGAGTGGGATCCATGCGCCCTGTTCCCCAGTGACAAGTGTGTGTCCTCTTGTCCCCTTTCCACAGACACAGCAGGCCAGGGGGCTATGCATCTCCAGTGGCCCCTTCCTATTTGACCTCCTATGAAGTCGTGGTGAAAGCGACTGGGCCCCAGCCCTCCTGGGCCTGGCTGGCAGAAGCACTGACTGGAGACAGATTGCAGGTGGAGCAGAATTAGCTTAACTGGAAAAGTGTAGCTGGCCCAGGGATCCGGCCCAAGAGCTGTCCTCATGTTTTTTGCTGTAAAACGTTGCTTCTTGGCTGTTTGGCTAAGATTGAGTGATTCCTGCTTCTCAGAGAGGACGAAAAGCAGTGAGAGGGAGACCTTGGCTGCAGGATCCACTTGTGCCCATTTTCCGGGGGTAAAGTAGAACCTTGCTAGGAAAAATTGCTGCTCTCTCCCCACATTGCATTGGCTGGGAACTAAAGCCAGATTAACTGGTTGGAAAGCAGCTATGTTCACCACTATACCACCAATGCATGCGGCTGTAGCTTGTGGGAAAATTAGGGAGGTGGGGAAGTGGCTGCTGTCTGCTCTGCATCACCCAGGGATCCGGCCCAAGAGCTGTCCTCATGTTTTTTGCCGGAAAGCATTGCTTCTCGGCCGTTTGGCTAAGCCTGAGCATTTCCTGCCTCTCAGAGAGCCATGTCACTGGCACAAGACCCCTCTGGCCTTCCAGGGACACATCCCAGGACCAAGCAAAGAGCAGCAAATGCCGGGCACTGTCATGGTCTGGGCCACAGATAAACTCCCTCTTGGAGCTGTGGTCAAAGGAGGAGTCTCTGCAGGCCCTGCAGTCCAGGCGGAGGAACATGGACATTTATGGCCAAGTGGCTGATGGCCTTGCAAAGAAAGGTCATCTCCGGCGCACCACAGACCAAGACAGAGCGAAGGCTAAGGAACCGCGGCAGGGTTATATCAGGGCCCATGAGGAACTGGACCAAATCCTGGGGGCTGGGGAACTGCTGTGTCCAAGGATAGTTGTGGAGTTTGTGAGGGAGACATCTGGGCAGCAGCAGCTGCAGCTTCAGGACGACAACACTGATGACCTGCAGCTCCAGGACGAGGAGGAGGATTCTAGCAGTGTCGTAACACTCACCCTGGAGCCAGTTCCCCGTCCTCCCCCCGCCATACGTGTGAGGTACCACCTGCTCCTGCAGACAGTGCTGCCAGGGGCTAAGTTCCCAACACTGGGCTGAAGTGTACAACCACTGTCGGGTGTAACTCAGTGGTAGTGTTTGAGTGCCAATTGTAGAGGTCCTTGGTTCAATGTCAAGTGCCCCTTAAAAAGTTGATTATCCTAAGTGAAACATTTGCACCTCCAGGTGAGTTAATCATAGATTTCTATTGAACAGGGATTCTTAAAATGTCAGCAAACCCTCATGTGTTCTTGTGCCAATGCACTTAACCAGGCAAACCAGTCCTCAACTGAAACCAGTTCAAACCTGCTGGGTGTCTGGTTTCTATTCCCATCAATTGAGCAAGGCTGAGATCTGAATGCCCATTGGCTGTTCTGTACAGAAGAACAAGAACCACGTCCAGCTGGAGAGGAATTGCTGTGATCAATCTTCTGGAACTTGATTCAGCCAGTCAAACTAAGACTCACTAAATCAAACCCAGAGGGCACCCCACCAGCATCCTGCTCTTTGCTCCCTTTGGCTTCCTGCTGCGGGGGCAAGGCCAAGCTCAACTGAAGGAAGCC
The DNA here is from genome assembly GCA_019425775.1 of Rafetus swinhoei. Lineage (NCBI taxonomy): Eukaryota > Metazoa > Chordata > Testudines > Trionychidae > Rafetus > Rafetus swinhoei. The sequence continues at coordinate 31,477,527 of CM033444.1, read as the reverse complement.
GACTCCAGGTACATATTGAGGGATGGTAGGAAAAGCAGACACATTGGTCAGGCACCGCTGGTTTCATACACACTCAGCCTCACCTACAGCTGGGAGGCAGTTTGCAGTGAGCTGAAAAGAAACCGGCCGTCAGAACCAAGGCTCAGGATATTTCTGGGTCCAGATGTGCAAACAGCTGGCAGCCAAGCTTGTTACCCTTGTTAGGGTGTGACCAAAACACAGACCTCACTGTGAGCAGGATTCAAGCCTACACAGGAAACACTTTTGGATTGCTAAGCTAACTGCTTAACCACTTGGCCATCATTACTGTAGGAAAGCCTTCTCCTGTACTTATATGTGAACAAAAATTTGTTACTTGCTCTTTGGCCAACTCAGATTGGCTACAGGGCAAGGAATTCTCTCTTAATTCTGTGCCCTCAGGAAGGACCAACCTAAAGGAGGCCAGGCCCCCACCTGGAGTCTCAACCCAAACCCTGACACCCAAGGGCTTACAATCCAGACGATTAGTGTTTGCTGCACTTTTCTCTCCCCAAGCAATGCTAAATCTCAAGGCCAACTCTACAGTCCCAGCGGCTGGGGAGATGTGCATGTCAGAGCCTCTGCCCACTGAGCTGTAGCCTTCTGTGCCCAGGGAGCCAGACACTGCCAGGACGGGAGGGAAATGGGGAATGGCTGCACTTTGGGAGTCAAAGGTGTTGTCTGGGACCATAGAATAGAACAGGTTTAGGCCCTGGCCTACAGAGGGCACCATGGCTTAGCTGGCTAAAGCACCTGTCTCGTAAACAGGAGATCCTGGGTTCAATTCCCAGTGGTGCCTTGCTGTGGCCTTTCCTCACATTTTCTTTGCCCTGGAGCAGGTGCAGAGGTGACTGGCACTGGCAAGCCAGGGCTCTGACTCCCACTGTAAATCCCTGGGTACCACACACTGGCCAGTGAGTCCTGCTCCATGGTCATCCCGGTGCTCTGGGTGCAAGAGACGTGCCTGTAACTCCCTGCTGGGAGCGTGGGCCCTGCCCTGCCTGGTGGGGGGAGGGGACAAACACAGGGCCAGTTGACAGGGGCTCTGACACTCCAGCATCGGGGTCGTCCAGCCAGTGAGATGGATTCAGACCAGGCCGGTCGGAGCTTCTCACGCTCGCCAAGGGGGATTCTGCACTTGCTGCCTTGGGAGCCAGGGTCACATTGCAGAGCTCCCCCCAGGGCCGTCTCACGGTGCCGCCAGCCCAGCCCCAGCCGCTCTCCCTGCCCTCGGAATGTGGCTGCATTTTATCCTTCCCCTTCAGTGACAACTGCCCATTCCCCGCCAGCCCCAGATCCTGTGGGACCCGCTCCCTTCCCCATGAGCAGTGAGCACCAGTGTGGCTCCCTGCTGAGGCTGCGGCTGTGGGAACAAGCCCCTGGCTTTGGGAGGGAGACGAGATGTCAATGTGTTGAGTTTCATCCATGGCTAGTGTGGGGTGACCCACACTCTGGGGGCAGCTGGAGGTGCCTCCTGAGAGCTGTTTTCAGAGGGGTGTGATCAGCCCTCCCTGTGTTTCTGGCTCCTTCCAAGGGCTTGAATCTGGCAGGGCTCTGAAGACATGGACCCAAGGTAACCACCTTGCTTGCTTTCTGCTAAGGCCACACTGGAGGGAAAAGAATGGCTCCTTCAAGCCGCAGTTGAACCAGTGACTTAAGGATCACTTGCCAAACACACACTACAGTCCTCTGCTCTGCCAGCTGAACTATTGAAAGGTGCCTGAGTAACCTTAGTTTGTCCAGGTTGTCCCTTCTGCAAGTCTCAGGGCAACTGCTCCCCCAAGTAGATGACATTGCTGATGAGGGGCAGAGAAGCACAGGGGCTGTCACAGGTACTTCACATGCAGACAGACCCCCCTGAGTGAAACCTGAGCTAGATCCATCCATGTCACAGCAAAAGGAAGAAAGCTGGGTTCTTCTCATGTGTCTTCTTTGTTCCAGAGTCTCTAGGGGTGTGACACACCCGAAACCTTTTCTGCTGCCCGTAATGTTTTCCTTTATTTAAAATGAAGTTTGATCAACTAACATGAGACAGTTCAAATGCTTAATCGTTTAATGATTTAAATTAAACTTCTCCCCAGCTGCAGCCCTAGCAAAATGGCTGGGGTGTAATTATGTCATTAGTGGCGAGTGTCCATTAGTAACCAAGAGTCCATGGAAAGGTTTGGGGAGGGCAGGGGCTCAGCAAAGGGGTGGGGTCTTGGGGAAGGGACAGGATAGATCCTGGCTTGCCTGACATTGAAAAGGTGACCTTGGGGCATGTGGCCTGAGTGACAGGGAGAGGGGAGCAGCTCACACATGCCAAGGGGCTGGCCAGGGGCAGGACATGAGCCTGCAAGGCAGCAGTGACATCACAATGAATTTTTTCAGCACCTTAGCTCATTGGTTGGGAGGCAGTGACCTCACAGAGGGTCCATGGCAACAGCCAGGCAGGACAGGCAGCAGGTCTAGGGCCATCTGGGGACATCTCAGAGACCCCCCCACCCATAGCCTGGCTGCCTGGAATCTCCTTTGTGAGGTTTCCCCTTGAGGGCAGAAGGGATTGAGGGTCCCATCTGGGAGTGTCTCTGTGGAGATTTCCCCTTTCCCCAGGCTGCAGTGGGAGGGGCTGGGGCAGGCAGGGTTACAGGAGGGGCTGGCACTGAACTGAAGAGAGATCTGGGAGAAGCAAGAGAAAGGGCTGCAAACATCCGATGAGAATGGGATTCGAACCCATGCGTGCAGAGCACAATGGATTAGCAGTCCATCGCCTTAACCACTCAGCCACCTCATCTGAGCTGTTAGGATTTCTTACCAATTACCCAAAGTCGTCACTGCCAGGAACTTTTGTGCCACTCAGGCTGGCCAGGGACACCCAGGGCTGGAAGGTTTTGGCTTTTCACAATGTTCCCTGGGCTGTTGTACAAAGCTCAGTGCTCGTAACAAACCCAAACACCCCCTGGCTACATCTACCCTGCAGGCTTCTTACACAAGAACTGTTTTGTGCAAGAGTTCTTGTGCAAAATGTCTTGTGCAAGAGCTCATCCACACTGCCATGTGCTTTTGCAAGAATGCCTGTGGCAGTGTGCACACTCTCTTGTGCAAGAAATCTCTGATGGCCATTTTAGCCATAGGGATTTCTTGCTGCCTGTTGCCCATTCATACTACCTTCTTGTGCAAGAGCTCTTGCACAAGAGGGTTTATTCCTCATGGGGAGAGGAATAACTCTTGCCCAAGAAGCCCTCTTTTCCTACGTTTTGCCATCAATTTAGTTGCTCAAGAATGCGCATGCAGTGTAGATGCTCCTCAAGTTTTTGCGCAAGAACGGCCATTCTTGAGCAAGAAGCCTGCAGTGTAGATGTAGTCCCTGGGTGCCCAGAGACAGGCTGTCTAGTCAAAGTCTGGCTCAGCGCGCTCTCTGTAATGGGAAGATGTCCACGGAGCAGGCAGATGGCAGTGGCACACGGCTCTGGTGGGCCCAGCATCCACAGGAGCATTTCCGATATGAGTGTTTACAGACAGTGTCCGTCTCTGGCACCCACAGCAGCATGTTTGGGGTGGCTGGAGGGAGTGGCTGGCGGCGGTCGGTAGGAGCAGTGGCAAGTGGCCAGCAGGTGCGTGATCCTCATTTGCATATCTAATGAGCCACCATTGTTGTGGAAGAGGCTCTTGTGCCAGAAGGAGCATCTACAGAGCCTCTTCTTGCGCAAGAAAAACCCTCTTGCGCAATGCCGCTACGTTACCCTCATTTGCATATTTCTGGCACAAGAACCTGCCAGCGTAGACATAGCCCAATTGTTTTCACTGTCAGGGGGCTCAATGGCCCCTCCCTCTTCCTACTTGCTCTCCCAAAAGAGACAGACCTGGCTCCCCTTTCTTTTCCCCCAGCAATTGCCATGCTGCAAAGCAGATATCAGAGGCAGTGAAACCAGCATTCTCTGTGGTGCAATGGAAAGCATGTTGGACTTTTACGCTGTGGTGCACACTGTGACCTAGGTCAGTCATTCAAAGGTTGTGGGTTCAAATCCCCCCACAGTCACTTTAGCTGCTTCCTCATTTCCAGAGCAGCTTTTACAGAACAAGCAATCCTTAGGCTGACACCAGGATGGGCTTGGGTCCAGACAGTTCCCAGGAGACCCCAGCGAGGGTGAAGACAAGGGCTGCTCTGAAAGCCTGCAGTTGCCAACAGACCCTTTCGTCCCTCCATGTCTCCTACCAGTGCTGTGCATCACTCAAGCTATGTCTACACACACTGTTCTTCTGAAAAAGCTAGGCAAATTGTGAACCCTAGTTTGCATAGCTTTTTCTGGAAGAGGCTTTTCCAACATTTGGCCTGTTTACACTGGGCCAAAAGTGGGAAAAAACCTTTTTTTGGAACATCCCTTCTTCTTCATAAAATGAGGTTCACAGAGGCACCAAAAACGCATGTCTGCTCTTCCGAAAAAAATTCGGCAGATGTGTTCTCTGGACTAAAGGGTTGGCTCTGTAGTGTAGACAGAGCACTGATGTAACATCTTATTTCAAGTTTAGGTGCAGCATAGATAGAGAGGTTGACTCAGAGTCCTTAGTGCTGCCTCTTAGAGTATGGGACCTACACAAGACACCTGTGACTCAGCTGGGCCAAACTGGAGTCCTGGCCCAGGCCCACTGGGACCAACTTTGCTTGTTTTCCTTCCACCCAGAGCCCCTTCTTCTCCTGGGCTGCAAGGAGCCTCCCTGGGACGCCCTGAGACAGGCACAGGACTCTGCCTCCCCACAGCCAGCCCCACCCCACAGCCTTTTGCAGAACAAGGGGGGAGGGTTTCTGCTAACCCCACTGAGATGTTGAGCTTTTGTCCTGCCCCCCTCAGCTTGGCCTCCCTCCTCTGCCCCATTCCTGCCTCACTGCCTCCTTGGGCAAGTCACACAAGGGAAGCAGCAGGAGGAGCCTGCCCCATACACCTGCTTGGGAGGGCAGCAGAGGCTGAGACACAAGTGTCTATCAGGTGCCTAACCTGACCCATCTGGCATCCCCAGGATGGCACCAAGGGGCATTCTCAGCTGATGTCAACCCCTCTGTCACAGGGAGTTGGGTTTATCCCAGGCAGGAGGAGCTGCACTTACCCGGGCACCCAGGGGAGCAGACATAAGAGAAGACCCTATGTTTCTGCTTGGCTTTGAACCAGGGATCTTTTGCAGGTTAGGGAAACATCATAACCACTACACCACAGAAACACACTTCAGGGGATGGAACTTGGCTGACTGTTCTGTTCCTAGCTCTTTCCAACACCCTGCTCTGCAGGAGAGAATGCACCTTGTGAACACTCCACCTCTTGTTCTCATGGAAGCGACTAAACCGAGCTGCCAGCTCCTCATTTCCTCACCAGCCCCTTGACATTTTGTAGCTCAAAGCTGGAACTGCTGTGGAAGGAGGTGAAGCTACAGAAGCTGACTGGGGACAATCAGCAGGCGGAGGGTTATTTTTTCTCCTCCCTGGGCTGATGTGGCTAGAGCTGAGGAGAAGAAAATCCTCTTCCCTTCTCCTCAGAAGATGGAAATTGCAGTTGGTTCTCTCTCTGGTTCTACTAAAGCTGGACCCCAGGACTAGACTTTTTCTTTCTAAAATCCTGGTGAAAGCTGAGAGCCAATTGCTTGTAGGCTGAGAATGTGAGTTAAGGAAGGGCACCGCCCAGCATGGCGCTTGAACCCATGACCCTGAGATTAAGAGTCTCACGTTCTACCAGCTGAGCTAGCCAGGCTAGGTACAAAAGGTTTCCTAATATCCCATCACAGCATAACAGGAGCCAAGTGTTTTCCACTGCCTGACTCAAGGCTCTTTCTTGCCCCTAATGTGGGGTTCTGGTCTGTGGAGAGGTTTGAACTCAAACCCCACTCCCAACACACCCACTTCTTTCCCCACAAGGAAAGGCCCCATTTCCATCTCTCCAGGGACAGGAGAAGGGCTCCGGCCTGTTCTCTGCAAAATGCTCAGCCTGTTTCATTTTCTGCAGGAACGAGTGGGATCCATGCGCCCTGTTCCCCAGTGACAAGTGTGTGTCCTCTCCCCCCCTTTCCACAGACACAGCAGGCCAGGGGGCTATGAGCCTCTAGAGGCCCCTTCCTACTTGGCCTCCCACAAAGCTGGGGTGAAAAGCTGCTAGACCCCATCCCTCCTGGGCCAAGCCATGGCAGAGGTAGCAGGATTCACTCCCATCTTCTCCTGCCTATGCCCTGGTGCTGAGGGGCCAGGCCCTTTCCTGCTGCCCCAACACTTATTCCCACAATGCACTTTGTGCAGGGCCGTTGGTCTTTGTGCCAAGGTGCGTGGCTGGGAGCCAGGACTCAGGACCCTTCCCCAAATCCCCCCTCTGACCCGCTCACACTGTCTGGCTGCCTCCAGCACTGGCTGAGCTCAGGGGCCAGGTGGCTGACTTGCCCTGCAGCTGTGATGGCATCAGTCCCTTCCCGCCCACCTGCTCAGCCTGGAGATGGAGCTCCAGTGGCCTCAGACACCCAGCAAGAGGAACAAAACTCTCTTTGTTGAACCCCAGTGCATGGAAGCTGAAGCACCTGAATCTTGTAACAACCAGCTGAGCCCCAGCAGGTCCCACTGAGCTTTGAACTCCAATTGCAGGATTCAGAGTCTTGAGGGCTGCCCCTTACACCATGGGACCTGTGAAGTGGAGTGGGGACCTCTGACTCTCAGCTCTCAGGCTGGCCTCTGCTCTCCTGGCTTCCCTCCAGCTCCTTTATCTCTCAGGACTCTCTGTCCTGCCCCAGCTCTGCTGCTTTCAGGGCAAATTCCTTGTTAGGACCAGTCACAATCTGGGGGTCAGTGAGGGTCCCTCCCACCTGAGATGTGTGTTACACAAAAGCCTCGTTTCCTGCTCAGTTCCCAAAGCTGGATGCAAACACGTGGTTGCTATGGGGGTGTAACAAGTGCCCCCTTAGAAAGCTCATCAATTTAAATGAAACTTTTACATCTCCAGGTGTGTCACACTTTGGATTTCTATTGAACAGGGATTCTTAAAATGACCACAAACCCCTAACGTGCTCTAGTGCCAATGCACATAAACCAGACAAACCTGTCCCTCACCTGGAACCAATTCAAACCCGCTCTGTGTGTGTGTCTGGTTTCTGTTTCCATCCATTCAACAAGGGTGTGATCTGATCTGGATGCCCATTGGCTCGTCCTTACTCTCCTTTGGCTGTGTCCTGCAGAAGAACAAGGACCACGTCCAGCTGGGGATGAATGGTCACAATCCATCTTACACCGTTTGATTTAGCAAGTCCAACTAAGACTCACTAAATCAAACCCAGAGGCCACCCCCCACCAGCTTCCAGCACTTCTGCTCTTTGCCCCCTTTGACTTCCTGCTGTGGGGACATGGCCAACTCCAGCTACGTAGGGAGGGATGGCAGGAATAGCAGACACAGTGGCCAGGCACCACTGGGGGCTGCCTCCCTCATCTCCCCCATATCCAGCAGGTGCTTGGCCAGTTAGTCATGGGGCTGCTCTCTGGGACTTCTCTCCCAGCTCCTCCACCTGTTGCCATTGCCCATCCCAAGGGAGGGGGGACGAGAGTCACTCTCCACGGTTGCAGGAGCTGCAGAGGTTGCACTTGCAGGGTCTCTGGGCACTGACACCCCCCAGGGAATCACAAGGGCGTGTGGTGCTGGCTCTCCTGTCCCAGCAATTGCAGTCAGAGCCCTGCCTTGACAGTGCTAGTCACAGAAGCCTCTCAGGGTTTAGGTTGGAGTCCCCAAGTGGGGGCCCAGCCTCCTTCAGTTTGGTCCCTTCCTGAGGCCACAAAACTGACAACAGAGAATTCCTTTGCCCTGCAGCAATCTCTGTTGACCAAAGGGTTAGCAACCAAATATGTGCCCAAGTTTAAGTGCCACAGCAGCAAAAAGCAAAATGTGTGTTTCTGTGGTGTAGTGGTTATCACGTTTGCCTAACATGCAAAAGGTTCCTGCTTCAAAGCCAGGCAGAAACAGGTTGGCTGCGTCTAGAGTGGCAAATTTCACTGCAAAACTGCCAGCTGTCTACACTGGCTGTTGATTTTTGCAAAAAGCACTGACGATCTACTGTCCGAAATCAGTGCTTCTTGCGCAAATGCTTTGACGTTCCTGTTCGGGCAAAAGCCCTTTTCCGGAAATGTTTTTGCGCAAGAGTGCCAGTGTAGACAGCTAAAAAGTGTTTTGCGCAAAAAAATGGTGATCGGGGCTTTCTTGCACAAAACCGCATCTAGATTGGCATGGACGCTTTGTGGAAAATCATGCCAGTCTAGACGTAGCCAGTGTCTTCTCTTATTCCAGTTCCCCTTGATGCCCACAAAGCAGTTCCAGGGCCTGCCAGCTGGTGCAGGATTGGGCAGCATGTGTGCTGGCTTTCAGGAACACTTGGGAGACAGCTAAACAGGTTAGGCTGAGATTAGAGGAGGCAGGGCTGGGGCTGAGACTTCTCAGCGGTGCCTTGCCTGGGACCCGGTCGTTGCAGCCACAGAGACCAAGACCCACCCTGGAAGTGCCACTGCTTTAGCTGTGCACCTTCAGGGCAGTGTGGCTGTTGCCTTTGCTGGAAGGAGACACAAAGACACATCATGTTCTGCCTCATGCCCAGACCCCAGCCACCCCGTTCCCCTCACTTTCTTCCCACCCAGCACCCCCAGCTTCCTCTGACACCCTCCCTTGTTCCTGCTCCTTCATCCACATTCCTTCTGCACCCTTTCTCCTGGCCACACATGGCACCCCTTGTCGCTTCTCAAGCCAGGCCCTGCAAGGAGCCACCACGGCAGGAACCAGCCCTTGGAGCTCGGCTTGCACCGGATCTGGTAGTTTCCCACCACGTCTCACCTGAGAAGAGGTGACTTGTTCTTCCTTCTTACCTTATGTCTCCGTTCCCTTCAAAGGTCTCCGCTGCCTCGGGACCTGCCTCCTCAGGGCGCTGCCCCTCTGCCACTGGGCTGGGAGTGGGAGACTTGGGCTGAGAAGTCTCACGGGGACTCGTCTGTTGATGGCGTTAGTCAGCCCGATGGCCAGCTGGATCCATTCGGTGGCGCTGCGAGAGGGAGCTTTACAAGTGCCCAGTGTCCATTGGTATTTTCTGGGGCTCTGTGTAGGGGTTGGGCTTGGCCATCTTTTCCACGGAAATGCCTCTTCTTTGGAACAGCAGCTCCCAGGAGTTCATGGAACTTCTTCTCAGCTTGGGAAAGGGACGACTAAGGGCGATGGGACAGAGTTTTATGTAATGATGACAGGGTGCAGAAAGCAATAAGAATTTTTTCCCTACTCAAGATCCTTGGGTGACAGAATGAAACTGGTAAGTAACCAAATTAAAAATAAACCAAAAGGAAGCATTTTTGCGCCCAGTGGAACTCCTTGCCAGAGGACGTTGTGAAGGTGAAATCTACAAGAAGGTCCAAAAAAGAACTGGATAATTTAATGCAGGAAAGGTCAATCAATGGCATTTAACCAGGATAGACAGGGCAGGTGTCCCTAGCTGGTGTATTCTAGAAGCTGGGAATGGGCGACAGGAGGGATCACTTAACAATTGTCTGTCCTGAGGATTCCCACTGGGCAATGAAATTGTCTGCTGTCGTGAGCCAGGATCCTGGGCTAGTTGGACAACTGGCATGGCCCAGTCTGGCTGTTCTGTTCTGATGTTCTGTTTGGTTTCTGTTCTTGTTGCCTCTGGGCAATGGAAAATGGACCCCCATCCTGAAGGGGACAGAAAGTGGCCTATGAAAGGCTAGTATACGTGAGGAAAGATGTTTATTTATGTGTCCTTGATGGTCTAGTGGCTAAGCCTCAAGACTTTTACACCTGAGATCTTGGTTCAATTCCCAGTCAGGGAAATGAGCCTCAGATTTCACATGACAACTGCCTACTCATTCATCTTACCTCATTGTTACAGCAGCTGTGACCCAGAGAGGTTCACTCAGGGCCCCTTTCCCACCTCTCCTGACTGCCAGAGAGCACCTGCCATTTTCACAAGCCCTTCAGAAGGGGCTGAGCTGGGTGACTCAAACTGCCCCTCCCCTCTCCCATGGGGATGGGGCCTTGGCTGCTTCCCTGCTGACCTAACAAGAGAGCTCTTTGCCCCGCCTCCACGAACCTCCTCACAAAGCTGATTGGCTGGCTGAGAATGCCACTCAACGGCACAATCGCTTGGCTCCCTGGCATGCACTGAGTGATGGAGCAGATGGATGGGAGGTGTGGGTGGAGCAGGTCACCAGCTCAGTCCATGAGGGAGGCAGCCAGGCAGGAGTCAGAGCCGGGCAGGACCAGGGGATGGGAAAGGGGCGAGTCAGAGAACAGAGACAGGGGAGCAGTAAAGAACATCCACAAACCCAACCTAACTCCTTGGCCGGCTGCCATGCGAACCACGACTCCATTCGCCGCCAGCCCACAGCGCTTTCCCCACCCAGCCCCACAGCTGCTTAATGAGCCCTGCCCAGTTAGGGGCTCAGGACTCTGCCCATGGAGCTGCCATGTCCTCTCCAGAGCCCTTAGGCTGGCACCCCGGGAGGCCTGAGTCCAGACAGTGCCCAGCAGAACCCAGCGAGGGTGGAGGGAAGAGCTGGGACGTGGGGGTGGGGCTGGGTGCTGTCCTGAAAGGCTGCAGGCGCTGTTAGACCCTTTTGTCCTTCCCTGTCTCACCCCAGCGCTGAGCAACACTCAGTGTTGGTCTGAGCATCCGTCCTGCTCTGGACGTGTTTCTGTGGCAGGAACCTGCCCAGGTGGCTCTCGCAGTGAGGCCCCTCCCTGGCAGCACCGAGCAGTGAGAGCTGAGTGAAGGGGGAGGCAGGACCAGGGGGAGAAGGCTCCATTACTGTGTAAGAGGGAGGCTCCAAGGGGTCCAGGCCTGGTGGGTCATTTCCCCAGGTTACTGAGTGGGGGCTGGAGCCAGTTCTGTGTTGTCTCCTTCAACAACAAAACTGAGCCAATGAATTTTGCACCCACCTGACACTGTGCTGGGCGTGCCACAGAGCTTCCTGTAGCACTGCCCATGCAGAAGAGGGGAGGGCAGTTTGAGTCACCCAGCTCTGCCCCATTTGGAAAAGGCAAGTGTTGTTTTAGCAGTGAGGGAGAGATGGGAAGGAGCCTGGAGCGAACCTCTTGGGTCACAGCTGCTATAATATGTGACAATGATGACTAGGCAGTTGTCACGTGAAAGATGGGGTTGGTTTTATTGATTGGGAATTGATCCCAGGCCAGAGCAGTAAGAGGGCTGAATTCTAACCACTAGAGCACCAGGGACACATGAAAGCTGCATCTTTGCTCACCTACACTAGCCTTTCACAGGCCATTTTCCATCCACTTCAGGATGGGGGTCCATTCTCCCTTGTCCACAGGGGACAAGAACAGCCAAACAGAACATCAAAGCAGCCAGACTGGGCCATGCCAGTCGTCCAACTGCCCAGGATCCTGTCTCACGACAGTTGTCGAGGAACCCTCAGGACAGACAATTGTTAAGTGATCCCTCCCGTCACCCATTGCCAGCTTCTGGAATACACCAGCTAGGGACACCTCATCTCATTGGAGAACATGGGTATTGATCCCACTACTTCTCACATGCAAAGTGAGCACGCTACCACTTGGGCTAATTCCGCTGCTGTATTAGCATGGGCCTTCTCGGAGCCTCTTTCCTTCTCCACAGGGACGTCTGCCATCTAGGTCAGTTAGTCGTGGGAAAGGAAAGGAGAAGGCTCAAAAAGGCCTCAAGGGCAACTCTCAAGGAGACTCCCTGCAGCAAAGCCATGGGGGGTCTCTGAGAGGCCCCTGCCCTGCAGCCTGTCCCACCTGGCCATTGTCATGGACTCTCTGTGAGGTCATCACCTCCCAACCTCCATTAGCCAATAAGCTGAGGGGCTGCAAAGGCCCTTGTGATGTCACTGCCACACCCACCCCTGCCCTCCAGGGCTAATGTCCTGCCCCAGGCAGCCCCTTTGCATGGCTGAGCTGCTCCCAGGGTGAAAGTGACACATTTCTTACAGGTACTGTTCTGTTGGGCACCACCCCCTTGGGCGAGGAGGCTCAAGGCAGAAAGTTGAAGGGGGGGAGTTGTGATAGGAAAGTACCTGTAAGAAATTAAAATGTGGAGTGTGGGCAACTCAGGGCAGGGATTTGGGGAGTGTGTGAGAGTGGTGGGGCTCAGGGCAGGGGTGATGTGTGGAAGGGAGAGAAGTCAGGGCATAGGACTAGGGATATAGGGAGGCTTGGGTCTGGGACTGTGTGTGTGTTGAGGATCCCTCTGCTCTGGGCTCTCTAACACACAAGGGCTTTCTGCAGCGCTGGGGAGAGAAACCCTGAGCCAGTGACACGGACTGACCTGGGTGCAGGTGAACAAAGGGGGTTTCAAGTAAAGCTACATGTGAATGGATCCATCTAGCAACCCCAGCCACACACACAGGGGAGGACTTTAGCCAAGGAGTCAGCGACTCTGAGGAGGTTGGAAGCAAAGGGAGTTAATCAGATGGATGTGAGTTTCCAGTGCTGGGCTGTGGCCAAGATGGATGAGGATGTCACAGGGCACTAGCATGGCCAAGGGGAGCAGAGAGGGCCCTGCTGCACTGAGAGACATGGCAAAGCCTGGGATTGAACCAGGGACCTTTAAATGTTTCATCTAAGGCTCTTCACTGAGCTACCTATAAACCCATCTGTCTTATTATTAACTGTCCAGGATGTTTGGCAGCCGTGTCACAAACATGATGCCGTCGTGCACGGCCCAGGAAGGCGAGACTGGTGTTTCCTGCCACCTGCAGTTTGACTTGCTCCTTCCCCCCATTCCTGCCTTAGCTCCTTGGCTGACCCGGCAGCTGAAGTGGTCGGGGGCCCAGCAGCCTGGGCAGGAAGTCAGGTGGGCAGACCCTGGTGGCAAGAGTCTTGGTGCTACTTGTTTCCCTGCCACCCTCTGGTGCCCTCACTCCTCACCTGCAGCCCCTGTTACCTGCCTGGGTCCCTGTGCTGTGTCAGATGTTAAACCCTCCTGTTTCACACTGGCTGAGAGTGGCTCTGGGCTAGAGAACAGGGCTGTGTTATTCCCTATGGGAGTGGAAGCCCCAGAGCAGGGTGAGTGGACTCCCCAAGGGGCACACGGCAAGAGACAGGCGGCTGGTTTCTCAGGGAGGTCCCAGGAGGCAGAGGGGCACCTGTGACTCTCGGCTGGCAGCTGACACTCTGCTCCTTGCTTCCCTTCCGCTGCTTCACCTCTCAGGGCTTCTTTCTCCTTCCCTGTCCATAGCAGGCAGCTAAACAAAGGCAAGTCACCAAACCAGACACCCTGTGGCCAGCATAGCCTCTCAGGTGCCCCCGCCTGCCCTGTGCTGAGAGCCAGGCCCAAGCAGGAAAGAGGCAGGTGGACCCTCTTGGCACCAGGGTCTCACCACCCATCTTCTTCCCGCCATCGGCAGCCACAGCCCCTTTCAGCCACTGGGTCAGCCCAGGAAGGGGGCAGGAAATGGGGCCAAGTAGCGAGTTAGGGTGTGAGGGGCAGGCAAAGCTCATCTTGCCTTGCAGGGCCACCAGCAACAGCATCTCTTGTGCGCTGCTGGGAGTAAAGCCTCCTGAGAGGAGAAGTGGTGATGTCAGAGCAGCCCCATAGCTGCTGAAGTAGCTTAGTGGGAGTGCATTAGTGTGAGTTAAGGGCCCCTGATTCAATCCCAGTCCTTGGTGGAAATCTTTGCTCCTGTGGCTGAGCCCTTGTGTGGGTACGTCTACACTGGGTTCTTATTTCTAGCAAGTAGATGCAAAGTAGACACACCAGAGTTGCACATGAAGCAGGGATTTAAATAGTACACACTTCATTTGCATACTCTCACCCATGCGCTGTTTTGAAAGTGAAAGGCGTCTGGGGCTGCTGGATTAGTTCAAATCAAGCCCCTTGGTTCTATCTAACGTTACTGTCATTTTTGCCCTCTGTGCCTTCCCCCCAACACACACAATCCCCAACACACTCCTTCCCACTTTCCTCTCCCCTTCCCTGCTGGTAACACAAACAGGACTTTTCCTGTTGAAAGACAAACTCTCTGGTTGGGGAAAGTAGAACTGGAGAGGGGCTGGGGAAAGGACCTGGGAGGGGAGGAGGCTGGGAGGAAGGGCTAAGGCTGGCACCTTCCTCTGGTGATCCCACTGCCTCATGTCAGGGGCCTCAGCCACCCTGGGTGGCTCCAGAGGGAGAAGCTGGTTCAGGGAAACTTGAACTGCTGGGCCACTGAATCAGGCCACCAGCAGCAGCCCTCTGTGCAGGGCACACACGCTCCAGGCCTCCCGGTCATATTGAGTCTCCCTGTGTGGCTTGGGCTCCAGATCCTGTCCCCCAGGTGGTGTCTTGAGGTAGCCACTGCAGCAGCAGGAATTTGGCATCAGGTCCCCTAGGAAGTCAGGCCAAGGCCCTTTTAGCCACTGGGGCTGTGCAGGCTGGAGCCTCCCCCTACCAGATCTCTGCCCTGCTTCCTGCAAAGCTCACATTTTTGCTTGTTTCTGCTTCCCTGTCCAGCTAAAGGAAGGGAAGTTACCAAATCAAACACCCTCTGGCCAGCATGGGGCTTGAACCCATGACCTTGGCGTTATTAGCACCACGCTCTAACCAACTGAGCTAGCTGGCCTACAAAAGGCCAGTGCACCAGTGGCCCTTTCAAGAAAGGCGCCTCAGGCAGCTGCAGGGACATCTCTGAAGCTGCCAATGGCTCTTCTCTGACAGGGCCACTAGCGACTCACTGTGATGTGGGCTGGCTAGTCCAGCTGGTTTGAGGTTGATCAAGGTGACTGGCGGCCGGCAGACCCAGGGCAAAGAGGCAGCCGGAATCTCTTGCTGCCAGCACCTTGCCTCCCAGCTTCTTCCTGTCAGCAGCAGCCGCAGCCCTTTCAGCCACTGGGTCAGCCCAGGAAGGGAGGCAGGAATGGGGCCTCAGATTGCAGGATTCAGAGTCCTGAGCGCTGCCCTTGACACCATGGGACCTGAACCAACCACCCCTCACTCAACTGGGCCAAACTGGTGCCCCAGTTCATGCCCACTGGGACCTGCTTTCTTGTTTTCCTTAGAGCCAGAGCCCCTTCTTCTCCTGGGCTGCAAGGAGCATCAACCCTGGGACTCCTGAGACAGGCACAGGACTCTGCCTCCTCACAGCCAGCCGCACCCCATAGGCTTTGGCAGAACGGAGGGGAGGGGAGAGGCTCTGCTCACCTCACTGAATCCCACAGAGGCACTGAGCTTCTGCCCTCCCCCTCAGCTTGGCTTCCCTCCTCTGCCCCACTCCTGCCTCATGCCCTCCTTGGGCCAGTCAAACAAGGGAGGCAGCAAGAACAGCCAGCCCCATACGCCAGCCTCCAAGGGTAGGGAGGCCAAGCCACAAGTGCCAGGCAGGGCTATGGCCTGTTCTCTGCAAAGTGCTCAGCTGTTTCATTTTTGCAGGCCCATTGTATGTGTCCCTGGTGGCTTCATTTACAGTTTTCAATCTTTACATTTGCATCCCTTTTTGGAAAGAGGGTGCAGGTGTAAACATACCCTACGTAGCTAGAGTTGGCTTCCTTCAGTTGAGCCTGGTTATGTCCCTACTGCGGAACCCAAAGGGAGCAAAGAGCAGAAGTACTGGACGCTGGTGGGGTAACTTCTGAATTTGATTTAGTGAGTCTTAGTTGGACTTGCTAAATAAAACTCCGTAAGATTGATTGCGGCCATTCCTCCCCCGCTGGGTGTGATTCTTGTTCTTCTGCACAGCACAGCCCATGGAGACCAAGGACCTGCCAATGGGCATTCAGATCACACCCTTGTTGAATTGATGGGAATAGAAACCAGACACACAGCAGGTTTGAACTTGTTTCAGTTGAGAGATGGGTTTGCCTGGTTTACATGCATTGATGCAGGAACACGTTAGGGTTTGTAGTCATTTTAAGAATCCCTGTACAATAGAAATCCAAAATGTGACACACCTGGAGATGCAAAGATTTTAATGAATTTGATCAGTCTTTTAAGAGGGCTCTTGTAGTTGAACGAAGGACCACTTGAGCTGCAGTCAAACACTCTACCACTGAGCTACACCCCCATTTCCCTTATGGTGTCACCTCCAGTGTTGGGAAATTAGGCTCTGGCAGTACTGTCTGCAGGAGCAAGTGGTGCCTTGCACACATGGTGGGGGGAGGACGGCCCTCTATGGGGTCGGACATGTGTGGTGTCCCTCAACCTATGATCCGCATGATGCTTCATGATAGCGCATCATCCCCTGTGCTCCCGCCTGCCCTGTGTGTGTTGCAACCTCACAGCACTCACCTGATGTTCCCTCCTAGGTTCTCGAAGACGTTTGGGAGGCCTCTTGCATCTAGGGAACTGGTTCCAGGGTGAGGGTCACAACATTCCTGGAATCCTCCTCCTCATCCTGGAGCTGCTGGTCATCAGGGTTGTCATCCTGAAGCTGCGGCAAGAGCCATTCTTCCTGAAAAAATGAGGATGCGTGCACAAGAGGGGGTTTTGCGCAAAAGGAGCCATCTACGAAAGCCTCTTGTACAAAAACAGCTGCTAATTAATTATGCAAATGAAACAAAGCAATATTCTACTCCACACTTCATTTGCATAAGCTTTTGCAGAAGAAGGCTGCAGCATAGATGTAGCCTTAGTCTATAAAGTGCTACCAGACTGCTTGTGGTTGTTTTTCGTTTATCCTGTACAGCAGCGTGGCCAACCCATGGCTCATGAGAAAAGAAATCGCAGCTCCTGATGGAACCAGGTCAGAACCCAGAACTGCTCAGGTTAACCACACTCACAGTTGGGACGCTCTGAGCTACATCTATGCTCATGGCCCATGCTGTTCTGCTCACAGTGCACTGCATCATATCCTGCACATGCAGGCTGGGCTGCACACAGCATCCCAGTCTGCACATGCTAGCTGCTGGCTGCTGAGCACAGGCAGTGGCTCCGACAGCGGCTCTGGCAGTGGCGAGGGCTTCAGGCGTGGTGGCGGCTCTGGGACCTGAGTGTAAGGTTGTGAGGAGGTGGGTTAGAGCGGGGAGATGCCTGGCTCTGGAGAAGGGAGGGGATCAGGTGTGTGTGTGGGGTGCACATGGCATCCTGGATGCACGTGGTGGCAGTGGCAGTGGCTCTGGCTCCGGGACCCAAGCATAAGGTCAGGGGGGGTGGAGAGGAGTCGGTTAGAGCAGGGAGGGGAGGTGTCTGGCTCTGGGGAAGGGGAGGGGAGGGGGATTGGGTTGGGGGGATGTGCATGGCACCCTGGCCAGCTCATGTTCAAACCCGGCCACTCAGTGCACATGCCTCAGCACCTGGAGGAAGATGCGCAGCTGTAGTGGCAGCAGCTCCAGGACCTGAGAATTAGGTTACAGCCGAAGCGAGGGAACGGGGTTGCCTGGCTCTGGGGAAGGGGAGGGTGTATGGTGGGGGGTGTGCACATGGCGTCCCAGCCAGCATGTCTTAAGGCCGGCTGCTCAGTGCATGCGCCCCAGCACCTCGAAGGAGACACGCAGCTGTACTGGTGGCTAAGGCTCCAGGACCCGAGAATTACGTTAGAGCCGGGGAAGAGGGCAGGAGAATTGGGTTAGAGTGGTGGGGGGTACCTGGCTCTGGGGAAGGGGATTGAGTTAGAGCGGGGAGGGGGCTGTGCCTGGCTCTGAGAAAGGGGAGGGGATTGGATTAGAGCGGTGGGCCTGGTTCTAGGGGAAAGGAGAGGGATTGAGTTAAGAGCCGCGGTCACCAGCCTGTCAATCACGCAATCAACTTGTCAATTGCAGGGCATGACCAGTTGATTGCGAGGTGTTCCAGACCCTCTCATTCCCTCCCATGCCCAAAAGCCCACGCTGATGCTACCACCAGCGGCTTCCTGTGGCGTATGGGGAGAAGTCCACAGCTACAAACTAGGTCCTGTGTCTCAAGAAGAGCGTAGGCTGCTCTTCCCCTCCCCTAAACAGCTGGCACACTTCCTGAAATGACGTTGCTGTCATACTACGTGGACTTTTCCCCCTGTTGCCTGCCTGTGCAGGGGCCGGGGGAGGGGGAAGGAATAGGAATCCCAGGACTGCATGCCAGCTCCAACTTCTCAGGAAGCATACGGCTGTCATGGGAAACAGAGGCAGGGAGGCAGCAGGAAGGAAGATCCTGGCGGAGCAACAGACCGAGCATTTCAGGAAGTGCACCAGTTGTTTAGGAGAAGGGAACGGAGGAGGGGAGAGGAAGAACAGCCCATGTGCTTTACTGAGACTCTGGATCCCCAGGTATTGGCCCCAGCTGTCTCTGTCCCTTTCCCCTGGCCAGACCCCATCATACCATGCCCCAGTCCCCACCAGCCCTCCCCTAGTCCCCACCAGCATCCTGTCCCAGCTTCCTGCCACAGCACCCACAGCACCGTGCCCCAGCAACCTGTCCCCTGCCCCTACCAACACAGTTGGGGCTACATTAGTGAGGTTTAGGGTTTTTGGAGGGTGATTTTTGCATCTCACTTTTGTGGCCCTGACTGACTTTTCTGTGGGTCAGTGACCCTGACTCAAGAGAGGTTCCCGGCCCCTCATAAATAAAGACAACACTGAAACCTTTTGTGTTTGACATGTTTTATTTAAAAATGAAGCCCGGCCACCAAGCCCCATCTGGTCACAGCATCATAACACTCCTGCAACCTCCCAGATCCCAAACCTGATCCTCTCATACACTGGAAGCCCCCGTCCTGAGCCTCTAACATCCCCAAACTCCTGCACCCCACCTCCCCAATCTTCTGCCACAACACTCCTGCACCACCCACACACAGCAAACCTGTCCCCTGAGCCCATCATACTCCCAGCCTCCTTGCCCTGAGCCCCTCATACACCCTAGCCCAAACTCCTGCACCCTCACCGCCACAAGCCTGCAGTTTGCTCAGAAACCCAACCCTCCACCTGACCCCAACACACTCCAGCCTGGAGCACTCTCCCTGACCCAGAATCCTCTCTACTTCCTCCTGCACCCAAATTCCCTCCCAGAGCTTGCCCCTCTCACCCCTTCCCAGTGCTTTTGTGATGGCATGCCACAGGACAGCGTACCGGCACCTATTTTCTCCCAGCGCAGGTCTTTGGGGTCTTTTTTGCTCAACAATGCCCCACCACCATCACCTCTATTTTGGCTTTTTGTCTCTAATGGGTTGGTCACCCCTGCTGTACAGACTAATTCAGCTACCCCCTGAAGCTTCTGACATTTATAGGGTCTCTCTCTCTTGCTTGTGCATTTTCTGATGGCTTACAAGGTGTGTCCTCTCTTTGAACCTTTTCCACAGTCAAAGCACTTAAATGGTCTCTCTCCTGTGTGGGTTTTCTCATGCTTACTCAGGGCTGATTGAAAAGTGAAATCTTTTCCACACTCATTGCATTTATATGGTCTCTCTCCCGTGTGCACACTCTGATGGATAAAAGGTATGAACTCACACTGAAGCTTTTCCCACAATGGAAGCACTTATATGGTCTCTCTCCTGTGTGGGTTCTTTCATGTCTAATGAGGTCTGATCGTACAGTGAAACCTTTCCCACACTCATGGCATTTATATGGTCTCTCCCCCGTGTGGGTTCTCTCATGTCTACTGAGGGCGGATTGTACAGTGAAACCTTTCCCACACTCATGGCATTTATATGGTCTCTCCCCCGTGTGGGTTCTCTCATGTCTACTGAGGGCGGATTGTACAGTGAAACCTTTCCCACACTCATGGCATTTATATGGTGTCTCTCCCGTATGGGTTCTCTTATGTTTAATAAGATCTGATTGGGAAATGAAACATTTCCCACACTCATGGCATTTATATGGTCTCACTCTGATGTGGGTTCTCTCATGTCTATAGTGAGCTGATCTTCAGTGAATCCTTTCTCACATTCGTGGCATTTATATGGTCTCTCTCCTGTGTGGGTTCTCCTGTGGTTAATGAGATATGCGTGTACAGTGAAACCTTTCCCACACTCCTGGCATTTATATGGCCTCTCTCCCGTGTGCACTCTCTGATGGATAAAAAGGTTTGAACTGAATCGAAACTTTTCCCACAATGGAAACATTTATATGGTCTCTCTCCTGTGTGGGTTCTCTCATGCCTACTGAGGGTTGATCGTTCAGTGAAATCTTTCCACACTCAGGGCATTTATATGGTCTCTCCTGTGTGGATTCTCTGATGTACAATAAGGCTTGACTTCTGTTTGAAGCTTTTCCCACATTGCAAGCATCTATATGGTCTCTCTCCAATGTGGGTTTTCTGATGGCTACTAAGGTGTGATCTGAAAGTGAAACTTTTCCCACACTCAGAGCATTTAAGGGATTTCTCTCCCATGGGGGTAACCTCAGGTTCAATACGGGATGACAGATCAATCAAACTTTTTCCACACTCCAGGCATTTGCAGAGTCTCTCTCCTGGGTGCCCTCTCTGGGGCAGAATAAGGCCTGACTTCTCACTTAATATTTTCTCACAATCTGAGCATTCATCACAGCGTTTCTTTCCATTGTGATTTGTCTGCTGGGCTAAAATTTGCTTGGGATCCTTGGATCCTCCTCCACATTCAACGGATTCCTCTGCTTTCCTGTTCGGATTGTTCTCCAATTGCCTTTCTGCCTTGTGTTGATTTCCCCGCGGGTTTCCCTCTGTTCCACACACTGGGAAGAATCCCCTTCATCTCCTTCCAGAAACATTCCCTGTGATTTTATCGTGCCAGGACCATCCTGCTGTTGATTCTCATTGTTCTCCCTCACTGTCCTAGCACCTGCAAGGGGAGAGGGAATCGAGGCAGGACTCACTGTCTGTACTGGGGAGAAAGGACCCACAGGGGGAATGACAAAGACAGAAAGCACAAAACAATAATAGTTTGGGAAAGTGAGACATTGGATTCTGCTTCCACACCCCATCCAAACATCCCCAATGGAGCAAACATAGGGAGGAAACTCCTGACAGCTAACATGATGGTTGGGGAGCTGTGACAGGTGGTTGCCAGGATAACACCTGCAGCCCTACCTGGGAGACATGGTGCGGAAGTCAGGTCTCTCACTCACTGCTCATTTTGGGGAAACCCAGCTTCTTCCTGCACTCACCGGATAGTTTCTGGCTCAGTTGCCCTGACTCCTCAACTGCACCAGTTTGTCTCAGGAGCTGTGTTTCTTTGATGGGCTGGAGATTCAGGGTCCACGGCACTTCCTCTCCAGCCAGAGAATCAGGTCAGGTTTGAGAATGGAGAATCCTGCATAGGGGAGAAATCAGGCAAGGTGAAGACACACAGAATCTGGGTAGAGTATGTGTCACAAGGAAGATTCCCTATGCTCAAACCGAGTCTACAGAAAACTGTGGTAACTCAGACAACTTGAGAGCAACAGACTTGTCGGGCAGAATTGGGTGAGGACTGTGAGAGTTATGTTGCATGTGATTTCTACTGTACTATGGTAACCCTCTGTGTGCCTCAGTTTCCTGGGCACTGCATCTCTATCTAGATGGGGCTGACTCACTGTGGGAGGATGCCCAAGCCAGCATATTCACAACTGCCCAGGCTCACGGTAATCTGAGCCTGGGTGCGGGGTGTGACCAGATGACACCTTTGTGAAGCTAGAGAAAGGGTTGAGACAGGGCTGGCTGCAGCCAGGGATGAGCAGTGATGGCTGGAAGTGAGTTGCCCTTACTTGTGGTCAGAGATGAGGGGCAGGGTCTTTGGCTCTGGGCCCCCTTCTCCCTAACATGGATTGTACCGTCTGCTCTTGGGTCCTGTGCTAACAAGTCTGTTTTAGGGATGTTAAGAAGTGAGTATTTAACTTAGTGTAGTTGACAGAATTATCGAGAAATATCGAGTACACAATTAGTCAATAAGGGAAGATGCACTCAGTCCCAGCTCACATCGTGTTCAGGAGCTACCCCCGCTGCACTTTAAATGTAGTAGAAGTTGGGCTGAGCTGAGCTGAGCTTACTCAGTCCTGCCTTTTGCTGGGTCCAGCAGTGCTTCTCTGTGGGGCAGTCCCAGAGATCTGCCGAGGCAGAGATGTTTGAAGCAGCCTCCCTGGTACCCTCACCCACTCGGCTGCCTCTGACAGCACCGGCTCCTGCCCCTCCCCCCCTCGCTGCTTCCAAAACACAAGCCTAGACTTAATGGTAGTTAATTAGTTCAATACCCATTTACATCCCTAGACTATTCTATGCAGTATCTCTATGACCTAATGAACCTACTGTTCTGAGAATCACTCTGGCTGGGGGGAAGAGAGGGAAGGGGGCAGGCCCATTGACTCCCCACACTTCAATGACAGAGGATGCTGTCTTGCCTTCACTAGGAGTTGTAATGATCTGTGGGCTCTGAGGGGCTTGCTGACACACAAAGTTCTGGAGTTAAACTCCTGCATATTTCCAAGCCTGCAGAACCTAGAGCCCTCCCAACACATGGAACTAATCCAAGGAAGGCAGGTGAATGGTTTGTGAATGAGAAATAATGTAGGCTGGACAGTATCCTGGTTCTGGCCCCTGAAAGCTAGGGAGATGGGGTTGAATTAGCATGGCCCTTAAGAGTCTGACTCCCTTGTGCCCCAGAAGAGAGCATGGTGCTGAAAGCTGTTGGGATATGTAGGAATTAATAGGGGCCCAGGAAAGAATACAACAGTGGTAGGGGGCTGGCCAGAGTAGGCTGTGTCCTTTCTGATGTTATAAACTGGATCTTTCTTGCCGTTCTTGCAGCCTAGAAAAGACAGTTGTACTGAACAGTGTCTTGTTTTGTCTCTTGCTTATTTTTACTTACTCTCTAAAAATACCTTCAGGGTCACATCCTTTGTAACCTCTGTTACCTTCTGACATGGGAAGTCTGTAATGCAGAAAAGTGCTGATCTAACTGAAAATCCTGTAAACAGGAAGGGTATAATAATATAGATCACCTGCCTATTAATATTCATCATATGGGAGTTAACATTACTGAATAAGGTCTATGGGAAGTAGTGATAGACATGTGAATTAACATACTAAAATGCGTGTTGGGTGCCTGAGGGGAATGAGAATCTGCAATAAAGAGGTGTATACCTAATCCACTCCCGAGTATCCTGTTTCTTCTTTAACATCTGGCATTACAAACAGGATTATAGGGGACAGTCATGCCTGATCCCATCTTGACGGATTGCTTGGGTAAGTCTGCAACAACTGTTAGGAATTTTATCATAAAGTTAATGGGAAAACAGGGGGACCTTTTGAGTGTTCCTCTGGGGAATGTCAGGATTGGCAGGCCATTCAGGGATGGGTAGAATGCTCTTTCATTCAAAATTTCCCAGGAGAAGAAAGTGGCTGTGCTGATACAGGCTCTGCGTGAGGGCCTGGCAGGCTTGCAGGAGGAAGTTACTAACCTTAGAAGTAAAATAGAAATTATGCAGCAAATTGCTGAAGAAAAGCAGCACGCTGTTACCCATCAGTGTGTGTGGCAGCCAGAATGACCGAGAAGTGTATGGATTTTTAATCGCCTTAAGTCAGAGAATCTGCCTCTGAAGGGTCAAGCAGGCACATTAAAGAAAAATGCCTTTCCACTTCCCTCCCCCAACAGAGGTATACAAAAATAGGGCATTTAAAAATTTCTTCAGGGCCAGGAGAGGTGGAGGCTAGTTGAGAGGGCCATTCTCCTTGCTAAATGGGTATTGAAACAAGCCTGTGTCCATGGAAGGGTATCATTCAGCACAAGAAATACGACTAAGGCCCAGACAAGTTGGCACACAACAGGTAAACTTTAAAAACTGGCAGACAGGGGGAAGCATAGTGAGAGGAGTACGGAAAAGTGTACAAGCCCAGGGAATTCAGAGCCCTGTGAATGGTGGGAACTTGGTATGGTTATCGTGGGAGCTATTGGAAGTGTCATTTTGGGAGATAAAGCAAGCAATTTAAGGAAAAAGTGAGTGAGAAGTTAAGTCTGCAGAGTGTGGGGAGGAACTGAGCAGTTGAATGTTGTGTAAATGCTATTGAGTTAAATTGTTATAGGAAAAGCATTCTTGGTTTCTTTGCAGCTATTCTGATGGAAAAATGGGCCCTTCCCAAAGAAATGTCTGTAAATAATCCAGGCAAGGAGACAATCCGAGGTGCATACATGTGTGTGGGTGTCTAAGTATATATCACGTACACGTACACACACACACACAAAATAACGTAGTGTAAATATGTAAGGGTTTTAGAATTTAACCAACAATCATGATTTGTAAAATTCTGTTCTGAAAGCTTGAAATGAATTGTTTTTTTAATAACGCCATTTCATTTCAAATTGTAAAACTGACAAGACACTTTCTTGCCATACACAGGTAACTAGTGTTGCTTGGCTTTTTGTGTTTAGCATTTAATCTTAAAGGTATGAAGTTCGTATCTTTTTATAAGCCAAGTTGCGGCTGTTACATGGGGCAGCCAGATCCAGGGGAATGAAAGAGATTCTGCATTTCTTGGTAAGATAGCAAATAAGAGCCATAGTAAAAGAATCAAAGAAAAACAGCAATGTTAGAAACACTGAACCGTAAGGTGGCTGATAACCAGACTATTATTTTGATAACAGTATAAGAAAACTCTGTGAGCGCAAAGGAAATAGTTCCATTTATGCAAAAATGTATATGGCTAAGTTTCATAACATTAAACTCTAAAAGGAATGTATGCAATGTATATTGCAGAAGGGGTGAACAAAATGCAAATAAACATGCTACTTAACATTTTATTAGGGCTCCTTACCCAGCCAGCTCACAGCCTCATAATTTTCCTGCATCACATCCCAGTAGAGGGCTCTCTGGCCCGGGTCCAGCAGAGCCCATTCCTCCTCAGAGAAATACACAGCCACCTCCTTGAAGCTCACCGGCTCCGCCATGGCCATTTCCTGTCCCTGGTGCTGCAGGCCAGGGGCTGAGCTGGAGACAGACATGGGTGTTCTGCAGCCTGGCAGGAGGAAGAGAAAAATTGGAGACATTTCTGAAGGGGCTGCAACCCTTTCCACACCCCCATTCTCCCCAGACTCTATCCCTGGTGACACACATGCGAGATACTGCCATTTTGGCATAAGTATCCCCAAAAGTACATAAGTGTACGCTGTACATTTACACTAATTTGTATTTTAAACTTTTCGCAGACCCACAGCACCATTGTAGAGCACTAGGAGTCTGCTGACCACAGGCTGGGAACCACTGTCCTACACCCGTGAGTTTACATGCTTAAGCTGTTTCAACAGATACATGGACTAAGGGGTTCTCATTGCCACAAGCTTTGCCAAGAGCACTGAGGATCCTTCTAGCAGCGCCCACACGGCAATGGAGCAACATCGCTGTCAGCCAGCAGGAACTGATGCACATGAGACATCTGGGGGCGGGGATAATTTTTGGCCCGGGGCCACTTCAAAATGTCTTACAGTGGCTGCGGGCTGGCCTAATGCGGACAGGGCGGGGCCAGAGCGCTACTGGGCTTTCCCACCCCAGGGCACAGCTGGTCTGGAGGACCCCCTTGCCCCCCCACGAGGCACCGTGCCCCTGGCAGGGCGGGAAGGGGCTTCAAAGTGCCGCCCGCTGCTGCAGGAGACCCCCCGCTGACTGGCCCGGGGCGGGGGCGGTGACGCTGGAGCAGAGGAGCCCTGGGAAGCGCCACGCGCCCTGCAGGCCGGGAGTCGCGCGCTCAACCGCCCCAGGCCCTGATTGGATCCGGCCCGCGGGGCCTTTTGCCCCTAGGAAATCTCGTTCCCGGGGGCGGGGGCTCCCAAAGCGCGCGAGACCCGCGTCATCGCCCCGCCCCTCGCCTAGGAGCTACCCCCAACGTCTCCAACCGCCCCCGTACATTACGCATGCGCAGAAGATGCCTCCGCCACGAGCCGTTGGAAACGGTTTGCAGTCGGTGTCGGTGTCACGTGATCTTGGAGCCTTCCCAGGGCAAAACCGCCCGCCGATTTATCTGCCCCGGCCTCCGCGCGCCGCATCTCACACGTCAGCTACCCCGCCCCCACCTCGGCTCCTCCGATTGCTCCAGCCCCGCCCGCGCTCGGTCTGCCCGGAAGTGGAAGCGGAAGCTGCAGCGCCGCGAGTAACGGACCCAACGGCTCCTCGGCGCGGTGCAGCATCCACGGCGCAGCCCGCGGCCCCCCCCTGCCGCGTGCGGGGATGGGCGGGGCCAGAGAGTGACGGGCGGGCGGGCGCACTGAATGGGGGAAGGGGCGTCAGGCCGCGCGTGCGCAGCGAGTCAGTGACTCCCGTCCGGGGCGGAGCCCGGTGGTAGTTCAGACCGGGAGCTGCCAGGCCCCGCCCCCGCCCACGTGTGGGGAGCTGGAGGATGAGGGGGGCGGGGGAAGAATTTGGGCGGTCAGAGCTGGGACCGGGACACTGGGGGGAGGGGTGAAGAGACGCAGAGAGGGTTGCGGGGAAGGGGCGGGGGCTGTGATTGGCGGGGGGGAGGGAAGACACTGGCAGCTCCCCCAGCCAAGGGAGCGAATCCGCTTCCCTGCAGCTGCTTACGGGGAAGAAGGGAGGGGGAACTCTGGGTCTAAGGGCTCAGCAGTTGGGAGGTAAATACCCGGGGCAGCCCCTCCCCACCAGACGGCTCCCACTTAATGTCCCTGTTAAAACCCCTCTCAGCATTTGGGGGCCTGAGGGGATGGGGCTGGGCAGCTGGCCTGCGTGGTGCCCAGGATTGGGTCTCACACCAGAGTCACTGCTGGGCTGGGATTGCCCCATTCAGTTCAGATCCATTGAGTTACAGGACAAATGACCATTGTAGTCTGGTTCCTGGTCACTAAAAAGCCTGGTTCTCTAGGCCTGGTTCAGGTCTAGTGATTCCAGCTGGGGCAATAGAAGCCATGTTGGCTGAGCTGTCCTGTGGAGGCTGTGGGGCAGCCTAGAGGCAGCTCAGGTATTTGAGGAGGGGTCCCTGCCTACTGCACAGGCAGAGGAAGCTGGTGTCTGTCTCTGCTCAGGTACAGAGCCCTAGAGCTGGCTGAGCCTTCCTGGGTCAGAGGCTGCTACCTCCTAATATCGTGATCTAGAAGCCCAGGCTGAGCAGCAGGTCTGTAGCAGGGAAATGTTCACTGTGGTCCTCTGGGCCCACCCTGGGTAGGGACATTCTGGCTATATCTACACTGGCAGCTTCTTGGGCAAGAACATGTCCACACTGCCTCAGGCGAGATGTGCTTTTGAACAAAAGCACCCATAGTAGTGTTGATGCTCTCTTGTGCAAGAGAGCTCTGATGGCCATTTTAGCCATAGGGATTTCTTGCTCAAGAAACCCCTGCCACGTGTCCACACTGCCCTCTTGCACAGAGAGCTTATAACTTTTAAGAAAAGAGCTTAGCTTTCCACAAGAAGCTCTCTTACCATGCTTTACTGTAAATCTTATTGTACAAGAGTGGGCAGACAGTGTGGATGCTCTGCGGATTCTTGCGCAAGAACCTGCCAGATTAGACCTAGCCTCCCTGATGCCTTACTCACCTTTTGGGGCAGCCACAGTCTCTGCTGGCATCAGCTCCAGGTGACCGAGAAAGCCTAGGATGGGCAGGAAAGTGACTCAGCCAAACCAGCCTATGTTTGGGTTAAAGAGGAGTCCCTGTGTGTCTGTGGGTCCCAGAGCTGCTGCCTCAGTGACAAAGCCAGGCTCCCACTGGAGAGCAAATGCTCATGGACACAGGATAGGCACCAGTGCTCCCAGCAGAGGGGGGAAGGGCAGGAGGGAGACTGGGGAGAGCAGTAGGCAGCAGGTGCAGGAACTAGGGGAGAGGTTCCCAGCTCCCAAACTCCCAAACCCATTCATTGGCTCATCCTGGGAGCAAGGGGCAAGAAGGCAAAAGCCAGTTCCTGCCCCTCCCTGTCCCCATGTGACCAGGGTGGGGGACTTCCTGTCCTCAGGGGCAAGGTTGGGGAATCCCCTCAGAGAAGCAGGTTTGGAACTTCTGCCCTTTTCTAGCGTTTGTCTCTCAGACTCTGTCCCAGGGAGGGTGTAAAAGAGCCTGGCGGAAGGTGTCAGGTCTGTATTGTTGTAGCACAACTGAGGGTTTCCCAGCATGGCACAGCCTAGAGCATCTGTATCTGGCCAGTTGGATTAGAGCAGAGGTGGGCAATAGTTTTTAAAAGGGGGCCACTGCACAGATTTTTGAAGTGGTCCCAGCCCACCCTAGAAGTAGTGTGACCTCTAGTGGAAGGGCCAGGGCCAGGAGACTTCTCGACTCCCCCACAGAGACCCTGATTGGCCTGGGGGAGTGGCAGCTGGGGTAGTTCCCCCTCCCCTGGCCCCACTCCCTCAATGCCTAGAGGGCATCACCAACTATTTTAAAAGGAAGAGGGACCAATCAGGCCTGGAGGCGCCTGCCCCCCTCTGCCAGGAGCATGCAGTGGCTAGACAGTTTTAAAACAGCCAGGCTATGTCTACGCTGGCAGCTTCTTGTGCAAGAACAACCATTCTTGCACAAAATCTTGCCGGGTGTCTACACTGTACGGGCAGTCTTGCACAAGTAAATTTACATTATAGCATCAGAAAACAGGGCTTCTTCCAAAAGAGTTATTCCTCTCCCCACAAGGAATAAGCCCTCTTGTGCAAGAGCTCTTCAACAAGAGGGAAGTGTAGACTGGCAACATGAATTTCTTGTGCAAGAAGCCCCTATGGATAAAATGGCCATCAGAGCTTTGCGCAAGAAAGCATCTACGCTGCCATGGATGCTCTTGCACAAAAGCACATCTCTTGCATGAAAGCACATGGCAGTGGAAGACTTTTTGCACAAGAACTCTTCCGCAAAAGAGTTCTTGCGCAAGAAGCCGCCAGTGTAGACGTAGCCCCAGCATTTCTCTGCTCCATGCCCTTGGAGGGGAGAGAGATTGTGCGCTCCCTGTCCCCAGATCTCAATGGATCTGCAAGCAGGGGAGCGGTATGGTGGCTACACACCAGATCCGTTGGCTTGGCAGGCTGGAGGTGACCCGCAGAGGCTCCTTTGCTCACCCCTAGATTAAAGTGAAGTGGGGCCCAAAGCGCCTGTGAGAGACACTTTCATCACAATATCTCCTCAGAAGCAGAGGCTTCACCTAAGGGATATGCTAAGTCATCCTCATCTCCCCAGCTTTCAGGGGCCAGAAGCAGG
This sequence comes from Rafetus swinhoei, assembly GCA_019425775.1. Taxonomy (NCBI): domain Eukaryota; kingdom Metazoa; phylum Chordata; order Testudines; family Trionychidae; genus Rafetus; species Rafetus swinhoei. The sequence goes on along the minus strand of CM033444.1, from coordinate 31,448,540 downwards.
GAACTGTCCTGCCTACATTATTTCTCCTACACACACCATTCACATGCCACCTTGGGGCTCTCTCCATTGTGGGGAGGGCTCTAGGTTCTACAGCCTTCGAAATAAGCAGAAGTTTAACCCCAGAGCTGCGTTGTGTCAGCAAGTCCCCCAGGCTATGTCTACACTGCAGGCTTCTTGCACAAGAACTGTTTTGTGCAAGCATTCATCTCCAACAGTGCATCCACACTGCAATGTGCTTTTGCACAAGAGCATCCATGGCAGTGTGGACGCTCTCTTGCGCAAGAAAGCCCTGTTGCCTGTCCACACTGCCTCCTTGTGCAAGAACTCTTTCACAAGAGGGCTTATTCCTCAGGAGAGGAATAACTCTTGCGCAAGAAGCCCTGTTTTCTGATGCTTTACTGTAACTTTACTTGCGCAAGAACATGCATGCAATGTAGATGCTCTGCAAGTTTGTGCAAGAACAGCTGTTCTTACGCACAAAAAGCCTGCAGTGTAAACTTAGTCCCCGAGCTCTCAGATCATTACAACTCCTAGAGAGGCATGACAACACCCCCTGTCACCAAGGGGTGTGGAGTCATCAGGCCCTGCAACCCCATCAGCAGCCAGACAACTCTGGGATGGCAGGTAGAGCAGAAGGTTTATTAGCTCACAGAGATATAACACCACACAAAAAATCCACACCACTTTTTAGCACAGGAACCAGGAGCAATCAGTACAATCCATCTCAGGGAGAAGGGGGCCCAGAGCCTCCCAAGCCAGAGAGACTCACGTCCACCCTCCACAGCTCATCCCTGGCTTCAGCCATCCATGTCTCAAGCCTTTCCCCAGCTTCCCGGGCAAAACGTGTCTCTGGGTCGCGCAACCCTCCCAGGCTCCGATTGCCATGAGCCTGGGCCATTGTGAATGTGGTGGCCTGGGCATCCTCCCTCAATGAGTCACCCCCAAATTCCCATCCCTGTCTGGGCAGTGGTACAGTGCCCAGGGAAACTGAGGCACGCACATGGGGTTATTACAGGACAGTAGAAATCACATGCAACACTAGAAAGCAAACAGAGTGAATACAATTGTGGCATTGTCACATCTCCTCCCATTGCACCCCAAAAGTCTGCTGCTCTCAAGTGGTCTGAGTTACCCCAGCCCCTTGTAGGATGAGATTGAGCTCAGGGAATGTTCCTTCTGACACATACTCTGCCCAGACTCCAAGTGCCTTCACCTTGCCTGATCTCACCCTTATGCAGGATTCCCATTCCCAAACCTGACCTAATTGCCCGGCTGGAATGAGGGGAAAGAGCCATAGGTCCCACATCTCCAGCCCTCCAAAGAAATGGAGATCCTGAGAGGCACCCACACAGGTAAGGAGTCAACTGACACAGAAACTATCCAGAGAATGTAGGAAAAGCAGAGGCTCCCAAAAATGAATAGGGAAGGAGGGAGAGCCCTCACTTCTGCCCCATGTAGGGCTGCAGGTATTATCCTGGCAAGTACCTGTCAACTCCCCAGCCATCCTGTTAGCTGTCAGGAGGTTCCTCTCTACATTTCCTTCCTTGGGAGTGTTTGGGTGGGGTGTTGAGGCAGAATCCAATGTCTCAGTTTCCCAAACTATTATTGTGTTGGGTCTTTGCCAGTCCCAGCTTGGTCCTTTGTCTCCAGCACAGACAGTGAGTCCTGCCTAAGTTCTCTCTCCCCCAGCAGGTGCAAGGACAGTGAGGGAGAACACTCAGGAAAATCAACAGCAGGAAGGTCCAGGAACCGTAGACTCACAGGGAACATTGTTGAAGGAGCTGAAGGGGATTGTCCCCGGTGTGTAGAGCAGGAGAAAGCCTGGGGGAATCCACACAGGGCAGAGAGGCAGCTGGAGAACAAGCCAAGCAGAAAAGTGGAAGAATCCAACAAATGTAGAGGAGGATCCCTGGATCCTAAGGAAACTCCAGCCCAGCAAACGAATCTCAATGGAAAGAAACCCTGTGAATGCTCAGACTGTGAGAAAAGATTCAGAGAGAAGTCAGGCCTTATTCACGAGCCACCCCAGGTTGCCCCACAGCCCCCAGGGACAGCTCAGCAGACGTGGATTCCAGTGGCCCAGCTGGACTTGCCAGAACTGAACCAGGCCCAGAGAATCAGGATTTTTATCTCAACTGGAACCAGACTTAGGAAAAAAATAAACCCTCTGGTTCTTCTCAGTCCCTCTGCCCTGGGAGAATCTGTTCCCCCAGGAGAAGGGGGTTCCAGCAAGTTCAGTGTTGGATAAAACAGAAGCAAAAGCTGCTCCGCTCTCACTGCAGAGCAAGCCACTGAAGAGCGCAGGGGCCTGGTTGTGCTCCCAAAACAGCCTGTGCCTGCTGAGGGGAGAAACCTCCCAGGCCCAGAGTAGGAATGGGAGAGGAAGAGCAGGGGCCCTCAGCCCCAGAAGTTGACAACTTGTGAAACCTCCACCTTCGTACAGCCCCTCCCCCACATCCTCTCTGCTTCCTTCAGCCCTGCCCCCCAGCTCACAGCCCTCCCCACATCCTCTCTGCTTCCTTCAGTCCCCTCAGGGTCCCCGTCCCAGCCCTGCCCCCAGCCCCAGAACTCTCCCCACCCCCTTTCCCCGCATCCCTACTCCCACGGCCCCTTGGCTCCCACAGCCCCGCCCTGCTCCCCGCACATGGATGCCCCGCCCCTGCAAGCTCCGGGTCCGAGCACACGGCGCGTATCCGGCTGGCGCCATTGGGCCCCCAACCCCTCCCCACATCCTCTGTGCTTCCCTGCGGCCCCTGCCCAGCTCTACCCCAGCCCCAGAATTCTCTCCCCACACACACTGCCCCTGGCTCCCACAGCCCCGCCCTGCTCCCCGGCCCGCGCACAGGCTGCCGGGAGCAGCGCCTTGTGGGCGGGGCCCGCAGCGAGAGGCGACCCGGCGTCAGTCCCTGCCCGCGGCCAGGCTCCTGGAACTGAGCGTCTCCGCCTGGCGCCCCCGGGTCCTAGCGCGCGGCGCGTCTCTGGCTGGCGCCATTGGGGATCGCAGCGCCACCCCCAGGCCCGCGGGCGACGTTACAGCCCCGCCCCCACCGGGCGCAACACGCGATACGGACCCACCGCCCCGGCACAAGGCTGCTCCCCTGCACCGCCCCCCGGGCGCGGAGCGAGAAGCCATCGCTGCCCCCGGGCACCCCCAGATCCCTGCCGCCGCCCCCTCGCCCCGAGAGAGCAGGCCCCAGCCTCGGGCCCAGCTGCCCCGCGTGGGAGCCGCAGGCCGGGCGGGGGAAACGCCCCCGGACAGTCCCAGGGCCCCGCACCACGTGACTCTTCCACCCCGGGCCCGCCCCAAGGGAAGCGCTTTTCTCACCCGCTGGATGCCGGGGCCTCGGCCCGCAGCTCCCAGGCCCTGCTGGGGCCGCTCGTGCGCGCCGGTGGGGAAAAGGCCGGGGCGGGGCTATAACGTCAGCTGCAGTCACGTGCCTCGCCGGGCTCGGCCTCCTGGGCGGCCCCACGAGCTCAGGTCCCGAGACCCAATCACAGCCCGCGTTGCTCTTTGAACTGGTGAATGCCCAGCTCCTCCGCGCGGCCAATAACGGCACCAACGGCTCCTTCGCACCGCGCTCAGCACGCGCGATCAGATTCTATTGCGCAACCCAAGGGCCAATCGCAGCGAGGTGGGCGGAGCTTAAGCAGGGGCAGGGAAGAGGAGGCGCTGAATCGGGGAAGGGGTGACACCGCGCATGCGCGGCGGGTCAGTAAGGCACTGCGCATGCGCAGTCTCATGGCGCCGCTTCCTCCCCCCCATTAAACTCCCACGCAGATTTTCAGTGCGTCCCCGCCTGTCACACCCCGCCCCTGCTCAGGCCCCGCCCACCCCACTGCGGTAGGCTGCTGGGCAGCCACTGAGCGGAGCCCGCAGGAGCGTCGACTCTGCGCATGCGCCGCGCGTTCTGCGATGGGCACTGAAGGAACCGTTGGTCTATTTGAAACTCATCCCTGGCAATCTCCCGCCGGGCTCAGCGCAGATACCGCCCCCTTCGCCTGAGACGCGGCTCTCCTCCTCCACTTCCCACAGGCGGCCCTGACGCCGGGTCCCCACGTGGGGCGATGCCCGGTCACTCTAAGAAGACCCACGTGGCTGCGGGGGGGGGGGTGCTCACCTGCTGCGGGACCTGCGGGGCGCCCAAGAGACCCACCTGCCGGCCAGAGCCGGAGAGGGCCCAAGCCCCGCCCCCCGCTGCCCCTATTGGCTGGTTGCAGAGCGGGGATCTGTAGGAAGGTCCCGGCGGGGGGAGGGGGACACGGTCCGCGCTCGCAGGGACCCGGGCCGGGGGGTGGAATCGGGGCTGGGGCCCTGGCGGGACAATTCTCCCTAAACCCGCCCGGGCTGCGATTCCCAGCGGCCCCGCCCAGCCGGAGCCCGCCCGGGCCGGGAGCAGCCGGGTGTGGCCGGGGGACATTGCAGCTGCCCCGGGAGCGCCCCGCCCGGAGGGGCCGAGGCCGCAGCGAGCCCGGGGAAAGTCTCCGGCTGGAAGCCACGTGCCTCGGCCCCAGATACAGCCCTCGCGCGGACCCGGGGCCGGGGCCGCTCGCTCCTGCAGCCCCCGGAACAGGTGAGCTGCCCCTCCCGAGCGCTGTTCCCAGTCTGTGAGCTGGGCGGGGCAGCCCCACGTGGGAGCCTGAACGGGGGCAGTGATGTGGGGAGGGGCCGTAGGGGACGGGGGAATTCTGGGGCTGGGGAGGCGGAGCTGGGACGGGGGGACACTGGGGTGAAGAGAAGCAGAGAGGATGCGGGGAGGGGCTGGACGGGGAACATGGGAGCAAGCGCAGCCTGGGGAGGGGGGGACAGACACTGGCAGCTCCCCCGGCCCGGGGGGTTGGGGAGGGCTGCCCCGCCCGGCATCCGGGGTAGAATCTGTTTTTAACGCAAACTATAAATTGGGCCTGGTGGGGAAGAGGGATTGGGGCTGCCCCGGGATATTTGCCTTGTACATGCTGAGCCCTTGGAGGAATTTCCTGCCCGCCCGCTTGCTGGTTTGACCAGCTCTAGGGAAACACTCTCAGCGTTATGCGGGATGGGGCCGATTCTGGGGCTGCTCTGGTTTCTGCCCAGGACTGGGTGTCAAACCAGAGTCACTGCTGCATGCAGGTGGCAGGGAGCAGAAGAGGGGTGGGGGGTGGCTCCGTGTAGATGCGGGTTCGGTGACAGTCGGTGTTTGGTTTCCATTCTAGGCAACTCACCCAAAGGTTCAGTTCCCAGCCGTGCCCCAAAGTGTGGGGGGAGGGGCTGGGAGTGGGCTCTGGGGCTGGCTGAAGTGGGGCATTGAAGTTGGAGGTGAGGCCTGTGTCATGTGACAGGTGGAGGTAGGCGGGGCGGAGGGAAGCCTGTCTGGGGGAGCGGGGGATTGGCTCCCTTTGCCTTCACTTGAAGAGTTACTGTAAAATTCTGGGGCCAGGGAGCCCCCAGCTTCTCTCCCATTTCCTTCTGCACCTGTGGGCTGCCCCTTGTACCGCTGGCTGCACTCACATGCCCCTGTGTTCTCTGGCTCTCCTGTTTTACAATGCCACAGTCATTTGTGTTTTACTTGATCAAACATTGTACCTAGGGACCATTTCCCCCAGTACAGGTCAGATTGACTGAGTAAGGGCAAAGTGATGGTTCAAGTCTGGTTCCAGCTCAGTTAAAAATCCTGGTTCTCTGGGTCTGGTTCAGTTCTGGCGAGTCCAGCTGGGCCAATGGAATCCGCATCGGCTGAGCTGTCTCTGGCTGCTGTGGGGCACCCCAGGGGTGGTTCAGGCATGTGGGGAGGGGTCCCTGGTCACAGTGCAGGCAGAGGAGGCTGGTGTCTGTCTCTGCTCAGGGGTACAGGGCCTTAAAGCTGGCTGAGTTTCCTGGGTCAGATGCTGCTGCTTCCAACATCATGATCTGGGAGCCCAGGCTGAGCAGTGGGTCTGTAGCAGGGAGACATTCACTGCAGCCCCTCTGAGCCCACCCCGGGTGGGGACGTTCTACGGTGCCTGTTAGTTGCCCCTTGGGGCAGCTGCAGGCTCTGCTGGCATCAGCTCCAGGGGACGGGGAGAAAACTGGGGGGACAAATCTTGGGAGGGGCAGGAAAGTGACTTAACCAAACCAGCCTCTTTCAGCCTGAGTTTGTGCCAGAGGGGAGGAGGGTCCCTGTGCTTCTGCGGGTCCCAGAGCTGCTGCCTCAGTGACACAACCAGGCTCCCACTAGAGAGCAAATACCCATGGGCACAGGGCAGGCATCAGCACCCCTAGCAGAGGGGAGAGAGAGCAGGAGACATGAAGAGGACTGGGGAGACCACATGAGGTACAGGAAGTCGGGAGAGAGGTTCCCAGTTCCCAAACCTGCCTGGACCCATTCACTGTGTCACCCTGGGCAGATTGAGAAGGGGCAGGAAAGGAAAAGCCAGTTCCTGTCCCCTCCCACTCACGGTTATGCTTATAAGAAGCACATGGGATCTTTTTCAGGGGGAAAAGGCAAGATGCCACATTTATTGAGAATGCAGTAGAAAAACAGAATATGCTCTCACACACAAACACGCACCATCTTGCCAGCTGATGTGATAATTACCAGTCTGTTCCTCACATTAACATACTGGACAGGCAAATTAAATGCCAGGAGAAGGAGTGGGGCTTCTCTGTCTGGACCAACACTCTGATGTTGACAAGATGAGACCCAGAGATCATGCAAGATGCTCCAACTTTTCTCCCATTCAGGTCTATGCATTTTGCTTAGTCAGCTCTTAATCAATTGCCATTCCTTCTGCTTAATATGTGTTTATCTGGGAGTTATTCTTTACTCTGATATCAGTATGTTGGTGTCTCCTTTCAAGTGTTATTTCAAGGCTGTTTTGTTTGTAACAGGGTGCTTGCTTCGTAACACACCAAGGCTGTCCATGTGTCTTCTCAGAAGCTTCAGGGGGTAGCTGAGGTAGTCTGTACAGGTAAACTGAAAAAACAACAAATAGTCTGGTAGCACTTTATAGACTAACAAAACATGAAAGCTCATGATCCCATCTACATGTTTTGTTAGTCTAGAAAGTGCTACCAGCCTATTTGTTGTTTTTGCAGTTCATATGTCTTCTGTCAGTCTGCTTTGTATCGGGCCTCAATTTATGGTATTTTGCCGCCTCTGACTCTTCCAACCCCTTCCCCTCTGTATCAATCTAATTTCTAATACAAAGTTTCTATTAGTACAAATTTTTAATTAATTCATTATATTTTCTTTATAACACTGTATATTCTAATTAGCCCAAGAGCAACAGTGTGATCTTGCTGAACCACAAGGATCCTGCTGATCTCCTTCTGTCGTGACATCAGATACACACACAAGCACTTTGCCTGGTGCATCTTTATTAAGGGCCTGGAAGACTGTTGTTCCTGCTACCACAGAAGGGGGGTTGGTCCATTTCACACCCCAGTTCCCCAGGCTCCCTCTCTGCAGACAGATGTTCTGGGCTCGGCTGCTCAGTCTGGGCCCCTGTCCCAGCTCTGCCCCACCCCAGAATTATCCCCTGCCCTGATCACTGGGTGTTCTCCCCGTCCCCTCCAGCACACCAAACCCCACAGCTCTGCTCCTCTCACTGCCCTCTGGCTCCCACAGCCCTGCCCCTTCAACTGCTCTGCCCAGTGCCCTGGGTCCTAGTGCCCTGGACTCTGGGGCTCTTTGCACCTCTCCTATGGGCCATGGCTCCAGCTCATTTGGGTTCTTGTGGAGTCAGATTAACCTGCCGCGGGGCTATAGGAACTACTCCCCTCCCCAGCTCTGCCTCCCCCGCAGGGCTCCCTGCTGTGGGGGTTGCTGCTGGGAGCTGTTATCTCACATACCCCCTCCCCTTTGCTGCTTCTGCCGGTCCCCACCCTGCAGCCCCTGGGCAGTGTGCTGGGAGCTGGGACATTCCCACCCCAGTGGGGCCCCTCTCCCCACTGATTGGCCCAGGGGTACAGGTTGGGATGGGGGGGGTGCATGTGTCAGTTTCCCCTCCTGCCTCTCTCCAGCCTTTCCTCCAGGGTTGGGAGGTGCTGGTGCCCCCCCCCGGTCATCAGCCCCTAGGGCAAGGGTGCAACGTTGCCATGGATACAGGATAAGTCTGTCACAATGAGCGACCTCTGCCTTTGCCCGTCCCCCTCAGGGGTGCCAGAACAAGGGGCCAAGGGCAGCTGGAGGGACCATGGATCTGCCCAGACAGCTCTTACTGTGACGTGAATGGGATAAGAACCACAGGGGCAGTTGTGGGAAACCTGACTCTCCACCTGCCCTGGGTGGGGGTGTGGACATGGGCCCCCCCACCAGTGTTCCCTGTAAGCTGAGCACTTGGGCAGCCACTCAGGAGAGATTCAGGTGCTGCCCAGCTGATTAGCAGAGCCCCCACAGCCAGCAGCCTGAGTGGTGTACATCTGCACCTGCCTTAGTGCACAGAATTTATTCCACACATAGATGGAAACAAATTTGAGGGAACCCTGCGCCGGCCCCAGCAGGACAGCCTGCTCCCTCCCCAAGCCCCACAACACTCTGGTTTCTGCCCGTCCCAAAGGAGTGTTTGCCCCAAGTCACTGGCACCTCCTGGCTGAAAGCAAACCCAGTGCCTGCAGCCAATCCTATGGCACTGTCACGAACGATTTACTGGCCAAGAGAAGGGAATGAGAGTTACTCACAGAGCGAACGCACCAGCCGGACACGCACACATTGCGCTCCTGCCTGGCCCAAGGGAATAGAGCCACTGATACTGGGCAATGACTCAGGGTCAGGGCTAACTTCCTCCACCTCTCTCCTCCAGCTAAGCTGGACAATTTGCAGGCAGGGGGAATCAGAGACTCTTTATTGCCCCCTGCACAGCCTCTGAGGCATTTCCTTCCCCCGCTGGGATTTCAGCAACTGATTCCCTACCCCTGCTAACAACCCCTGGGATGGACTCAGCCACATTATAGCAGTCAAGCTACGCAAAATGTGTAGCGCATTTTGCGTAGCTTTTTTCAGGGGGAAAAAAGAGTGGCTGTGTAGACCTAACCTGACTCTGGTCAGTCAACACCTGCAGTGGGAGTTCAAGGCCCCACCTGAAAAAATCATGGAGTCAGTAGGGTTGGTGTGGTAGAAACTGAGGGCATGTCTGCACTAGGAAAGTATTTCAAAATCACTTCTTTAAAAATAAGAACTTTCATAATAGCTATTTTGAAATAGCACATCCCCGACAGGGCAGCCTCAAAATCAGTCAGATGGTGGCTCCCACAATGTGGAGGCTCAACCTCGTTTCTGGGCACCAATTACTTTGAATGACTCCGAGGAGTTATTTCAACATTGCAGCGGAGCAGCCATGCTACTGCAATTTCAAAATAACTATTTCAAAATAAGTGTGATTCTCTTGGGGTGCATCTACACGGCATCTGAAACCCAAAATAAGCTATGTAATTGGCTCTATGCAAATGAGCTTATTTTATGTCTCTTTCAAAATAGCATATTTTATCATTTGGCACGGTCTACACACGGTGTCAAATTTTAAAATAAAGTGCTATTTCAAGCCCTCATTCCTTGTAAAGTGAGGCTTTATAGGGATGTGGAAATAGCATGTCCGCTATATTTCTTTATTTCACAGGCCCAAATATACATGGACGCATTCAAAAGATGTGGGTGGCTATTTTGGGATCCCTCTGGTATCCTAAATAACTTTGCTGTGTAGAGATGCCCTTGGAAAGCAGGAGTTATTATTTCAAAATAACTGGCTTGGTAGTGGGGACTCTCAGCTTTTAATTTTGAAATAACCCCCTAGTGTAGATGAGGGCTGACCTCCTGGGAGGAGACTGACACAGTAGAACAGGGCTGTTGGCTTTAGCTGCCTCCTGCCCTTGCTTCTCTCTTGTTAATTCTGTGCCTCAGGAGGAACTTTCAAACCGAAGTAGGCAGGGCCCCACCTGGGGAATGCAACCCAAACCCTGGGACCAAGGGACATACAGTCCAGATGTTCACTGTCTGCTGCACTAGGAAAGTATTTCAAAATACTTCTCCTAATCCTGCCAAACTTCAACCAAGGCCAACGTTCTCTTGCAGAATGAGCTGGAATGGATCCATCTAGATGCCCTGAATGCCCAGTTTCTGAAGGTATTTGAATTGCCTCTCAAGCCTCTTGCCATGACCCCAGGGCTACGCCTACACTGCAGGCTTCTTGGGCAAGAACTCTTTTGCGCGAGAGTTCTCACACAAAAATTCCTGTGCAAGAGCGCGTCCACACATCTATGGCAGTGTGGCTCTCTCTTGCAAGAAAGCTTTATAGGCCATTTTAGCCATAGTGGTCTCTTGCGCAAGAAACCCTGTTGCCCGTCCACACTGCCACAAGGGCTCTTGCGCAAGAGCGCTTATTCCTCATGGGTAGAGGAATAACTCTTGCAAGAAGCCCTTTATTCTGACACTTTACTGTAAATTTACTTGCGCAAGAACACGCATGCAGTGTAGACGCTCTGCAAGTTTTTGCTCAAGAACGGCCGTTCTTGCGCAAGAAGCCTGCAGTGTCGACGTAGCCCAGGTGTTTCTTCTTGTTCTGCTGCTGCTACTTCCTGTTTCTTATGCTGCTGGGGCTCATTATTCTTCTTCCACTGCTGCTCCTGCTCTTGCTGCTGCTGCTGCTGCTGCTGCTCCTGCTCCTGCTGCTCCTGCTTCTTCTTCTTCTTCTTCATTTGTTTCTGTTGCTGCTATTTCCTTTTTTTCTGCTGCTGTTACTTCTCCTGTTTAAATCTGCTGCTGCTGCTTCTGTTCCTGTTATTTCTTCTTCTGCTGCTCCTTCTCGCACCTACTTGTTTTTATGCTTGTTCCACTGCTACTTTCCTTCTGTTGCTTCAACTGCTTTTTCTTCTACTGCTGCTGCTGCATCTGCTTCTCTTGCAGCTGTTTCTCCTACTTTTTGTGTGTGTGCTGCTGCTTTCTGCTGTCTCTGCTTGTTCTTCTGTTGCTCCTTCTCCTGCTGCTCCTTCTTTTGTTTCTGCTACTGCTGCTGATTTTTCTTTTCATCTGCTTCTGATGCTACTTCTTCTACCACTGCTGCTGTTTCTGCTTCTTCTGCTACTGCTGCTCCTTCTCCTACTTGTTTTTCTGTTTCTCCTTCTGCTTAAATCTGCTGCTCCTTCTGCTACTGCCACTTCTGGTGCTGCTGCTCCTTCTGATGTTTCTTTTTCTGCTGCTGCTGCTACTTCCGCTCTTCTCCTTCTGTGGTTTATTATTGTTATTCTCCTGCTGCTTCTCCTGCTGCAATTTCTTCTGCTGCTGTTCCTGCCTCTTTTATTCTGCTGCTTCTTCTGATGTTTCTTCTGCTGCTGCTTGTTCTTCTGATTTGATGCTGTGGCTTCTGCATCTGCTGCTTCTGCTTCAGCTGAGGTTTCTTCTGATCCTGCTGCTACTTCTGCTGCTGTTGATGCTTCCTTTCTTCTTCTTCTGCTCCTTCCTTTGCTGTTTCCACTTTTCTGCTGATGCTGCTACTTCTGCTTCTTCCTTTTTGGTGTCTTCTTTTGCTGATGCGTCTTCTAGTGATGCCACTGCTCTTTGCATCTGCTGCTGCTGCTTCTTCTGCTGTTTCTTTTCTTCTCTTGCTGCTCCTTCTCCTTCAGCTTCAATCTGCTACTGCTGCTTCTTCTGCTGTTTCTTTGTTGATTCTTCTGCTGCTGCTTTTGCTCCTGCTTCCTTTGTTGCTGATACTTATTCTGCTGCTACTTTTCTCCTTCTGCCACTGCTGCTGTTACTGCCTCTTTCTTCTGCTCTTCTGCTGCAGCTTTTCTTATTCTGCAGCATCTATGGCTGCTGCTGCTTCTGTGCTGCTACTTCTTCCGCATCTGCTTCTTGTGAGGTTGCTGCTGCTCCTTCATTTTCTGCTGTTTCTTATATTCTGCTGCTGCTGCTTCTTTTTGGCTTCTTCTACTGCTGCCTCTTCTTCTGATGCTGCTGCTGCTTCATCTGCTTCTGTTGCAGCTGCTTCTCCTGCTCCTACTTGTTTTTCTGCTTTTTCTTCTTTTGTTTGTGCTGCTGCTTCTTCTGCTGGTTCTTTTGTTCTTTTTTCTTCTTCTTTTGGTGCTATTTATTCTGCTGCTACTACTTCCTGTACCTTATTAATTCTTCTTCTTATTTTGCTGCTGCTTCTTTAGTTGCTATTTCTTTGACTGCTGAAGTTTCTCTTGCTGCTGATACTGTTTTCCACTGTCTTCTTCTTCTGCTGTTTCTGCTATCTCCACTTACTTCTGCTCCTTCTCCTGCTACTACTTATTGTTCTGCTTCTTCTTTTTCTGCTGCTGCTACTTCCTGTTTCTTCTGCTCCTATGGCACATCTCTTGCGCAAAAGCATGTGGCAGCGTGGACGCGCTTCTTGCGCAAGACCTCTTGCACAAAACAATTCTTGCGCAAGAAGCCTACAGTGTAGACGTAGCCTAAGGGTGCATCTAAACAGCACCGTAAACTAGAAACAAGAGACGCAATTTGCCTGGGTATTGAAGATGCTCAATCCTTCAGTGAACACCCCTGGGAGCTCCCTCCAGTTCTCCTCAGCCTCGGTTTCTTTTGCCCTGCAGACACCCCCTTAGGGTGTGTTGTTAGAGGGCTGGTGTCTCCCACTCCCTGGTTCTTCTCACCTCAACAGAGGAATCCCAAGAGCAGAAGGCTGAAAGTTCAGCATCAAACAGTACGTCGGTGGGTGGATCAGGAGCTGGGGGCAGAGCTGGGCTCTCCTGTCTCCATAGCCCTGTCTGTACAGCAGGGACAGCAACACTCAGAGGCCCCACGGGGCTTGGTTTGATGCTTCACCCCACAGCCCAACAACGAGTCCCCCAACTTCCGCTGTGCTCTGGGAGCCAGGTTTGCTGTGTGAATTCTGTGGGGTAGGTGCTGCTAGGCCTGGGCACTGAGATTATTTATCAGTTTCTCTGGCTCTGGGGCACTACTGAGCTCACAGCTGTGATGGCCTAATGGTTAAGTGTTAGACTAGAAATACAATAGGGTTTCCCTGCACAGGTTCAAATCCTGCTCACAGCGAGGCCTGTGTTTTGGCCACACTCTCTACTGCACACCCTGTGGACAACTCACAGTTAATTATATAATTCACTTCAGCCATTTTGCTAATACAGCAGCTGGGGAAATCAGTTTCATTTACATTATAAAACAGAATAAGCACTGTGACTTTCTTGTGTTACATTGTGAAACTTCATTTTAAATAAAATAAAACATTATGACCAACACAAAATATTTCTATCTTTTCTTTATTTAAGGCAGGGGTGGAGCACCACTTTTGGGTGGGGGCACTGAGCCACAGAAAAATCAGTTGGGGACCATACAAGTGAGAAGCCAAAAAAAAAAAAAAAAACCCACACACCACCCCAAAACTTCCCCACTGATGTGGTCTCAACTGAGACACTTCATTCCTCTGGTGCCCCAGTCTCACAGGGTGAGTGGAAGGGAAGGAGAAGGGGAGTGAGGTTCAGGGCTTCCCATAGACCAGATTTACTTTTCTGGGGTTCTGGAGTTGGTGCATTTTATGGAACTCGTTAGGCTCTGGGGTGGGGACAAAAATGAGGAATACAGAATGTGAGGCAGGGCTGCCAGCAAGTAGGATAGGAATGGGGTGTAGAAGCAGGCTGGGAGTAGGGTATCTGGCATGGGGGAGGGAGCAGGAACAAGGGAAGGTGCAGTGTGTGGCCAGGAGAGAGGGTGCAAGAACAAGGGAGGGTGTCAGAGCAAGCTGGGGGTGCTAGGTGGGAGGGAAGTGAGGGAACTGGGGTGTGACAGGTCTGGGAATGAGGGAGAATGTTACCTGGCTTCGTACTGCCTTGCAGCAACATCTCCAGCCATGCTGTAACGGCTGCCCCGGAGGGAGGTCCTGCTGCTGCTATAGCCATGCAGCTGCAGGTCAGCCCAGGAGGCCAGAGAGGTCACTGCTGCAGCCACATAGCCCAGGACTAGAGGCACCACGGCAGCAACCATGCAGCCAAGGGCTGCCCCCCAGAGGCACCGCAGCCATGGCAACATGGCCCTGGAAGCACAAGAGTCTAAGGCTGTGGCGATGAGCCAGTCTCGGAGGCAGGGGTGCAGTGGCAGTGGTATCTTGAGCCTCCGAGGCTGGCCCCAGGTTGTATGGCTGAGGTGCCATTGAGGAGCCTCAGCCCCAGTGCCGCCTCCTCTCCAGAGGCTACACGGCAGGAAGAGGGGCAGGGCTGAGCTCCCTCCCCTCACTGCACATGCCTGTAAGGAGGCAGGGCCTGCTGCTCCCTCACGGGCAGGATCAAAGCCCAAGGCGGGCTGGATTCTGCTTGGAGAGGTTTTCCCCACCTCTGTTATTTGGTTTCTCCCTGGGTGGATTCTCGGAAGTCTAAAAAGATTCGAGCTCTGACTGAAGCTTTTCCCACAGTCAGAGCATTTGAAGGGTTTTTCCCCTGTGTGGGATCTTTCGTGTTTAATAACAGTTGCACAGTCACTACAAGCACAAGATGACTGTTGATGGGGGGATTTTCTGTTGAACAGTTTCTGGGTTTGTTTTGAACCCTCTATTTAAACTCCAGTCATCTGAAGAAGTGGGCTGTGCCCATGAAAGCTCATGGTACCATCTACATGTCTTGTTAGTCTATAAAGCACTATCAGACCATGTGTTGGATTCACCCTGTCCCTCCTCCTAGATGGTCTCCCTGATGTTTTACTGGGCTATGCTGACTCTCACAGGTCTCTCCCTACTCAGGACTCTGAGAATCATGCCCTTCAGATCTTCCCAATAACTTTCCACGTGGACCCATTTGCTCAAGTCCTTCCTGCTGAAGATTTTTCTCATGGTTCTTGACACAGACCGGGCCAGGCCTGGGCACCGCTGAGGGCATCTGCTGAGGGTGAATTGCTCAAACTCGGGGCTCTCTAGCCCTGACTGGCAGCCCTTCCCAAATAGGCCACAAACCAGTCCCACAGAGCACTTCTGCTGCCTGCCTGGCCAGCCAGAAGCCTCGAGCAAAACCCTTCTGACACCGCAGCAATATCCATGCCCCAGACAGCCCAATCTCACCTACCCGAACAGGTTCTTCCAGTTCCAAGAAACTAGCCACAGATCCCAGGTCAATTTACACTCTGGATCTTACCCACAAGAACACGCTGAGCCAATCCTTTAGAATCTAATATCTAAAGGTTTATTACTAAAAGAAAGAAAAGCACGAGAGTAAGGTTGTTAAAGTATCATACATTACATGCATCGCATCTCCCAGTTCTCGATGCAGGCTCACAGCAGAGATATAACAACTTCTGGCTTAAAAGTCCTTGGTGTATATCCTATGTCCGGATGGGTCCACAGTTCTCCCTGGCTCATGATTCCTTGCAAGGCCACATCTGGGGATCAGTAGCAAATCTGAAGACAAAATGGAGCATGCCGCATGGCACTTTTATATCCCTTCCTGGTCTCTTCCAAGCTGGAGACAGCCACATGGCCTCAGGCCAGGCATCTAGGTTCTCTCTCAGGTGAGTCTCTTGAACTTAAGAGACCTATTGTTCCGAAGAGACTTGCTCATTAGCATGTCCATAGGCTGAGCTTCCTCGCCCATTGCTCAACCACATACAGAGAAACTTTCAGTATCCACACAGAGTACATGCTTTTAACTTCACACACAGACATACAATTACATGAATAGCATATATAGAATCAGAAGACAGTAAGCTTTTGTTAGACATCTCACATGGCCCCCTTTGTATACACTTTTGGGGCAAACATTCCCCCCCATGGATGCAGCAGTGATCTAGCTGCTCCCCTTAAAATCCAGTAATGTGACAGTTCTCACTCAGCGTCCCATCACCTGCTGGGAGATAGATCGAATCCAGGCAGGAGTCATTCCCCTGTGCTGAGCTGAAAGGAAACTCTAAAAGAGAAATAGAAAAAGGGGGAACATGCCCAAAGAATGGCTGGAAAGACTGAATAATCATGAGCTGAGTTCACCCTCCTTCCCCATAACCCTCAGACTGGAATTGAAGACGGGCTGAAGGGTCAGTGAGACTTGATGAAAATGCACAAGTGACACCTGCTATGAGGATACAGAAATTAGTTTCTGAGTCGGTTTAGCTGATTTCTCACCTGTGTGGGCATCACTGATGATCTCCCCTTCCTCACAGCCCTGGAGATCTGGAACCCCCGCCATTCGCGCCCCCGCCCCAGCCCGGCAGTGAGGGAACCCCGGCCCCGTGTTGTTACACGCGCTGCAAACGCCCCGCCCCGCCTGCAGCCCCGCCCGGCTCCGAGAGGCGGCAGCAGCCTGGGGGCCCCGCCCCGCAGAACGAAGCCCTGGGACTGGGCCGGTACCGGAGTCACTGACCCGCTGCGCATGCGCGATGTCACCCCTCCCCAATTCAGTACCTCTCCTCTCCCCTGCCCCTGCTTAAGCCCCGCCCACCCCGCTGCGATTGGCCCCTGGGTTGCTGCCACTGCGCGCGCTGAGGCGCGACTTATGAAGGAGCCGTTGGTGCCGTTACTCGCCGCGCGGAGGAGCTGGGCACTCACCAGTTCAAAGAGCAACTCGGGCTGTGATTGGCTCTCGGAGCTGCCTGGGGAGCTGAGATCGTGGGGCCTGCTCACTCCACGCTGGGGGAAGGTAAGGGGGAGCTTGCAGGGGCGGGACGGCCATGAGCGGGCGGGGCTGGGCTGGGGAGTAGGGATGCGGGAAGGGGACGGGGAAGAGTTCTGGGTCTGGGGGCAGAGCTGGCACGGGGGCACAGGGGGCTGAAGCAAAGCAGAGAGGATGTGGGGGAGGGGCTGTGCAAGGCTGGACAAGCTGGTAACTTCTGGGGCTGGGGGCCCCCCTGCTTCTCCTCCCCCATCTCCCGCTCTGCACCTGGGGAGGCTTCTCCCCTCGGCAGGGCAGGCTGTTTCAGGCTGTTCCGGGAGCACAACCAGGTCCCTGCGCTCTTTAGTGGCTTCCTCTGCGGTGAGAGCGGAGCAGCTTTTGCTTCTGTTTTATCCAACACTGAACTTAACACTGGCTGGAGCCCCCTTGTCCTGGGGGAGCAGATGGTCCCAGGGCAGTGGGACTGAGAAGTTTAGGTTTTTTTCTTAAGTCTGGTTCCAGTTCAGATAAAAATCCTGGTTTTCTGGGCCTGGTTCAGTTCTGGCGAGTCCAGCTGGGGTAATGGAATCCACATCTGCTGAGCTGTCTCTGGGGGCTGTGGGGCAGCCTGGGGAGGGTAGGCTGGGAATATGGGGATGGACTTCTGGATACTGCACAGGCAGAGGAGGCTGGTGTCTGTCTCTGCTCAGGATACAGGGCCCTAGAGCTGGCTGAGTTTCCTGGATCAGATGCTGCTGCCTCCGACATCATGATCTGGGAGCCCAGGTTGAGCAGCGGGTCCGTAGCAGGGAGACGTTCACTGCAGCGCCTCTGTCAGCCGATGGTCAGGGCTGTGTGTGTGTGTTATACACCCGAGTCTTCAACTGCTGGGACACAAGGTCCCGTCGCAGCGGGCGGCCTTAGAGAAGACCGACGGGCGCCCCCGAGAAGTTTAACGTCCATGTCTTTGACCGCTAGGACCAGGTCCCTTCGCGGCGGGCAGCCAACAGGCTGACAGACGCCCCAGAGTTTACAGGGGAGAGCTTATTACATCCCAGATTTTGACTGCTAGGATACAGGATCCCTTCGCAGCGGGCAGCCTAGGGAAGACTGAGAGATGCCCCACGGATCTGTCCTCTGGAAGCGACACGATCCAAATGCCCCAGCTCTCCCTATATCTGTCCCTTATGACCAGCTGGAGTTCTTTTAAATTGTGCTTTGTTCTGTTACACCAACTGAAGGAGTCAGGTTAAAGCTTAAACAGTTACAGGTTTATTAAAGAAGCTTATGAATCATATGGTTACAACAGCTATCGCTCTATTTCTTAACTGCTAGCAAATATAGATCTTAAAAATGGTTACAAAGAAAATAAAGATAGAAAATAGAAATAATGGTACCAAGTGACAGCTTAATCTTTAAAGAGCTCTAAGTCTATGTGTACACTTAAGACAAAGGACACATCCAGGTACAATTTTACCCCTTCTGTGCCTCTCGACTCCAGCAGGTCAAGCCGGTCCCTCAATTCCTAGGAAAGATGAATACGAGGTGGGCATCCCCGTGGAACCTCGGGAGGCCAATCACCTAACCTGACCAGCAGATAGATGGTAGATTGACGCTCAAAGTGAGTGTGCTGCTGGACCCATCTTTATACCCCTAGGGCACGCATCATCTTTCTTATCTATGGTGCCAAATTGTGTTGGTCCGTCTTTGTGACGCCAGTTCTTACAAGGGAGTTTCAACTTAATTTACACTTGCAAGAGAGATAACTAAATTGTGAGTACTGGACATTCTTTACTGGCAGGAGATTCCTCCTCCCCCCCCGGATGAGTGTGTGTTCGTATCAATATAGGTTTCAGTCAAGGGCACTCCTCTGCAGCCTCTTGGTCAGCGATTAGCTCGATCACCGCATATCTATGCTTACAGTTGTCCAGGGTCACTGCAGCCAGCATATCCGGGCCTTCTGTCAAGGCCTCAAAGACTATGCTGATTTTACTGCTCTGTGTGTGTCCTGTGTGCTCCAGGCAAGCAAAAATGGATGTTACAGGGGGTTCCTGTCTGGCTACACCCTCTGTACCCACCCCAAGTGGGGATGTTCCTGGTGCCTGTTACTTGCCCCTTGGGGCAGCTCCAGGAGCAAGCGAGAAAACTGGGGTACAAAGCTTGGGAGGGCCAGGAAAGTGACTCAGCCAAACCAGCCTCTTCCAGCCTGAGTTTGTGCTGGGGGCCTGTGGGTCCCAGAGTTGCTGCCTCAGTGACACAGCCAGGCTCCCACTGGAGAGTAAGTGCCCATGGGCACCGGGCAGGCACCAGTGCTCCCAGCAGAGGGGAGAGGGCTGGAGGGGGACTGGGGAGAGCAGAAGGGGCAAGAGGTCAGGAGAGAGGTTCCCAGCCCCCAACCTGTCCAGACCCATTCACTGCCTCACCGTGGGCAAGTTGACTATCCTGCGATCAAGGGGCAGGGAAGGAAAAGCCAGTTCCTGCCCTTACCAATCCCAATGTGCAGTGGGGAGGGAGGGTGCTGCCCTCAGGGACAATGTCACGGAACCCCCCCAGAGTGGCAGGTTTGGAACTTCTGCTCTTCTCTAACATCCGTCTCAGAGACTCTGTCCCAGGAGGGTGTGAAAGTGCCTGGTGGGTGACCCTGGTGGAGGACAGGCCTGTGTTGTAACCACACAACTAAGGGTTTCGAGCATGGAGGAACTGGGGTGTGAAATGGACCAAAGACCCTTGAGAAACCACTTCAATCACAGAAACATGCAATGCTAGAACTGAAAGGACCCTGAGAGATCCTCAAGTCCAGTCCCCTGCCCTCATGACAGGACAAAGCACCATCTAGACCATCCCTGAGAGGTGTCTGTCTCACCTGCTCTTGAATACCTCCAGAGATGGAGATTCCACAACCTCCCTAGGCAATTTATTCCAGTGTTTCACCACCCAGACAGGATATTTTTCCTAATGTCTAACCTAAACCTCCCTTCCTGCACTTTAAGCCCATGGATGCTTATGCTATCATCAAAGCAGGGCGGGCCCGAGTCATTTTGGTGCCCCAAGCTTGGGCGTGCAGCACCGCCCCCGGGCGCACGGCGCATGCGTGGGCCCGCCCGTGGGATGCATTTTATTATTATTTCCCCCATTTCCAACCATGTGACAGCACTTTTAAGGAGCAATGGCAGTCCAGGAATTTAACTACTAAAACACATCTCAGCAGAAATTGGCTTCACAATGTTAACAAATCAAACAAAACCTGCCCATACGATATTTACTGAAATATAAGTAAACAATGTGGAGTTAAAGGCCCTGAGGGAGAAGTGGCGTGGCTAGAAAAGAAACCCAGGAATCCTGCTTCCCAGAATCCCTTCCTTTCCCCCTGCCCCACAAACACCAGCTCCCACAGTCCTCACAGAGCAGAGACTGGAAGCCTCAAATGTGACCAATACACCCACTGCCCACCCACAGGAAAGGAAAGAAGTCAGAAGTTTTAACACCCGGTTCCTGGCTCTAACCCTCCCCTGGAGCCAGGCACCCCCCAGACCCCTGTTCTAGCCTTTCCCTCCTGCAGAGTGAGGGGAATAAATCTAGCAGGGTGGAGGGTAAAGCCCTGAATCTCACTGGAGGCATGGGTGTTTCCCTCCAGGCTTCCTGCCAGCCCGTTCCTCTTCCTTTTCCTTTTCTCCTCCGGCCAGAGCCGCTGCACCTCTCCAGCTGTGCTTCCCACCCACCCCTTCCTCCCAGTCCCCCGCTGCACCCCCCCACCCCCCTCTAGTTCTGCTTCTCGCCTGATTCCCTGCCGCCGGGAGTGACGGGGATGGGAGGGACTCAGAAGGGGGTGGGGGCGGAGCTCCACAAACCAATCAGAGCAGAGGGGCGGAGCAGCCTTGTCCACTCGGAGGCGGAGGGGCGCCTGCGCGCTGCTGCCTGCCCGGGCGCGTGCGTGGCTGCAGCCAGTGGCTGCCCAGGACCCGCGCGGCTCCACAGTGGCGTCACCGGGCCCGCCTCCGGCGTGACACGGACCTGCCGCGCCCGCGCTGAGACCCGCCCCCTCCCGCGCCCGGAACCTCCCGCCCAGGAGCCTGTCTGGCCCCTCTCCCTCCCCACGGGACCGGGCCTGGACAGATCCTGCGACCCCCCCAACCTCCCCTGCGACCCCTCACAGCCCCCTTGCGATCCCCATAATACCCGCTGTAATCTCCCCCACAACCTCCCCTGTGACCCCTCACAGCCCCCTTGCAACCCCATAATTCCCCTGTAATCTCCCCACAACCTCCCCTGTGACCCCTCACAGCCCCTTGTGACCCCATAATTCCCCTGTAATCTCCCCACAAGCTCCCCTGGGACCCCTCACAGCCCCCTTGCGACCCCATAATTCCCCTGTAATCTCCCCCAACCTCCCCTGTGACCCTCACAGCCCCCTTGCGACCCCATAATTCCCCTGTAATCTCCCCACAACCTCCCCTGCGACCCCTCACAGCCCCCTTGCGACCCCCATAATTCCCCTGTAATCTCGCCCCAACCTCCTGCGACCCCTCACAGCCCCCTTGCGACCCCATAATTCCCCTGTAATCTCCCCACAACCTCCCCTGCGACCCCTCACAGCCCCTTGCGACCCCCATAATTCCCCTGTAATCTCCCCCACAACCTCCCTGCGACCCCTCACAGCCCCCTTGCGACCCCCATAATTCCCCTGTAATCTCCCCACAACCTCCCTGCGACTCCTCACAGCCCCCTTGCGACCCCCATAATTCCCCTGTAATCTCCCCCACAACCTCCCCTGTGACCCCTCACAGCCCCCTTGCGATCCCCATAATTCCCCTGTAATCTCCCCACAACCTCCCCTGCGACCCCTCACAGCCCCCTTGTGACTCCCCATAATTCCCCTGTAATCTCCCCACAACCTCCCCTGCGACCCCTCACAGCCCCCTTGCGACCCCCATAATTCCCCCTGTAATCTCCCCACAACCTCCCCTGCGACCCCTCACAGCCCCCTTGTGACCCCCATAATTCCCCGTAATCTCCCCACAACCTCCCCTGCGACCCCTCACAGCCCCCATAATTCCCCGTAATCTCCCCACAACCTCCCCTGTGACCCCTCACAGCCCCACTTGCGACCCCCATAATTGTGTTTACAGCCCCTGTCACTCTGGAGTGCGGGCATTATTTCTGCCGCGCCTGCCTCAGCTGGTGCTGGGAGTGACACGGCCCAGCTAACCGCTGTCCACAGTGCAGGGACCCAGTGCAGCAGGGCCCCCTCCGGCCCAACAGGCAGCTGGCGAACATGGCTGAACTAGTCAAACAGCTGATTCTGCGGGCAGCACGGGGAGCAGGCAGGGGCGGGCTGTGCGGGGCGCACCAGGAGGCGCTGAAGCTGTTCTGCGAGGAGGATCAAGCCCCCATCTGTGTGGTCTGCAGAGAGTCCCGGGCGCACCATGCGCACACGGTGCTGCCCATAACGGAGGCAGCCCAGGAGTACAAGGTAGGGAACTGCTGCCCTGTCTGCTGGGGAATTACTCTGGGTTTTAATCACTGGTTAATTTCCCTGTTCCCTGGCTCAGTGCGACTCACCAGCCAGCTGAAACCTGCCTGGCCCCGGAGAGGCTGTGACAAAAGAAATGCTCTGGCCAGGGGCAACTGAGGCAAAATACCTGAACTCCTGGGCTGCTCCAGGAGGGGTTAAACTCAGATGCTGCAGCCAGCACTAGAGGAGGTCGCTGGGCTGGATGCTGTGTGGGGTCCCGAGTGCCTTGAGTCCACCCACAACAGGGCTCCAGGCAGCACAGGGCCATGCCAAGTATCACTGCAATCTGATTGCTTTGAAGCAAAACTACCCCAGGCTGGAGCTGCCCGGTGCCGGTCTGACCTGTGCCAGTGGGTACCTGGGCACAGACCAGCCAGCGCGGTTCCGTTAGTTCCACCAGGCAGCCTGTGGAATCTCCCAGAATGCACTGCTGCTGGGAGCTGTACCAGGGACTGGGGCAGCGGGTACCTGCCCAGAGGCGTTGCTCTAAAAGGGTTTAGGGCAGTGCTGGGGCAAACCTGAACCCTACTTACTACAAATCAGCCTGTTTAATTACAGGGGCCACTGACCCATCCCCAGAGCACAGGACATGCTCGCGTCTACCTGCCCAGACCCACCCTCAACTCTTGGGTGGCCTCTTCGGGCCTGTCCCTGCCTCTGTCAGACCATCCCCACCTACGTCATTCTGTGTGGAGGTGCCACCTCCTCCTGCCCCCACCCTCACAGGTGTCCTGCTGCAGCCTCAGTCTCCTCCTGTCCCTTTTTCACCAGATAGAGTCACGACCAGGGCTGAGTCCCCACCGGGCAGGGACAGAGCCCCACCGAACTGGGACTGCGCAGTGAAAAGCCAGGCAAATGGCCTCCCCTCAAACAGGGGGAAGGGAGGGAGACAAAAGGGCCTGGTGATTTGCCCAGGGGCCCAGTGATGTTGTTGCTCTGCTGAGCCTCCCTATAACTAATGGGCTGGCCCTGGTGCCGAGCCCAGCTGTGTCCAACCAGTGCAGCCCCCAAAGCTGAACTCTCAGCCCGGTTAAACCCTGGTGGCTCCTGGGGTTGCTATCACTTAGTTATTTCAATCCTCTCACACAGAGATGTGTTGATTCGCTCCCAGTGCGAGTCAGGGCTGGTTATGGGCTGCACTACCAATCGTTTCACAAACACCAATATCGTGCGGTGATAACTGAGCTCTCTCTCTAATTACAAATCAGACTCAACCTGCCTCGGTAACAGACAAATTCTGACACACTCCCAGGGTGCATTAATAAGGTTTCATCTCGCTGGTGGGTCCTGATGTCACACAGCGACTGGGACCAACAGTCACTGGGGCTGTGAGTGGGAAACGCCCTTCCCCACCCCTCTCAGCCTCACAATGAAATCTCCCAGCTCATTTCTGTTTCCTCAGGGAAAAATCCAGGCCCATTTGAAGACTCTGAGGGAAGAGAGAGAAAAGCTGCTGGGATGGAAAGCAACAGGAGAGAGGAGAAGTCAGGAGTGTCTGGTAGGTGCCTGTGGCTATGAACCAGCAGGGACTGGTAATGGGAGGTCTGAGTGCTTGGGCAGCAGCTCAGGAGAGATTCAAATACTGCCCAGGTGATTAGCAGAAAGTCCACAGCTAGATTTTGTTTCAACTGGTGGTGCACATGTACATGCCTCAGTGCACGTTGAAAAATGCATTCCACACATGGATGGAGAAGATTGAAGAGAACATTGGTGCTGAGTCCTGCCCCCTGCTGCTCTGGGTGTGATTTCCCAGAGCCCATGAATAACAGAACACGCTGCCCGTGGCAGGCAGGGAACGTCTCTTTCAGAGGGAGGCAGGGGCCAAAGGGGAAGCTGGGAGAGGCTCCTGTGCCTGGTACTCATTGGGCAGAGTTAAATAGCAGAAATGTTAGGGTTTTAAAGGAAGTTCCGCCTCCTGCACACTCAGGCTATGTCTGTACTGCTGGGCTACGTCTAGACTGGCATGATTTTCCGCAAATGCTTTTAACAGAAAAGTTTTTCCGTTAAAAGCATTTGCGGAAAAGAGCATCTAGATTGACACGGACGCTTTTCCGCAAAAGCACTTTTTGTGGAAAAGCGTCCGTGCCAATCTAGACGTGGTTTTGCGCAAGAAAGCCCCGATTGCCATTTTCACCATTGGGGCTTTTTTGCGCAAAACAGTTTTTAGCTGTCTACACTGGCCCTCTTGCGCAAAAACGTTTCCGGAAAACGGCTTTTGCCCGAACGGGAACGTCAAAGCATTTGGCGCAAGAAGCACTGATTTCGGACAGTAGAACGTCAGTGCTTTTGCGCAAAATCAAGCGGCCAGTGTAGACAGCTGGCAAGTTTTTCCGCAAAAGCGCCTGCTTTTGCGGAAAAACTTACCAGTCTAGACGCAGCCAATAGTGTAGACCTAGCCTCAGCTCCCCATGAAAAGGCCCCGAGATCCATCCATGCCCTGACCAGCCCTTTCCCTGTTTTCACACAGAAACAGACACAAGTCAAGAGGCAGAAGATTGTGGCCGAGTTTCAGCAGCTGCGGCAGTTCCTGGGGGGAACAAGAGTGACTCCTGCTGGCCCAGCTGGAGAAGCTGGACGAGGAGACTGGGAGGCTCCAGACTGACACTGTCAGGAAACTCTCCGCGCAGATTTCCTGTCTCAGCGAGGGGATCGGTGAGCTGGAGGGGAAGTGTCAGAAGCCAGCAAGTGAATTCCTGCAGGTGAGACTGAGGGAGAAACATCCCAGCTCTCCCCACACAGGGAAGGGAGGCTCCTGAATCACAAACGCTGGGGTCCAGCCGTCAGATCTGGGTGTAACACGGCGTGTGCATTGCTGCCATGTAGCATTACAGGCACAGAGCTATTAGAGATGGTAAAGCCCCATTCGCTCAGGGGATCCATGGCCCTGGGGCTAGGACAGGGCCTCTCTTCCCCATTTTTGCAAAATCCCTTGCCTGGGTCCTGTGTGTGTGACCAGTGGGACTGAGAATCTTTTCTCTCTCTCCCCTCTAGGACGTCAGAAGCGCCTTGAGCAGGTAGGTGTCTCTCACTCCCCTCACACTGCACAGCGCAAGGAAAGGGCTTGGAGCTGATGTTGGCACCACATCTCCCCAGGGCCCTGCAGCCAGATGTGAGGGGAAGGCCACAGGCTGGGCACAAATCTCTGATCAGCGTCAGCCTGCGGCTCTCCCCCTGGCCCAGCAGACTCTGGAATTCCCCATTCAGGGCACAGTCTGACCTCAAGTGTTTCCTGGAGCTGTCACCTCCCTGGGGACTGGCTGCCTCAGGGCTGTGGGGTGGGACATGGGCCTGTCACTGCTGGGCACTGGGCACATTCAGCCCAGGGCAGCAGGGACCCAGAGTCTGTCCCACCCGAGGGCTGTTTGGAGACCCGTGGGAATGGGCTGGGAGGGGGAGCTGGTGTCTCAGTCTAGTCCCTAGTGGGCAGATTCCTGCAGCCCTTCCCCTGGGAACCTCCTGTCCCTCATCGCCTGGAGGCCAAGGGGTGAGTTGGCCGTGGAGACTCAATTCCCCTTTCATCCCCCAGCTGGTCTCCCCAGGCCAGAGCTGCAGACTGTTCATGGGACCTTTGAGGGGACGTTGCAGGGCCAAGGGCTGCGCTGCCCCTGCTATCGGGCTGGGAGAACTGGAGGATTCGAACTCCAGGCCCAGCAGAGCAGCGACTCACTGGCCAGAGCTGGAGAACTGAGTCACTCGGTGCAGTGTCCCCATGTGACGTTGTCTCCCCAGGTGTGAGACGGGGCCGTTCCAGCCGCCAGAGGAGATTTCCCTGAACTGGGCGAGCGAGTCAGGGGTTTCTCCCAGAAAACAACTGCGCTGTCGGAGACTCTGAGGCAGTTCACAGGTACGGAGAAGGGAGGGGAGAGTGAGTGAAGCATCTGAGGCCATGGTTAGATGAAGTTTCTGTTGAATTGTGAGGTGAGAATGGTGCCCACTTGCCGTCCCAGACGCTCAGGTGGATTCATTGAACCTTATTTGTTCCAAAAGCTGCTTTGTAATTGCAGCGACGATTAGAGCACAAAATGGCCGACACACAGACAGAAACACGCCCAGCTCCGTGCTGCTCTCTGTAGGGACACTGAGTACACAGACCCCACGGTTCACAGGTAGAACCAGGAGTTCACAAACTCTGAACCTCCCTCTAGTGTCCAAGGAACCAAAGTGGGTGAAGTTACTTTGAGGCCCAAGTCTTTTCAGGATCTGGGCCTAGGCTGTGACAAATGTCAGGAGCGAATGAGCCAAACCCTGTGGAGTCTGAAGAGAGTAGGGGATTTTGAGGAGAGTAGGGGAATCTCTTCACAGATTGTCCTGAGGTGGCTGTGAGGTGACAGGGACGTTGGTTCAATTGCTGGGAGAGGCCTGAGTGAGAGAGGAAGTAGGAGGCTTAAAACCTTTTTATAGGAAATACCTGAATGTACGTCTACACTGTGAGACAAATTTGAATTAAGCTACACAACTTCTGCTGTGTTAATTGCGTAGCTGCAGTCGAAGTAGCTTAACTCAGCTGTTGGCGCTGTCCGCATAGCTGGCAATGGAGGGAAGAGCACTCCGCCTCCTACTTCCCTTACTCCTCCTGCAATGAGGGCTACCGGCACCGACAGAAGCCACCCCTCAGTTCGATTAGCTGTCTTCACTCGACCGCTAATTCGAACCCTTGGAGATCGACAGCGGCAGCCTCGATCTTCTCTGCAGTGTAGACACACCCCAAGTGTGTCTCTGCTATAACGAAACCGAGGTCTGTGTGTTTGGACTGGGGATGTTGTGGGCAATATGGACTCCTGAAATCTCACCTCTCTTCTCCCTTCCCCCACCAGACACGCTGCCCTCTGCACTGGAG
This sequence comes from Rafetus swinhoei, assembly GCA_019425775.1. Lineage (NCBI taxonomy): Eukaryota > Metazoa > Chordata > Testudines > Trionychidae > Rafetus > Rafetus swinhoei. The sequence goes on along the minus strand of CM033444.1, from coordinate 31,421,684 downwards.
AGAGCAAGAGGACCTTTCAGACAGGGTGAGGTTTCAAGTGGAGAATGAAAACATCGTCCTGAGCTTGTAGCTCAAGTCACCAACCAAACCCCCAGCGACCACGACAGGCAGAGCCCAAACCTGCCCTGAGTGGTGAGGCGCCCCAGAGGCACTGGGTCAGAAGGACGAGGGGCTGTGTCCTGCCCCTTTAAGAAATGGGATGGTCGGACCCCTCGCTGCACCCTCCCCTCTGTGCCTTGGGCGGAGGGTGGAGGCTGCAGCAGGGGAGGGAGTTTCCCTCTGGGGTTTGAAGCTGGAACCTGCCTCCTCTGCCCTCCCCCGCCACTGGACCCTCCTGCTCTGGGCCTGCCCCTGGGGATGGAGCAGCCCGAGTTGGGGGGCAGGAGGCTGCAGCCTCTGCACACAAAATGAGAAGCTGATGAAGCGGGTCCCATTGCCCAGGCTGAGGCCCAGTGACAGCTCGGCTCAGTCTCAGGGCCCAGGGCAGAGGCAGCTCCTGGGGCACAGGCCTGTCCCACCTAGAACAGGGCTGCGGGGAGGGTGAGAAATGGCCCCAGCCACCCCAGGGCTGAGCTCTGCCCCTCACGCCCTGATTCTCTCTCCCCAGCGACTGTGACTCTGGATCCAGACACGGCGAATCCCCAGCTCCTCCTGTCTTAGGATGAGAAACGTGTGAGCTGGGAATTTCCATGGGACTGGGAGCTCAGCAACCCAGAGGGATTTGGCCTTGTCCCCTGTGTGCTGGGCCATGAGGGGTTCACCTCGGGGAGACATTGCTGGGAGGTGGAGGTGGGGGATGGGCAATACTGGGCTGTGGGGGTGGCCAGAGAGTCTGTGAAGAGGAAGGGATGGATCAGATTAAGGGGGGAATCTGGGCTGTGCAGCGATGCGGGGGTCGGTTCCGGGTTCTCACCTCCCCTCGCACCCCGCTGCCCCTGAGCTGCCCCTGCAGGATCCGGGTTTGTCTGGACTGTGACCGGGAGCAGGTGACATATATCGATGCTGGTGCCAAGGCCCCGATCTTCACTTTTCCGCCGGGCTCCTTCCCTGGGGAGAGAATCCGACCCTGGTTCTGTGTGGGTCAGGATCCGCACTCAGCCTGTGTCCCTGAAATGAACCTCTCTGGCCTCACACACCCCAGTCTCCGTGACCCTGGAGGACTCCCTGTACCCAGCTCCTGGAGCCTTATCTCTATGATACCTGAAAGCTCCTGCCCCTCCCTCCAGCCCCAGGGATGGGAGGGTAAGTAGAAGACCCCTTGGGGCTACAGGAGGGTCAGAGGTGGGGCTGGGCAGGGGCAGAACTAACAGCTGGGCTGGTGCCAGTCAGAGGCCCTGCAGCTGCCTTCTGCACTCACCTAGGAGCTGGACCTGCTGCTGGGCACTTCTGGGGTGCAGCGCTGCTGTAGTGCCAGGAGAGGCGGGAAGCTGCCTTATTCCCCCACTGATCACCCTGCAGCAACAAAGACCCAATGCCTGACATTCTGCAACCCAGTACTGAGTTGTGTCCTGCTGTTTGAAACCCACTGGTCTAGGCAGCCCTTTGCCTCCAACAAATTCTCCTGGTGCTACAGGCACTGGGTTGTAGCAGTGTCCCATGTGCAGCAGCGCAGAGTAAGGTGCACATTAAACTCTGGTGCCCAATGAACACTTGGGAGAAAGAGGCTCCTTGTTAAAATTCAGCACTGATCATCATGGCAGAGACCCCAGCTAGACAGTCCCAGCCCTGGGGCTCCGGAGGGCTTGAGAGCCCAGGCTGCAATGACCACACTGCTCCCTGGCTCCAGCAGTACTAGTGCCATCTGGCTTCCTTGCAGCTTTGTGTATCTACACCCAAGGGACTCGGGAGTGGAAGCAGCTCCCTGGGCTTCTGGTGAAATTTGTGCTCCCAAGTCCCTTACATGTTTTGAAACCTCAAGTAACCCATCTCCATGCTCCAGAAGAGCAAATGAGGAGCTACATCCAGGCCTGAGGCAGCAGGAAACTGCGAGTGCTTGTGATGACAGTCTCTGTATTGAAGGGACGAGGCAGGTAGCACCGACAATTGTGTTAGCACTGGAGCGGGCGTCTTTGCGTTTCTCTGCCGAGGGAGGCGGGAGTTACAGCACCGACTAGCAGCACACAGGGGCAGATGTGAGCTAGGAGGGGCAGGTGTCTGGTAAGAGGCCCACTTCTTTCTTTCAAACATAGGCCCCCAATCCAGCAAACCGCACTGGGTGTGATGGGCTCTGCCTGGGGCCAGCTGGCTGCTCTCACGCAGCTGTTTGCAAGCTTGGTTCGTCGTCACGCCAAGCCTTTCTGAGAGTCCCTAGATAATATGCCTCGTGGCTGCTAATTTTCTCATCCCTCTGCACCTTCTGACCAGAGCAGGAGCAGCGTGTCCCAAGGCAGGGCTGGGGGCGTTCTGACCAGGCGGCTAAGAACAGGAGTCCTCTGAATACCTCACAGAGCACCACACGTTCCGTAAAGATCGGGCTTGACTCTTGGGCGCAGGGCAAAGGGCTTGTTCTTGCTTCCTGGGTGCTCTGCTACTGAGACTCAGGGTGCTCAGGGGAATCCCCATGTTCTTTCTCTGATCTTACAGTGGCAGTAATACAGTCCCCTCTGTTCACAGGGGACTACTGAGCCCAGCAAGGGGCTAAAAGGGACTTGGGCCAACCCTCCAGCAGTAGGGGAAGGAACTTATGCCTGGACTCTCAGCTTGCCCACATTGGGATGACCAGAGATAGTTTTCAAGTATCTCAGAGTCTCACAAAGAGGAAGCAGAAAATTGTTGTTCTTGGCCTCTGAGGATAGGACAAGAAGCAGTGGGTTTAAACTACAGCAAGGGAGGTTTAGGTTGGACGTTAGAAAAACTTCCTGCCTGTCAGGGGGGTGAAACACTGGAATAAATTGCCCAGGGGGATGGTGGAGTCGCCCTCACTGGAGATATTTAAGAGGAGGTTGGACAGATACCTGTTGGGGATGGTCTGTTCTAGACAGAGCTTGGTCCTGCCCTCACGGACTGGATGCGATAAACTCTCGAGTCCCTTTCATCTCTAGGATTCTATGACCTAATGGCCTGGATTCTTGCTGCCCAGGGTGTCCACCCAAATGCATCCTCAGGGTAAGTCTACACTGCAACGCTATTTCTGGATACCAGAGTATCCTAAAATAGCTCCCTGTGTCTGTGTAAGCTTCATTCTACAAGGAGTAAGGGATGTTTGAGAATAGCGCTTTGTTTTGAAATATGGCACTCTGCACCAAGTAAGAAAATAAAGTCTTTGAAATAGCATCAAAATAAGGTATGCAGTTGGTATTGCTCAAATTCCATACCTTATTTTGGGGACAGTGCAGCATACGTGCACCCCTAGGGACCCAGCATGAGACTTTATCCCAGCTGTAGCTCTGAAAGGACCAGTAGGGGAGGGGGAGTGTGAGGAAAGCATCGCAAACATTGTGTAGCTGTGTTGCAGCCAAACACAGGCCTCTCTGTGAGCAGAATTTGAACCTTCACAGAGAAACCCTATTGGATTTCTAGTCCGACGCTGTAACTACTCAGCCATCACAGCTGTGAGCTCAGCAGTGCCCCAGGGCCAGGGAAACTGGTAACTAATCCCAGTGCCCAGGCCTGACCTCACCTGCCCCACAGAATTCACACAGCAAACCTGGCTCTTAGAGCACAGGGGGAGTTTGGGGGCTTGTTGCCAGGCCGTGGGGTGAAGCATCAAACCAGGCACCTCCTGTGGGTCCTGTGAGTGTTGCAGAATCTGGGCCCTGCGCCTGGACAACAGCAAACAAAATGTCTCGGGGCCCCACAGAGACCCACCTGGACTGCCAGGGCCTGGGCCATGAAGCAGGAAGTGGCTGAGGCTGTGGCTAGCCAGGGAGCTCCCTGGCCCCTGCGATTGCTGGCATTAGGGTTGCCAGATGGTTCAACAGAAATACTGGACTCACTTGACACTACCTCACAATCTACATTACAGCTTATTTAGAAAATACCCGACATTTCTATTTTCTCATTTACATTTTCTCAGTTTGTTTCCTGAACAGAAAGCTCAATACTGGACAGTCCGGTTCAGAACTGGATACCTGGCAACCCTACCCCGGCATGGAAGCAAAGCGTAAGGCTGTGAGAGGAGGCCTCCTGTCGCCTCCCGGCCTGAGGCAACAGGGCTTCTTCCTCCTCTGAGGAGGGAGCAACAGAGGCCGGGCTGAAGGTTTTGTGCTGGGGCTGGAGGCTTAAGCCCGAGCTGTCGGCCTCAGTGGGACTTGCTTCTTCTCCCCACTCCTGCCTTGCTGCCTCCTTTGGCCAGCAGCGCACAGGGGCAGCCGGGAGAGCCGGCCGTCATGGGCAGAGGAGGCCAAGGCACAAGCCTCTTGGGGGCAACAGGCCTGAGGCCTCTAGCTTTCCCAGGCTCATGCCAAGGGGCTTTCTGTGGTGCTGGGAGGAGAGGATGCCAGGCCCAGGCCAGTGCGAGAAGGGGCAGTGCCTGCCAGGGCAGAAAGGGTTGCTGCAGAATGTGAGACATGGCGTTTCTGCCTGGTTTCACTCAGGGGACCTTCCCTTGCTGCTACGGACTCTTCTCCTGTACTTGAGAGACTGAAATGGGGCCATTCTTGTGGTAAAAGTATGCCTAGGCCTCCCCACACAGACCAGAGCACCCCACTGGGGACAGGACAGAGCCTTGAATCAAGCATTTGAGAACACTCGGATCCTCTGTCCTGTGACAGGGTATTAGCATGGGGAGCTGTATGGCTAGCTCAGTTGGTAAAGTATGAGACTCTTAATCTCAGGGTCATGGGTTTAAGCCCCATGCTAGACATTCCCTTCAGTTACATTCTCAGCATACAAGGCAATTCATTTTTAGCTTTCTCTAGCTCTTAGGTGGGAAAAGTCTCTGACCTCTAGTAGAACCCAGGAGGTGGGACACTAACTGACATTTCCAGCCTCATAGGAGAGCAGAAGCAAATGAGTCTATTCCCCCAACCAAGAGAGGAGGGGGAAAAAAAACCCCTTGGCTACGTCTAAACTACATCCCTTTTTCGGAAAAGGGATGTACATTAGACGATGTTGCAATTGCTAATGAAGCACAGGGATTTAAATCTCCTGTGCTTCATTAGCATAAAAATGGCTGCCGCTTTTTCTCGGCACGCAGCTTTGTCGGAGAAAAGCAGCAGTCTAGACGCTGATCTTTCGAAAAATAAAGCCTTTTTCGAAAGATCCCTTATCCCTTATTTTCATGATCGCCATTTTCGCCATTGGGGCTTTTTTGCGGAAAACAAATCTGGGCTGTCTACACTGGCCCTTTTGCGCAAAAGTTTTGCGCAAAAGGACTTTTGCCCGAACGGGAGCAGCATAGTATTTCCACAAGAAGCACTGACAATCTTATATGAGATCGTCAGTGCTTTTTGCGGAAATTCAAGCGGCCAGTGTAGACAGCTGGCAAGTTTTTCCAGAAAAGTGGCTGATTTTCTGGAAAAACTGGCCAGTCTAGACACAGCTGAAGAGTAAGGCAAGTCAAAGGGAGAGTTCTCTTCCTTCCACTACCTGCTGGTGACAGCACCAAAAGCTGAGAAGCTATTTCGACTTCAGCTACACAAGTAGCTGAAGTTGTGTATCTTAGTTTGACTTTTGCCCTGCCGTGTAAACATGCCTAAATGAGCTACTAGTTAAGAAGCTGGCAAAGGATCCCTTCCCATGGTATTATAGCGCCAGGGAAGGGTACACACCAGGGCAGAAGGCAAAGCAGCTGGGGCTATGTGAGAGACAGGAGTGGGCCTGAGGGAGCAGAGAAGGCATTGAATGGAGAAAGAGGGGGGCTCTTTCCGCCTGGGTTTGACACAGACCTTTTGCATGGCAGACAAATGGGATAACACCACAGAGCAGAAACAACAGGACAGAGGAAATTTTTAAATGAAAGCTTCAAACCCCCCACTTGCAGGAACAGTTTACATCCATCGACATTTACAAAATGCTTCCCCACAAACATCTCTCCAGCCTGTGTCTCTGGGAAAGATTTCTGCCAAGCCCGGTCCCAGCCCACTGGTCAGAGCCCCTGAGAAACAGGACACCTCTCACTCACAGCCGTGTCCCCGCCAGGTGAGGAAGGGGAAATGAGCCACAGGCTGCTGCCCCTGGGTCAACAGATGAGTGGGTTGACTGTTCTCAGGGACACCACAGCAACATCCCTGCTTCCCCTCGGCGGGGTTTCCTCAGGGCCAGACCGAGCCATTCCGGCGCCTGGGCAGACAGGTTAATTGCGCCTTGGGTTGGGGAAGGGCACGTGCGTGGGGAAGGGTGCATGGAGCTGGCAGCGGCAGGACGCATGTGCCTTGCCCGGCCACCGCCACTGGTGCTCAGCCTGATGCCACAGGGGCAGGCCAAACCTGGCCGTGCAGGGTCCTGCAGCCGCGGGGGGAAGGGCGCTGCTGGCTGGCGCTGGGGTTAACGCAGCCCCTGCCTTGGGCAGCCGCTGCAGGGTGGCTGGTGGGAGCTGCTGCAGCCCGCGGTACGGGCACGTGGTACCTGATGGCAGATGGGGTGCGCTGTGCACCCTTACAGCTGACATCAGACGCCCGGCAGCTGCCCAGCTAGCTCATGCCTTAATCCGCCCTGTGTTTCCTGCATAGAACCGCCCAAGCCCCAGCCTGCAGGAGAGGGGTTCCCAGCTGGGGATCTCCAGCAGCAGCCATGGGATGGTGGGAGCCAGCTACTGCAGAACAAAGGACACCAGGGCTATGTCTACAGTCGCGGCTTCTTGCACAAGTAATATGCAAATGAGGCTAACCGTGGAATATCGCCAAGCCTCATTTGCATACCTAATGGGCAACCATTTTTTTCAGAAGAGGCTCTAGCGCAAGAAGGAGCGTCTACACTGCCCCTTCTTGTGCAAGAAAAACCCTCTTGCGCAATGCCGTTCTTCCTGAAAAGTAAGAGGAGTAAGGGCACTGCGCAAGAGGGGTTTTCTTGCGCAAGAGCCTCTTCTGAAAAAAATGGTGGCTCATTAGGTATGCAAATGAGTCTCGGAGATATTCCACACAGCCTCATTTGCATATTACTCGCGCAAGAAGCCGCAAGTGTAGACATAGCCCAGGAGTGGGAGAAACTAACCATCTGCTTTATTTGCAAAGAAGAAACAAAGACAAACTCTAGTCCCCATCCCCACCCCGCTCAGCCTGGCACTTTGCACCCCAGCCAGGGCCTGGATTAAGGGGGCTAGCTGGGCAGCTGCCCGGGGCACCAACCTATGGGGGCACCTGATTGAAGTGCTAAGGGACGCCACATCAGGCGCCCCCCATAGGTTGCCACCCTGGGGCAGAGGCGTGCATGCACCACGTGCCCGCTGCCCAGGGTGCAAGAATGGCTCGGGCTGGCCCTGCTCCCAGCCCAACTCTCCCCGGCACCCCCCAGAGAGCAGCACTCACACATGGGGGGCTAGAAAGTGGAGAGACTCCCTGAAGCACCAACTCAAAAGGAAATGCTCTGTGTATGTCTACAGTGAGATAACAGCCCGGTGGCCAGGCTATAGCTGGCCCAGCTCAGCTGTACCTGGCCTGGAGGGCTTGGGTTGGAAGATTAGAAACCTGCAGACAGGGGCATCTCTGCGGGGGGTGGTGTCACAGTGTCAGGGCAACTGTCAAGCCCCCCCATCTTCCTTTGCTCCAGCCCCACTGCTGAGAGATACTGACCATTGTCACTGCTTAAACTGCACACACAGCTTGTGGCAAAGGCTAGCATATGGTTAAAATACAATGAACATTCTGGTAAGTTCTCATTTGTGTTGTGTTGTCTGAACATCTAACCAGAGATCCAAGTGCATGACCCAATGGCCTTCACAGAGAGAGAAAACCCACAACACAGGGTAGGTTATTCAACACGTTCACATTTATAAGAGTGAAACATAAGGAAATCTTTTAAGCCTCAGAATCTAGGAAATAAATAAACTTACTCGTTTTCTTCTGCAGTGGCTAAACCGGCTTTATTTCTTGCCTCATTGCATGTGTGTTAGTTAAAAAGTTCTATATGTCATTGTACTAAAACAAAAACACAAGTTCACCTGAACAAATGATCTGGAGTAGTCCAGAAAAGCCCAGCAGGAACTATACCCAGAGACGGAACCAGGGCTCTGAGATGGGACCAGTCACGCTCTGCTGGGAGGTTCATTGGGATTTTCCTGTCCACACCAGGTCTTTCTCCTGCAGCCCTCAGAAGCCGGACTTAGGACCACAGAAACCACACTGGGATTCCTGTGTATGGGGAGCCCAGGCCACTGGTCAGTGACCCTTGGGGTGCATCTACACAGCAGCCTTATTTCGGAATTACAGTGCATGTCTACACAGCAAGCCGTTATTTGGAAATAACATCCACCTGGAGGACTTGGTCTTTTGGCTGGGCTGCATCTGAAGGAAGGAGCCAAAGACCCCAGGGTGGGGGAGAGCCCTGGTTTGGAGGGGCAGCTGGGAAAGAGGTTTTAGGGGGAGTTTGTAAAAGTTTGTACTGAAGTTTCAGTGAGCATTAACAAAGCATTTTTGTTACCTTTGAGTTTGTAATCTGCTTTGCTCTGCCTGTTCTCACTTATCACCACTTAAATCCTACAGCTTGTACTTAAAACCACTTTTACTTACTATCAAGCCTAGTGTAAACAATTACTACCTATGGGAGCAACCGGTGTGCACATTCCCTTTCATTGCTAAATGGGGCTTACCCCATTCTTTGGGGTTTGATCCCATTTGGGGAGTGCGATCCCAGGAAGCTGGGCCCTAAACTGCTCTCTCCTCAGACCTGAAGAGGTTCAGCATCTGTACCACTGCTCAGAGGCGGGGGTGGGGGTGGGAATCTCAGCTCGGAGCCTTGGCCAGGGGAGACTAAGGAGCTGCCCCAGCAGAATCGGGTGGTGAGAAGCCCCAGAGAGCAGAAAGGTGAGGCAGTGGCCTCCTAAGGGGTCTTCTGGGACCACAGCCACCTGGCCAGGCAGCTTAAAGGGAACTCAGGGTATACGTTTCTCCCCTCTGTGGGTCCTCCAAAGGCTAAGAAGATTTGAGCTCTCACTGAAGCTTTCCCCACAGTCAGAATAACTGAATGGTTTTCTCCTCTGTGGACTGTCTAATCTTTAACAAAGTCTGACCTGTGTTTGAAGCCTTTTCTGCAATCAGAGCTTTTATAAGGCGATTCTCTTGTATGTATTCTGATGGCTAGTAACGCAGGAGCACTGACTGAAGCTTTTCCCGCAGTCAGAGCAATTGAAAAGTTTCTTTCCCGTGTGGGTCCTCTTATGATATAAAAGGCTTGAGCTGTGACTGAAGCTTTTCCCGCAGTCAGAGCAATTGAAAGGTTTCTCTCCTGTGTGGATCCTGCTATGGGTAACAAGCTCTGAGCTTCTTTTGAAGTTTTTCCCGCAGTCAGAGCAATCAAAAGGTTTCTCTCCTGTGTGGGTCCTCCTATGGTCAAAAAGGTGTGAGCTGCGACTGAAGCTTTTCCCACAGTCAGAGCAGCTGAAGGGTTTCTCTCCTGTGTGGGTCCTCCTATGGTCAAAAGGTGTGAGCTTCTACTGAAGCTTTTCCCACAGTCAGAGCAGCTGAAGGGTTTCTCTCCTGTGTGGGTCATCCTATGTCTAACAAGGCCTGTGCTGAAACTGAAGCTTTGTCCACAGTCAGAGCAATGGAAAGGTTTCTCTCCTGTGTGGCTCCTCCTATGGGTAACAAGGTTTGACTTCTGACTGAAGCTTTTCCCGCAGTCAGAGCAATTGAAAGGTTTCTCTCCTGTGTGGCTCCTCCAATGGGTAATAAGGTCTGCATTGCTACTGAAGCTTTTTCCGCAGTCAGAGCAGTAGAAGGGTTTTTCCCCTGTGTGGGTCCTCCTATGTCTAACAAGGTGTGAAATCTGACTGAAGCTTTTCTCACAGTCAGAGCAATTAAAGGTTTATCCCCTGTGTGGCTCCTCCTATGGGTAACAAGGTTTGAGCTACTACTGAAGTTTTTCCGCAGTCAGAGCAATTGAAGGGTTTCTCTCCTGTGTGGTCCCTCCTATGGGTAACAAGGTTTGACTTCTGACTGAAGCTTTTCCCACACGCAGAGCAATTGAAAGGCTTCTCTCCTGTGTGAGCCATCCTATGGATAACCAAGTGTGAGTTTGTACTGAAGTTTTTCCCACAGTCAGAGCAGTTATAGGGCGTGTCTCTTCTATGTATTTTCTGATGGTTTGTAAAGTGTGAGTGCTCACTGAAGCTTTTCCCAGAGTCAGAGCACTTGAAGGGCTTCTCTCCCGTATGGACCCTTTGATGTTCAGGAAGAGTTTCACAGTCACTACACGTGCAGGGTGACTGTTGATTGGGGATTTCCTGTTGAACAGTTTCTGTGTTTCTTTTCTCCCCTGTGCTCCTGTTACTGGAGTTACCCTGTCCCTCTCCTAGATGGTTTCCCTGCTGCTTTTCTGGGCTATGCTGACTCTCACAGCTCTCCTTGCTCACGTATCTGGAAAACATGTCCTTCAGATTGTCTCAGTAATAGTCCACATGGAGACACTTGCTCCAGTCCTTCCTGCTGAAGACTCTTTCCATGGTTCTCGGTCAGTGTCCCGTCACCTGTTGGAATAGAGGAATGATCCAGACAGGAGTTATTCACCACAATGAGCTGCAAGGAAACTCTAAAAGAGGAATAGAAAAGGGGACACACGCTCAAATAATGGTCAAATTATCATGAGCTGAGTTCATTGTCCTCCTTCACAACCCTTCCAAAGAGAAGAGAACCCAGCCTTTCCTCGCCCACCACACTCTGACTGGAGTTGACGACAAGCCGAACAGTCAGTCAGACTTCATGAAAACACACAAGTTACATCTGCTATAAGGAGACAGAAATTGGTTTCTGAGTCAGTTTAACTGATTGCTCACCTGTCTGGGTGTTGCTGATGATCTCCCCTTCCTCACAGCTCGGAGGATCTGGGACCCGCAACTCCTCCTCTCGCTCCACCCAGGAGATCACATCAGTTTCAGGAGACTGGAAATCCTGTTTGGAGAGCAATGAACCAAGTGCTGATCTTGTTCATTAAGGTCTTTGCCATTACTGCTTCCAGAGCCAGGATCCGAGTCACCCACCCAGAGAGGCTCCTTTCCCCACCTTGCAGAGACTGGGCTCTGGCTGGTACAAGATCCCAGGACACACTCACCTGCAGTAAAGATGCATCATTCCCCCGGCCTTGGGAATGGCCCAGCTCATTCCCCAGGGCAGCTAAGCGCTCTGCTGCACTCTCTAGGGTACAACTCAGCCCCCCTCACAGCCCAGTCCATCCGCCCAGAATCCCACAGCTGGACAGGAACACACTGCTCAGAAGGGGAGCTCTAGTGAGGGCATGAAGATGTTACACCAAGGTCTCCAGGCAGGGCTCAGACAGCAGCTGCCACATGGCAGGTCACTAGGACTTGGAGATGAAGGACCCAGCAGATCTCTAGCTCCCCAAGTCTCTGTCCACAAAACCCCTGGCTGATGGGCTGGGCTTGCCCTGATCTTTGGCTCAGATGTTCTACTTGGGCCAGGAGGAGGCAGAGGAAGTTGCCTGAGCATCTAAGTGACTCCTTGGCTGGTTGCTTCATGCCCTGCCTATGTGCCACACTCCTGATCCCAACTGCCTGTGTCTGGGTGGGCCCTGCCAGCTGCCTACAACAGTTGCCATTCCCATGGCTGCCCAGGGTGGCGCTGGGCTTCTGTTGGGGCAAGCCAGGGCGGAGTTGGGCCGTGCTGCTTCTCCGGTGCTTGTGGCTGTTGCTCAGCTCCCCCTATGCAGCCTCCGTTCTACTCTGCCAGCAGCAGCCTTTGTGTGGTTTCCCAGTCTGGCTCTTGTGGCCAGCCTGGCCTTTGATTTGGTGTCCCTCCAGGGTTGCACAGAATCTATCACCTTTACACCTTGTGAGCGTGTTTCCCTCAGCTTTGGCCCCACCCCTTCTTGGAACTTCATTTTCTGTTCAGAAGATCCACCTGTGACATGACCATGGAGATCATTGTGCTACTGCTGTTAAATAAGATAATCATAGTCATCACATCAGAACATTCCCATTGACGTGGCACTCAGCACACTTCACAAAAGGTTTATTGCAGCTGTGTATGTCCATTCTTTTGAACTAGAACAGGCTGGGCTTTGGCAGAATGGTGGAACACTGGGTACCAACTAACCAGGAAAGCACATTCCTGAGCAGGAAGAGGCCAATCAACACACAGATCTCCGCAGTAGCTGCAAACACAGTCCTAAGAGATGGCTCAGAAAGACACTGACCCTTGTGCACAAGAGCAGGGATGAGGGGATAATGGATATGGATGTTTTGTTCCAACAAACAGGCAGGAGGCTAAGGGGGTAGAACACATGGAACATGCATCTTGTTTGTGTCAATGTATGAGAAGTCACAGGGGGGCATGTTGATGCTGGCTGAGGGGCAGCATTCTCACTGCTGACTGACTGGTACCATTATTGGGTTGGGACAAGTCTCACTATACCTGTGCCTAAGGAGCTGGGACACTAGCATCCTGCTTCTTTTCACAATAAACTTGGCCGAGTGCCTTAGCCTCCAAATGGAGCCTGGATCTTTCTTAGCAGCAACCCTGAGCTGTGCTGCATGGATAAGCCGCAGGCTCTGCCAGTGCTGCTGGCATCAGAGCTCCAGAAAGAGCCACCCTGAACAGCCATAACAACGCTCTGTGGCACTAGCAGAAATTCTAATGGCACTGCAGTCGCTGTGGGAAGCAAAATTATCAATCACAGCAGCACCTAGGAACTCTGGTATAAATCAGGACCCCACTGTGCTATTGGGGTGCACATATGGAGCTAAGCATTATCCCTCTTTAGTGTTGGTATCCTTCCCAGCCCTGGACAGGACACTCTATAATATCCAGCCCCCCTGCTCTGGGCTCCTCAGGCCCTTTACTACACACAGGGCTGCGTCTAGACTGCCATAATTTTCCGCAAATGCTTTTAACGGAAAAGTTTTTCCGTTAAAAGCATTTGCAGAAAAGAGCGTCTAGACTGGCACGGGTGCTTTTGCGCAAAAGCATCCGTGCCAACCTAGACGCGGTTTAGCGCAAGAAAGCCCCGGTGGCCATTTTCGCCATCGGGACTTTTTTGCGCAAAACAGTTTTTACCTATCTACACTGGCCCTCTTGCGCAAAAGCATTTGTGCAAGAGGGCTTTCCAGCAGGGCGTCAGGTGTATTTGCGCAAGAACGCTGACAATCATACATTAGATCTTCAGTGTTCTTGCGCAAATTCAAGCAGCCAGTGTAGACAGCTGGCAAGTTTTTGCGCAAAGCAG
>CM033444.1:31351209-31408312 GCA_019425775.1 Rafetus swinhoei | reverse complement strand
CACACACCTGGGTGAAGGTGTTACTTTTTTATTGCTGCCTCCATCACTTCTGCCTCTGCCAGGCGAAAGGAGGCTGCTTGGGCCCAGCATCTTTCTGCCTGACCAGGGCTGGCTTTTGGGGAGAACAAGAAGGGAGGGGCCACTGGAGGCCCTTACCCCCCTGGCTGTCTCCATGGGGAGGTGGCTCTGCTGAAAGCCCAAGTAGCTGCCTTATCAGTTAGGAAGGGCCCTGTTATCTGTGTTTCCACCTGATTTTTGTAGGCTCCTTTGCCTTCTCCAGGGCTATGTCTACACTGGCGGCTTCTTCGCGCAAAAAAATGTCCACACTGCCATGTGCGAGATGTTCTTTTGCTCAAGAGTATCCATGGCAGTGTGAACTCTCTCTTGCACAAGAAAGCTCTGATGGCCATTTTAGCCATTGGGCTTTCTTGCGCAAGAAATCCCTGCCGAGCGTCCATACTGCCCTCTTGCTCAAGAGCTCCTGCACAAGAGGGCTTACACCTGTTAAAAAAGAGCCTAGCTCTTATGCAAGAAGTCCTCCCTTACCACGCTGTACTGTAAATCTTCTTGCACAAGAGCAGGCAGGCAGTGTAGATGCTTTCCTGAAGAACAGTCGTTCTTCTGCAATAATCCACCAGTGTAGACATAGCCCAGGTGTCCCTGCAGATGGGATGGGAGGGTTCTATTCTGGGCCAGGGGTTGGGTAGCTTGTTGCCCTAGCAAGAGGTGTTGGCAAAAGCCAGTTATTGCTGTGAGCAGGATTTGAACCTGGGCAGGGAAACCCTATTGGATTCCTAATCCAACACCTTAACCACTCGACCACCACAGCTATAAGTGCAGTAATGTTCCAGGGCCAGGGAAACTGGTAACTAATCCCAGTGTCCAGGCCTGACCTCACCTGCCCCACAGAATTCACACAGCAAACCTGGCTCCCCGAGCACAGGGGGAATTGGGGGCTCGTTGCTGGGCCGTGGGGTGAAGCATGAAACCAGCCCCCTCCTGTGGGGCCTGTGAGTGTTGCTGACTCTGGGCCTTGGGCCTGGGCAACAGCAAACAAAAGGTCTGGGGGCCACATAGTCGCTCCCTTCAGAGGGGGGCCCTGTTAGTCTGTAGCTGTGACAGGTTAAAAACCAACAAATGGTCCTAGAACCAGAGAACCCTGCCTTGTGTCTGGCGCAGACCACCTTGGTGCTGCTCAGAGACTTGTAGCTCCTGGGGGCAGCCCTGTGACTTTTCCCTTGTCCTGGGCCCCTTTGGCCACACTCAAGGGGTGGCCTGTTCTGTAAAAGCTGCCCTGGGAATCAGAGAGCAGCTCAAGAATTTAAACCCACAAGCCTGGAACAACTGGCCTGGTTCACACAGAGCACCACAACTTAGAAGTGCAACAGACTGTCCATTGCACCACAGAGCCCTGTGGGTAGCCCCCTCCCACATCTCCTCTCTCTGTTTTGCAGTGCAGCTATTGCTGGGGTAGAAGGGAGGGCAGAGCTGGGCCAGCGCCTGGGTTGGCTGGGCCAAGTCAATGAGGGTTTTGTTTTGTTTTTCCACTTCTCCCCTGTGTTCAGCCCCCAACTGATTTCTCAGTGGGTCTGCATCCGCCCAGCTGAGAAAAGGTTCCCACCCCTGAGCTGGACCCCAGAGCTGCAGGGAAGCCAGGAGCGCAGAGTGTCAGCTGCCAGCCCAGAGTCCCAGGTGCCCTGAGAGCAGCCTCCTGCAGGTCCCATGGTGCGTGCTCTGTGGCCAGCATCACAAGCTGCCTGACAATCAGGGCCAATCCCCAGTGGGGTCTCTGCCCATGGCCACACAAGGGCTCCTGTGGGGGGTGGGGCAGCACAACCTACCCCCTGGGGTGGGGCCGAGGCTGGGGGTGAGAGGGTTGCGATAAAGCAGCATCTATAAGAAAGCTACGTGTGGGGATGCAGGCTGGGAGGCTCAGGGCAGTGTGTGGGGATGACGGAGGAGGGCAGGGGGCCAGGGACACAGAACGGGGGGTGGTGTGTGGGTACGTGTCTGTTTTGGGCAGGTTCCTCACTCCCACGTCCCAGACACGTAATGTGGCACAAAGACCAGCAACGGTCCCTGCACAAAGTGTGTCCCAGGGATGAGCGTTAGCCCCGGGAACAAGCATCACCCTGCAGAGGAGACACCCCTGGTCTGGAGCCAACAAGCCCAGGAGCCGCACAACTCAGGATCCCCAGGCGCACTGACACAGACTCCTGGCACAGGAGAGAATCCCAAGCCTCAGTTCTGCCGGCCAGCGGTTTCCCTCTTCCGCTTCTTGTCAGCTCCTGCAAAACACCCCACAAGGGTGAGTGGGGATAAACCCAGCTGTGCTGTAGAGCGGCTGTTAGATGGGGAAAGAGAGGGCCCCCTCGTCCTCCTGAGCAACACAGACATGTAAGAAAACTGCACATGAAGGTATCAACATGGGTGTCAGTATTGCCGAGTGGTCTAAGGCGCCAGACTCAAGGTCCTGTCTTTTCCCTCAGTGGGGTGTTCTGGTCTCTGAATGAGACGTGGGTTCAAATCCCACTCCTGACATGTCCTCTTTTTGATAGCTAGAGAAGTGACCTCATTTCCCTGTCTCCCCTGCCATTGTAAAAGCACTTGCTCAGCATTTCTCTGAGGCTGCATCTACACGGCAGCGTTCCTTGGCAATAACAGCCATTATACTGCAATAACAATGGGAGCATCGACACAGCAATTCCATTATTCCGACTTCTGTAACGCTCCATCCAGACCAGTGGTCTGAGGAGCCAGGAGGTTTCCAGGCTGCAGACAGACAAGCCCACAGGCACAAACAAAGCGAAGTCCCAGCCACTTCCTGCTCAGCCCAGCAGGGTCTCTGTGTGGCCCCAGACCTTTTGTTTGCCATTGCCCAGGTGCAGAGGCCCAGATTCAGCAACACTCACAGGAACCACAGGAGGGCTGATTTGATGCTTCACCCACGGCCCAGCAACAAGCCCCCAAATTCCCCTGTGCTCTGAGAGCCCCGTTTGCTGTGTGAATTCTGTGGGGCAGGTTATGTCAGGCCTGGGCACAAGCAGGGTTCAGAACCAACCCACAGGTAAGTCCCCGCTCAAGATTGAGCAATGTCCTTTGCCAGCAATGTAAGTCCAGCCATGTAAGTGTCCCACTCACGTGCCCAAACTATCTCCGAACCCCACTCACAGTTGCTGCCCTTGCTCAGGGCAGATAAGAGCTCACAGGTGGTTTTCAGAGCTCACCTCCCACTCTTGGGGGGGTGGGGATAGGAGGCATCTCACCCACTCTGTTGGCCACTTGCCACTGCTCCTACCAGCCGCCCGCCAGCCACTCCCTCCAGCCACCCCATCCATGCTGCTGTGGGTGCCAGTGTCTCACCACACGGTAAAATCAGACCAGAGACAGACACTGTCAATCGCGCTTCTCTTGGAAACGCTCCTCGGATGCTGGGCCTCCCTCCCCAGCCCACCAGAGCCGTGTGCCACTGTCATACGCCTGCTCCATGGACATCTTCCCATTGCAGAAAGCGCTCCGAGCCAGACTGTGACTAGCCAGCCCCTCTCTGGGCACCCAGGGCTACGTCTACACTGCAGGCTTCTTATGCAAAACTTGAGGAGCGTCTATAATAAACGTGCATTCTTGCGTAAGTAAATTTATGGCAAAATGTAGGAAAGGAGGGCTTCTTGCGCAAGAGTTGTTCCTCTCCCCATGAGGAATAAGCCCTCTTGTGCAAGAGCTCTTGTACAAGAAGGCAATATGGATGGGCAACAGGGGTTTCTTGCACAAGAGAGCGTTCACACTACCATGGACGTTCTTGCGCAAAAGTACATGGCAGTGTGGATGTGCTGTTGCACCTAACAGTTCTTGCGCAAGAAGCCTGCAGGGTAGATGTAGCCAGCGGGTGTTTGGGTTTGTTACCAGCACTGAGCTTTGTAGAACAGCCCAGGGAACATTGTGAAAAGTCAAAACCTTCCTACCCTGGGTAGCCCTGGCCAGCCAGAAAGAAAGGGAATTTCTGTCTCTTTAGCATCACTCATATGCCCCAGTGGCCTAACGAACAAGGCATTGGCTTCTGAAGCCAGGAATTGTGGGTTCAAGTCCCATCTGGGTGACACTTGTGATGTTTCCTAGTGGAGTCGCTTTGGCTTCCTCTTTGCCATGTTACCTGTGAGGGTCCCCTAGAATTGCCATTTTCCCCAGACAGGACCCCTCAGTAGTAGACACTGACACTGGTGTTAGGCGCAGACAGGAGGAGAGTGTTTCCTAAAAGCTGAGGTGTGCACAGTGAGGTCACTTGCAGAGATGCAGGCGCTGGCTTCTCTGCATGCACCTTGGCACCTGTTACCCATTGGTACCCACCACCTCTCACCGCCCTGCCTGCACCCAGACAGAAGGCCAGTGCACATGGAGCCAGCGACCGTAGCGAGGAGGCGGCTGCAGCACAATTCAGGCCTGGGGCACATTGAACAACTGTTTGAAATATTTTTAAAACAAAAATATGAAAAACTTTAGGCTCCATCTACACTGCAGGCTTCTTGCCCAAGAACTGTTTTGGGCAAGAGTTCTTGTGCAAGAGCACATCCACACGGCCATGTGCTTTGGTACAAGAGGGGAGAGCTCAGTGGTTTGAGTATTAACTTGCTAAACCCAGGATTCTGAATTCAATCCTTGAGGGGGCTATTTAGAGATCCGGGGCAAATCTGTCAGGGAGGGTTCTTGTCCTTGCTATGAGGGCAGGGGGCTGGACTAGCTGACCTCTCAAAGTCCCTTCCAGCTCTATGAGATGGTTTATCTCCTCATAAGGCGCTTCTACAGCAGCATAGATGCTCTCTTGTGCAAGAAAGCTCTAATGGCCATTTTAGCCTTAGGGGTTTCTGGTGCAAAAAATCCCTCTTGCCTGTGCACACTGCCTTCTTGTGCAAGAGGGCTTATTCGTTATGGGGAGAGGAATAACTCTTGCACAAGAAGCCCTTTTCTAATGGTTTACTGTACATTTCCTTGCACAAGATTGCACATGCAGGGTAGACACTGCGCTAGTTTTTGCACAAGAACTGCCGTTCTTGTGCAAAAAGCCTGCAGCGTGAAAAAACCTCACAACAACAAGCCCAATCCAGCAGGTCCTACTGAGATTTGAACTCAGATTGCAGGATTCAAAGTCCTGAGTGCTGCTGCCTCTTACACCATGGGACTTACACAGAAGACTATGTGTAGCCATATGGAACACTGAGCTTTCAGGCTGGCCTCTGGACTCCTGGCTTCCCTCCTGCTGCTTCATCTCTCTGGCTACGACTACACTGACCATTTATTTTGGAATAAGCTGTTCTTGAATAGTTATTCCAAAATAGCTTATTTCGAACTAGCACGTCTACACTGCAGGGAAACCTCAGAATAGTCCGAGGCAGGCTCCCCAATGTAGACGGGCTATCGATTTAAATCCCCGGGAAGAATAACTTAGAATAGCCCCGGGGAAGGGCTATTTCAAACTAGCAGAAGTGGCGCATCTACACAGGCCTTTTTTAAAAATAGCTAATTGGAATAGGCGTTATTCTTCGTAGAATGAGGTCTGCAGAAGTCGGAATAAGCCGTCTGTTACTTCAGAATTATTTCAAAATAACGGAATTGCTGGGTAGACTCTTGCATTGTTGTTGTAGAATAACGGCCATTGTTCCAAAAGAACTTTTGTGTGTGGACAGAACCTGCGCAGCTCAAGAAATGCGATTGGCTGCTCGTACCCACTGTCTTTCTGTCAATTGCAGTGCAGGGCTCTGAAGACATGGACCCAAGGCAACCACCTTGGTTGCGTTCTGCTAAGGCCAGGCCGGAGGAAGAAGAATTGCTCCTTCAAGCCAAAGTCAAACCAGCAACTTAAGGATTACTTGCTAAGCACACGCTACAGTCCTCTGCTCTGCCAGCTGAGTTATCGAAGGAGCCTGATTAATGGTGGCTGGTCTAGGTTGTCCCTTCTACAAGTCTCAGGGCACATGCTCCCCAAGTATATGGCATTGCTGATGAGGGGCAGAGGAGCATAGGGGCTGTCACAGGTACTTAACATGCAGACGGACCCCTTGAGTGAAACCTGAGCTAGATCCATCCATGTCACAGCAAAAGGAAGAAAGTTGGGTTCTTCTCATGTGTCTTCTTTGTTTCAGAGTCTCTAGGGGTGTGGTCAGGGCAGGTCCACAAAAAAAAACCACTTGAATGAACCTCAGTCTAGAAACACACAGAAACACCCCTGAGGGTTTCCTTGCCTGTACTTAAATGTTGACAAAAATGTTGTTGCTAACTCCTTGGACAACTCAGATTGCTGTGGGGTTAAGAAATTCTCTCTCCTTCATTCTGTGCCCTCAGGAAGGGAGCAAATTGAAGAAGACCGGGTCCCCTCCTGGGGACTCGAACCCAAACCCTAGGACCAAAGGATTTACAAGCCAGATGATCAATGTTTGTTGCATTTCTCCCTCCTCAACTATGCCAAACCTCAAAGGCAACTCTACAGCCCCAGCAGCTGGGGAGATGTGCATGTTAGAGTCTGCCCACTGAGCTGTAGCCTTCTGTGCCCAGGGAGCCAGACACTGCCAGGGCGGGAGGAAATGGGGAATGGCTGCACTTTGGGAGTCAAAGTTGTTGTCTGGGACCATAGAGTAGAACAGTTTTACAATAGAACAGTTTCACCAACCTTCTTCAGCAGGGCACTATGGCTCAGTTGGCTAAAGCACCTGTCTAGTAAACAGGCGATCCTGGATTCAACTCCCAGTGGTGCCCTTGGATCACATTTTCCTATGGCTGCGTCTAGACTGGCAAGTTTTTCCGCAAAAGCTAAAAACTGTTTAGCGCAAAAAAGCCTCTGCATCAGCTCCAGGCTTGTGGTTTGCTTCTTCCCAACACCCCTCCCAATCAGCCTTTTCCTGAACCAGCAGTTCCATGGGTGGCCAGGGGAGGCCTCTTCTGTGTCCCAGAAGGACCTAGGAAAATGTGAGCTGCCACCGCACATGAAGCCCTCGCTGCTGCCGGAGCCACTCCCTGTGCTCAGCAGCCGGCTGCTAGCATGTGCAGGCTGGGATGCTGTGTGCAGGCAGCCTGCACGTGCAGGATATGATGTAGTGCGCTGTGAGCGGAATGGCGTGGCCCCATTCCCGCCTCCCTTCCCGCTCTGATCCAGTGGCCGAAAGGGGCTGCGGCTGCTGCTGACTGGGCAGAAGATGGGCGGCAATAGCAGGAAAACTCTTCTCTTCCCTCCATTGTCCCCAGTGGGGTGACCTGATGCCCAAATTCCTGCTGCTGCAGTGGCTGGCCCAAGGCTCCCTGCGAGCAGGCTCCCAACACAAGCCACAGAGGAGGCTCAATATGTCCAGGAGACTTAGAGCGTGTGCCCAGCCCACAGCCCTGGGGCCAACCACCTGGTTGCCTGCTTCAGTAGCCCGGCAGCTCCCCCCAACCCAAACCCAAATTCTCTCCTGTTCAAGTCCCTCCTGAACCCACACCTGTCCCTCCTCCTCCAGCTTCTCCCCCTGGAGCCACCCCATGGCTGCCAAGCTCCCTGCGTATGAGGCAGTGGGACCACCCGAGGCAGTGGCTAGTCCCAGCCCAACCCCTGAGCCCCACCTCCCCCTTCCTCCCCTTTCCACCAGCCTCCTCCCGTTTTCCAGGTTCTTTCCCCAGCCCCTCCCCAGTTCTACATTCTCCATTCTCCACATAAAATCCAGAGTTTGTTCTTTCAGCAGGGTAAAGTCCTGTTCGTTTTAGCAGCAGAGGAGGCGGGAACAGAAAGTTGGAAGGGCGGGCAGGGGAAGGGTGTGTGGGGGGAGGGCACAGAGGGGCAATACAGAAGCCCCTTGTGGGGGCACCCAGGGGAGAGTCTCACAGGTGTCCTTGTCTGGAACTCTCCCTCAGGGCCTCTCAGATGCACAAGCCCCCGGATGGGCTGCTGGATGGCAGCCGTGTGCTGCTGCTGAAGGGCCCTTGCGAGCCGCTCAGCTTCTGGCCCCCACCCTGGCAGGAACGTCTCTCCCTTGTGCTCACAACTATTCTGGAGGACACCGCAGGCCACCACCACTTGGGAGACGTTCGACTCGCCAAGGTCCAGCCAGGAGCAGACAGCGGAACCTCCTTTGAGGGCCCAAAGGCGCCTCACACCAATGCGGGCCCAGCTGAGCCTGCCTGGGAAACGTTCCTGGCTTTAGGCAACGTGTCCTGTCTAGGGCTTCATCAGCCCGGGAGCAAAGGGCACGCAGCATCCCCCACAATGCACAGGGGCAGGTCCACATCTCCGGCCCTGAGGGTGCAGCCAGGGGAGAAGTGCTGGGGAGCATCTTCTGGTAGAGCCTGGAGCTACAAAATACGGCGGCATCATGCCCCTTCTCCGAGAATGGACCCACATCCTGAAAGGGACAGAAAGTGGCCTGGGAATGACTAGTGTAGCTGAGCAAACACTGCAGGTTTGTGTCTGTCTAGTGGCTAGGATTGAGCACTTCCGCTGCTGCGGCCGGGGTTGGGCTCCCAGTCAGGGAAAATAGCCTCCTCTATATTCATTAATTCTGCCAAGTCTTTGCTCTTTCATCATGGGAAGGGGCAACAGATTGAGGGAAGGGAGGGCTGGGGTGCCAGAGGCAGGCTCTGGCTGGGAGACTCACCTGGCTGAGCCCTGGCCAGCAGCCCAGCACATTTCCCAGGCAGCTCCTTCCCTGCACAGGCTGCAGGTGTCAGGTGCCTGGGGGAATAAGAGCCTGAGTGGAGCGGGAGGGCTTCAGGCAGGCAGCTGCCATTGGCATTGGAAACAGGCCAGAAAAGCACGACAAAAATGATGAAAGGTTTGGATCAGCTGCCATATGAGGAGAGATTGGGACTTTTCACCTTAGAAAAGTGGAGGCTGCTGGCTAACCCTCATAATCATGACACACGAAAATGGCGATCGGGGCTTTTTTGTGGAAAAGCGCGTCTAGATTGGCCACGGACGCTTTTCCGCAAAAAGTGCTTTTGCGGAAAAGCGTCCTGCCAATCTAGACGCTTTTCCGAAAATGCTTTTAACGGAAAACTTTTCCATTAAAAGCATTTCCGGAAAATCATGCTAGTGTAGACGAAGCCCATGGCTGTTGTTGAGACTGTAAATAAGGAAAGGTATTTTTCTTGTTCCCATAATAGAAGAACTAAGGGTGCGCCATGATATTAGCAGGTTGAAAACAAACAAAAGGAAGTATTTCTTCACACAACGCACAGTCAACCTGTGGAACTCCTTGCCAGAGGATGTTGTGAAGACCAGGACTATAAGGGCATGTCTATACTTGGAAACTATTTTGAAATTGCTTAAATCAACTTAATAACTTACAGTCTAAAAAAATAGAAATAGCATGTCCTCAGTATGGGAAGCCTCAGAATTAGTACGAGGCAGGCTCTGTTAATGTTCCTTCCTGGGGCATGAAATTAAAAACAGAGAAGCAAGGCTGGGAGCAGCTGAAGCAAAGAGCCCTGTTCTACTGTGTCAACAATCTCTGAGGTGGCATGAAATCCCTCTCCAGTTTCTAACCCTGAAATATCATCATCTTTATGACATCATTCCTGGCCTCTTGGTACAGATGTTTGCTTACCAGAGATGCCAAAACAGACTAAGCCATACTGGCAAAGGCTTCTGCCGAAGCCGGGATTGAACCAGGGACCTTTAGATCTTCAGTCTAACGCTCTCCCAACTGAGCTACTTCGGCAACTGTCTCAGGGTTTTGGAGGCCGACACTTTTCTCAGGCATGTTTCTCTGCAGCAGTATACAAGAGAGATGCTGCTGCCAGTGGCCTGCAAGGCAAGATGAGCTTTGCCTGCCCCCTCAGTTTGACTTGCACTTGGCCCCACTCCTGACTCTCTTCCCGGGGTGTCCTAGTGGCTGAAAGGGACTGTAGTTGCCAATGGGGGGGAA
Organism: Rafetus swinhoei; assembly: GCA_019425775.1. Lineage (NCBI taxonomy): Eukaryota > Metazoa > Chordata > Testudines > Trionychidae > Rafetus > Rafetus swinhoei. The sequence continues at coordinate 31,398,428 of CM033444.1, read as the reverse complement.
GAAGATGGGCGGGGGGCCGTGTTCCTGTGAAATTTTTCCATCCATGGGCGGAGTGAGTTTCATAATGTGCACCACTAGTGAGGTCGTTTGGGCTTGTGCGGATGTGTGCTACTGTGGTACCCGCCAGTTACTCACAAACAGCTTAGCTAAATATAGTTTTATAATTTTATAGAAGAAAAAATACTGAAACAAGGGATAATTAACAAGATACGTGACTTTATGTATTTAATATGAAATCAAATACAAAGAACATTAACACTGCAACACATTCCGTAGCCATTCGGTATCTTACAGGGATCTGTTCCTTTGAGGCATAAAATAAAATTGTCCATCTTCTTGATTTAGCAAACAAGCTATGATGATTCATATCGCTACATGAAATTAAATAGTTGTTACACTTTATGATGGAACTTAAATATTCTGTTATTTAATGGGCTCAGTTCGGAGTGCTGTTTGTGTACGTCTGCATTTGCTCCCTAGTTCGGACTAGGGATGCAAATGTAGGCGACCAGTACTAACAAGCAGGGATTTAAATATCCTGCGCTTCATTAGCAGGATCTCGCCCGACACGCTAGTCCGAATCACACCTGATTCGAACCAGGAAGTGCGCACCGGGACGCGGTAGTTCGAACCAAAGCCCTTGGTTCAAACTAACGTTACGCCTCATTTTTTGAGTCAAAGGTGTTGTCCTGGACCATAAACGAGAGCAACCCTGTCTGGGGAGGGCACCATGGCTTAGCTGGCTAAAGCACCTGCCTTGTGAACAGGAGATCCTGGGTGCAACTCGCTGTGGTGCCTTGTTGTAGCCTTTGCTCACATTTTCCTAGGTCCATCTGGGACACAGAAGAGGCCTCCCCTGGCCACCCATGGAACTGCTGATTCAGGAAAAGGCTGATTGGGGAGAAGTCAACCAGAAGCCTGGAGTGGTTGCAGAGGCCACTGTGACTGGCAAGGCTGTGGGAGAGTTTGAACTCCCTGGATTTCCTACTGGAGCTCTGCTTAAAGCTGCAGGATCTGACTCCAGAGGCTGCTCTTAAATGCAACAGAGTTTGAGCTGCTTGCAGCTCTGCCTTTGGGAGAGGGAGTTTGTACTAGAAAGAGGCAGGCTGGGTGACTAAGAACAAGAGGCTGGGCATTCCCGTCATTGAAGGGTTGTTAGATCATCCTGAGAACGTTGCCCGGTACACCACTTAAAAGATGGGGCGGCAGGGAAGAGTAGGAATGAGACTGGCAGGGGACTGAAGCAGCAGGGTTGGAGTGACCAGGCCAGCTGTGCCGGGGGCAGGAATGTCTCCGCCTTGTTCTCACAATTATTCTGGAGGACACTTGGGTGGCGTTCGACTCACCAAGGTCCAGACAGGGGGAGCAGACAGCGGAACCTCCCTTTAAGGGGCCCGAAGGCGCCTCCACACCAATGCAGGCTCTGCTGAGCCTGCCTGGGAAACGTTCCTTGCTTTAGGGCTGCCCTGTGTAGGGCTTCATCAGCCCAGGGAGCAAAGGGCAGGCACATCCCCCACGGTGCACAGGGGCAGGACCACGTCTCCGACCCTGAGAGTGCGGTCGGGGGGAAAGAGCTGGGAGGCATCTTCCGGTAGAGTCTGGAGCTACAAAATATGCCAGCATCGCGCGCCTTCTCCAAGAATGGACCCATGTCCTGAAGGAGACAGAAAGTGGCCTGAGAAGAGTTAGTGTAGCTGAGCAAAGAGCTCAGATTCTTGTATCCCTGGTGGTCTAGTGGCTAGGATTCAGCACTCTCACTGCTGTTGCCAGGCTTCAATTCTCAGTCAGGGAAACCAGCCGCCTCTGTATTCATGAAATCTGCCAAGTCTTTGCCCTTTTCCATCATGGGGGAGTGCCAGCAGGCTGAGGGAAGGGAGGTGCTGGGGTGCCAGAGGCAGGCTCTGGCTGGGAGACACTCCCAGGAGCCAAGCACATTTCTCAGGCAGCTCCTTCCCTGGGCAGGCTGCACAGGTCATACGTCTGGGTGAATAAGAGCTTGTGGAGATGGGCTAGGGCTTCAAGCAGGCAGCTCCCACTGGCCACAAACAAGCTTGGAGCAGGGACCAGGCATGAAGCCTTTTCCTCTACAGCTGAGAGACACAAAGGGCCCAGCAGCCCCTTCTCTCAGCTGTGCCTGGGGGCAGGGCAAGCAGGGAATCTGCCTGAGGCTTCTTGCTGCCATGTTGGGTGGCTTCATGGGCTGGATCCAGCCCGCTGGCCTGTATTGCCCAGGCCTGGCATAGAGGGAACCTTGGCTCTGGGCTGTGAGGGGAGGGGCGCTGTGGAAAGGCCAGTCTTGCCTTCCTGGGCAGGGCATGACGACGTCCACTTTGTGCAGCACAACTGCCAAACATCCAGACAGAGAATTACAGGCCAGAGAGGTTAATAGCTAGCAGCCAAAATTGCTCAGTGGGGAACGCGTTAGACTGAAGATTTAAAGGTCCCTGGTTCAATCTCAGGCTTTGGCAGGTGCCAACATGTGGCAGGATTCTCCCTGGTGTTACTCCTGTGTTTGATTCTTGCCACAGCTTGGCATTGACAAATCAAAATCATCTCATTAGCCCCTCCCCTGACTTCTTCCTGTGAGTCGCTGCCTCCTTGACTACTGCCCACCCAGTGCTGGCCCTAGATAGGGAACAGGGCTGTGGGCTGATGGGGATGTGTTTGGATAATCTCATGTGACCTTACCTGGGGCCAGCCAGCTAAGCAGGAGGGACATGGCAACGTTTCTCCTTCCTCTGCTGGAGAGGGAGCCAGCTCATTCCCCTGAGCCCACATACAGATGGGGCAGGGTCTGGAGAGGTGACGCAGCTGAATGGAAAAAGCAAGGTGATCAGCATATCAGCTACCAGCTGAGACCCTCAAGCACAGAGCTGTAGGATGGTCCCATAGTGGAAGGGGTCAGGTGTTTGAATCTTACCAGCTGAGTTCAAATCTCAGTGGGACCTGCTGGGGAATTGTTGGTTTGTGTAAATCCTTGAGAATTGATCTTCTTGCCCCTCTGGCTCAATTCTACTTTGTGCTTCTTCACTTTCTCAATGTAAGGACTTTGGAGAAAACTCTCAAACATCTGCTCCAGTGGTGCAATGGGTCAGTGCACAGTATTTATAAAGCAGTGTGTATAGGAGACATGCTGAGGTTGTGAATTCAAACCTCACCTGGGGTACTGGTTTTCAGTCCCTACTGGGCTGCCCCTTTCCAGTGATCGCTGTGGGAGCTGGGATTCCAGCTCAGAGGAGGCTGTCAATCAAAATTCCCACTTCACATATTATGGCCTCGTCAGACTGAATGGTGGGTGGCCAGGGAAGGTCCTTCTTGCTCCCAGGATCTTGTTGCTGGTCTTTGCCCCTCACCCCCTACCCATCAGCAGGTGCTGTCCCTTTCAGCCATTCCATCAGCTTAGGCAGGGAGGCAGGAAATGGGCAAAGTAGCCAGACAAGCTGAGGGAGGCAGGGACATTCTGATCTGTGCATCTCCCCTGTGTGAGGGTTTGTCTACACGTCATTCCTTTTTCCAGACAGAAATGCAAATTCCGGTCAGTGACATTTCAAATGAAGCGGAGATTTGCATAATTATGTCTGGCTGCTATTTCGAAATATGCTATTTTGAGCTAACAGGCGCTATCTAGACACAGTTCTTTGGAAAGAAAACCCTTCTTTCAAAATCACCCTTACTCCTTATGAAATGAGGTTTAAGGGTTAGTTCTGACGAAGGGTTTTCTCCCGAAATAAGCGTATCTCAACAGCGTTTTGTATTGCAAAATAAAGTATTTCGAAATAGCACCAGTCTGCAGAATATGCAAATGAAGTGCAGGATATTTAAATCCCAGCTTCATTTACAATTTTGAGTGTCTACATTTGCATCCCTCACAGGTTCTCTGGGTACTGACACTCCCAGGGAATCACAAGGGCACTTGGCGCTGGTTCTCCAGTCCCAGCTATTGCAGTCAGAGCCCTGCCTTGCCAGTGCCAGTCACAGCAGCCTCTGCACCCGCTCCAGGATTGTGGTTTCCTTCTTCTCAACACTCCTCCCCAATCAGCCTTTTCCTGAACCAGCAGTTCCATCAGTGGCTAGGGGAGGCCTCTTCTGTGTCCCAGAAGGGGACAGGAAAACATGAGGAAAGGCTACAGCAAGGCACCACTAGGATTTCAACCCAGGATCCCCTGCTTACAAGGCAGGCGCTTTAACCAGCTAAGCCATGGTGCCTTTTCTAGCTATATCCCCAATGTAGAACTTTTCCAGGATAACTTTTGTATCTGGGAAAAACTCTGCCCCGTCCATGGAACAGGTCAACTTTTTGAGATCAGTTTCCAAAAAAAGTTCTTTTGGAAGGCCTGTATTCCTCATTTTAGTAGGAATAAGGACTCTTCTGAAAGAGGAGGTTTTCCCCACATTTGGGCCTGTGTAGATGTGCCAAAAGTCAGAAAAGCTTCTTCGGAAAAAAAAATGTCTTGAAAACTGTTCTAATTTATGGTCCCAGACAACACATTTCAATTCCAAAGTGCAGCCATTCCCCATTTCCCTCCAGCCTTAGTGGGGTCTCAAGGCCTGTGCAAGCCAAGAAATGTGGTTAGCAGCTCATACCCACAATCTTTTTGTCAGTTGCAGCGCAGCTTAAGGGTCACTTACCAAGCACGCACTACAGTCCACCACTCTACCAGCTGAGCTATCGAAGGGTGCCTGCATGCTGCTGGTTTGTCCATGTTGGCCCATCTACAAGTGTCAGGGCATGTGCTCCCCCAAGTGAGTGGCATCGCAGAAGAACCCAGGAGCACAGGGGTGCTTCCCATGCAGAGGGACCCCTGAGCTACATCCATTCACGTCACAGCAAAAGAAAAATAGCTGGGTTCTTCTCATGTGTCTTTTTTTGTTTCAATGTCTCTAGGGGTGCAGGAGGGGGCAGATCCAAAAGAACCAAACAGGTTGAGTGCATCTTGGTCCAGCCTCTCACTTGTGCTGCTCGCTCTCCCAGACTGTTCCTACGCCCAAGGCAATAGCTCCACACCCAATGGATGGGTTAGCAGAGGCCAGGGGGTAATACGCAGAGCCTGGCAGCTGCTGGGACCGGACCTGAGGGCATCAGGGGAAGCAGCAAGAAACACAAACTCAGCCCCGTGCATCTCTAGGCAGGCTGGTAGGTTTCATGGCTCCAGCTCTTCTGAGCCAGCCAGATGAGAGACCGAGCCCCAGTGGGCATTAGACACCCAGCGGAAGGCACAAAAAATCTCTTCTCACCAGCCTGAGAACAAGAAACCTAAAGCAGGAGGGTTTTGCAACAACCAGCCTAGGAAAATCCCACTGGCAGTTGAACTCAGGTTGCAAAGTTCGGAGCCCTGAGTGCTGCCCCTTGCAGCATGAGACAAACAGCTGATGTTATTGGTGGGCACCTGGGGCTCTCCGCTCTCAGGCTGCCTCTGCTCTCCTGGCTCCCTCCAGCTGCCCCATCCCAGCTGCTTGTTTAAGTTTTGTTTTTACTTAAGTACCAGCTCTAGTAGAAGCCGTGTGACACTCTCCCCTTCCCCATCACGGCATGGACTGGTCGCTGCCCCCAACCAGACTCTGAAATGGCCCCCTGCATTTCCTCTGGCCCCATGGGGCTGGTAGGAAAGAGGCCCAGGGCCAGGCTAGAACCAGGGGAAGCAGGAGGCAGGGAGATCCCTAATCTACACAGCTCCTTTTTGTGCAAAAGCCTCTTGAGTAAAAACAGACCCCAATTAACTATGCAAATGAGCATGGCAATATGCTAATCTGTGCTACATTTGCATGAGCTATTGAGGAAGAGAGATGCAGTATGGAGATAGTCTAGGTGGTAGATAGCCGTGAAGTAACATAGACTCAGGAAAAATCCCTGGGCTGCAATCCTTAGTTACACAAAATAAGAATAATTCACCAGCTCAGACATGATTTCTAAACCCCCAAACAAGGAAAATAATAAAACCTGATGGACTAGGGCCGTGGTCCCCAATGCGGTGCCACGGGCGCCATGGCGCCCTTTGGGACATTTATGTGCACCCGTGGAGCAATCTGGGCTGGCCCTGCCCCCGGGCGTGCGGCAGGTGCCAGCCCCGGGCACATGGGCGGCCCCTGCCCCGGGGTCACGGCACATGCCGGTGCCGGCCCCAGGTGCACGGCGCCTGGAAAGCCCCTGCCTGGGGCTGGTGCTGGCCCTGGCTCCGGGATCGCGGCACAATCCGATGCCAGCCCTGGGCGCCTGGTGCATGCTTGGCCCCGCCCCCAGGCACGTGGCCCATGAGTGGCCCTGCCCCTGGACGTGCGGTGCGTGAGCAGCCCGGCCCCCAGGCACCCGGCAGCCCCAAAACGTTGGGGACCGCTGGACTAGGGAGACTTTTCTCTACCCACACATTGCAAGAAGTCCAATTCTTTGCAAGTCAAGACTGTGTGGCCTAAAGGTTAAGGTGTCTGACTTTGGATCAGAAGAGTGAGGGTTTGAGTCCCTGCACAGTTGCATTTACCTTCCTTCGTCTGTGCTCATGGATCCTGTTGTTGCTGCCCTGGAAATGTCCTATGTAACAATGTGGTTTTTCTATAACCCCATTGGAAGGCCTGTAACTGTTCAGTAAGTCTAAACTATGGGGGATATTGCTGGGGGCGTTACTGGCTGGTGAAAGCAGGGGCTGTTGGTGGCAGTAGGGCTTGCCAGCAGAGAAGAGGCATGCTGGGCTGGCCTGTCCTATGGGGAGAGAATCAGCCAGCAGGGAGTGGGACTGATCAGGGTGTGCACAGATCCTGAATACAAATGTAAAAGCAGTGCCTTTTAAATATCCCCACTGCTGACAGTGCCAGTGAGGTTTGAAGGCACTGCCATGTGTCAGAATGGAGAGAGCCTGGTGCATTCACCATCCGGAATGAGAATATGGATAAAAAATTCCAAAGATGGTGTCGGCTTTCTGAAAATAAATGAGCCCCTTTTCAGTACACGATGTGGTGGTGCAGGGTTTCTTGGATTACTCTGGTTCTGCTGGCGGAAGCGGGGCTGGCTGGGGAGGGGATCAGTGGGGCTGGCCGGGAAAGATGGGGGTGGGAAAACTGATGGGAGGAAGCAGGGCTGGTGTGGGCAGCAGGGCTGGCGGGGGTAGATCAGGAGAGAAGCGGGGAGAACCGCCAGGCCGACAGAGGGTGGGGTGAGTGGGGAAGTCCAGGGGGGAAGCAGGGGGAAGAGAATCGGCCAGCGGGGAGTGGGACTGATCCGGGCGCATGCAGATCCTGGGGCGCTGCCCGTCCCGTGCATGGTCCTGGTGAAGCACGAAGGAGTCTGGCCTCCTAGATTCCATTTTGCCACCCCCTCCAGTAGTACTGTTTGTCCGTGTGATAGTCTGGTTCGGATCTGTTTCTGTCTGCTGTACAATTGATTTTGCTAGGTGTAAATCAACTAAGGCGGTGGGGTCTGATTGGTTAGGTAATTCTGTTACAGTATGTTCTGATTGGTTAGTGAAATTATACTAAAACAATTGGTTAAGGAAGAACTAAGCAGTATTGAGTTTCTCTATATAAACCTGGGTCCCAGAAGGAGACCAGCAAGAAGAAGGAAAAGGGGAGAAGAGAAGAGGAAGGAAAAGGGAAAGGAAAACCAAGAAGGAGGAGATAAGACCTTGAAGCAGAACTCACCTCCTAGGCAGCCTAAGACAAGAACAGCCAGGACTCCTCTGCACAGCTGTGGAAATGGTTTGCTGTGTGAATTCTATGGCAGGTGACGTTAGGACTGAGTACTGGGATTATTTACCAGTTTCCCTGGTTCCCCAAAACATGGAGCTGTGATGGCCGAGTGGTTAAGGCATTGGACTTGAAATCCAATAAGGTTTCCCTGCGTAGGTTCAAATCCTGCTCACAGCGAGGCCTGTGTTTTGGCCACACCCCTTCCTAGGGCAACAAGGGCCTCTGTGAGTTACCAGCAGTGGGACTGTTAGGCTATGGGTACACTCGCAGCTTCTTGCGGAAGAAAACGTCCACACTGCCATGTGCAAGCTAAGCTTTTGTGCAAGAGCGCCCATGGCAGTGTGGATGCTCTTTCTTGCAAGAAAGCTCTGATGGCCATTTTAGCCATAGGGCTTTCTTGCGGAAGAAACCCCTGCTAGGCATCCACACTGCCCTCTTGCACAAGAGCTCTTGCGCAAGAGGGCTTACACCTGTCAAAAAAGAGCGTAGCTCTTGCGCAAGGAGTCCTCTCTTACCACGCTGTACTGTAAATTTACTTGCGCAAGAGCAGGTGGGCAGTGTGGACGCTCTGCAGATTCTTGCGCAAGAACGGCTGTACTTGCGCAAGAAGCCGCGAGTGTAGCCATAGCCTTAGTGTCGACGTCTAACTAATTGCACCATTAGGCCATGTCTTCACTCAGGTGGAGATTTCTGCTGCAATCTATCTCGGGGGTTACGTCTACACTGCAGGCTTTTTGCACAAAAACTTGCAGAGCATCTGTACTGCACACGTGTTCTTGAGCAAGTAAATTTACAGTACAGCATCAGAAAACAGGTCTTCTTCCGGAAGAGTTATTCCTCTCCCCACGAGGAATAAACCCTCTTGTGCAAGAGCTCTTCCACAAGAGGGCAGTGTCGACAGGCAACATTAATTTCTTGCGCAAGAAGCCCCTATCTGAAATGTCCATCAGTGCGTTCTTGCGCAAGAGAGTCCACACTGTCATGGATGCTCTTGTGGAAAAGCACATCTCTTGCACAAAAGCACATGGCAGTGTGGATGCTCTCTTGTGCAAGACCTTTTGCACAAGAACTCTTCCGCAAAAGAGTTGTTGCACAAGAAGCCGCCAGTGGATGCTCTACCTCGAGTTAGATCCCCAGGAGGCACTGGGGAATAATGACTTTGAATGGCCCTGGGCAGGAGCTATTTTGAAATAGCAGCAGTAGAGCATCCACACTATGGCTATTGCAAAATAGGTATTTCGGAAGAGGCGTTATCCCTCATGCAGTGAGGTTTACAGATTTGGAACTAAGCCGTGGCTGGCTTTTGAGGTGAGTGAATAGGAAGAGAGAGGGGCCACAAGAGGTTCTTCGCCCTCTGGATGGCTCTGCTTGTGAAAAAAACAGGGACCACACACCATTGGAGAATGTGGGCATCAATCCCACTGCCTTTCACGTGCTAAGCGAGCACTCTACCACTTGAACTAATTCCCCTACCACGGAGATACTACATCTCTTGGTGACTCTGCCCTTCTCCACAGGGACATCTGTCTTCCAGGTCAGTTAGTCGAGGGAAAGGAGAAGGCTCCAATGAGGCACCTCCTCACACTTGTGCTTGGGACCCTCATTCTCTCTCTGGCCTCAAGGGCAGATCTCAAGAAGGAGACTCCCTGCAGCAAAGTCAGGGGGGCATTTCTGAGAGGGCCCCTGCCCTGCAGCCTGTCCCACCTGGCCATTGTCATGGACTCTCTGTGAAGTCACTGCCTCCCAACCTCCTTTAGGCCAATAAGCTGAGGGGCTGCAAAAGGCCCTTGTGATGTCCTGAAAATAATCAGCGTAACGGCATTCTGCAAGAGGGTTTTCGTTGCGCTAGAAGGGGCAGTGTAGACAGCTCCATCTGGCACAAGAGCTTCTTCCGCAAATATGGTGGCTCATTTGCTATGCAAATGAGGCTCGGCAATAGTCCACCTTTAGCCTCATTTGCATATTACTCGTGCAAGAAGCCGCGAGTGTAGACATAGCTTTCTTGTCAGCTCACTGCAAAACATGTCACAACGGTGAGTGAGGGTGAGAGTGGATAAACCCAGCTGTGCTGCAGAGCACAATTGATTTTGCTAGGTGGGGAAAGAGAGGGGCCCCCTTGGCCTCAGCGAGCAACTCACACATATAAGAACATGTCAGGATGGCTGAGTGGTCTGAGGCGCCAGACAAACTACTGTCTTTCCCTCAGTGGGGTGCTCTGGTCTCTGAATGGAGATGTGGGTCTCCCCTGCTATTGTAGAAGCGCTTACTTAGGATTTCTCTGAGGCTGCAGCTACACAGCAGTGGTCCTTGGGAATAACGGCCATTATATTGCACTAACAATGGGAGCGTCTACACAGCAATTCCATTATTCCGACTTCTGTAACGCTCCATCCACACCAGTGGTCTGAGCAGCCAGGAGGTTTCCAGGCTGCAGACAGCCAAGCCCACAGGCAAAGACAAAGCAAAGTCCCAGCCACTTCCTGATCAGCCCAGCAGGGTCTCTGTGTGGCCCCCAGACCTTTTGTTTGCTGTTGCCAAGTCGCAGGGTCCCAGATTCTACAACACTCACAGCCCCACAGGAGAGGGCTGGTTTGATGCTTCACCCCTCCGGAGACCCCAAACTCCCCCTGTGCTCCAAGAGCCCAGTTAGCTGAGACCCCACCCCACCCACCTGAGACTCTGTTTGCTTGAGACCCCAGAGCCCTCCCTTGGGCTGCCTGGCATGTGGGGAGTTAGGGCTAGTGGTGGATTTGCAGAGTCCCACAACAGCTGCCGCCAGCATGTGGATGTGCACGTGTGTCTGGGGTTACTGGGCACCCGGCCTGATTTGGTGAGTCCCAGATTCTGTTCCTGCCAGGATGGACAAAGCAGCAGTGAGAGAGGAGCTTCAATAGCTCAGCTGGCAGAGCAAGGGCTGTATTGGTGTTCAGCAGATGTCCTTAGGGAGCTGGCTTGATGCTGCTCTAAGGAGAGCTCCTTTTTCCTTCTCTGGCAGAGGAAGGGCAGCACTTGCTGGCTCCTAAGTGGAGCAGCAGGGCAGACCAGGCCCTTCCAGGAGGCACAGCTGGGCTCTTCACAGAGGAGCCAAAGAAGGGATAAGCCTCAAGAGCAAAGACTTTTGCCAAAGTCTGCGATTGAACTAGGGACCTTTAGATATTCAGTCTAAAGCGCTCCCCACTGAGCTACTTCAGCCCCTATACCCTACCCTCTGAGCTTGCCACTTCTCTCCCAGTATGTCTCCACTGCATGTTGTGCTTGCACAAAAACCTCCCCCTGTGCATGTGGCTGGCAGTGGTTGCTAGATGGATCCATTCACATGTAGCTTTATTGAAACCCCCCTCGTTTCTGCCTTGAGCCTCCCCCAGCCCAAAGGGAGGTGCCCAATAGAACAGTCCCTGTAAGAAATGTGTCACTTTCACCCCTGGGAGCAGCTCAGCCATGCAAAGGGGCTGCCTGGGGCAGGACATGAGCCCTGGAGGGCAGGGGTGGGTGTGGCAGTGACATCACAAGGGCCTTTTGCAGCCCTTCAGCTTATTGGCTAATGGAGGTTGGGAGCCTGTGCGGGGGCAGGGCAGGCTGCCTGAGAAATGTGCTGGGCTGCTGGCCGGGAGTGAGCCCGGTAAGTCTCCCAGCCAGATCCTGCCTCTCACACCCCAGCCCCTCCCTTCCCTCAACCCACTGGTACCCCACGTAAACGCAAGCCTCTGCCCCCCTCCTGAAACCGCACCCCTCCCAGATCCTGCACCCCAATCCTCTGCCTCAGGTCACAACCCAACCCCCTGCAACTGTTCCTGTACCCCAGTCCTCTGCCCCAAGCTCCTGTTTGCACCAACCTGCATTCCAGACCCCCACCTCCTCCATTAATAGCATGGAAAAGTGCAGCCCTGGGAGCGGTTCCCCATCAAAAGTCATTGCCCACCCCTGCCCTAAGCAGTGCAGCAGCCCAGCCCCACAGCTGCTTAATGAGCCCTGCCCAGCCAGGGGCTCAGGACTCTGCCCATGGAGCTGCCATGTCCTCTCCAGAGCCCTTAGGCTGGCGCCGGGGAGGCCTGAGTCCAGGCAGTGCCCAGTGGAGCCCAGCAAGGGCGGAGAGAAGTGCTGGTACTTGGGTGTGGGTCCGGGGGCTGTTCTGAAAGGCTGCAGGCACTGTTAGACCCTTTTCTCCTTCCCTGTCTCACCCCAGCGCTGAGCAACACTCAGTGTCGGTCTGAGCATCCGTCCTGCTCTGGGACGTGTCTCTGTGGCCAGAACCTGCCCAGGCGGCTCTCGCAGTGAGGCCCCTCCCTGGCAGCACCGAGCAGTGAGAGCTGAGTGAAGGGGAAAGCAGGACCAGGGGGAGAAGGCTCCATGACTGTGTCAGAGGGAGGCTCTGCCCTGGCCAGTGGGGAATCGTTGCCTCTCCGAGGGGTCCAGGCCTGGTGCATCATTTCCCCAGGTTACTGAGTGGAGGCTGGAACCAGTTCTGTGCTGTCTTCTTCAACAACCAAAGCGAACCAATGGATCTTGTGCAGACATGACACTGCACTGGGCTAGTTCTGTGTGTGCCACGGAGCTTCCTGCCGTGCTGCCCATGCAGGAGAGGGAAGGGGCAGTTTGAGTCACCCAGCTCTGCCCCTTCTGAAGGGCTTGTGAAAATGGCAGGTGTTGTCTTGGCAGCAAGGGAGAGGTGGGAAAGGGGCCCTGAGTGAACCTCTTTGGTCACAGCTGCTGTAACTATGAGGTAAGATGAATGTTTTGGCAGTTGCCATGTGAAAACTGAGGCTACTTTCCCTGACTGGGAATTGAACCCAGGCCTCAACAGTGAAAGCGCTCAATCCTAGCCACTAGACCATCAGGGACACATAAATAGCCATCTTTCCTTACCTACATTAGCCTTTCACAGGCCACTTTCTGTCCCCTTCAGGATGCGGGTCCGTTTTCCATTGTCCAGAGGGGACAAGAACAGAAACCAAACAGAACATCAGAACAGCCAGACTGGGCCATGCCAGTTGCCCAAGCTAGCCCAGGATCCTGTCTCATGACAGCAGCCAATTTCATTGCCCAGTGGGAATCCTCAGGACAGACAATTGTTTAGTGATGCCACCTGTCACCCATTCCTAGCTTCTAGAATATACCAGCTAGGACACCTTCCTGTCCATCCTGGTTAAATGCCATTGATTGATCTTTCCTACATTAAATGATCCAGTTCTGTTTTGGACTTTCTTGTAGTTCACCTTCACAACATCCTCTGGCAAGGAGTTCCACTGGGTGCAAAAATGCTTCCTTTTAACTTGGTTACTTACCAGTTTCATTCTGTCACCCAGGATCTTGAGTAGGAGAAAAAAATTCTTATTTGCTTTCTGCACCCTGTCCTCATTACATAAAACTCTGTCCCATCGCCCTTAGTCGTCCCTTTCCCAAGCTGAGAAGAAGAAGTTCCATGAACTCCTGGGAGCTGCTGTTCCAAAGAAGAGGCATTTCCCGTGGAAAAGATGGCCAAGCCCAATCCCCTACACAGAGCCCCAGAAAATACCAATGGACACTGGGCACTTGTAAAGCTCCCTCTCGGGCAGCGCTACTGAATGGATCCGGCTGGCCATTGGGCTGACTAACGCCGTCAACAGACGAGTCCCCATGAGACTTCTCAGCCCAAGTGCAGAGACTGTGGAGTCTCCCGCTCCCAGCCCAGAGGCAGAGGGGCAGCGACCTGAGGAGGCGGGTCCCGAGGCAGCGGAGACCTTTGAAGGGAACGGAGACATAAGGTAAGAAGGAAGGAGAACAAGTCACCTCTTCTCAGGTGAGATGTGGTGGGAAACTACCAGATCCGGTGCAAGCTGATCTCCAAGGGCTGGTTCCTGCCTGGTGGCTCCTTGCAGGGCCTGGCTTGAGAAGCGCCAAGGAGCCGTGTGTGGCCAGGAGAAAGGGTGCAGAAGGAACGTGGATGAAGGAGCAGGGTGGGGTGTCTGGCAAGAATAGAGGGAGCAGGAACAAGGGAGGGTGTCAAAGGAAGCTGAGGGTGCTGGGTGGGAAGAAAGTGAGGGGAATGGGGTGGCTGGGGTCTGGGCATGAGGAGGGACGTTATGTGGCTTTGTGTCCCCTTGCAGCAAAGGTGACAGCCACACTGCCCCAAAGGTGCACAGCCGCAGTAGTGGCACTTCCAGGGTGGGCCCTGGACTGAGTGACTGCAATGACCTGGTCCCACGTAAGGGACTGCTGAGAAGTCTCAGCCCCAGCCCTGCCTCCTCCCCTCTCACCCTAACCTGTTTAGCTCTCCCACATGCTCCTGAAAGCCAGCACACAGGCCACCCATCCCTGCACCAGGGGCAGGCCCTGGCACTGCCTTGTGGGCACCAAGGGGAACCGCAATAATAGAAGACCCTGTGTTTCTACATGGCTTTGAATCAGGGACCTTTTGCGTGTTAGGCAAATGTGATAACCACTACACCACAGAAACACATGTAACAGTGACTTCTGCTGCACTTAAACTTGGGCAAATATTCGGTTGTTAACCCTTTGGCCAACAGAGATTGCTGCAGGGCAAAGGAATTCTCTCTTGTTAATTTTGTGCCCTCAGGAAGGGGCCAAACTGAAGGAGGCCAGGCCCCCACCTGGGGACTCCAACCTAAACCCTGAGACCAAGGGGTTTACAAGCCAGATACTCAAAGTTTGCTGCATTTCTCCCTCCCACAACCCAGCAGAACCTCAAAGGAAACTCTCCAGTCCCAGGCGGCTGGGGAGATGTGCATGTACAGCCTCTGCCCACTGAGCTGTAGCCTTCTGTGCCCAGGGAGCCAGACACCACCAGGGTGGGAAGGCAGAAGGGAAATGGGGAATGGCCAAACTTTGTGAGGCAATAGTGTTATCTGGGACCGTACATAAAACGCTTTACAAGTGGGCCTGAGTAGGGCACCGTGGCTTAGCGGACTAAAAGCTTGTGTAATCAACAGGGTATCCTGGGTTCAACTTCTGGAGTTGCCTTTTTGCTGCCTTTGCTCACATTCTTCTACACCCTTCTGGGACATGGAAGAGGCCTCCAGTCACCCATGGAACTGCTGGTTCAGGAAAAGGCTGATTGAAGAGGAGTGTTGGAAAGAAGGAAACCACAGGTGAGAAGCTCCTGACGCCCACAGACCCTAACTCTCCATGGCTGCAGGAGCTGCAGAGCTTGCTCCTCAAGCTCTCTAGGTGCTGATCCTCTGGGAATCACAAGGGTGTGGTGCTGGCTCTCCTGTCCCAGCAATTGCAGTCAGATCCCTGCCTTGCCAGTGCCAGTCACAGCAGCCTTTGCACTTGCTCTGGGCTTGTGGTTTCCCTCTTCCCCTGTCAGTCAGCCTTTTCCTGAAGCAGCAGTTCCATGGGTGGCCAGGGGAGGCCTCTTCTGTGTCTCAGAAGGACCTAGGAAAATGCAAGCACAGGCTGCAATAAGGTACCACTATGATTTGAACCCTGGGTCTCTTGTTTATGAGGCAGGTGCTTTAGCCAGCTAAGCCATGGTGCCCTCCTCCAAAGGCTCTTTACAACGATTCTTTATGTTTCCAGACAACACCTTTGACTCCCAGAATGCAGCCATTCCCCACCTCTCCTGCCTTCCAGCCCTGCGGGGGTCTGGGCCCCTGGGCACAGAAAGCTCCAGCTCTGTGGGGAGAGGGCTTTGGCCTCCTTGATGCTGTTGCAGGAAGGGCTGCTCAGCAGGGATGGGGCTCAAGTGTTGAGGAAGGGAAGAGTATTTGGATGCAGACTGGTGAGGAGGCTTTCAAGTAGGCTTGACGGGGGGCAGGTGCCCAAAGCCCACAGGTAGGTGAACAACATGGAAACCCGGGAGATGGGTTAGAAATGGGAGAGAGCAGGGGCTGTAACAGCAGAGCTAAAGGAGGGACACGGCACCACTGAGAAGTAAACTCTAATCTGTGTCTCAGGGTGTGTCTAGACTACAGGGTTTTGTCGACAAAAGTGGACGTCTGTCAACAAAACTAAACCTGCGTCTACACTACCGCTGAGTTCTGTCGACATAACGTCGACAGAACTCAGCAGTTTTGTCGACGCTGGTAAACCTCATTTTAGGAGGAATAACGCCTTTTGTCGACAGAGTTCTGTTGACAGAAGGCGTTATTGCATCTAAACTGTCCTTTGCGTCTACACTGCCATGTCGACAAAGCAGCTTGCTTTGTCGACAGAACTGAATGTAGTCTAGATGCTCTTTGTCGACAGAAGCTTTGTCGACAGTATCTGTCGACAAAGCTTCTGTCGACAAAAGCCTGTAGTCTAGACGTACCCTTAGACTCTGGTATAGACACACGGGAACGATGGTTACAGCCACCTCCCCGGGCAGAAGAGGTGCATGAGGCTTTTTAAACAATTAACAAAATCATCCAAAGTGCAGCTGGTTTCACACACACTCAGCCTCACCCACAGCTGGGAGGCAGTTTGCAGTGAGCTGAAAAGAAACAGAAGAGGGGAAAATGGAGCCTGGCAGAACCAAGTCTTGGGATTCTTCTGTGTCCAGATGTGCTAAGCATCTGGCAGCCAAGCTCCCAAGTGCTGGTCTGTTCCCACCCTCCCCAGGCAGGCGAATCCCCTCCGCTGGGTGTTACAGGCTGGACTTTGCCTGCCTGACTTTTAGCCAGGGAACTGCTCCCTGTGAGACAAACATGACACCCCCTGTACTGCGGAAACCAGCCCGTTGCCTTATGGAAGAGGGAAGGAGCCCCTGGAAGCACTTAGCCCCTGGCTGGCTCTACCTGTGGAAAAGAGGAAGTAGCAAACATCTATGACTGGAGAATGTGGGTATCGATCCCACTGCCTCTCACATGCGAAGCGAGCGCTCTACCACTTGAGCTAATTCCCCTGCCTGAAAAGAGCTTTCCTGCCCCACCCACCGTGTTCCAGAGCCCACAACATCCCTTCTGATAAACCCTCATATAAAACTCAGCAAATATCCAGAGAAGTTGAGGTTCCCTTTACAAGACTCTGCACAGCTCAGTTCCAATCGGCCAGTCTTCCCTTGAGCCCAGAACATCGACCGCGGCAGCGTCGCTCTTACACCTAGTGTAGACACATTCCTGGCTAGGACCAGTCACAGTCTGGGCTCACTGAGGGTCCGTCCTACCTGAGATGTGTGTGACACAAAAGCCTCCTGTTCCCTGCCCAGTTCCCAACACTGGCTGCAGACCCAGCGATATTTGGTGCCTTGGCTGCTGTCCCTGCTGGCAGGGAGCTGTCCCGCACCTGCAGTTCATCCGCCTCCCGGAGGCAGCAGCTCTGTGAGGGGGAGAAGCCGGGGAATTTCCCTGCATGCGTAAAAACCATCACTGCTGGCTCAGGCTGGGCCAGTGCGCTGGCATCCCTCATGTCTGGAGCATCCGCCAGGGAAAAACTGAAACCACACAAGGAGATAAGGGGTCAGGGTCCCCCCCGGCAGGAGCTATAGGGAATGGGGTACCTCAACTTCTCCCCAGCAGGAAATACTGGACCAGGGGTCCCTCCACCCTCCCCAGCAAGAGCTACGGGGCCAGGAGACCCTCCACCCCCCAGCAGGAGCCAATGGGTGCCATGGGGGCTCACACACAAACAGGGGTACATGCCCTCAATATTGGTGCCCAGGACAAAACACGCTCTGCTCCTGGAACAGGAACAGTGACTAGCAGTGAGGCCCCTCCCTGGCAGCACCGTGTCAGTGAGACGGTTTCTTCTCGGCCTGGTGCCTCCTGAATGCTGGGAGCAGCTGCCTGGTCCGAGGGGCTGCAGTTCCCTGGAGAGAGGGGCTGGGGCCGGTGGCTGCAGGAAAACCCTTGTGCTGTGTCTGCGGCTGAGCTGAAAAGAGGAAGATACAAGATCCCTGGTGGGGTCTTTGCCGGATGAACGTGCCTGAGGAAAGAAGCTGGAAGCGCAACAGACACAGAAAAGGGGCACGTGGGACAGTTTGAGTCACACACACGGCTGGTGTCACAGCACAGCACCAAATAACTAGCCCCTCACCCCCGCTCCTCTGGAGTTTCTGCCTCTCATGGGCCTTCTCATCCTCAGGCTCCACTTTGTCTCCAGACAGACCCTGCTCGGCTACAGCCACCTCCCTCTGTCTGTCACTCCTGGGCCTTCAAGAGCAAAATGTGCCCCTTCATTCTGACTTTGGATACTAGGGCTTTTGGCTCTCAGGTCTGCACCTAACACCAGTGTTCACTAGGGAGGGGTTTGAATAGTTTCCGTAGAGAGAGAGAGACAGCCACTGTGGAGCATCCTTGCCAACTGTCTCAGAGCGCAAAGGGTACGTCTAGATTGCATCCCTTTTTCGTAAAAGGGATGCAAATTAGACGTTCGCAATTGCTAATGAAGCGGGGATTTAAATCTCCCCCGCTTCATTAGCATAAAAATGGCTGCCACTTTTTTTCAGCACGGAGCTTTGCCTGAAAAAAGCGCCAGTCTAGATGTGGATCTTTCGGAAAATAAAGCCTTTTCTGAAAGATCCCTTATCCCTCTTAAAATAAGCCAAAGTCTTCTGTCAGTGAGAGCTAACTGTCATTGCCCGGTGGGAAGTGAACCCACCATCACTGAGTTAGGAAACCACTGCTTTGCTCATTAGGCTACTGAGGCATACAACAGCATGGCAAGAGACAGAAATTCACCCTTCTAAATGTCCCTTTTTCAACTTTTAGCTTCTGATTAAGCCCCTTTGAAGAAGCCAGATACACAGGAAGGGCTGATCACACCCCTCTGAAAATCAGCTTTCAATGGGTATCGGTAGCTGGCTCCGAGTCATGGGCCTTGACGTCTCGTCTCCCTCCCAAAACCAGGGAAGTGTCTCCCACAGCTGCAGCCTCATCAGGGAGCCGCGCTGGCGCTCACACTGCTCCTGGGGAAGGGAGCGGGTCCCACGGTGGCTGGGGCTGGGTGGGGAATGGCTGGTTGTTACTAAAGGGGATGGATAAAACGCAGCCACATTGCCGAGGGCGTGGGAGGCCGTCCTGGTGATGCCATGGGACGGCCCTGGGGGAGCTCTGCAATGTGACCCTGGCTCCCAAGGCAGCAAGTGCAGAATCTCCCCTCGATGAGCACAAGAAGTTCCAACCAGCCTGGTCCGAATCCGGCTGGACGGCCCCACTGCTGGAGTGTCAGAGCCAGACACTAGAGTTACAGGCACGTCTCTCGCACCCAGAAAAATCCTGTCACAAGCTCCCTGTCACTCCCATCATGCAACAGGGGCAGGTCCAGCCTGTTCTGTAAAAGCCGCTCTGGAAATCGGAGAGCAGCTAAAAGTGAGCGTCGAGGGATTCAAACCAACAACCTTTGAATGATTAATACGGCACTCACCAAGCACCATTGGTTAGATAGCCAACACACTTGCCATTGTGCCACAGAGCCCCAAAGTTCAGCTAGCTCCTCATCCTCTCCCTCTGCTTTGCAGCAGGGCAATTGCTGGGGTAGAAGAAAGGGAAAAGCTGAGCCAGAGGAACAAATGCTCCCCCTTCCACACTCAGACCCCCATACCCAGCCCCCTGCCCAGAGCCTCAGCTGTGGCTTAAACCTGGTTCCAGAGAGAAGAGGCCAATGCAAACATCCCCATGGCAGCGAGGGAGTCAGCACGTCGGTGGGAGGGGCAGGGAGCTGGGGGCAGATCTTGGCTCTAACTCACTGAGTGACCTTGGCCTGTTCAGTGAATCTCTCCCTGGCTCTATGGCCGTGTCTGTACAGCAGGGACAGCAACATTCACAGCCCACAGGAGGGCCCCTGGCCTAGCAACGTGGCACCCTGAGCAGCCTCTGATGTTCTCTGCGTGAGCCCCAGAACCAGCCCTGAGTGAGGGGGGCAGGGAGAGCAGCTCACATATATCAAGGGGCTGGCCAGGGGCAGGACATGAGCCTGCAAAGCAACAGTGGGTGGGTAGAGCAGGGAGCTGAGGGCAGATCTGGGCTCTAACTCACTAGGGGTGCGTCCCACAGCTCAGAATAAGCGATGCAATTGTGTAGCTTATTTCAAGTCAATTTTGAAATAGCTTATTTTGTAATTTGGCGCTGGCTACACAGCACTTATTTTGAAATAAATCGCAATTCCAAAACGCCCCTCACTCCTCACACCATGAGGTTTGCAGGGATGTCGGAATAGCGAGCCCGTTATGGTTTAAAATAAGGGGCTTGCTCTTAAGATGCATCTGTGTGATATGAGCACCACGTCCTAAACCTCCGAGCTAGCCGGCCCACGGGTGTCAGTCTCACAAGTGGCCCTTTCAGAAAGGAGCCTTGGGCAGACAGGGACGTTGTGGGCTCTGGAACAAGGTAGGTGAGGCAGCAGAGGCTTTTGCAGATAGGGGAATTAGCTCAAGTGGTAGAGCGCTCGCTTAGCGTGCGAGAGGCAGTGGGATCAATGCCCACATTCTCCAACTACAGTTCAGTTCTCATCCCTTATTTTCACTGTCAGGGGCTCAGTGGCCCTCCCTCTTCCTACCTGCTCTTCCAAAGAGACAGACCTGGCTCCCCTTTCTTTTCCCCCAGCAATTGCCATGCTGCAAAGCAGACAGTGGGGATATCAGGTTCTGTGGTGCAATGGGACGCATGTTGGACTTTTAAGCTGTAATGAGCCCATCTAGACGTTCAAAGCTTGTGGGTTCAACTCACACGAGTGTCATTTCAGCTGCTTTCTCGTTTCCAGGGCACCTTTTACAGACCAGGCAATCCTTAGGCTGGCACTGGGTTGGGCTTGAGTCCAGACAGTTCCCAGGAGACCCCAGTGAGGGTGGAGGGAAGGGCTGGTTATTGGGGGTTCGAAGGCTGCAGGTGCCGTTAGACCCTTTTGTCCCTCCCTGTCTCCTACTAGTGCTGAGCAACACTCAGGCTATGTCTACACTTCACTGCTATTCTGGAGAAAGCTATGCAAATTTTGATACTCAATTTGTGCAGCTTTTTTTGCTGCTTTTTTTGGAAGAGGCTTTTCCAACATTTGGCCTGTGTACACTGGGCAAGTCACGCAAGGGAGGCAGAGCCAGCCCAATACACCAGCCTCCCAGGGCAGAGGAGGCCAAGCCACAAGCCTCCAGCAGCTGCCTGGCCTGATTCATCTCCCTAACCCCAGGCTGTTACCCGGGGGCATTATCAGCTGATGTCACTCCCCTCTGTCATGTGGGAGTTGGGATCATCCAAGGGACAGGCTGGTCAGCAGCAGCTGCACTTACCGAGGCACCCAGGGGAGCAGCAATAAGGGAAGAAGCTGTGTTTCTGCCTAGCTTTCAACCAGGGACCTTTTGGGTATCAGGCAAATGTGATAAACACTACACCACAAAAACACATTTTGGCAGTGTTGGAACTTGGATGACTGTTCTGTTCCTAGCTCTTTCCAACACCCTGCTCTGCAGGGGAGGGGGACTGCACCTTGTGAACACTCCACCTCTTGTTCTCATGGAAGCCACTAACCTGAGCTGCCAGCTCCTCATTTCCTCACCAGCCCCTTGATATTTGTAGCTCAAAGCTGGAGCTGCTGTGGAAGGAGGTGAAGCTACAGAAGCTGACGGGGGACAATCAGCGGGCGGAGGGTTATTTTTTCTCCTCCCTGGGCTGATGTGGCGAGAACTGAAGAGAAAAAAATCCTCTTCCCTTCTCCTCAGAAGATAGAAATTGCAGCTTGTTCCTCTCTCTTTGGTTCTACTGAAGCTGGACCCCAGGACTAGACTTTTTCTTTCTAAAACCCTGGTGAAAGCTGAGAGTGAATTGCTTGTAGACTGAGAATGTGAGTTAAAGAAGGGCATTGCCCAGCATGGGGCTTGAACCCATGACCCTGAGATTAAAAGTCTCACGCTCTGCCAACTGAACTAGCCAGGCTCCATACTGTATCAGACCCCACCACAGGGCCATCTCTCCAGTAACAGGTGAAGGGGCCCATTTCAGGATTTCTTTTAGCACAGCATCAAGGGGAGCTGGAGGAAAATCAAACCCCTTTGCAAGCTAACCTGCCTAGGGCTATGTCTACACTCGTGGCTTCTTGCGCAAGTAGTATGCAAATAAGGCTAAGCGTGGAATATCGCTGAGCCTCATTTGCATACCTAATGAGCCACCATTTTTGCGGAAGAGGCTATTGCGCAAGAAGGAGCATCTACACTGCCCCTTCTTGCGCAAGAAAAACCCTCTTGCGCAATGCTGTTACACCTATTACTTTTCAGGAAGAACGGCATTGTTCAAGAGGGGTTTTCTTGCACAAGAAGGGGCAGTGTAGACGCTCCTTCTGGCACAAGAACCTCTTCTGAAAAATGGTGGCTCATTATATGCAAATGAGGCTCGGCGATATTCCATGCTTAGCCTCATTTGCATATTACTCACGCAAGACGCCGTGAGTGTAGACATAGCCCTGGGCAGGTTAGGCTGAGATGGGAGGAGGCAGTGCTGGGGTTGAGGCTCCTCAGTGGTGCCTTGGCAGGGACCAGGGCATCGCAGCCACATAGTCCAAGGCCAATGGCAGCACCTCCAGCCTCTGGGATGTCTGTAGCCTTTTGCTGCAAGGGGACAAAAAACCAGGTAAGGTTCCCCCCTGATGCTCTAATTCCCCAAGACCCAGCAGCTCCAGCTTGCTCCAACACCTTCCGTTCTCCCCACCCTCTCTCCTGGCCACAGACGGCACTTCTTGGTGCTTCTCAAGCCAGGCCCTGCAAGGAGCCACCGGGGCAGGAACCAGCTCTTGGAGCTCAGCTTGCACCGGAACCGGCAGTTTCCCACCACGTCTCCCTTGAAAAGAGGTGACTTGTTCCCCTTCTTCGCACCTCACGTCTCCCTTGTCTCTGTTCCCTTCAAAGGTCTCCTCCGCCTCAGGACCTGCCTCCTCAGGGCGCTGCCCCTCTGCCACTGGGCTGGGAGTGGGAGACTCCACAGTCTCTCCACTTGGGCTGAGAAGTCTCACTGGGACTCGTCTGTTGATGGCGTTAGTCAGCCCGATGGTCAGCCGGATCCATTCAGTAGTGCTGCCCGAGAGGGAGCTTTCCCAATGTCCATTGGTATTTCCTGGGGCTTTGTGTAGGGGGATTGGGCTTGGCCGTCTTCTCTGCTGGAAATGCCTCTTCTTTGGAAAGCAGCTCCCAGGAGTTCATGGAACTTCTTCTCAGCTCGGGAAAGGGACAAGCAAGGGGCGACGGGACAGGGGTTTATGTGATGATGACAGGGGTGCAGAAAGCAAATCAGAAATTATTTTTTCGCCTACTTAAGAACCAGGGTGACAGAATGAAACTGGTAAGTAACCAAGTTAAAAGGAAGCATTTTTGCCCAGTGGAACTCCTTGCCAGAGGATGTTGTGAAGGTGAAATCTACAAGAAGGTCCAAAAAAGAACTGGATAATTGAATGCAGGAAAGGTCAATCAATGGCATTTAACCAGGATGGACAAGGCAGGTGTCCCTAGCTGGTGTATTCCATAAGGTGGGAATGGAGGGATCACTTAATAACTGTCTGTCCTGAGGATTCCCTCGGGACTATGCAATCGGCTGCTGTCATGAGACAGGATCCTGGGCTAGATGGACAACTGGCATGGCCCAGACTGGCTGCTTTGATGTCCTGTGAAAGGCTAGTGTAGGTGAGCAAAGATGCTTGTGCCCTGTGTCCCTCATGGTCTAGTGGTTAGGATCCAGCACTCTCATTGCTGTGGCCTGGGGTTGATTCCCAGTCAGGGAAACTGTCCTCAACTTTCACATAACAGCTCCATAGTCATTTTTCTCACCTCATTACCACATGTTACAGCAGCTGTGGCCCAAGAGGTTAACTGAGGTCCTCTTTCCCACCTCACTGCTAAGATAACACCTGCCATTTTCAGAAGGGGCAGAGCTGGGTGACTCTAACTGCCCCTCCCCTCTCCTGCATGGGCAGCACTGCAGGAAGCTCTGTGGCACACACAGAACTAGCCCAGCGCAGTGTCAGGTCAGCACAAGAGCCATTGGTTCAGTTTTGGTTGTTGAAGGAGACAACACAGAACTGGCTCCAGCCCCCACTCAGTAACCTGGAGAAATGACCCAGCAGGCCTGGGCCCCTCGGAGAGGCAACAATTCCCCAATGGCCAGGGCAGAGCCTCCCTCTGACACAGTCATGGAGCCTTCTCCCCCTGGTCCTGCCTCCCCCTTCACTCAGCTCTCACTGCTCGGTGCTGCCAGGGAGGGGCCTCACTGCGAGAGCCGCCTGGGCAGGTTCCAGCCACAGAGACACGTCCCAGAGCAGGACGGATGCTCAGACCGACACTGAGTGTTGCTCAGCGCTGGGGTGAGACAGGGAAGGACAAAAGGGTCTAACGGTGCCTGCAGCCTTTCAGAACAGCCCCCAGATGTACCCCAAGTACCAGCCCTTCCCTCCATCCTCACTGGGCACTGTCTGGACTCAGGTCTCCCCAGTGCCAGCCTAAGTGTAAGCGGGGGAATGGTCCCGCTATTGTGGGGAACTTTCCTGGCTTCTGTACCATCCCGGTGAAATGGACCAGCGAAAGGATCTGAGTCCCCGCTCCCACTTCCTTTACCCCACGGCCTCCCTGATCCTGAGGGCTCCCCCTCCACTCTCCTGAGTAGCAGAGTCCTCGAAACCCCAATAAGGCTGGGCCCAGGTTTCCTGAGGCTTAATCCTCAACCTTGTAGTCACCAGGGGCAGGAGTTAGGGTGTCCCCACTCCGAGGTGCTCTCCTCACACTGCATGCTTTCTTGGCCAGTGATCATTTCATAAGGTTCAAAGCAAATACAATTTATTAAACATCAACTGATTAAAGAGAAAAGAATAAGAAAAAATGAGAATGGTTAAATGAGAACACACAGCCCTGCTCTGTAGCACAGGGACATCAAAACAGCCGTCTGCAGAGTGTAAGGACAGTTCACAGTCTCTTCCTTATAGGCCCCTTAGAAGCCCTGGATGTGCTGCAGGGGGGCTGCAGGCTGGACACGCTTGCTCTGGCAGTGACCACACAGCCTCAAGCTCTAAGTGGCCAGACCCCTCTCCCAGTCTGGCCTGCTGGGCCTCTTGGCTGGTGATATCTCCCTGCCCAGAGCCTCTCCCCGCACTTTGCTGGTCCCAGCTGCTCACCACACCCAGCTGCAGGCTGTGCTGCTTTGCCAGTCTCCAGCTCCTTGCATCGCTTCTCTGTCCCTTTTGGCTCTCTGAGCACTGCCAGTCTGCTGCTCGACACAGGGTCTGCGCTCCTTGGGCTGTGTGTGCCTGGCTCTGTTGCTGCAGGACTGCCCCTTAGCACAGCTTGCACTCCTTGGGCTGTCTGTGCCTGGCTCTGTTGCTGCAGGACTGCCCCTTAGCACAGCTTGCACTCCTTGGGCTGTGTGTGCCTGGCTCTGTTGCTGCAGGACTGCCCCTTAGCACAGCTTGCACTCCTTGGGCTGTGTGTGCCTGGCTCTGTTGCTGCAGGACTGCCCCTTAGCACAGCTTGCACTCCTTGGGCTGTCTGTGCCTGGCTCTGTTGCTGCAGGACTGCTTCTCCACACAGCTTGCTCCTCTTAGCTGTCTCTCAGCTGTCTCCTTGCTCAGAGAGACCCAGAAAAATCCCAGCTCACAGGGAGGATGGGGCCTGGCCTCTCACTTTCCTCACTGGCTTGTCCAACCTGTCAATCAGGCCAAGCTGGAGTGTTGGCTGCTTTCCATTGTCTCTGGGGTCTGTCAGTCTCATGGACCCTTCCCCTTTTGACACTGGGAGCTGGCAGACCAAAAACTCACACAGAGTTTTAGTAAGGAACAGTCCCCTTACATAAGGGCTCTGGAGAGGACAGGGCAGCTCCGGAGGCAGAGTCCTTTTTTCTGCAGTAGTTCAAACCCAGCCCCTTGGTTTGAACTAACGTTACTCCTCATTTTTTGCCCTCTGCGCCACCTCCCCCCAACACAGCCCAACACGCTCCCTTCCCACTTTCCTCCCCCCTTCCCCTGCTGGTAACACAAACAGGACTTTTCCCTGTTGAAAGAACAAACTCTCTGGTTTTTATGTGGGGAATGTAGAACTGGGGAGGAGCTATGGAAAGACCCTGGGAGGGGGTGGAGGCTGGGAGGAAGGGCTAAGGCTGGCACCTTCCTCTGGTGGTCCCACTGCCTCATGACAGGGGCCTCAGCAGCACAGGGGGGTGGCTCCAGGGGGAGAAGCTGGTTCAGGGGGAACTTGAGCTGCTGGGCCACTGAAGCAGGCCACCAGCAGCAGCCCTCTGTGCAGGGCACACACGCTCCAGGCCTCCCGTCATATTCAGTCTCCCGTGTGGCTTGGGCTCCAGATCCTGCCCCACAGCTGGTGCCTTGACGTAGCCACTGCAGCATCAGTTTAAAGGAGCAAACAACAGCAGTGATGTTGTGGTTGGGCATCAGTTCCCCTGCTTTTGGGGACAGGAAGCCAGGCCAAGGCCCTTTAGCCACTGGGGCTGTGCAGGCTGGAGCCTCCCCCTACCAGATCTCTGCCCTGCTTCCTGTAAAGCTCACATTTTTGCTTGTTTCTGCTTCCCTGTCCATAGCAGGCAGCTAAAGGAAGGGAAGTCACCAAACCAAACACCCCTCTGGCCAGCATGGGGCTTGAACCCATGACTTTGGTGTTATTAGCACCATGCTCTAACCAACTGAGCTAGCCGGCCCACTGAAGTACAGCTCACCAGTGGCCCTTTCAAGAAAGGTGCCTCAGACAGCTGCAGGGACGTCTCTGCAGCTGCCAATGGCTCTTCTCTGACAGGGCCACTAGCAACTCACTGTGATGTGGGCTGGCTAGTCCAGCAGGTTTGAGGGTTGGTCAAGGTGGCTGGCGGCCAGCAGACCCATGGCAAAGAGGCAGCCGGAATCTCTTGCTGCCAGCACCTTGCCTCCCAGCTCCTTCCTGCCAGCAGCAGCCGCAGCCCCTTTCGGCCACTGGGTCAGCCCGGGAAGGGAGGCAGGAATGGGGCCTCAGATTCCAGGGTTCCGAGTCCTGAGCGCTGTCCTTGACACCCTGGCCTCACTCAACTGGGCCAAACTGGAGCCCAGTTCATGCCCACTGGGACCTGTTTTACTTGGTTTCCTTCCACCCAGAGCCCCCTTCCTTTCCTAGGCTGTGAGGAGCATCACTGGGATCCTTTCTCATATCCCAGCACAGGGCCATCTCTCCAGTGACAGGAGACGGGGCTGGTTTCAGGATTTCTTTTAGCGCAGCAGCAAGGGGAGATGGAGGAAAATCAAACCCATTTGCAAGCTTTGTGTGACAGGAGGGGCGTGAGCTGGGGAGCCCACCCATGCAGAAGGGGCATTTGGGTGCACCCAGGGGCAGCAAGAATTCAGGCCTCAGGCCAGTGCATTGGGGACAATGTGTGAGCCCTTCCATGAGCATTTTCTGCTCCCACTGGGGAATACAGCTGGGCAGGACCAGCCTGCAGCCCACGTCCCTTTCAGCCCCAGGTGCAGGAGGTAACAGAGAGGGGAGGAAAGTCCATGGCCAGAGCCTCCTCCCAGTAGTCTGGCCCTGCGCAGAATCTGTGCATGATGGAGCCTTTCCCAGCAGAGCTATGGCCTGTTCTCTGCAAAGTGCTCAGCTGTTTCATTTTTCTGCAGGCCCATTGTATGTGTCCCTGGTGGCTTCATTTACAGTTTTCAATCTTTACATTTGCATCCCTTTTTGGAAAGAGGGTGCAGGTGTAAACATACCCTATGTAGCAAGAGTTGGCTTCCTTCAGTTGAGCTTGGCTATGTCCCTACTGCGGGAACTCAAAGGGAGCAAAGAGCAGAACTACTGGAAGCTGGTGGGGTACCCTCTGAATTTGATTTAGTGAGTCTTAGTTGGACTTGCTAAATCAAACTCCATAGGATTGATTGCCGCCGTTCCTCTCGCACTGGGTGTGGTTCTTGTTCTTCTGCACCACACAGCCCATGGAGACCAAGGACCTGCCAATTGGCATTCAGATCACACCCTTGTTGAATTGATGGGAATTGAAACCAGACACACAGCAGGTTTGAACTTGTTTCAGTTGAGAGATGGGTTTGCCTGGTTTACAGGCATTGACGCAGGAGCACGTTAAGGGTTTGTAGTAATTTTAGGAATCCCTGCACAATAGAAACCCAGAATGCGACACAACTGGAGATGCAAAGGTTTCAATTAAGTTGATCAACCTTTTAAGGGGCACCAAGGACCACTTTGCCTGCAGTCAAACACTCTACCACTGAGCTACACCCCATTACACTTGTTTGCTTGCATCCAGTGTTAGGAAATTAGCTGGCAGCACTTTCTGCAGGAGCAGGTGGTGCCTTGCACACATGGTGGGGGAGGACGGCCCTCTATGGGGTCAGACATGTGTGATGTCCCCAACCTACAATCAGCATGACGCATCATGATAGCGCATCATCCCCTATGCTCCCGCCTCCCTGTGTGTGTTGCAACCTCACAGCACTCACCTGATGTTCCCTCCCAGGGTCCCGAAGACATTTGGGAGGCCTCCTGCATCTGGGGGACCGGTTCCAGGCTGAGGGTCACAACGTTCCTGGAATCCTCCTCCTTATCCTGGAGCTGCTGGTCATCAGGGTTGTCATCCTGAAACTGCGGCCGCTGCCCAGGTGTCTCCATCCCAGACTCCACAACTGTCCCTGGAGACAGGGTTCCCAACCCCAGGACTTGGTTCAGTTCCTCATAGTATGCACAGTGCTATGGTGCTTCCCAGTGTGGGAGCTGCGCCACAGGTCCTCACATACCCCTGCCGCAATTCCTTGACCTTGGCTCTGACTTCTCTGGGGATGGGGAGGTGGCCTTTCTTTGCAAGGCCATTAGCCATTTGGCCATAAATATCTGCATTCCTCCGCCTGGACTGCCGGGCCTGCAGAGACTCCTCCTCGGACCACAGCTTTATCTCTGGCCCAGACCATGAGAGTGCCCAGCACTTGCTGCCAGTTGCTTGGTCCTGCGATGTGTCCATGGAAGGGCCAGAGGGGTCTCTGGGGGCTTGTGCCCGTGACATGGCTCTCCAAGAGGCTGGAAGCACTCGATCTTAGCTGAACGGCCGAGAAACACTTTATGACAAAAAACATGAGGGCAGCTCTTGGTCTGTAACCCTGTGCCACACAGAGGCTATGTCTAGTCTCGCAGCTTCTTGCGTGAGTAATATGCAAATTAGGCTACGCGTGGAATATCGCTGAGCCTCATTTGCATACCTAATGAGCCACCATTTTTTCAGAGAAGAGGTTGCAAAGAAGGAGCATCTACACTGTTCTCCTGCGCAAGAAAAACCTCTTGCGCAATGCCATTACACCTATTACTTGACAGGAAGAACGGCATTGTGGAAGAGGGTTTTTCTTGCACAAGAAAGGGCAGTGTAGACGCTCCTTCTTGCGCAAGAGCCTTTTCTGAAAAAAATGGTGGCTCATTAGGTATGCAAATGAGGCTCGGTGATATTCCACGCTCAGCCTCATTTGCTTATTACTCGCAAGAAGCCACGAGTGTAGACATAGCCACAGTGTCTGACAGCCACTTCTCTCCTTTGCTGCTCTTGAACTTAGCCCAAGAGCCAAGAAGCTGTACTCGCCCACTCAGAAACCTCTGCTACTCCTATACCATCCAATCCTCACACCACAGAGAGCCACAGGGCTGTTACTGCCCCAACATCACCCCTGATTTTAGCCAATCAGACAAGAAGTTATGCTTTACCCCAAACCACACGGGCACCCTCTCGCCTCAAGTGCGCTTCATGGCAGATATGGACTTCCCTCACTAATTTTCACAGACATACTCAGCCCAGGCATTGGTGGTATAGTGGTGAGCATAGCTGCTTTCCAAGCAGTTGACCTGGGCTCGATTCCCAGCCAATGCAATGTGGAGAGGTAAGAACATGATTCTTTGCAGAGGTTCTACTTTAACCGTGGGGAAAGGCCCAAGTGGGTCCTGCTGCCTCTCACCTTGGCCCCTACAGCTGACACCTAAGGGGGGAGCTCAGCCTGGCCTCTGCTCTCCTGGCTTCCCCTCCAGCCCCTTCCTTGCTCAGAACTCTCTGTCCTGACCCAGCTCTGCTGCTTTCAGGGCAAATCCCTTGTTATGGCCAGTCACAATGTGGGGTCTGTGAGGGTCCCTCCTGTTTGAGATGTGTGTTTTGCAAAAGCCTCTTGTTCCCTGCCCAGTTCCCAACACTGGATGCAGAAACCAAATTCCATGGGGGTGTAGCTCAGTGGTAGAGCATTTGACAGCAGATCAAGTGGTCCTTGGTTCAACCCCAAGTGCTCCCTTGGAAAAAGTTCCTTCTAGTAGCAATGTTTTCCTTTCCAGTCCTATCACACTCTGGCTTTACATTGCTTGAGGTTCTTGACATTAATAAGAACCTCAATGCAGAGCTACTCAACTTTGGAAGCCCTGGGGCCACAATGAATGGCATTTAACCAGGATGGACAGGGCAGGTGTCCCTAGCTGGTGTATTCCAGGAGCTGGGAATGGGTGACAGGAGGGATCACTTAACAATTGTCTGTCCTGAGGATTCCCTTGGGACAATGAAATTGGCTGCTTGTGAGACTGTCCTGAGCTAGTTGGACAACTGGCATGGCCCAGTCTGGCTGCTTTGATGTTCTGTTTGGCTGTTCTTGTCTGCTCTGGGCAAGGGAGAATGGACCCCCCCCCCAATCCTGAAGTGGACAGAAAATGGCCTGTGAAAGGCTAGTGTAGGTGAGCAAAAAGGTGCACTTCTTGTGTCCCTGGTGGTCTAGTGATTAGGCTACAGCACTCTCCCTGCTGTGGCCTGGATTTGATTCCCAGTCAGGAAAACCAGCCTGAAGTTTCACATGACAACTGCCTAGGCATTTTTCTCACCTCATTGCCACATGTTACAGCAGCTGTGACCCAAGAGGTTACTTCAGGCTCCTTCCCACCTCTCCCTCACTGCTAAGACAACACATGCCATTTTCAGAAGGGGCAGAGCTGGGTGACTCAACTGCCCTCCTCTCTCCTGCGTGGGCAGCGCTACAGGAAGCTCCATGGCACACACAGAACTAGCCCAGCGCAGTGTCAGGTTGGCACAAGATCCATTGGTTCAGTTTTGTTGTTGGAGACAACACAGAACTGGCTCCAGCCCCCACCCAGTAACCTGGGGAAATGACCCACCAGGCCTGGGCACCTCAGAGAGGCAACGATTCCTCACTGGCCAGGGCAGAGCCTCCTCTTACATGATCATGGAGCCTTCCTCCTCCCCTCACCCAGGTACTGCCTCTCCTTCACTCAGCTCTCACTGCTCGGTGCTGCCAGGAGGGGCCTCACTAGAGCCGCCTGGGCAGGTTCCTGCCACAGAGACACGTCCCAGAGCAGGACGGATGCTCAGACCGACACTGAGTGTTGCTCAGCGCTGGGGTGAGACAGGGAAGGACAAAAGGGTCTAACGGCGCCTGCAGCCTTTCAGAACAGCCCCGCCCCATCCTCAAGTACCAGCCCTTCCCTCCACCCTCGCTGGGCTCCTGGGCACTGCCTGACTCAGGCCTCCCGGTGCCAGCCTAAGGGCTATGGAGAGACATGGCAGCTGTGGGGCTGGGCTGCTGCACAGCTTAGGCAGGGGTGGGCAATGAGTTTTCATGGGGAACCGCTCCCAGGGCTGCACTTTTCCATGCTATTAGAGGTGGGGGTCTGGGATGCAGGTTGGTGCAGACAGGAGCTTGGGGCAGAGGACTGGGGTGCAGGATCTGGGAGGGGTGAGGGTTCAGGGGGGCAGAGGGTTTGGTTTATGTGGGGTACCAGTGGGTTGAGGGAAGGGAGGGGCTGGGGTGCCAGAGACAGGCTCTGGCTGGGAGACTTACCTGGCTCACTCCCGGCCAGCAGCCCAGCACATTTCTCAGGCAGCCTGCCCTGGCCCCACACAGGCTGCAGGGGCCATGTGGGTGGGTGAATAAGAGCCTGAGTGGAGGGGGGATGGTGCTTCCCATAGCCAGAAACCAGCCAATGGGATTGTGCAGGAGCAGGGACACTAATTTCCCAGCAGCCCCTTTTCTCAGCAAACACTTCAGCTGTTTGTCTCTCTGGGGTCTAGTGGCTTAGGATTCAGCCCTTTCACTGCTGTGGCCTGGGTTCAATTCCCAGTCAGAAACCAGCCTCATCTGTATTTGTGAAATCTGCCTTGTCTTTGCCCTTTTCTATCACAGGGCAGGGCCAGTGGGCTGAGGGAAAGGAGGGGCTGAGTTTCCAGAGGCAGGCTCTGACTGGGAGACACTCCCAGCAGCCAAGCACATTTCTGAGGCAGCTCCTTCCCGCAGGGGCACAGGTCCTACTCCTGGGTGAATAAGAGCTTGTGTGGACTGGCCAGGGCTTCAAGCAGGCAGCTCCCATTGGCCACAAGCAGGGACCAGGCATGAAGCCTTTCCTCTACAGCTGTGAGACACAAAGGGCCCAGCAGCCCCTTCTCTCAGCTGTGTGTGGAGCAGGGCAAGCAGGGAATCTGCCTGAGGCTTCTTGCTGCCATGTTGGGTGGCTTCATGGGCTGGATCCAGCCTGCTGGCCTGTAGTGCCCAGGCCTGGCTTAGAGGGAACCTTGGCTCTGGCTGTGGGGAAGGGGCGCTGTGGAAAGGCCAGTCTTGCCTTCCTGGGCAGGGTATGACGACATGCGGCCCGGCTGCCCAATGTCCTGGACAGAGAATTACAGGCCAGACAGACCTTTTACCACAGCCAAAGTAGCTCAGTTGGGAGAGTGTTAGACTGAAGCTCTAAAGGTCCCTGGTTCAAATCCCAGGCTTTGGCAGGTGCTAAAAGCTAATAACTTCAAGTTGATGGGTTTGCTTAGAGCTGTCATCACAAGCTTCTGCAGGAGAAAAGTTGAGCTGCAGCTAGCTTGGGGGAAATCAGGTGACACTACAAGAAACACTCCCTGTTGGCCTGGCTGGAACATGGCACCACATGAGCATGTTGCTAGTACCAATGTGTTCTCCTGGGCCTCAGGAGCACCAGAGATATCTGGCAGCTCTGAGCCTTTGGCTGTCTGTCTGGGCCCTCCCTTCCTTTCTAAGACAGGGCTCCTGCTGTTCCTTGGCTACTCAGTTGTTGGGCTTATCCGGAGCTGTGTTTACCTGGGGAGCCACAATAAGAGCAGAACCTCCTCTCCCCCCATTTCTGCTTGGCTTTGAACCAGAAGCCTTTTGCATATTAAGCAAACACGGTAACCACTACACCACAGAAACAGAAACATACTTGTCAGTTCTTTTCTGTACATAAACTTGGACAAATATTCTGTTACTAATTCTTTGGCCAAGGCCTTGGGGGAAGAGGCAGAGCTAGTGCAGGGAACCACACACACACACACACACAATACTTCTAGACTTTGCTCCCAACACAGGGCGGGGAGGACTGTGTGCCTGGGGAGCCGTGACCCACATCATATCCCCAACATTTCTGCCCTTAATAGATGGACCTTTGGGGCAGGCCCAGACACTCCATCCTCTCAACAACTATCACACACTAGAGCAGGCAGCCCCTCAGGGTAGGGCTGAGCCATGGGGCGCTGGGCAGGGGCAGAGGCTGCAGGAGCTGAGAGTTTCCCAGAGCGCAGGGACCCACAATGAGGCACCATGCCACTGTCTGTCTCGGAAAGGCGCAGAAAGGGATTGACTGGGGCAGGGAGAGTAGCTCAGGGGTTGTGCAGCTTGTTGCCTGGTGAGGGGTGTGGCCAAAACACAGGCCTCGTTGTGAGCAGGATTTGAACCTGCGCAGAGAAACCCTATTGGATTTCTAGTCCAACACCTTAACCACTCGGCCACCACAGCTGTGAGTGCAGCAGTGCCCCAGGGCCAGGGAAACTGGTAACTAATCCCAGTGGCCAGGCCTGACGGCACCTGCCCCACAGAATTCACACAGCAAACCTGGCTCCCTGAGCACAGGGGGAGCTTGGGGCTCTTGCTGGGCCGTGGGGTGAAGATCAAACCAGCCCCCTCCTGTGGGGCTGTGAGTGTTGCTGTCCCTGCTGTACAGACAGGGCCATGGAGACAGGGAGAGGTTCACTGAATGGGCCAAGGTCACCCAGTGAGTTAGAGCCCAGCTCTGCCCCCAGCTCCCTGCCCCACCCACCGACGTGCTGACTCCCTCGCTGCCAGGGGCTGTTTGCATTGGCCTCTTTTGTTTTCTTTTCTGCTGTGAGACATTGGAACAGTTGGCCAGGGCGTCCCGCAGTTGCCATCTCCCTCTGTGCAGGTGCTGTCCAGAGCCCGACTAGCAAACGCTGACACTGCTGTTAGGTCCAGACCAGAGGGGAGTGTTTAAGGGTTATTTCGGAAGAAGGGTTTTCTCCCAAAATAACTGCATCTAAACAGTGTTTTTTATTTCAAAATAAAGTATTTGAAATAGCGCTGACGTGATTATGCTAAATGTAGCGCGATATTTAAATCCTGGTTCCATTTACAATTTCAAATGTCTCCATTTGCATCCCTCTCCTGAAAGGGGGTGCAAGTGTAGACATGTCCTGTGTGTTGCAACCTCACAGCACTCACCTGATGTTCCTCCCTGCTGCCTGAAGATGTTTGGGAGTCCTCCTGCATTTGGGGACCGGCTCCAAGATGAAGGTCACAAAGCTTCTGAAATCCTCCTCCTCGTCCTGGAGCTGCAGGTCATCAGCGTTGTCATCCTGAAGCTGCAGCTGCTGCTCCCAGGTGTCTCCATCCCAGACTCCACAACTATCCCTACAGACAGGGGCTCCCCACACCCCAGGATTTGGTCCAGTTACTCACAGTATGCACAGTGCTGCGGTGCTTCCCAGAGCGGGACCTGCCCTCACGGACCCTCACATACCCTCCCACAACTGCTGACCTCAGGTCTGACTTGGTCTAGGATGCAGGAGGGGGAGGCGGCCTTTCTCTGCAAGGCCATCAGCCATTGGGCCATATGTTAGATAATTTCATGGAGGTTAGGTCCATAAAAGGCTATTAGCCAGGGGGTAGGAATGGTGTCCCTGGCCTCTGTTTGTCAGAGGCTGGAGAAGGATGTCAGGACACAAATCGCTTGATCATTGTCTTAGGTCCACCCTCTCTGGGGCACCTGGTGCTGGCCACTGTCGGCAGACAGGCTACTGGGCTAGATGGACCTTTGATCTGACCCAGTATGGCCGTTCTTATGTTCTTATGTTCATAAATGTCCACATTCCTCCACCTGGACTGCCGGGCCTGCAGAGACTCTCTCGGACCACAGCTCCAAGAGGGTCTTTATCTCTGGCCCAGACACTGACAGTGCCAGTGTTTCTGCCCCTTGCTTGGTCCTGTGATCAGGGCTGGATTAAGGCATGGGCTAGCTGGGCAGCCGCGCTTTATAGCTGCCATCAGGCGCACGTGCCCGGCTCCCAGATTACAGGCTGCAGCAGCTCCCAGCAGCCACCCTGCAGCGGCTGCCCAGGGCGGGGCCACGTTAACCCCGCAGCACTGGCCAGCAGCGCCTTCTCCCACAGTTGCGGGGCCCTGCACGGCCAGGCTCGCCTACCCAGCAGCGGTAGCCGGGACTGGGTCAGGCACGTGCATCCTGCCGCCACCAGCTCTGCGATGCGCCTCCCCAACCAGGGCGCAATTGAACTGTCAGCCCGGGGCACTGGAATGGCTCAGTCCGGCCCTGCCTGTGATGTGTCCCTGAAGGAGTCTCTGGGGGCTTGTGCCTGTGACATGGCACTCCGAAAGGCGGAAGTGCTTGATCTTAGCCAAAGGACCCAGAAACAACACTTTATGGCAAAAAACACAAGGACAGCTTTTGGCCCTCATCCCCGGGCCACACAGAGTATCCAGAAGTCACTTCCCACCTCTCCCTTGGCTGCTCTAGAGCTTAGCCCAAAGTCTGATAAACTCTACTCTCCCACCCAACAACCTCTGGGACTCCTCCCCGCCCAACTCCTCATACCACGGAGAGTGCAGAGCAGCCACTACCCCAGCATCACCACTTCTGGTCTTTGCCTAATGGCCAAGAAGTTATGCTTTACCCAAAACACACAGGCACCCTCTCTCTCTGGCTAGCCTCATGGCAGACGTGGACTTCCCTCACTAATTTTCCCAGAAGCTTTGCAGGCAGGCATTGGTGGTATAGTGGTGAGCATAGCTGCCTTCCAAGCAGTTGACCTGGGTTCTGATTCCCAGCCAATGCAATGTAAAGAGGGAGCATCAAAGCTCCTTGCTGAGCTTTTTTTACTTGAACCCTGAAAAACAGGCACAAATGGGTCCTGCAGCTGTGGGCTTCCTCTCACTGCTCTTCATCCTCTCCGAGAGCATGCACAGTAATCCGGTGCTTCCTCACATACCCCTGCTGCAATTCCTTGACCTTGGCTCTGACTTGGTCTAGGATGCGGGGGTAGGAGGGAGGTGGCCTTTCTTTGCTAGACCATTGGCCATTCGGCCATAAATGTCCACATTCCTCCGCAGGGACTGCAGGGCCTGCAGAGACTCCTCCTCGGACCACAGCTCCAAGAGGATCTTTATCTGTGGCCCAGACACTGACAGTGCCTGGCGTTTGCTGCCACTTGCTTGATTTGATTCCCAGCCAATGCAAGGTGGGAAGGGAACAGGCAACCTCCTGGGGGAGATCTTATTTAACCCTAAACAACAGGCACAAGTGGGTCCCACAGCCAAGGGCCCTCTCACGGCTTTTCGTGGGGAGCAGCTCAAACAAAACTAATTTGGCTGTTGTGGGGTCTGCATGGGGCTTGTACCCACGACCTTGGCACTATTAGCATCAAGCTCTAAACAGCTGAGCCAGCAGGCCCTCGAGTGGCCCCCAATAGAGGGAAGAGAAGAGTTTTGCCTGCTATTGGGGAAAGCAGGCCAGGCCAAGGGCCTTTTAGCCACTGGGTCTGTGCAGGCTGGAGCCTTCTCCTAACAGTTCTCTGGCCTGTTTCCTGAAAAGCCTCAGCCTTTGCCTGTTTCTGCTTCCCTGTCCATAGCAGGCAGCTAAACAGGGTGGGGGTAGAACAGTCACCACAGCAAATATACCTGTAGTCAACACAGGGCTTGAACCCATGACCTTGGCATTATTAGCTCCATGCACTAACCAACTGAGGGAGCCAGCCAAACAAAGGACAGCTCACAAACAGCCCTTTCAGAAAGGCGTCCAGCAGCTGAAGGGATGTTCCTGCAGCTGCCAATGGCTCTTCTCTGACAGTGCCACTAGCGACTCACTGTGATGTGGGCTGGCTTGTCCAGCTGGTTTGAGGGTTGGTCAAGGTGGCTGCTGGCCGGCACGGCGCACTGAGAGCCAGGGAAAAGAGGCAGCTGGAATCTCTTGCTGCCAGCACCTTGCCTCCCAGCTTCTTCCCTGTCAGCAGCAGCCACAGCCCCTTTCGGCCACTGGGTCAGCTCAGGAAGGGAGGCAGGAATGGGGCCAAGTAGGGAGTCAGGCTGAGGGGCTCAGGCAAAGCTCATCTTGCCTTGCAAGGCCACTGGCAACAGCTTCTCTCTTGTGCACTGCTGAGGAGAAAAACACCCTGAGCAGGACCATAAAGAACAATTTAAAAGAGAATTTAGACGGGGGCATCATGGGGGCAAGAGTCAGAGCCTGGCAGCTTCTGGGACACAGGAGAGGCCTCCCCTGGCCACCCATGGAACTGCTGGTTCAGGAAAAGGCTGATTGAGGAGGAGTGTTGAGAAGAAGGAAACCACAAGCCTGGAGCAGGTGCAGAGGCTGCTGTGACTGGCAGGCAGGGCTCTGACTGCAATTGCTGGGACAGGAGAGCCAGCACCACACACCCTTGTGATTCCTGGGGTGTCCGTGCTCAGAGAGCCTGAGGGTGCAACCTCTACAGCTCCTGCAGCCATGGAGAGTCAGGTGGGCATCACGTGCTTGTCAGTTGTGGTTTCCTTCTTCCCAACACTCCAATCAGCCCTTTCCTGAACCAGCAGTTCCATGGGTGGCCAGGAGGCCTCTTCTGTGTCCCAGAAGGACCTGGGAAAATGTGAGCAAAGGCTGCAATAAGGCACCAGTGGGAGTTGAACCCAGGCTCTCCTGTTTACAAAGAAGGTGCTTTAAGCCAGCTGAGCCATGGTGCCCTCCTCAGGCTGTTAGGTGAAACTGCTCTATGGTCCCAGACAACACCTTTGACTCCCAAAGTGCAGCAATTTCCTTTCAGCCCTGGCAGTGTCTGTGGCTGAGCTGCACAGAGGAAGATACAAGATCCCTGGGGGGGGTCTTTGCCGGATGAACGTGCCTGAGGAAAGAAGCTGGAAGCGCAACAGACACAGAAAAGGGGCACGTGGGACAGTTTGAGTCACACACACGGCAGGGGGCGCAGCTCAGCCAGGGACCTTATCCACTCACAGAGCTT
This sequence comes from Rafetus swinhoei, assembly GCA_019425775.1. Lineage (NCBI taxonomy): Eukaryota > Metazoa > Chordata > Testudines > Trionychidae > Rafetus > Rafetus swinhoei. The sequence continues at coordinate 31,360,614 of CM033444.1, read as the reverse complement.
CACAGCTTCTCCACGCCCCAAACCCCACCAGGCAACTGCCCCATGGGCTTCGCCCGCACCATGCTCAGGGCCTGGGGATTTTCTGTCAGTTTGCCAGACCAAATAACTAGCCCCACTGCTCTGGAGTCTCTGCCTCTCATGGGCCTTCTCATCCACAGACTCCGCTTTGTCTCCAGACAGACCTTGCGCTGCTACAGCCACCTCCTCTGTCTGTCACTCCTGGGCCTTCTAGAGCAAAATGTGCCCCTTCATTGTGAATAAGTGGGCTTTTAGCACTCAAATCTGCATCTTACACCAGCATTTGCTAGTGAGGGGGTCTCAACAGCTTCTGTAGAGAAGGAGACAGCAACTGTGGAGCAGCCTTGCCAACTGTCTCAGAGAGCAGAGGAAGGTAAGCTCTTTGTTGATGAGAGAAACTGTCACCCCAAGTGGGACTTGAACCCACAAACCCTGGCTTAGAGGCCAGTGCCTTGTCCATTAGGCCACTGGGGACACAGAAAATGCTGCCAGGGACAGAAACTCACCCTTCTAAATGTCCCTTCTTCAACTTTTAGCTCCTGATGAAGCCCCTTTGAAGAAGCCAGATACACAGGAAGGGCTGATCACACCCCTCTGAAAATCAGCTTTCTATAGGTATCCGTAGCTGGCTCCGGGTCATGGGCCTTGACGTCTCATCTCCCTCCCGAAACCAGGTAAGTGTCTCCCAGCGCTGCAGCCTCCTGAGGCTCTATGGCCGTGTCTGTACAGCAGGGACAGCAACACTCACAGCCCCACAGGAGGGCCCCTGGCCTAGCAATGTGGCACCCTGAGCAGCCTCTGATGTTCCCTGCTTGAGCCCCAGAACCAGCCCTGAGTGATGGGGCAGAGAGGAGCAGCTCACACATGCCAAGGGGCTGGCCAGGGGCAGGACATGAGCCTGCAAGGCAGCAGTGACATCACAAGGAACTTTGCAGCACCTCAGCTCATTGGTTGGGGGCAGTGACCTCACAGAGGGGCCATGGCAACAGCCAGGTGGGACAGGCTGCAGGGCTGGGGCATCTCAGAGACCCCATGGCCTGGCTGCCTGGAATCTCCTTTGTGAGGTTTCCTTGAGGGCAGAAGGGATTGAGGGTCCCATCTGGGAGTGTCTCTGTGGAGATTTCCCTTTCCCCAGGCTGCAGTGGGAGGGGCTGGGGCAGGCAGGGTTACAGGAGGGGCTGGCACTGAACTTCTGGGAGAAGCAAGAGAGAGGGTTGTTAACACCCAACAAGGATAGGATTTGAACCCATGCATGCAGAAGACAATATATTAGCAGTTCATCCTTAACCACATGGCCACCTGAACTGAGCTGTAAGAGTTTGTTTCAATCCACTTGAAGTCAGCACTTCAGGGAACCTTTGTGCCACTCGCTGGCTGGCCAGGGACACCCAGGGCGGGAAGGTTTTGCCTTTTCACAATGTTCCTGGGCTGTTGTAGAAAGCTCAGTGCTGGTAAAAACCCAGACACCCCCTGGCTACATCTACCCTGCAAACTTCTTGCTCAAGAACTGTTTTGCGCAAAAGGTCTTGCACAACAGTGTGTCCACACTCCCATGTGCTTTTGCCCCAGAGAAGTGCTTTTCTGTAAGAGCACCCATGGCAGTGTGGATGTTCTCCTGTGCAGGAAAGCTCTGATGTCCCTTTTAGCCATAGGGCTTTCTTGAACAATAAACCCCTGTTGGCTCTCCACACTGCCTCCTTGTGGATGAGTTATTGCAAGAGGGCTTATTCCTTGGGGAGAGGAATAACTCTTGTGCAAGAAGCCCTGTTTTCTGATGCTGTACCATAAATTTACATGTGCAAGAACGTGCGTGCAGTGTAGACGCTCTGCAAGTTTTTGCGCAAGAACATCTGCTCTTGCACAAAAAGCCTCATGTGTAGACATAGCCCTGAATGTAGACATAGTCTGAGACAGACAAGGAAAGGAAGTGGCCAGAACCTCCCCGGCAGGCTGGTCCTCAACAGTATGGGTACGTCTACACAGCACCCTCACCTCCAAATAACCTGTGCAGTGTGAGTGGGCTGCCCAGGGCCCCGGGAAGGTCTGTGGGGAGTTTCAAGGCAACAACATTTCATAATCTACACTCATGTGACTGTGATTTATTCCTCCACTAACAAGTGTCTCTGAAGGGATGAGAAATGCAGGGCCCAGGTGCAGGAGCCGGTCACATTCTCCTGCCTGACAGTCTCAGTTCTGGCTGAAGCCTGGCTACAGAGAGAAGAGGCCAATGCAAACAGCCCCATGGCAGCAAGGAAGTCAGTACGTGGGTGGGTGGAGCAGGAGCTGGGGCAGAGCTGGGCTCTAACTCACTAGGGGTGTTCCATAGCTCAAAATAAGCAATGCAATTGTGTAGCTTATTTCGAGTCAATTTTGAAATAGCTTATTTTGTGCTTTGGTGCTGGCTATTCCAAAACGCCTCACTCCTCGCGCCATGAGGTTTGCAGGGACGTCGGAATAGCGAGCCCGTTATGGCTTGAAACAAGGGGCTTGCTCTTAAGATGCGTCTGTGTGACATGAGCACCACGTTCTAAACCTCCGAGCTAGCCGGCCCACGGGTGTCAGTCCCACAAGTGGCCCTTTCAGAAAGGAGCCTCAGGCTGCCACAGAGATGTGATGGGCTCTGGAACAAGGGGACAGGCAGGGAAATGAGCGCGAGTGACAGACCCCTTGCTTGCAAAAAGCAGTGGGATTGATGCCCGTGTTCTCCAACAGCAGCTTTGTCCTCATTCCTAGTTTTCATTGTTGGGGCTCAGTGGCTTCCTACCTGCTCTCCCAAAAGAGACAGACCTGGCTCCTTTCTTTCCACCCAGCATTGCCATGCTGCAAAGCAGAGAGCGGAGATATCAAGTGCTATAGTCAATCTGGCTCTGTGGTGCAATGGAAAGCACGTTGGACTTCTAAGCTATAGTGCTTAATATGAGCCCAGCTAGACATTCAAAGGTTGTGGGTTCAAGTCCCACCAGAGTCACTTTACCTGCTTCCTCATTTCCAGGATGCAGCTTTTACAGAACAGGCAATCCTTAGGCTGACACTGGGGTGGGCTGGCATCCAGACAATTCCCAGCAGACCCCAGTAAGGGTGGAGGGAAGGGCTGGTACTTGGGTGTTGGGGTGGGGGTTGTTCTGAAAGGCTGCAGGTGCCCATAGACCCTTTTGTCCCTCCATGTCTCCTACCAGTGCTGTGCAACACGCAGGCTGTGTCTACACTACACTGTTCTTCTGGAAAGCTATGCAAATTGTGAACCCCAATTTGCATAGCTTTATCTGCTTCTTTTTTTGGAAAAGGCTTTTCTGACATTTGGCCTGTCTACACTGGGCCAAATTTGGGGGGAAAAAACCCTTTTTTGGAACATCCCTTCTTCATAAAATGAAGTTCACAGAGATGCCAGAAAAGCATGTCTGCTCTTCCGAAAAATTTTGTGGAAGAGCAGATGTGTTCTCTAGACTAAAGCGTCTCTCTAGTGCAAACAGAGCCCTGATGTAGTATCTTATTTCAAGTTTAGGGTTCAGTGTAGACAGAGGGTTGACATATGGTAAACATTTTGAGCTACAGAAGTTGTCATTTTGATCTTATTTTGAAAAATGCTTTGGTGTTTACACAGCACCACATTTTGAAATAACCTGCTCTTCTGAAATGTCCCTTACGCCTCGTGGAATGAGGTTTACAGGGATGTTGGAATAGCGAGCCCATCGTATTTCAAAATAATGGGACACTGTTAACATGCAGGATGGACGTTAAAGATGCCTTCATGCCCCAAAAGATAGATATTACAGATGCCTTAGTACCCCACAATAGCGCTGATTGTCAAGGTTGCCTTACAGGCCCACAGCAGGGGCAGGTTTGATGCTGAATTTTCAGCCTTTTGCTTTGGGGCTCTCTGTTGCTGTCTACAGCCACATGTAGGCCTGACCCTGCATCTCCAGAGCCCCAGCCCTCACAGACTGCCAGACAAAGCTACCAGGGGCAGGTGTTTTCAGACTCACAGCAGGGGCACAAATTCCTCTCTAGGGAACCTGCAGGAAAGGAAGCCAAAGAAGATGGATTTTGAGAGGTTTGTAGCAACCAGCCCAGCCACAGCAGATCTCATTGAGATTTAAACTCAGCTTGCAGGAATCAGAGTCCCGAGTGCTGCCCCTTACACCATGGGACCTACAGAAGACACCCCTCACTCATCCGGGCCAAACTGGAGCCATGGCCCATGCCCACTGGGACCAGCTTTGCTTGTTTCCTTCCACCCGGAGCCCCCTTCTTCTGGGATGCAAGGAGCCTCCCTGAGATGCCCTGAGACAGGCAAAGGACTCTGCCTCCACTCAGCCAGCCCCACCCCACCGGCTTTGGCAGAAGAAAGGGGTGGGTGGGGGGCTCTGCTCACTCTACTCAGTCTTACTCAGATGTTGAGCTTTTGTTCTGCCTCCTCAACTTGGCTTCCTCCTCCACCCCCTTCCCGCCTCACTTCCTCCTTGGGCAAGTCACACAAGGGAGGCAGCAGGAGGAGCCAGCCCCATACACCAACCTCCCAGGGCAGGGAGGCCAAGCCACAAGCCCCAACAGGTGCCTGGCCTGACCCATCTCCCTTCCCCAGGCTGGCACCAAGGGGCATTATCAGCTGATGTCACCCCCTCTTTCATGTGGGAGTTGGTCTTATCCCAGGCACAGGCCAGGTAGCAGGAGCTGCACTTACCCGGGCACCAAGGAGCTGCAATAAGGGAGGACACTGTGGCTATGTCTACACTTGAGGCTTCTTGCGCGAGTAATATGCAAATGAAGCTAAGCGTGGAATATTGCCAAGTCTCATTTGGGTACCTAATGAGCCACCATTTTTTTCAGAAGAGGCTCTTGCGCAAGAAGGAGCGTCTACACTGCCCCTTCTTGCACAAGAAAACCCTCTTGCGCAATGCCGTTACACACATTACTTTTCAGGAAGAACGGCATTGTGCAAGAGGGTTTTTCTTGCAAGAAGGAGATCATTTTCCAAAAAGTGGGCATGTTTTTTCGGAAGGCCTGTATTCTTCATTTTATTAGGAATAAGGGCTCTTCCAAAAGAGGTTATCCCCATATTTGGGTCCGTGTAGATGGGCCAAATGTCGGAAAAGCCTCTTCTGAAAAAAAGAAGTGTCTCTAAAACTGTTCTAATTTATGGTTGCAGATAACATCTTTAAATTACAAAGTGCAGCCATTGCCTATTTCCTCCAGCCTTCCAGGGTCTCAAGGCCTGTGCAGCCAAAGAAACATGATTGGCAGCTGGTATCCACAATCTTATTGTCAATTGAGTGCAGGGCTCTGAAAACATGGACTCAAGGGAACCAGCTTGTGCTAAGGGTGGGCTCTAGGAAAAGACTCTCTTCTTCAAGCCAGAGTCAAATCAGCAACCTAAGGATAACTTACCAAGCACACACTACAGCTTTCCACACTACCAGCTGAGCTAGCAAAAGGTGTCTGAGAAATGTTGGTTTGTTGGGACTGGTCCTTCTACAACTGTCAGGGCACGCGCTACCCCAAGTGGACGGCATCATAGATGAGGGGCAGAGGAACCCAGACAGCACAGGGGTTGTCACAGGTACTTCTCATGCAGAAAGAACCCGGAGTGAAAACTGAGCTAGCTCACAAGGAAAGAAAGTTGGGTTCTTCTCAGGTGTCTTTTTTGTTCCAGTGTCTCTAGGGGAGCAGGTGGGGCAGATCCACAAAAAACAAACCACTTGAGTGAACCTTGGTCCAGCCTCTCACTTGTGCCGCTCGCTCTCCCAGACAGTTCCTACGCCCAAGGCAATAGCTCCACAACCAAGGTGTGTTGAGTCGATTTACCTCAGCCTAGAGCCAGGGAGTAGAACAGGTTTCTTTTCCTTTCTCAGAAGCAGGGAACACACATTCTCTGAGGCCCGGTCCTGAGACTCCCTCCCTTTAGCGCCAGGGAGCACTAGGCAGAGTCTGGCAGCTGCAGGGAACAGACGTGAGAACATCAGCGAGAAACACAAACGCAGCCCCCTGCTTCTCTAGCCAGGCTGGTAGGTTCCATGGCCCCAGCACATCCCAGCCTCCTGCTGAGCCAGACAGACAAGACACCAAGTGCCACTGGGCATTAGACACCCACCAGGAGGCACAAAATTCTCTTCTCACCAGCCTGAGGACAAGGAAGCTAAAGCACATGGAATGGGAAGGTTTTGCAGCAACCAGACAATGAAGGTCCCACTGAAATTTAAACTCAGAGTGTAGGATTCAGAGTCCTGCATGCTGCCACTAAACCATGGGACCAACCACGGCCTTAAAAGCAAAGAGGCCCAGGGCCAAACTGGAGTCAGGGGCAGGAGGCAGGAAGAGCCCCAGTCTACACAGCACCGCTTTGTGCAAAAATGGACCCTAATTATTTATGCAAATAAAGCATGGCTATATGCTAATCATCACTTCATTTCCATACACTTTTGCGAAAAGAGAGGTGCAGTATAGAGATAGCCTAGGTGGTAGATAGCCATGAAGTGACATAGACACAGGAAAATCCCTGGGCTGCAATCCTTAGTTACACAAATTAAAAATAATTCACCAGTTCAGACATGATTTCAAAGCCCCACACAAGGAAAATAATAAAACCTGATGGACGCTCTGGAGTACTCCTACTTACACATGTCAAGCAGTCTGTCGCTAAGACTGCATAGCCTAATGGATAAAGTATCTAATTTTGCATCAGAAGATTGAGGGTCCGAGCCCCTTCGCAGTTGCGTTTAGTGTGCTTGGGGTCCTGCTACCTTATGCCTAGAAAGTTTCTCTGTAACAATATGCTTTTTCTGTAGCCCTCTTGCAAGGCCTGTAGCTATTTGGTGGGCCTAAACTAAAGCCTTCTTCTGTAGCCAGACTGAAGAGCGGCAGCAATGAGCTGTAAAGCACAGTCACTTTCCATCTAAATGACATTTAAATAGCATCACACTAGACCGTGAGAAGGGGGTCCGATCCTAATGACACCCACTGTCACCAAGTAAGAAACAGATCTCAGGATGGGCAGAGAAAACTTAGTTAACAGCATTTTGTCTGGCAAAAAACTGCTTATCGATAGTTGTGTTTGTGCAATCGGCATTCTATGATTATTGTCCTCACTTTCCTATTGTTTGTCTGTGTGATCGCTGTCTGGATTGTAACTGTTTCTGTCTGCTGTATAATTAATTTTGCTGGGGGAAAATCAATAAAGGTGGTGGAGTATGATTGGTTAGGTAAATCATAATAGCATATTATCTTTGGTTAGTAAAATCATATTAAAAGAATTGGTTAAGCAGGACTCAATTTTCACAATATAAACTGGGGTCCAAGGAGGAGACCACAAAAAAGAAGGAAAAGAGGAAAAGAGAAGAGGAAGAAGGAGGGAAAGGGAAAGGAAGGAAGAAGACCAAGAAGGAGGAGGGAAGACCTGGAAGCAGAACTCACCTCTAAGTCAGCCTCAGACCAGAGCCCAGGATCCCTCTGCATGATGGTTGAAATGGTTTGCTGTGTGAATTCTGTGGGTCAGGTGATGTCAGGCCTGGGCACTGGGATTATTTACCAGTTTCCTGGCCTGCTGTAGTTTAGAGCTGTGGTGGTCGAGTGGTTAAGGCGGTGGGCTTGAAATCCAATAACGTTTCTCTGTGGAAGTTCAAATCCTGCTCACAGTAAAGCGTGTTTTGGCCACACCCTTCCTAGGGCAACATGGTAACCAAACCCTGAGAAGAATGTGCCTGTCCCATCAGAAGGGAGAAGAGACACGTGCAACAGAGGCTACAAAAGCAGGAGGGAACATGGATTCCAGGGTCCTGCCTAACAATAGCAAAACCAGTCTGCCTTTCAGCAGAGCCACCTCCCCATGGAAACAGCCAGGGGACCAAGTGCCTCCCTCTCCCCAAAGCCAGCCCTGGTTGGGACAGAAAGATGCGGGGCCCAGCAGCCTCCCTTCACCTGGCAGAGGCAGAAGCGATGGAGACAGGGCCCAGGGTGCTGAGTTGTTCATGTGGGGAACAGAGACTGGGCAGCACAAAAGGACACCCATGAATGTCAGTGAGAGGCAGAGGTGGCAAAGTGGCAGCAGCATATTTCACTGTAAGGGACCTACAGCTGGTGTCCTGTGCAACTGGGACACACTGCTCTCCTGCCTTCCCTCCATCAGCTTCATCTCAGGACTCTCTGTCCTGCCCCAGCTCTGCTGCTTTCAGGGCAAACCCCTTGTTAGGACCAGTCACAATCTGGAGGTCAGTGAGGGTCTGTCCTACTTGAGGTGTGTGGGCTACAAAAGCCTCTTGTGCCCTTCTTAGCTCCTAACAGTGCAATGTTGGGGAGTATAGCTCAGTGGTAGAGTGTTTAATTGCAAATTATATGATCCTTGGTTCAAACCCAACTGACTATTCAATGGAAACATTTATGTCTCCAATTCCATTACATTCTATGCTTCTATTTTTTGGATTCTTTAAATGAATACGAATCCTTACTGCTGTCCTGTGCCAATGCACATAAACCAGGCAAACCTGTCCCTCAGCTGGAGCCAGCTCAAACCCGCTGTGCGTCTGGTTTCTGTTTCCATCCGTTCAACAAGGGTGTGATTTGAAAGCCCAATGGCAGGTCCTTGGTCTCCATGGGCTGTGCTGTGCAGAAGAACAAGAACCACACCCAGCTGGGGAGGAACGGCCTAGTGTGTATTGCAATTGGTGGAGGAGATGCCCAAATCTACCGGAGATGGGCAGGAGCCTGTTACAAACATACGGTAAACACCGTTATCAGACTGCCTGGGGCACATTCCTACCTTCCTTTGTGCACACAACATACATGGGGCTCTAATTACTGGCCACCTGCCTTTCACACAGATCATTGATCCTTGTGACTTTCAGGTACATTCATATGGCAGCTGTTTAAACATAATGTGCTTCTATTGCATGATCAGCACCAGAATCTCCAGCTATGTCTACACTACAAATTTTCTCAGTAAAAAAGGTGCTAATGAGGGTCTCATTTGCATGAGTCATGATCTTATTTGCATATTTTCTAGCAAACTGATTTTGCGCTGGGGTTGTTGTGCAAAAACAAGCAGTATGGAAGTTTTCTTTTGCACAAAACCCCTTTTTCTGCAAGATCAGGATACCTCTTTTGGGGGCATAAGAATCTTGTGGAAAAAGGAGGTTGTGTGCAAAAGAAAACTTCCATACTGCTTGTTTTTGCACAACAATATCATTGGTAGAAAATATGCAAATGAGATGGTGACTCATGCAATTGAGTCCCTCATTAACATATTTTTTTAAGGAGAAAACTTCTAGTGTAGATGTAGCCTCTGTGAATTACCAGCAGTGGGGCTGTTAGTGTCGGCATCTAACTAATTGCAGCATTAGGCCATGTCTTCACTCAGGTGGAGATTGCTGCTGCAATCCATCTTCCAGAGCTTGATTT
>CM033444.1:31278750-31351109 GCA_019425775.1 Rafetus swinhoei | reverse complement strand
ACACTTGGGTGGCGCGACTCACCAAGGTCCAGACAGGGGAGCAGACAGCGGAACCTCCCTTTAAGGGCCCGAAGGCGCCTCCACACCAATGCAGGCTCTGCTGAGCCTGCCTGGGAAACGTTCCTTGCTTTAGGGCTGCCCTGTGTAGGGCTTCATCAGCCCAGGAGCAAAGGGCAGGCACATCCCCCACGGTGCACAGGGGCAGGACCACGTCTCCGACCCTGAGAGTGCGGTCGGGGGAAAGAGCTGGGAGGCATCTTCCGGTAGAGTCTGGAGCTACAAAATATGCCAGCATCGCGCGCCTTCTCCAAGAATGGACCCATGTCCTGAAGGAGACAGAAAGTGGCCTGAGAAGAGTTAGTGAAGCTGAGCAAAGAGCTCAGATTTTTGTATCCCTGGTGGTCTGGTGGCTAGGATTCAGCACTCTCACTGCTGTTGCCAGGCTTCAATTCTCAGTCAGGGAAACCAGCCACCTCTGTATTCATGAAATCTGCCAAGTCTTTGCCCTTTTCCATCATGGGGAGTGCCAGCAGGCTGAGGGAAGGAGGTGCTGGGGTGCCAGAGGCAGGCTCTGGCTGGGAGACACTCCCAGGAGCCAAGCACATTTCTCAGGCAGCTCCTTCCTGGGCAGGCGGCACAGGTCATACGTCTGGGTGAATAAGAGCTTGTGGAGATGGGCCAGGGCTTCAAGCAGGCAGCTCCCACTGGCCACAATCAAGCTTGGAGCAGGGACCAGGCATGAAGCCTTTTCCTCTACTGCTGAGACACAAAGGGCCCAGCAGCCCTTCTCTCAGCTGTGCCTGGGGCAGGGCAAGCAGGGAATCTGCCTGAGGCTTCTTGCTGCCATGTTGGGTGGCTTCATCGGCTGGATCCAGCCCCCTGGCCTGTATTGCCCAGGCCTGGCATAGAGGGAACCTTGGCTCTGGGCTGTGAGGGAGGGGCGCTGTGGAAAGGCCAGTCTTGCCTTCCTGGGCAGGGCATGACGATGTCCATTTTGTGCAGCATGACTGCCAAACATCCAGACAGAGAATTGTAGGCCAAAGTACCCACCAGCCAAAGTAGCTCAGTGGGGAGCGTGTTAGACTGAAGATCTAAAGGGCCTTGGTTCAATCCCAGGCTTTGGCAGGTGCCAACATGTGGCAGGATCCTCCCTGGTGTTACTCCTGTGTTTGATTCTTACCTCACCCTTTTTGGCCACAGCTTGGCATTGACAAATCAAAATCATCTCATTAGCCCCTCCCCTGACTTCTTCCTGTGAGTCGCTGCCTCCTTGACTACTGCCCACCCAGTGCTGGCCCTAGATAGGGAACAGGGCTGTGGGCTGATGGGGATGTGTTTGGATAATCTCATGTGACCTTACCTGGGGCCAGCCAGCTAAGCAGGAGGGACATGGCAACGTTTCTCCTTCCTCTGCTGTAGAGGGAGCCAGCTCATTCCCATGAGCCCACATACAGGTGGGGCAGGGTCTGGAGAGGTGACGCAGCTGAATAGAAAAAGCAAGGTGATCAGCATATCAGCTACCAGCTGAGACCCTCAAGCACAGAGCCGTGAGATGGTCCCATAGTGTAAGGGGAAGGGGTCAAGCATTTGAATCTTAGAAGCTGAGTTCAAATCTCAGTAGCACCTGCTGGGGAATTGTTGGTTTGTGTAAATCCTTGAGAATTGATCTTTTGGCCCCTCTGGCTCAATTCTACTTTGTGCTTCTTCACTTTCTCAATGTAAGGACTTTGGAGAAAACTCTCAAACATCTCCTCCAGGGGTGCAATGGGTCAGTGCACAGTATTTATAAAGCAGTGCGTATAGGAGACATGCTGAGGTTGTGAATTCAAACCTCACCTGGAGCAGTGGTTTTCAGTCCCTACTGGGCTGCCCCTTTCCAGTGATCGCTGTGGGAGCTGGGATTCCAGCTCAGAGGAGGCTGTCAATCAAAATTCCCCCTTCACATATTATGGCCTTGTCAGACTGAATGGTGGGTGGCCAGGGAAGGTCCTTCTTGCTCCCAGGATCTTGTTGCCGGTCTTCTCCCCCCACCCCCTACCCATCAGCAGGTGCTGTCCCTTTCAGCCATTCCGTCAGCTCAGGCAGGGAGGCAGGAAATGGGCAAAGTAGCCAGACAAGCTGAGGGAGGCGGGGACATTCTGATCTGTGCATCTCCCCTATGTGAGGGTTTGTCTACACGTCATTCCTCTTTCCAGACAGAAATGCAAATTCCGGTTAGTGACATTGCAAATGAAGTGGAGATTTGCATAATTATGTCTGGCTGCTATTTTGAAATATGCTATTTTGAGCTAACGGGCGCTGTCTAGACACAGTTCTTTGGAAAGAAAACCCTTCTTTCAAAATCACCCTTACTCCTTATGAAATGAGGTTTAAGGGTTAGTTCTGACGAAGGGTTTTCTCCCAAAATAAGCGTATCTCAACAGCGTTTTGTATTGCAAAATAAAGTATTTCGAAATAGCACCAGTCTGCAAATATGCAAATGAAGTGCAGGATATTTAAATCCCAGCTTCATTTACAATTTTCAGTGTCTACATTTGCATCCCTCACAGGTTCTCTGGGTACTGACAGTCCCAGGGAATCACAAGGGCACTTGGCGCTGGTTCTCCAGTCCCAGCAATTGCCTTCAGAGCCCTGCCTTGCCAGTGCCAGTCACAGCAGCCTCTGCACCTGCTCCAGGCTTGTGGTTTCCTTCTTCTCAATGCTCCTCCCCAATCAGCCTTTTCCTGAACCAGCAGTTCCATCAGTGGCCAGGGGAGGCCTCTTCTGTGTCCCAGAAGGGGACAGGAAAACATGAACAAAGGCTACAGCAAGGGACCACTAGGATTTGAACCCAGGATCCCCTGCTTACAAGGAAAGCGCTTTATCCAGCTAAGCCATGGTGCCTTTTCTGGCTACCTTCCCAATATAAACCTTTTCCAAGATAACTTTTGTATCTGGGAAAAACTCTGCCCCGTCCATGGAACAGGTCAACTTTTTGAGATCAGTTTCCAAAAAAGTGGGCGTGTTCTTTTGGAAGGCCTGTATTCCTCATTTTAGTAGGAATAAGGACTCTTCTGAAAGAGGAGGTTTTCCACATTTGGGCCTGTGTAGATGGGCCAAAAGTCAGAAAAGCTTCTTCGAAAAAAAAAAATGTCTTGAAAACTGTTCTAATTTATGGTCCCAGACAACCCATTTGAATTCCAAAGTGCAGCCATTCCCCTCCAGCCTTAGTGGGGTCTCAAGGCCTGTGCAGCCCAAGAAATGTGGTTAGCCTCTCATACCCACAATCTTTTTGTCAGTTGCAGTGCAGCCTAAGGGTCACTTACAAAGCACGCACTACAGTCCACCACTCTACCAGCTGAGCTATCGAAGGGTGCCTGAGCGCTACTGGTTTGTCCATGTTGGCCCATCTACAAGTGTCAGGGCACGTGCTCCCCCAAGTGAGTGGCATCGCAGAAGAACCCAGGAGCACAGGGATGCTTCCCATGCAGAAGGACCCCTGAGCTAGATCTATTCATGTCACAGCAAAAGAAAAATAGCTGGGTTCTTCTCATGGGTCTTTTTTTGTTTCAATGTCTCTAGGGGTGCAGGAGGGGCAGATCCAAAAGAACCAAACCGGTTGAGTGCATCTTGGTCCAGCCTCTCACTTGTGCTGCTCGCTCTCCCAGACTGTTCCTACGCCCAAGGCAATAGCTCCACACCCAATGGATGGGTTAGCAGAGGCCAGGGGGCAATAGGCAGAGCCTGGCAGCTGCTGGGACCGGACCTGAGAGGATCAGGGGAAGCAGCAAGAAGCACAAACTCAGCCCCCTGCATCTCTAGCCAGGCTGGTGGGTTTCATGGCTCCAGCTCTTCTGAGCCAGCCAGATGAGAGACCGAGCCCCAGTGGGCATTAGACACCCAGCGGAAGGCACAAAAATCTCTTCTCGCCAGCCTGAGAACAAGAAACCTAAAGCAGGAGGGCTTTGAAACAACCAGCCTAGGAAAATCCCACTGACAGTTGAACTCAGGTTGCAAAGTTCGGAGCCCTGAGTGCTGCCCCTTGCAGCATGGGACAAACAGTTGATGTTATTGGTGGGCACCTGGGGCTCTTCGCTCTCAGGCTGCCTCTACTCTCCTGGCCCCTCCAGCTGCCCCATCCCAGCTGCTTGTTTAAGTTTTGTTTTTACTTAAGTACCAGCTCTAGTAGAAGCCGTGTGACACTCTCCCTTCCCCCATCACGGCATGGACTGGTCGCAGCCCCCAACCAGACTCTGAAATGGCCCCCTGCATTTCCCCTGGCCCCATGGGGCTGGTAGGAAAGAGGCCCAGGGCCAGCCTAGAACCAGGGGAAGCAGGAGGCAGGGAGATCCCTAATCTACACAGCTCCTTTTTGTGCAAAAGCCTCTTGAGTAAAAACAGACCCCAATTAATTATGCAAATGAGCATGGCAATATGCTAATCTGTGCTACATTTGCATGAGCTTTTGAGGAAGAGAGATGCAGTATGGAGATAGTCTAGGTGGTAGATAGCCGTGAAGTAACATAGACTCAGGAAAAATCCCTGGGCTGCAATCCTTAGTTACACAAAATAAGAATAATTCACCAGCTCAGACATGATTTCTAAACCCCCAAACAAGGAAAATAATAAAACCTGATGGACTAGGGCTGTGGTCCCCAATGTGGTGCCACGGGCGCCATGGCGCCCGCTGGGCCATTTATGTGCGCCCGTGGAGCAATCTGGGCTGGCCCCACCCCCGGGCGTCCGGCAGGTGCCAGCCCCGGGGGCATGGGCTGCCCCTGCCCTGGGGTTGCAGCACATGCCGGCCCCAGGCCCACGGTGCCTGGAAAGCCCCTGCCTGGGGCTGGTGCCGGCCCTGGCTCCGGGGTCGCGGCACAATCTGGTGCCAGCCCTGGGCGCGTGGTGCATATTTGGCCCCACCCCCAGGCACATGGCCCATGGGCGGCCCTGCCCCTGGACGCGCGGTGCGTGAGCGGCCCGGCCCCCAGGCACCTGGCAGCCCCAAAACGTTGGGGACCGCTGGACTAGGGAGACTTTTCTCTACCCACACATTGCAAGAAGTCCAATTCTTTGCAAGTCAAGGCTGTGTGGTCTAAAGGATAAGGTGTCTGATTTTGGATCAGAAGAGTGAAGGTTTGAGTCCTTTCACAGTTGCATTTACTTTCCTTTGTCTGTGCTCAGGGATCCTGTTGTTGCTGCCCTGGAAAGGTCCTATGTAACAATGTGGTTTTTCTATAACCCCATTGGAAGGCCTGTAACTGTTCAGTAGGTCTAAACTATGGGGGATATTGCTGGGGGCGTTACTGGCTGGTGAAAGCAGGGGCTGTTGGTGGCAGTAGGGCTTGCCAGCAGAGAAGCGGCAGGCTGGGCTGGCCTGTCCTATGGGGGGGAGAGAATGAGCCAGCAGGGAGTGGAACTGATCAGGGTGTGCACAGATCCTGAATACAAATGTAAAAGCAGTGCCTTTTAAATATCCCCACTGCTGACAGTGCCAGTGAGGTTTGAAGGCACTGCCATGTGTCAGAATGGAGAGAGCCTGGTGCATTCACCATCCGGAATGAGAATATGGATAAAAATTCCAAAGATGGTGTCGGCTTTCTGAAAATAAATGAGCCCCTTTTCAGTACACGATGTGGTGGTGCAGGGTTTCTTGGATTACTCTGGTTCTGCTGGCGGAAGCGGGGCTGGCTGAGGGGAGGAGGGAGCAGTGGGGCTGGCCGGGAAAGATGGGGGGTGGGAGAACTGATGGGAGGAAGCAGGGCTGGTGTGGGCAGCAGGGCTGGCGGGGGTAGATCAGGAGGAGAAGCGGGGGAGAACCGCCAGGCTGACAGAGGGTGGGGGTGAGTGGGCAAGTCCAGGGGAGAAGCAGGGGGAAGAGAATTGGCCAGCGGGGAGTGGGACTGATCCGGGCGCATGCAGATCCTGGGGCGCTGCCCGTCCCGTGCATGGTCCTGGCGAAGCACGAAGGAGTCTGGCCTCCTAGATTCCATTTTGCCACCCTCCAGTAGTATTGTTTGTCCGTGTGATAGTCTGGTTTGGATCTGTTTCTGTCTGCTGTACAATTGATTTTGCTAGGTGTAAATCAACTAAGGTGGGGTCTGATTGGTTAGGTAATTCTGTTACAGTATGTTCTGATTGGTTAGTGAAATTATACTAAAACAATTGGTTAAGGAAGAACTAAGCAGTATTGAGTTTCTCTATATAAACTGGGGTTCAAGAAGGAGACCAGCAAGAAGAAGGAAAAGGGGAGAAGAGAAGAGGAAGGAAAAGGGAAAGGAAGACCAAGAAGGAGGAGATAAGACCTTGAAGCAGAACTCACCTCCTAGGCAGCCTAAGACAAGAACAGCCAGGACTCCTCTGCACAGCTGTGGAAATGGTTTGCTGTGTGAATTCTATGGCAGGTGACGTTAGGACTGAGTACTGGGATTATTTACCAGTTTCCCTGGTCCCCCAAAACGTGGAGCTGTGATGGCTGAGTGGTTAAGGCGTTGGACTTGAAATCCAATAGGGGTTTCCCTGTGTAGGTTTGAATCCTGCTCACAGCGAGGCCTGTGTTTTGGCCATACCCCTTCCTAGGGCAACAAGGACCTCTGTGAGTTACCAGCAGTGGGACTGTTAGGCTATGTGTACACTCGCAGCTTCTTGCGGAAGAAAACTGCCACATGCAAGCTAAGCTTTTGTGCAAGAGCGCCCATGGCAGTGTGGATGCTTTCTTGCGCAAGAAAGCTCTGATGGCCATTTTAGCCATAGGGCTTTCTTGCGGAAGAAACCCCTGCTGAGTGTCCACACTGCCCTCTTGTGCAAGAGCTCTTGCGCAAGAGGGCTTACACCTGTCAAAAAAGAGCGTAGCTCTTGCGCAAGGAGTCCTCTCTTACCACGCCGTACTGTAAATTTACTTGCGCAAGAGCAGGTGGGCAGTGTGGACGCTCTGCAGATTCTTGCGCAAGAATGGCTGTACTTGCGCAAGAAGCCGTGAGTGTAGACATAGCCTTAGTGTCGACGTCTAACTAATTGCACTATTAGGCCATGTCTTCACTCAGGTGGAGATTTCTGCTGCAATCTATCTCGGGGGTTACGTCTACACTGCAGGCTTTTTGCACAAAAACTTGCAGAGCATCTGTACTGCACACATGTTCTTGCAAGTAAATTTACAGTACAGCATCAGAAAACAGGTCTTCTTCCGAAGAGTTATTCCTCTCCCCACGAAGAATAAACCCTCTTGTGCAAGAGCTCTTCCACAAGAGGCAGTGTCGACAGGCAACATTAATTTCTTGCACAAGAAGCCCCTATCTGAAATGGCCATCAGTGCGTTCTTGCGCAAGAGAGCGTCCACACTGTCATGGATGCTCTTATGAAAAGCACATCTCTTGCACAAAAGCACATGGCAGTGTGAACGCCTCTTGTGCAAGACCTTTTGCACAAGAACTCTTCCGCAAAAGAGTTGTTGCACAAGAAGCCGCCAGTGGACGCTCTACTCGACTCGATCCCCAGGAGGCACTGGGGAATAATGACTTTGAATGGCCCTGGGCAGGAGCTACTTTGAAATAGCAGCAGTGGAGCATCCACACTATGGCTATTGCAAAATAGCTATTTCGGAAGAGGCGTTATCCCTCATGCAGTGAGGTTTACAGATTTGGAACTAAGCTGTGGCTGGCTTTTGAGGTGAGTGAATAGGAAGAGAGAGGGGCCACAAGAGGCTCTTCGCCCTCTGGATGGCTCTGCTTGTGAAAAAAACAGGGACCCCACACCATTGGAGAATGTGGGCATCAATCCCACTGCCTCTCACATGCTAAGCGAGCATTCTACCACTTGAACTAATTCCCCTACCACAGAGGTACTGCATCTCTTGGTGACTCTGCCCTTCTCCACAGGGACATCTGTCTTCCAGGTCAGTTAGTCGAGGGAAAGGAGAAGGCTCCAATGAGGCTCCTCCTCACACTGGTGCTTGGGACCCTCATTCTCTCTCTGGCCTCAAGGGCAGATCTCAAGAAGGAGACTCCCCTGCAGCAAAGTCAGGGGGGCATTTCTGAGAGGGCCCCTGCCCTGCAGCCTGTCCCACCTGGCCATTGTCATGGACTCTCTGTGAAGTCACTGCCTCCCAACCTCCTTTAGGCCAATAAGCTGAAGGGCTGCAAAAGGCCCTTGTGATGTCCTGAAAATAATCGGGCGTAACGGCATTCCGCAAGAGGGTTTTCGTTGCGCTAGAAGGGGCAGTGTAGACAGCTCCATCTGGCACAAGAGCTTCTTCCGCAAATATGGTGGCTCATTAGCTATGCAAATGAGGCTCGGCAATATTCCATGTTTAGCCTCATTTGCAAATTACTCGTGCAAGAAGCCGCGAGTGTAGACATAGCTTTCTTGTCAGCTCACTGCAAAACAAGTCACAACGGTGAGTGAGGGTGAGAGTGGATAAACCCAGCTGTGCTGCAGAGCAGCTGTTAGATGGGGAAAGAGAGGGGCCCTTGGCCTCAGCGAGCAACTCACACATATAAGAAAACTTCAGTTGTGTCAGGATGGCTGAGCGGTCTAAGGCGCCAGACTCAAACTATTGGCTTTCCCTCAGTGGGGTGCTCTGGTCTCTGAATGGAGATGTGGGTCTCCCCTGCTATTGTAGAAGCGCTTACTTAGGATTTCTTGGAGGCTGCATCTACACAGCAGTGTTCCTTGGGAATAACGGCCATTATACTGCACTAACAATGGGAGCGTCTACACAGCAATTCCATTATTCCGACTTTGGTAACGCTCCATCCACACCAGTGGTCTGAGAAGCCAGGAGGTTTCCAGGCTGCAGACAGCCAAAGACAAAGCAAAATCTCAGCCACTTCCTGCTCAGCCCAGCAGGGTCTCTGTGTGGCCCCCAGACCTTTTTGTTTGCTGTTGCCAAGTCGCAGGGGCCCAGATTCTACAACACTCACAGCCCCACAGGAGGGGGCTGGTTTGATGCTTCACTCCTCTGGAGACCCCAAACTCCCCCTGTGCTCCAAGAGCCCAGTTAGCTGAGACCCCCCCCCCCCCACCTGAGACTCTGTTTGCTTGAGACCCCAGAGCCCTCCCTTGGGCTGCCTGGAATATGGGGAGTTAGGTCTAGTGGTGGATTTGCAGAGTCCCACAACAGCTGCTGCCAGCATGCAGATGCGCACATCTGTCTGGGGTTACTGGGCACTTGGCCTGATTGGGTGAGTCCCGGATTCTGTTCCTGCCATGATGGACAAAGCAGCAGTGAGACAGGAGCTTCAATAGCTCAGCTGGCAGAGCAAGGGCTGTATTGGTGTTCAGCAGGTGTTGTGAGGGGGCTGGTTTGATGCTGCTCTAAGGAGAACTCCTTTTTCCTTCTCTGGCAGAGGAGGGGCAGGATTTGCCTGCTCCTAAGTGGAGCAGCAGGGCAGACCAGGCCCTTCCAGGAAGCTCAGCTGGGCTCTTCACAGAGGAGCCAAAGAAGGGACAAGCCTCAAGAACAGAGACTTTCACCAAAGCCTGGGATTGAACCAGGGACCTTTAGACCTTCAGTCTTATGCTCTCCCACTGAGCTACTTTAGAACCTACTTCCTGACTTCGAGCTTGCCGCTTCTCTCCCAGTATGACTCCACTGCATGTTGTGCTTGCACAAAAACCTCCCCCTGTGCATGTGGCTGGCAGTGGTTGCTAGATGGATCCATTCACATGTAGCTTTACTGAAACCCCCCTCGTTTCTGCCTTGAGCCTCCCCTGGCCCAAAGGGAGGTGCCCAATAGAACAGTCCGTGTAAGAAATGAGTCACTTTCACCCCTGGGAGCAGCTCAGCCATGCAAAGGGGCTGCCTGGGGCAGGACATGAGCCCTGGAGGGCAGGGGTGGCTGTGGCAGTGACATCACAAGGGCCTTTTGCAGCCCCTCAGCTTATTGGCTAACGGAGGTTGGGAGCCTGTGCGGGGGCAGGGCAGGCTGCCTGAGAAATGTGCTGGGCTGCTGGCCGGGAGTGAGCCAGGTAAGTCTCCCAGCCAGAGCCTGCCTCTGGCACCCCAGCCCTCCTTCCCTCAACCCACTGGTACCCCACGTAAACCAAACCTCTGCCCCCTCCTGAAACCGCACCCTCCCAGATCCTGCACCCCAATCCTCTGCCTCAGGTCACAACCCAACCCCCTGCAACCGTTCCTGCACCCCAGTCCTCTGCCCCAAGCTCCTGTCTGCACCAACCTGCATCCCAGACCCCCACCTCCTCCGTTAATATCATGGAAAAGTGCAGCCCTGGGAGCGGTTCCCCATCAAAAGTCATTGCCCACAGCAGTGCAGCAGCCCAGCCCCACAGCTGCTTAATGAGCCCTGCCCAGCCAGGGGCTCAGGACTCTGCCCATGGAGCTGCCATGTCCTCTCCAGAGCCCTTAGGCTGGCACCAGGGAGGCCTGAGTCCAGGCAGTGCCCAGTGGAGCCCAGCAAGGGCGGAGAGAAGTGCTGGTACTTGGGTGTGGGTCCGGGGGGCTGTTCTGAAAGGCTGCAGGCACTGTTAGACCCTTTTCTCCTTCCCTGTCTCACCCCAGCACTGAGCAACACTCAGTGTCGGTCTGAGCATCCGTCCTGCTCTGGGACGTGTCTCTGTGGCCAGAACCTGCCCAGGCGACTCTCGCAGTGAGGCCCCTCCCTGGCAGCACTGAGCAGTGAGAGCTGAGTGAAGGGGGAAGCAGGCTCCCTGACTGTGTAAGAGGGAGGCTCTGCCCTGGCCAGTGGGGAATCGTTGCCTCTCCGAGGGGCCCAGGCCTGGTGGGTCATTTCCCCCAGGTTACTGAGTGGGGCTGGAGCCAGTTCTGGGTTGTCTCCTTCAACAACCAAACTGAATCAATGGATCTTGTGCCGACCTGACTGTGCGCTGGGCTAGTGCTGTGTGTGCCACAGAGCTCCCTGCAGTCCTGCCAGGAGAGGAGAGGGGCAGTTTGAGTCACCCAGCTCTGCCTCTTCTGAAGGGCTTGTGAAAATGGCAGGTGCTGTCTTGGCAGTGAGGGAGAGGGGCCCTGAGTGAACCTCTTGGGTCACAGCAGCTGGAACAATGGGGTAAGATGAACGAGTAGGCAGCTCTCATGTGAAGATTAAAGCTGGCTTCCCTGACTGGGAATCAAACCCAGGCCTCAGCAATGAAAGTGCTGAATCCTAGCCACTAGACCATCAGGGACACACGAGGATGACCTTACCTACACTAGCCTTTCACAGGCCACTTTCTGTCCCCTTCAGGACGAGGGTCCATTTTCCATTGTCCAGAGGGTACAAGAAAAGAAACCAAACAGAAGATCAGAACAGCCAGACTGGGCCATGCCAGTTGTCCAACTAGCCCAGGATCCTGTCTTACGACAGCAGCCAATTCCATTGCCCAGTGGGAATCCTCAGGACAGACAATTTTAGTGATGCCACCAGTCCCATTCCTAGCTTCTAGAATACACCAGCTAGGACACCTTCCTGTCCATCCTGGTTAAATGCCATTGATTGATCTTTCCTGCATTAAATGATCCAGTTCTGTTTTGGACTTTCTTGTAGAGTTCACCTTCACAACATCCTCTGGCAAGGAGTTCCACTGGGTGCAAAAATGCTTCCTTTTAACTTGGTTATTTACCAGTTTCATTCTGTCACCCAGGATCTTGAGTAGGAGAAAAAAATTCTTATTTGCTTTCTGCACCCCTGTTATCATTACATAAAACTCTGTCCCATCGCCTTAGTCGTCCCTTTCCCAAGCTGAGAAGAAGAAGTTCCATGAACTCCTGGGAGCTGCTGTTCCAAAGAAGAGGCATTTCCGTGGAAAAGATGGCCAAGCCCAATCCCCTACACAGAGCCCCAGAAAATACCAATGGACACTGGGCACTTGTAAAGCTCCCTCTTGGGCAGCGCTACGGAATGCATCCGGCTGGCCATCGGGCTGACTAACGCCATCAACAGACGAGTCCCCGTGAGACTTCTCAGCCCAAGTCTCCCACTCCCAGCCCAGTGGCAGAGGGGCAGCGCCCTGAGGAGGCGGGTGAGGCAGCGGAGACCTTTGAAGGGAACGGAGACGTAAGGTAAGAAGGAAGGAGAACAAGTCACCTCTTCCCAGGTGAGATGTGGTGGGAAACTACCAGATGCGGTGCAAGCTGAGCTCCAAGAGCTGGTTCCTGCCTGGTGGCTCCTTGCAGGGCCTGGCTTGAGAAGCGCCAAGGAGCCGTGTGTGGCCAGGAGAAAGGGTGCAGAAGGAACGTGGATGAAGGAGCAGGGTGGGGTGTCTGGCAAGAATAGAGGGAGCAGGAACAAGGGAGAGTGTCAAAGGAAGCTGAGGGTGCTGGGTGGGAAGAAAGTGAGGGAATGGGGTGGCTGGGGTCTGGGCATGAGGCGGACGTTATGTGGCTTTGTGTCCCATTGCAGCAAAGGCGACAGCCACACTGCCCCAAAGGTGCACAGCCACAGTAGTGGCACTTCCAGGTTGGGCCCTGGACTGAGTGGCTGCAACCTCAGCCCCAACCCTGTCTCCTCCCATCTCAGCCTAAGCTGTTTAGCTCTCCCACATGCTCCTGAAAGCCAGCACACAGGCCACCCATCCCTGCACCAGGGGGCAGCAACTGGCTTGTGGGCACCCAGGGAACCGCACAAGAGAAGACCCTGTGTTTGTGCCTGGTTTTGAACCAGGGACCTTTGCGTGTTAGGCAAATGTGATAACCACTACACCACAGAAACACACAGCAACATTGTCTTCTGCTCCACTGAAACTTGGGCAAATATTCGGTTGTTAACCCTTTGGCCAACAGAGATTGCTGCAGGGCAAAGGAATTCTCTGTTGTTAATTTTGTGCTCCTCAGGAAGGACCAAACTGAAGGAGGCCGGGCCCCCACCTGGGGACTCCAACCTAAACCCTGAGACCAAGGGGTTTACAAGCCAGAAAATCAAAGTTTGCTGTGTTTCTCCCTCCCACAACCCAGCAGAACCTCAAAGGCAACTCCGCAGTCCCGGCGGCTGGGGGAGATGTGCATGTCAGAGCCTCTGCCCACTGAGCTGTAGGCTTCTGTGGCCAGGGAGCCAGACACCACCAGGGTGGGAAGGCAGAAGGGAAATGGGGAATGGCCGAACTTTGTGAGGCAATGGTGTTATCTGGGACCGTACATAGAACGCTTTACAAGTGGGCCTGAGTAGGGCACCATGGCTTAGCAGGCTAAAGCCTTGCGTAATCAACAGGGCATCCTGGGTTCAATTTCTGGAGTTGCCTTGTTGCCGCCTTTGCTCACATTCTCCTACACCCTTCTGGGACATGGAAGAGGCCTCTCCAGTCACCCATGGAACTGCAGGTTCAGGAAAAGGCTGATTGAAGAGGAGTGTTGGAAAGAAGGAAACCACAGGTGAGAAGCACCTGACGCCCACAGACCCTAACTCTCCATGGCTGCAGGAGCTGCAGAGCTTGCTCCCTCAAGCTCTCTAGGTGCTGATCCCCTCTGGGAATCACAAGGGTGTGTGGTGCTGTGTCTCCTGTCCCAGCAATTGCAGTCAGATCCCTGCCTTGCCAGTGCCAGTCACAGCAGCCTTTGCACTTGCTCCGGGCTTCTGGTTTCCCTCTTCCCCTGTCAGTCAGCCTTTTCCTGAAGCAGCAGTTCCATGGGTGGCCAGGGGAGGCCTCTTCTGTGCCCCAGAAGGACCTAGGAAAATGCAAGCACAGGCTGCAATAAGGTACCACTATGATTTGAACCCTGGGTTTCTTGTTTATGAGGCAGGTGCTTTAGCCAGCTAAGCCATGGTGCCCTCCTCCAAAGGCTCTTTACAATGATTCTTTATGTTTCCAGACAACACCTTTGACTCCCAGAATGCAGCCATTCCCCACTTCTCCTGCCTTCCAGCCCTGGGGGTCTGGCCCCTGGGCACAGAAAGCTACAGCTCTGTGGGGAGAGGGCTTTGGCCTCCTTGATGCTGTTGCAGGAAGGGCTGCTCAGCAGGGATGGGGTTCAAGTGTTGAGGAAGGGAAGAGTATTTGGATGCAGACTGGTGAGGAGGCTTTCAAGTAGGCTTGACGGGGGCAGGTGCCCAAAGCCCACAGGTAGGTGAACAACATGGAAACCCGGGAGATGGGTTAGAAATGGGAGAGAGCAGGGGCTGTAACAGCAGAGCTAAAGGAGGGACACGGCACCACTGAGAAGTAAACTCTAATCTGTGTCTCAGGGTGTGTCTAGACTACAGGGTTTTGTCGACAAAAGTGGACGCCTGTCAACAAAACTAAACCTGCGTACACTACCGCTGAGTTCTGTCGACATAACGTCGACAGAACTCAGCAGTTTTGTCGACGCTGGTAAACCTCATTTTAGGAGGAATAACGCCTTTGTCGACAGAGTTCTGTGGACAGAAGGCGTTATTGCATCTAAACTGTCCTTTGCGCTACATTGCCATGTCGACAAAGCAGCTTGCTTTGTCGACAGAACTGAATGTAGTCTAGATGCTCTTGTCGACAGAAGCTTTGTCGACAGTATCTGTCGACAAAGCTTCTGTCGACAAAAGCCTGTAGTCTAGACGCACTTTAGACTCTGGTATAGACACACGGAACGATGGTTACAGCCACCTCCCGGCAGAAGAGGTGCATGAGGCTTTTAAACAATTAACAAAATCATCCAAAGTGCAGCTGGTTTCACACACACTCAGCCTCACACAGCTGGGAGGCAGTTTGCAGTGAGCTGAAAAGAAACAGAAGAGGGGAAACTGGAGCCTGGCAGAACCAAGTCTTGGGATTCTTCTGTGTCCAGACATGCTAAGCAACTGGCAGCCAAACTCCCAAGTGCTGGTCTCTTCCCACTCTCCCCAGGCAGGCAAATCCTCCCTGCTGGGTGTTACAGGCTGTACTTTGCCTGCCTGACTTTTAGCCAGGGAACTGCTCCCTGTGAGACAAACATGACACCCCCTGTACTGCGGAAACCAGCCCGTTGCCTTATGGAAGAGGGAAGGAGCCCCTGGCTGGCTCTACCTGTGGAAAAGAGGACATAGCAAACATCTATGACTAGAGAACATGGGTATTGATCCCACTGCCTCTCATATGCGAAGCGAGCGCTCTACCACTTGAGCTAATTCCCCTGCCTGAAAAGAGCTTTCCTGCCCCACCCACCGTGTTCCAGAGCCCACAACATCCCTTCTGATAAACCCTCATATAAAACTCAGCAAATATCCAGAGAAGTTGAGGTTCCCTTTACAAGACTCTGCACAGCTCAGTTCCAATCAGCCGGTCTTCCTTGAGCCCAGAACATCGACCGCGCAGCGTCGCCTTACACCTAGTGTAGACACATTCCTGGCTAGGACCAGTCACAGTCTGGGCTCAGTGAGGGTCCGTCCTACCTGAGATGTGTGTGACACAAAAGCCTCCTGTTCCCTGCCCAGTTCCCAACACTGGCTGCAGACCCAGCGATATTTGGTGCCTTGGCTGCTGTCCCTGCTGGCAGGGAGCTGTCCCGCACCCGCAGTTCATCCGCCTCCCGGAGAGGCAGCAGCTCTGTGAGGGGGAGAAGCCGGGGAATTTCCCTGCATGCGTAAAAACCATCACTGCTGGCTCAGGCTGGGCCAGTGCGCTGGCATCCCTCATGTCTGGAGCATCCGCCAGGGAAAAACTGAAACCACACAAGGAGATAAGGGGTCAGGGTCCCCCCCGGCAGGAGCTATAGGGAATGGGGTACCTCAACTTCTCCCAGCAGGAAATACTGGACCAGGGTCCTCCACCCTCCCCAGCAAGAGCTACGGGGCCAGGAGACCCTCCACCCCCAGCAGGAGCCAATGGGTGCCATGGGGCTCACACACAAACAGGGGTACATGCCTCAATATTGGTGCCCAGGACAAAACACGCTCTGCTCCTGGAACGGGAACAGTGACTAGCAGTGAGGCCCTTCCCTGGCAGCACCGTGTCAGTGAGACGGTTTCTTCTCGGCCTGGTGCCTCCTGAATGCTGGGAGCAGCTGCCTGGTCCGAGGGGCTGCAGTTCCCTGGAGAGAGGGGCTGGGGCCGGTGGCTGCAGGAAAACCCTTGTGCTGTGTCTGCGGCTGAGCGGAAGATACAAGATCCCTGGTGGGGTCTTTGCCGGATGAACGTGCCTGAGGAAAGGAGCTGGAAGCGCAACAGACACAGAAAAGGGGCACGTGGGACAGTTTGAGTCACACACACGGCTGGTGTCACAGCACAGCACCAAATAACTAGCCCCTCACCCCCGCTCCTCTGGAGTTTCTGCCTCTCATGGGCCTTCTCATCCTCAGGCTCCACTTTGTCTCCAGACAGACCCTGCTCTGCTACAGCCACCTCCCTCTGTCTGTCACTCCTGGGCCTTCAAGAGCAAAATGTGCCCCTTCATTCTGACTTTGGATACTAGGGCTTTTGGCTCTCAGGTCTGCACCTAACACCAGTGTTCACTAGGGAGGGGTTTGAATAGTTTCCGAGAGAGAGAGACAGCCACTGTGGAGCATCCTTGCCAACTGTCTCAGAGCAAAGGGTACGTCTAGATTGCATCCCTTTTTCGTAAAAGGGATGCAAATTAGACGTATCGCAATTGCTAATGAAGCGGGGATTTAAATCTCCTCCGCTTCATTAGCATAAAAATGGCTGCCGCTTTTTTTTCGGCACGGAGCTTTGCCGGAAAAAAGCACCAGTCTAGATGTGGATCTTTCGGAAAATAAAGCCTTTTCTGAAAGATCCCTTATCCCTCTTAAAATAAGCCAAAGTCTTCTGTCAGTGAGAGCTAACTATCACTGCCATGTGGGAAGTGAACCCACGATCACGGAGTTAGAAAACCACTGGTTTGTTCATTAGGCTACTGAGGCATACGAAAGCAGTCCAAGAGACAGAAATTCACCCTTCTAAATGTCCCTTTTTCAACTTTTAGCTTCTGATTAAGCCCCTTTGAAGAAGCCAGACACACAGGAAGGGCTGATCACCCCTCTGAAAATCAGCTTTCCATGGGTATCGGTAGCTGGCTCCGAGTCATGGGCCTTGACGTCTCGTCTCCTCCCAAAACCAGGGAAGTGTCTCCCACAGCTGCAGCCTCATCAGGAGCCGCTGGTGCTCACACTGCTCCTGGGAAGGGAGCGGTCCCACGGTGGCTGGGGCTGGGTGGGGAATGGCTGGTTGTTACTAAAGGGGATGGATAAAACGCAGCCACATTGCCGAGGGCGTGGGAGGCCGTCCTGGTGATGCCATGGGACGGCCCTGGGGGAGCTCTGCAATGTGACCCTGGCTCCCAAGGCAGCAAGTGCAGAATCTCCCTCGATGAGCACAAGAAGTTCCAACCAGCCTGGTCCGAATCCGGCTGGACGGCCCCACTGCTGGAGTGTCAGAGCCAGACACTAGAGTTACAGGCACGTCTCTCGCGCCCAGAAAAATCCTGTCACAAGCTCCCTGTCACTCCCATCATGCAACAGGGGCAGGTCCAGCCTGTTCTGTAAAAGCCGCTCTGGAAATCAGAGAGCAGCTAAAAGTGAGTGTGGGGGGATTCAAACAAACAAACTTTGAATGATTAATATGGTGCTCACCAAGCACCATTGGTTAGATAGCCAACACACTTGCCATTGTGCCACAGAGCCCCAAAGTTCAGCTAGCTCCTCATCCTCTTCCTCTGCTTTGCAGCAGGGCAATTGCTGGGGTAGAAGAAAGGGAAAAGCTGAGCCAGAGGAACAAATGCTCCCCCTCCCACACTCAGACACCCCGATACCCAGCCCCCTGCCCAGAGCCTCAGCTGTGGCTTAAACCTGGTTCCAGAGAGAAGAGGCCAATGCAAACATCCCCATGGCAGCGAGGGAGTCAGCACGTCGGTGGAGGGGCAGGAGCTGGGGCAGATCTTGGCTCTAACTCACTGAGTGACCTTGGCCTGTTCAGTGAATCTCTCCTGGCTCTATGGCCGTGTCTGTACAGCAGGGACAGCAACATTCACAGCCCACAGGAGGGCCCCTGGCCTAGCAATGTGGCACCCTGAGCAGCCTCTGATGTTCTCTGCGTGAGCCCCAGAACCAGCCCTGAGTGAGGGGGGCAGGGAGAGCAGCTCATATATCAAGGGGCTGGCCAGGGCAGGTCATGAGCCTGCAAAGCAACAGTGGGTGGGTAGAGCAGGGAGCTGAGGGCAGATCTGGGCTCTAACTCACTAGGGTGCGTCCCACAGCTCAGAATAAGCGATGCAATTGTGTAGCTTATTTCAAGTCAATTTTGAAATAGCTTATTTTGTAATTTGGCGCTGGCTACACAGCACTTATTTTCAAATAAATCGCAATTCCAAAACGCCCCTCACTCCTCGCGCCATGAGGTTTGCAGGGATGTCGGAATAGCGAGCCCATTATGGTTTAAAATAAGGGGCTTGCTCTTAAGATGCATCTGTGTGATATGAGCACCACGTCCTAAACCTCCGAGCTAGCCGGCCCACGGGTGTCAGTCTCACAAGTGGCCCTTTCAGAAAGGAGCCTTAGGCAGACGCAGGGACGTTGTGGGCTCTGGAACAAGGTAGGTGAGGCAGCAGAGGCTTTTGCAGATAGGGGATTTATCTCAAGTGGTAGAGCGCTCGCTTAGTGTGCGAGAGGCAGTAGGATCAATGCCCATGTTCGCCAACTACAGTTCAGTTCTCATCCCTTATTTTCACTGTCAGGGGCTCAGTGGCCCCCTCCCTCTTCCTACCTGCTCTTCCAAAAGAGACAGACCTGGCTCCCCTTTCTTTTCCCCCAGCAATTGCCATGCTGCAAAGCAGACAGTGGGGATATCAGGCTCTGTGGTGCAATGGGACACATGTTGGACTTTTAAGCTGTAATGAGCCCATCTAGATGTTCAAAAGTTGTGGGTTCAACTCACACGAGTGTCATTTCAGCTGCTTTCTCGTTTCCAGGGCACCTTTTACAGACCAGGCAATCCTTAGGCTGGCGCTGGGTTGGGCTTGAGTCCAGACACTTCCCAGGACACCCCAGTGAGGGTGGAGGGAAGGGCTGGGTGCTGGGGGTTGTTCCGAAAGGCTGCAGGTGCCGTTAGACCCTTTTGTCCCTCCCTGTCTCCTACTAGTGCTGAGCAACACTCAGGCTATGTCTACACTGCACTGCTATTCTGGAAAAAGCTATGCAAATTTCAAAACTCAATTTGTGCAGCTTTTTTTGGAAGAGGCTTTTCCAACATTTGGCCTGTGTACACTGGGCAAGTCACGCAGCAGGCAGAGCCAGCCCAATACACCAGCCTCCCAGGGCAGAGGAGGCCAAGCCACAAACCTCCAGCAGCTGCCTGGCCTGATTCATCTCCCTAACCCCAGGCTGTTACCCGGGGGCATTATCAGCTGATGTCACTCCCCTCTGTCATGTGGGAGTTGGGCTCATCCAAGGCACAGGCTGGTCAGCAGCAGCTGCACTTACCTAGGCACCCAGGAGAGCACCAATAAGGGAAGAAGCTGTGTTTCTGCCTGTATTTGAACCAGAGACCTTTTGGGTGTTAGGCAAATGTGATCACCACCACAGCACAGAAACACATTTTTGCCATGGTGGAACTTGGATGACTGTTCTGTACCTAGCTCTTTCCAACACGCTGCTCTGCAGGGGAGGGGAATGCACCTTGTGAACACTCCACCTCTTGTTCTCATGGCCGCGACTAACCCGAGCTGCCAGCTCCTCATTTCCTCACCAGCCCCTTGATATTTGTAGCTCAAAGCTGGAGCTTCTGTGGAAGGAGGTGAAGCTACATAAGCTGATGGGGGACAATCAGCGGGCGGAGGGTTATTTTTTCTCCTCCCTGGGCTGATGTGGTGAGAACTGAAGAGAAAAAAATCCTCTTCCCTTCTCCTCAGAAGATAGAAATTGCAGCTTGTTCCCCTCTCTTTGGTTCTACTGAAGCTGGATCCCAGGACTAGACTTTTTCTTTCTAAAACCCAGGTGAAAGCTGAAAGTGAATTGCTTGTAGACTGAGAATGTGAGTTAAAGAAGGGCATTGCCCAGCATGGGGCTTGAACCCAAGACCCTGAGATTAAAAGTCTCATGCTCTACCAACTAAGCTAGCAAGGCTCCCTACTGTGTCAGACCCCCTCACAGGACCATCTCTCCAGTGACAGGTGAAGGGGCCCATTTCAGGATTTCTTTTAGCGCAGCAGCAAGGGGAGATGGAGGAAAATCAAACCCCTTTGCAAGCTAACCTGCCTAGGGCTATGTCTACACTGTGGCTTAGTAATATGCAAATAAGGCTAAGCGTGGAATATTGCTGAGCCTCATTTGCATACCTAATGAGCCACCATTTTTGCGGAAGAGGCTATTGCGCAAGAAGGAGCCTCTACACTGCCCCTTGTTGCGCAAGAAAAACCCTCTTGCACAATGCTGTTACACCTATTACTTTTCAGGAAGAACGGCATTGTTCAAGAGGGGTTTTCTGGCACAAGAAGGGGCAGTGTAGACGCTCCTTCTGGCACAAGAACCTCTTCTGAAAAAAATGGTGGCTCATTAGGTATGCAAATGGGGCTCGGCGATATTCCATGCTTAGCCTCATTTGCATATTACTCGCGCAAGACACCTCAGGACCTGCCTCCTCAGGGCGCTGCCCCTCTGCCACTGGGCTGGGAGTGAGACTCCACAGTCTCTGCACTTGGGCTGAGAAGTCTCACTGGGACTCGTCTGTTGATGGCGTTAGTCAGCCCGATGGCCAGGATCCATTCAGTAGCGCTGCCCGAGAGGGAGCTTTCCCAATCTCCATTGGTATTTCCTGGGGCTTTGTGTAGGGGGATTGGGCTTGGCCATCTTCTCTGCTGGAAATGCCTCTTCTTTGGAAAGCAGCTCCCAGGAGTTCATGGAACTTCTTCTCTCAGCTTGGGAAAGGGACAAGCAACGGGCGACGGGACAGGGGTTTATGTGATGATGACAGGGGTGCAGAAAGCAAATAAGAAATTATTTTTCGCCTACTTAAGAACCAGGGTGACAGAATGAAACTGGTGGCAAACTGTTAAAAGGAAGCATTTTTGCGCCCAGTGGAACTCCTTGCCAGAGGATGTTGTGAAGGTGAAATCTACAAGAAGGTCCAAAACAAGAACTGGATAATTTAATGCAGGAAAGGTCAATCAATGGCATTTAACCAGGATGGACAAGGCAGGTGTCCCTAGCTGGTGTATTCCATAAGGTGGGAATGGAGGGATCACTTAATAACTGTCTGTCCTGAGGATTCCTCGACTATGCAATTGGCTGCTGTCATGAGACAGGATCCTGGGCTAGATGGACAACTGGCATGGCCCAGACTGGCTGCTTTGATGTCCTGTGAAAGGCTAGTGTAGGTGAGCAAAGATACTTGTGCCCTATGTCCCTGATGGTCTAGTGGCTAGGGTCCAGCACTCTCACTGCTGTGGCCTGGGGTTGATTCCCAGTCAGGGAAACTGTCCTCAACTTTCACATAACAGCTCCATAGTCATTTTTCTCACCTCATTACCACATGTTACAGCAGCTGTGACCCAAGAGGTTAACTGAGGTCCTCTTTCCCACCTCACTGCTAAGACAACACCTGCCATTTTCAGAAGGGGCAGAGCTGGGTGACTCTAACTGCCCCTCCCCTCTCCTGCATGGGCAGCACTGCAGGAAGCTCTGTGGCACACACAGAACTAGCCCAGCAGTGTCAGGTCGGCACAAGATCCATTGGTTCAGTTTTGGTTGTTGAAGGAGACAACACAGAACTGGCTCCAGCCCCCACTCAGTAACCTGGGGAAATGACCCACCAGGCCTGGGCCCCTCGGAGAGGCAACGATTCCCCACTGGCCAGGGCAGAGCCTCCCTCTGACACAGTCATGGAGCCTTCTCCCCTGGTCCTGCCTCCCCTTCACTCAGCTCTCACTGCTCGGTGCTGCCAGGAGGGGCCTCACTGCGAGCCGCCTGGGCAGGTTCCAGCCACAGAGACACGTCCCAGAGCAGGACGGATGCTCAGACCGACACTGAGTGTTGCTCAGCGCTGGGGTGAGACAGGGAAGGACAAAGGGTCTAACGGCGCCTGCAGCCTTCAGAACAGCCCCAGATGTACCCCAAGTACCAGCCCTTCCTCCATCCTCACTGGGCACTGTCTGGACTCAGGTCTCCCCAGTGCCAGCCTAAGTGTAAGCGGGGGAATGGTCCCGCTATTGTGGGGAACTTTCCTGGCTTCTATACCATCCCGGTGAAATGGACCAGCGAAAGGATCTGAGTCCCCGCTCCCACTTCCTTTACCCCACGGCCTCCCTGATCCTGAGGGCTCCCCCTCCACTCTCCTGAGTAGCAGAGTCCTCGAAACCCCAATAAGGCTGGGCCCAGGTTTCCTGGGGCTTAATCCTCAACCTTGTAGTCACTAGGGGCAGGAGTTAGGGTGTCCCCACTCCGAGGTGCTCTCCTCACACTGCATGCTTTCTTGGCCCAGTGATCATTTCATAAGGTTCAAAGCAAATACAATTTATTAAACATCAACTGATTAAAGAGAAAAGAATAAGAAAAAATGAGAATGGTTAAATGAGAACACACAGTCCTGCTCTGTAGCACAGGGACATCAAAACAGCAGTCTGCAGAGTGTAAGGACAGTTCACAGTCTCTTCCTTATAGGCCCCTTAGAAGCCCTGGATGTGCTGCAGGGGGGCTGCAGGCTGGACACGATTGCTCTGGCAGTGACCACACAGCCTCAAGCTCTAAGTGGCCAGACCCCTCTCCCAGTCTGGCCTGCTGGGCCTCTTGGCTGGTGATATCGCCCTGCCCAGAGCCTCTCCCCGCACTTTGCTGGTCCCAGCTGCTCACCACACCCAGCTGCAGGCTGTGCTGCTTTGCCAGTCTCCAGCTCCTTGCGTCGCTTCTCTGTCCCTTTTGGCTCTCTGAGCACTGCCAGTCTGCTGCTCAACACAGGGTCTGCGCTCCTTGGGCTGTGTGTGCCTGGCTCTGTTGCTGCAGGACTGCCCCTTAGCACAGCTTGCACTCCTTGGGCTGTGTGTGCCTGGCTCTGTTGCTGCAGGACTGCCCTTAGCACAGCTTGCACTCCTTGGGCTGTGTGTGCCCGGCTCTGTCGCTGCAGGACTGCCTCTCCACACAGCTTGCTCCTCTTAGCTGTCTCTCAGCTCTCCTTGCTCAGAGAGACCCAGAAAATCCCAGCTCACAGGGAGGACGGGGCCTGGCCTCTCACTTTCCTCACTGGCCTGTCCAACCTGTCAATCAGGCCGAGCTGGAGTGTTGGCTGCTTTCCATTGTCTCTGGGGTCTGTCAGTCTCAGGGCCCTGATTTCTCATGGACCCTTCCCTTTGACACTGGGAGCTGGCAACCAAAAACTCACACAGAGTTTTAGTAAGGGGCTAACAGTCCCCTTACATAAGGGCTCTGGAGAGGAAAGGGCAGCTCCGGAGGCAGAGTCCTTTTTTCTGCAGTAGTTCAAACCCAGCCCCTTGGTTCAAACTAACGTTACTCCTCATTTTTTGCCCTCTGCGCCACCCTCCCCCCAACACACCCCAACACGCTCCCTTCCCACTTTCCTCCCCCCTTCCCCTGCTGGTAACACAAACAGGACTTTTCCCTGTTGAAAGAACAAACTCTCTGGTTTTTACGTGGGGATTGTAGAACTGCGGAGGAGCTATGGAAAGACCCTGAGAGGGGGGTGGAGGCTGGGAGGAAGGGCTAAGGCTGGCACCTTCCTCTGGTGGTCCCACTGCCTCATATCAGAGGCCTCAGCAGCACGGGGGGGTGGCTCCAGGGGGAGAAGCTGGTTCAGGGGAACTTGAGCTGCTGGGCCACTGAAGCAGGCCACCAGCAGCAGCCCTCTGTGCAGGGCACACACGCCCAGGCCTCCCGGTCATATTCAGTCTCCCGTGTGGCTTGGGCTCCAGATCCTGCCCCACAGCTGGTGCCTTGACGTAGCCACTGCAGCATCAGTTTAAAGGAGCAAACAACAGCAGTGATGTTGTGGTTGGGCATCAGTTCCCCTGCTTTGGGGACAGGAAGCCAGGCCAAGGCCCTTTAGCCACTGGGGCTGTGCAGGCTGGAGCCTCCCCTACCAGATCTCTGCCCTGCTTCCTGCAAAGCTCACATTTTTGCTTGTTTCTGCTTCCCTGTCCATAGCAGGCAGCTAAAGGAAGGGAAGTCACCAAACCAAACACCCCTCTGGCCAACATGGGGCTTGAACCCATGATTTTGGCATTATTAGCACCACGCTCTAACCAACTGAGCTAGCCAGCCTACTGAAGTACAGCCACCAGTGGCCCTTTCAAGAAAGGTGCCTCAGACAGCTGCAGGGACGTCCTGCAGCTGCCAATGGCTCTTCTCTGACAGGGCCACTAGCGACTCACTGTGATGTGGGCTGGCTAGTCCAGCAGGTTTGAGGGTTGGTCAAGGTGGCTGGCGGCCAGCAGACCCAGGCAAAGAGGCAGCCGGAATCTCTTGCTGCCAGCACCTTGCCTCCCAGCTCCTTCCTGCCAGCAGCAGCCGCAGCCCCTTTCGGCCACTGGGTCAGCCCGGGAAGGGAGGCAGGAATGGGGCCTCAGATTCCAGGGTTCCGAGTCCTGAGCGCTGCCCTTGACACCCTGGGACCTGAACCAACCTTCCTCACTCAACTGGGCCAAACTGGAGCCCAGTTCATGCCCACTGGGACCTGTTTTACTTGGTTTCCTTCCACCCAGAGCCCCCTTCCTTTCCTAGGCTGTGAGGAGCATCACTGGGATCCTTTCTCATATCCCAGCACAGGGCCATCTCTCCAGTGACAGGAGACGGGGCTGGTTTCAGGATTTCTTTTAGCGCAGCAGCAAGGGGAGATGGAGGAAAATCAAACCCATTTGCAAGCTTTGTGTGACAGGAGGGGTGAGCTGGGGAGCCCACCCATGCAGAAGGGGCATTTGGGTGCACCCAGGGCAGCAAGAATTCAGGCCCTCAGGCCAGTGCATTGGGGACAATGTGTGAGCCCTTCCATGAGCATTTTCTGCTCCCACTGGGGAAGACAGCTGGCAGGACCAGCCTGCAGCCCACGTCCCTTTCAGCCCCAGGTGCAGGAGGTAACAGAGAGGGGAGGAAAGTCCATGGCCAGAGCCTCCTCCCAGTAGTCTGGCCCTGCGCAGAATCTGTGCATGATGGAGCCTTTCCCAGCAGAGCTATGGCCTGTTCTCTGCAAAGTGCTCAGCTGTTTCATTTTTCTGCAGGCCCATTGTATGTGTCCCTGGTGGCTTCATTTACAGTTTTCAATCTTTACATTTGCATCCCTTTTTGGAAAGAGGGTGCAGGTGTAAACATACCCTATGTAGCGAGAGTTGGCTTCCAGTTGAGCTTGGCTATGTCCCTACGGAACCCAAAGGAGCAAAGAGCAGAACTACTGGAAGCTGGTGGGGTACCTCTGAATTTGATTTAGTGAGTCTTAGTTGGACTTGCTAAATCAAACTCCATAGGATTGATTGCTGCCATTCCTCTCGCACTGGGCGTGGTTCTTGTTCTTCTGCACCGCACAGCCCGTGGAGACCAAGGACCTGCCAATTGGCATTCAGATCACACCCTTGTTGAATTGATGGGAATTGAAACCAGACACACAGCAGGTTTGAACTTGTTTCAGTTGAGAGATGGGTTTGCCTGGTTTACAGGCATTGACGCAGGAGCACGTTAAGGGTTTGTAGTAATTTTAGGAATCCCTGCACAATAGAAACCCAGAATGCGACACAACTGGAGATGCAAAGGTTTCAATTGTTGATCAACCTTTTAGGGGCACCAAGGACCACTTTGCCTGCAGTCAAACACTCTACCACTGAGCTACACCCCATTACACTTGTTTGCTTGCATCCAGTGTTAGGAAATTAGCTGGCAGCACTTTCTGCAGGAGCAGGTGGTGCCTTGCACACATGGTGGGGGAGGACGGCCCTCTATGGGGTCAGACATGTGTGATGTCCCCAACCTACAATCAGCATGACGCATCATGATAGCGCATCATCCCCTATGCTCCCGCCTCCCTGTGTGTGTTGCAACCTCACAGCACTCACCTGATGTTCCCTCCCAGGGTCCCGAAGACATTTGGGAGGCCTCCTGCATCTGGGGACCGGTTCCAGGCTGAGGGTCACAACGTTCCTGGAATCCTCCTCCTTATCCTGGAGCTGCTGGTCATCAGGGTTGTCATCCTGAAACTGCGCGGCCGCTGCTGCCCAGGTGTCTCCATCCCAGACTCCACAACTGTCCCTGGAGACAGGGTTCCCCAACCCCAGGACTTGGTTCAGTTCCTCATAGTATGCACAGTGCTGGTGCTTCCAGTGTGGGAGCTGCGCTCACGGTCCTCACATACCCCTGCCGCAATTCCTTGACCTTGGCTCTGACTTCATCTGGGGATGGGGAGGTGGCCTTTCTTTGCAAGGCCATTAGCCATTTGGCCATAAATATCTGCATTCCTCCTGGACTGCCGGGCCTGCAGAGACTCCTCCTCGGACCACAGCTTTATCTCTGGCCCAGACCATGAGAGTGCCCAGCACTTGCTGCCACTTGCTTGGTCCTGCGATGTGTCCATGGAAGGGCCAGAGGGGTCTCTGGGGCTTGTGCCTGTGACATGGCTCTCCAAGAGGCTGGAAGCGCGATCTTAGCCGAACGGCCGAGAAACACTTTATGACAAAAAAACATGAGGGCAGCTCTTGGTCTGTAACCCTGTGCCACACAGAGGCTATGTCTACTCTCGCGGCTTCTTGCGCTGAGTAATATGCAAATTAGGCTATGCGTGGAATATCGCTGAGCCTCATTTGCATACCTAATGAGCCACCATTTTTTCAGAAGGCTCTTGCGCAAGAAGGAGCATCTACACTGTTCTTGCGCAAGAAAAACCTCTTGCGCAATGCCATTACACCTATTACTTGACAGGAAGAACGGCATTGCGCAAAGAGGGTTTTTCTTGTACAAGAAAGGGCAGTGTAGACGCTCCTTCTGCGCAAGAGCCTTTTCTGAAAAAATGGTGGCTCATTAGGTATGCAAATGAGGCTCGTGATATTCCACGCCAGCCTCATTTGCTTATTACTTGCGCAAGAAGCCACGAGTGTAGACATAGCCACAGTGTCTGACAGCCACTTCCCTGTCTCTCCCTTTGCTGCTCTTGAACTTAGCGCAAGAGCCAAGAAGCTG
This sequence comes from Rafetus swinhoei, assembly GCA_019425775.1. Lineage (NCBI taxonomy): Eukaryota > Metazoa > Chordata > Testudines > Trionychidae > Rafetus > Rafetus swinhoei. The sequence continues at coordinate 31,324,144 of CM033444.1, read as the reverse complement.
TACTTGCCCACTCAGAAACCTCTGCTACTCCTATACCACCCAATCCCTCACACCACAGAGAGCCACAGGGCTGTTTCCCCCCCTCCCCACTGATTTTAGCCAATCAGGCAAGAAGTTATGCTTTACCCAGACCACATGGGCACCCTCTCGCCTCAAGTGCGCTTCATGGCAGATATGGACTTCCTCACTAATTTTCACAGGCATACTCAGCCCAGGCATTGGTGGTATAGTGGTGATAGCTGCTTCCAAGCAGTTGACCTGGGTTTGATTCCCAGCCAATGCACTGTGGAAGAGGTAAGAACATGATTCTTTGCAGAGGTTCTACTTAACCCTGGGGAAAGGCACAAGTGGGTCCTGCTGCCTCTCACCTTGGCCCCTACAGCTGACACCTAAGGGGGGTGCTCAGCCTGGCCTCTGCTCTCCTGGCTTCCCTTTCATTGCTCAGGACTCTCTGTCCTGCCCCAGCTCTGCTGCTTTCAGGGCAAATCCCTTGTTATGGCCAGTCACAATGTGGGGTCTGTGAGGGTCCCTCCTGTTTGAGATGTGTGTTTCACAAAAGCCTCTTGTTCCCTGCCCAGTTCCCAACACTGGATGCAAAAACCAAATTCCATGGGGATGTAGTTCACTGGTAGAGCATTTGACAGCAGATCAAGTAGTCCTTGGTTCAACCCCAAGTGCCCCCTTGAAAAAGTTCCTTCTAGTGGCAATGTTTTCCTTTCCAGTCCTATCACACTCTGGCTTTACATTGCTTGAGGTTCTTGACATTAATAAGAACCTCAATGCAGAGCTACTCAACTTTGGAAGCCCCGGGGCCACAATGAATGGCATTTAACCAGGATGGACAGGGCAGGTGTCCCTAGCTGGTGTATTCCAGGAGCTGGGAATGGGTGACAGGAGGGATCACTTAACAATTGTCTGTCCTGAGGATTCCCTTGGGACAATGAAATTGGCTGCTGTGAGACTGTCCTGAGCTAGTTGGACAACTGGCATGGCCCAGTCTGGCTGCTTTGATGTTCTGTTTGGCTGTTCTTGTCTGCTCTGGGCAAGGGAGAATGGATCTCAATCCTGAAGTGGACAGAAAATGGCCTGTGAAAGGCTAGTGTAGGTGCAAAAAGGTGCACTTCTTGTGTCCCTGGTGGTCTAGTGATTAGGCTACAGCACTCTCCTGCTGTGGCCTGGATTTGATTCCCAGTCAGGAAAACCAGCCTGAAGTTTCACATGACAACTGCCTAGGCATTTTTCTCACCTCATTGCCACATGTTACAGCAGCTGTGACCCAAGAGGTTACTTCAGGCTCCTTCCCACCTCTCCCTCACTGCTAAGACAACACATGCCATTTTCAGAAGGGGCAGAGCTGGGTGACTCTAACTGCCCCTCCTCTCTCCTGCGTGGGCAGCGCTACAGGAAGCTCCATGGCACATACAGAACTAGCCCAGCGCAGTGTCAGGTTGGGCACAAGATCCATTGGTTCAGTTTGTTGTTGAAGGAGACAACACAGAACTGGCTCCAGCCCCCACCCAGTAACCTGGGGAAATGACCCACCAGGCCTTGGGCCCATCGGAGAGGCAACGATTCCTCACTGGCCAGGGCAGAGCCTCCTCTACATGATCATGGAGCCTTCCTCCCCTCACCCAGGTACTGCCTCTCCCCTTCACTCAGCTCTCACTGCTCGGTGCTGCCAGGGAGGGGCCTCACTGCGAGCCGCCTGGGCAGGTTCCTGCCACAGAGACACGTCCCAGAGCAGGACGGATGCTCAGACCGACACTGAGTGTTGCTCAGCGCTGGGGTGAGACAGGGAAGGACAAAAGGGTCTAACGGCGCCTGCAGCCTTTCAGAACAGCCCCGCCCCATCCTCAAGTACCAGCCCTTCCTCCACCCTCGCTGGGCTCCCTGGGCACTGCCTGGACTCAGGCCTCCCGGTGCCAGCCTAAGGGCTATGGAGAGACATGGCAGCTGTGGGGCTGGGCTGCTGCACAGCTTAGGGCAGGGGTGGGCAATGAGTTTTCATGGGGAACCGCTCCCAGGGCTGCACTTTTCCATGCTATTAATGGAGGAGGTTGGTGCAGACAGGAGCTTGGGGCAGAGGACTGGGGTGCAGGATCTGGGAGGGGTGTGGGTTCAGGGGGGCAGAGGGTTTGGTTTATGTGGGGTACCAGTGGGTTGAGGGAAGGGAGGGGCTGGGGTGCCAGAGGCAGGCTCTGGCTGGGAGACTTACCTGGCTCACTCCCGGCCAGCAGCCCAGCACATTTCTCAGGCAGCCTGCCCTGGCCCCACACAGGCTGCAGGGGCCATGTGGGTGGGTGAATAAGAGCCTGAGTGGAGGGGGGATGGTGCTTCCCATAGCCAGAAACCAGCCAATGGGATTGTGCAGGGAGCAGGGACACTAATTTCCCAGCAGCCCCTTTTCTCAGCAAACACTTCAGCTGTTTGTCTCTCTGGGGGTCTAGTGGCTAGGATTTAGCCCTTTAACTGCTGTGGCCTGGGTTTGAATTCCCAGTCAGAAAACCAGCTTCATCTGTATTTGTGAAATCTGCCTTGTCTTTGCCCTTTCTATCACAGGGAGGGCCAGTGGGCTGAGGGAAGGAGGGGCTGGGGTGCCAGAGGCAGGCTCTGACTGGGAGACACTCCCAGCAGCCAAGCACATTTCTGAGGCAGCTCCTTCCCTGCGCAGGGGGCACAGGTCCTACTCCTGGGTGAATAAGAGCTTGTGTGGACTGGCCAGGGCTTCAAGCAGGCAGCTCCCATTGGCCACAAGCAGGGACCAGGCATGAAGCCTTTTCCTCCATAGCTGTGAAACACAAAGGGCCCAGCAGCCCCTTCTCTCAGCTGTGTGTGGGAGCAGGGCAAGCAGGGAATCTGCCTGAGGCTTCTTGCTGCCATGTTGGGTGGCTTCATGGGCTGGATGCAGCCCGCTGGCCTGTAGTGCCCAGGCCTGGCTTAGAGGGAACCTTGGCTCTGGCTGTGGGGAAGGGGCGCTGTGGAAAGGCCAGTCTTGCCTTCCTGGGCAGGGCATGACGACATGCGGCCCGGCTGCCCAATGTCCCGGACAGAGAATTACAGGCCAGACAGGCCTCTTACAACAGCCAAAGTAGCTCAGTTGGGAGAGCGTTAGACTGAAGATCTAAAGGTCCCTGGTTCAATCCCAGGCTTTGGCAGGTGCTAATAAGAGCGAATAACTTCAAGTTGATGGGTTTGCTTAGAGCTGTCATCACAAGCTTCCCTATAGGAGAAAAGTTGAGCTGCAGCTACATGTGGGGGAAATCAAGTGACACCACAGAAACACTCCCTGTTGGCCTGGCTGGAACATGTGAGCATGTTGCTGGCACCAATGTGTCCCTCCTGGGCCTCAGGAGCACTAGAGATATCTGGCAGTTCTGAGCCTGGGGCTGTCTGTCTGGGCCCTCCCTCCCTTTCTAAGACAAGGGCTCCTGCTGTTCCTTGGCTACCCAGTTGTTGGGCTTATCCCAAGCAGCAGGAGCTGTGTTTACCTGGGGAGCTGCAATAAGAGCAGAACCTCCTCTTCTCTCCCCCACTTCTGCTTGGCTTTGAACCAGAAGCCTTTTGCATATTAAGCAAACATGGTAACCACTACACCAACTACACCACAGAAACAGAAACATACTTGTCAGTTCTTTTCTGTACATAAACTTGGACAAATATTCTGTTACTAATTCTTTGGCCAAGGCCTTGGGGGAAGAGGCAGAGCTAGCGCAGGGAACAAGACCCCACACACACACACACACACACACACAATACTTCTCTAGACTTTTGCTCCCAACACAGGGCGGGGGAGGGACTGTGTGCCTGGGGAGCCGTGACCCACATCATATCCCCAACATTTCTGCCCTTAATAGATGGACCTTTGGGGGCAGGCCCAGACACTCCATCCTCTCAACAGCTATCACACACTAGAGCAGGGCAGCCCCCAGGGGTAGGGCTGAGCCATGGGGCGCTGGGCAGGGGGCAGAGGCTGCAGGAGCTGAGAGTTTCCCTAGAGCGCAGGGATCCATAATGAGGCACCATGCCGCTGTCTGTCTTGGAAAGGCGCAGAAAGGGATTGACTGGGGGCAGGGAGAGTAGCTCAGGGGTTGTGCAGCTTGTTGCCTGGTGAGGGGTGTGGCCAAAACACAGGCCTCGCTGTGAGCAGGATTTGAACCTGCGCAGGGAAACCCTATTGGATTTCTAGTCCAACGCCTTAACCACTCGGCCATCACAGCTGTGAGTACAGCTGTGTCCCAGGGCCAGGGAAACTGGTAACTAATCCCAGTGCCCAGGCCTGACGGCACCTGCCCCACAGAATTCACACAGCAAACCTGGCTCCCAGAGCACAGGGGAGCTTGGGGGCTCGTTGCTGGGCCGTGGGGTGAAGCATCAAACCAGCCCCCTCCTGTGGGGCCTGTGAGTGTTTCTGTCCCTGCTGTACAGACAGGGCCATGGAGACAGGGAGAGGTTCACTGAATGGGCCAAGGTCACCCAGTGAGTTAGAGTCCAGCTCTGCCCCAGCTCCTGCCCCACCCACCGACGTGCTGACTCCTCGCTGCCAGGGGCTGTTTGCATTGGACTCTTTTGTTTTCTTTTCTGCTGTGAGACATTGGAACAGTTGGCCAGGGCGCCCCGCAGTTGCCATCTCCTCTGTGCAGGTGCTGTCCAGAGCCACGACTAGCAAACGCTGACACTGCTGTTAGGTCCAGACCAGAGGGGAGTGTTTAAGGGTTATTTCGAAGAAGGGTTTTCTCCCAAAATAACTGCATCTAAACTGTGTTTTTTATTTCAAAATAAAGTATTTTGAAATAGCGCCCGGACGCGATTATGCAAATGTAGCGCGGGATATTTAAATCCCGGTTCCATTTACAATTTCAAATGTCTCCTTTTGCATCCCTCTCCTGAAAGGGGGTGCAAGTGTAGACATGTCCTGTGTGTTGCAACCTCCCAGCACTCACCTGATGTTCCCTCCCTGCTGCCTGAAGATGTTTGGGAGTCCTCCTGCATTTGGGGACCGGCCCAAGGTGAAGGTCACAAAGCTTCTGAAATCCTCCTCCTCGTCCTGGAGCTACAGGTCATCAGCGTTGTCATCCTGAAGCTGCCGCTGCTGCTGCCCAGGTGTCTCCATCCCAGACTCCACAACTATCCCTACAGACAGGGGCTCCCCACACCCCAGGATTTGGTCCAGTTACTCACAGTATGCACAGTGCTGCGGTGCTTCCCCAGAGCGGGACCTGCCCTCACGGACCCTCACATACCCCTCCTGCAATTCATTGACCTCGGGTCTGCCTTGGTCTAGGATGCAGGAGGGGGAGGCGGCCTTTCTCTGCAAGGCCATCAGCCATTCGGCCATATGTTAGATAATTTCATGGAGGTTAGGTCCATAAAAGGCTATTAGCCAGGGGGTAGGAATGGTGTCCCTGGCCTCTGTTTGTCAGAGGCTGGAGAAGGATGTCAGGAGACAAATCGCTTGATCCTTGTCTTCGGTCCACCCTCTCTGAGGCACCTGGTTCCGGCCACTGTCGGCAGACAGGCTACTGGGCTAGACGGACCTTTGATCTGACCCAGTACGGCCGTTCTTATGTTCTTATGTTCATAAATGTCCGCATTCCTCCACCTGGACTGCCGGGCCTGCAGAGACTCCCCCTCGGATCACAGCTCCAAGAGGGTCTTTATCTCTGGCCCAGACACTGACAGTGCCCAGTGTTTCTGCCCCTTGCTTGGTCCTGTGATCAGGGCCGGATTAAGGCATGGGCTAGCCGGGCAGCCGCCCTTTATAGCTGCCATCAGGCGCCGCGTGCCCAGCTCCCAGATTGCGGGCTGCAGTAGCTCCCAGCGGCCACCCTGCAGCGGCTGCCCGGGGCGGGGGCCACGTTAACCCCCGCAGCGCCGGCCAGCAGCGCCCTTCCCCCCATGGCTGCGGGGCCCTGCACGGCCAGGCTCGGCCCGCCCCGGGCGGCCTCGGGCTGCGCACCAGCGGCGGTAGCCGGGCTGGGTCAGGCACGTGCATCCTGCCGCCACCAACTCGCGCATGCGCCTCCCCAACCCGGGCGCACTGAACTGTCAGCCCGGGCACAGGAATGGCGCGGTCTGGCCCTGCCTGTGATGTGTCCCTGAAGGGGTCTCTGGGGCTTGTGCCTGTGACATGGCTCTCCGGAAGGCAGAAGTGCTCGATGTTAGGCAAAGGACCCAGAAACAACACTTTATGGCAAAAACACGAGAACAGCTCTTGGTCCTCATCCCTGAGCCACACAGAGTATCCAGAAGTCACTTCCCTCTTGGCTGCTCTAGAGCTTAGCCCAAAGTCTGATAAACTCTACTCTCCCACCCAACAACCTCTGGGACTCCTCTCCCGCCCAGCTCCTCACACCACTGAGAGGGCAGGGCAGCCACTACCCCAGCATCTCCACTCCTGATCTTTGCCTAATGGCCAAGAAGTTATGCTTTACCCAAACCACACAGGCACCCTCTTGCCTCTGGCTAGCCTCATGGCAGACGTGGGTTTCCCTCACTAATTTTCCTAGAAACTTTGCAGGCAGGCATTGGTGGTATAGTGGTGAGCATAGCTGCCTTCCAAGCAGTTGACCTGGGTTCAGATTCCCAGCCAATGCAATGTGAAGAGGGAGCATCAAAGCTCCTTCCTAAACTTTTACTTGAACCCTGAAAAAACAGGCACAGATGGGTTCTGCAGCTACCTCTCACGGCTTTTCATACTCTCCGAGAGCATGCACAGTAATGCGGTGCTTCCCTCACATACCCCTGCCACAATTCCTTGACCTTAGCTCTGACTTGGTCTAGGATGCGGAGGTAGGAGGGAGGTGGCCTTTCTTTGCTAGACCATTGGCCATTTGGCCATAAATGTCCACATTCCTCTGCATGGACTGCAGGGCCTGCAGAGACTCCTCCTCGGACCACAGCTCCAAGAGGGTCTTTATCTGTGCCTGGCGTTTGCTGCCCCCTTGCTTGATTTGATTCCCAGCCAATGCAAGGTGGGAAGGGAACAAGCAACCTCCTCAGGGAGATCTTATTTAACCCTGAACAACAGGCACAAGTGGGTCCCACAGCCAAGGGCTCCCTCTCACAGCTTTTCATGGGGAGCAGCTCAAACAAAACTAATTTGGGTATTGTGGGGTCTGCATGGGGCTTGTACTCATGACCTGGGCATTATTAGCATCAAGCTCTAAACAGCTGGGCCAGCAGGCCCACGAGTGGCCCCACAATAGAGGGAAGAGAAGAGTTTTCCCCTGCTATTGGGGAAAGCAGGCCAGGCCAAGGTCCTTTTAGCCACTGGGTCTGTGCAGACTGGAGCCTCTTCCTACCAGCTCTCTAGCCTGTTTCCTGAAAAGCCTCAGCCTTTTGCCTGTTTCTGTTTCCCTGTCCAAAGCAGGCAGCTAAAGGGAGGTGGAACAGTCACCACAGCAAACAACTCTGTGGCCAGCAGGGCGTGAACGCATGACTTTGGCATTATCAGCACCATGCTCTAACCAATGCAGCTAGCTAGCTGACCAGAACACAGTTCACAAATGGCCCTTTCAGTAAGGCGCCTCCGGCAGCTGAAACCTGTCTCTGCAGCTGCCAATGGCTCTTCTCTTACAGGGGCACTAGCGACTCTCTGTGATGTGGGCTGGCTCGTCCAGCTGCTTTGAGGTTTGGTCAAGGTGGCTGCTGGCGGCATGGCGCACGGAGACCCAGGGAAAAGAGGCAGCCGGAATCTCTTGCTGCCAGCACCTTGCCTCCCAGCTTCTTCCCTGTCAGCAGCAGCCGCAGCCCCTTTCGGCCCCTGGGTCAGCCCAGGAAGGGAGGCAGGAATGGGGCCAAGTAGGGAGTCAGGCTGAGGGGCAGGCAAAGCTCATCTTGCCTTGCAAGGCCACTGGCAACAGCTTCTCTCTTGTGTGTTGCTGAGAGAAAAACGCCCTGAGCAGGACCATAAAGACCAATTTAAAAGAGCATTTAGAGGGGGGCACCAAGGGGGCAAGAGTCAGAGCCTGGCAGCTTCTGGGACACAGGAGAGGCCTCCCCTGGCCACCCATGGAACTGCTGGTTCAGGAAAAGGCTGATTGGAGAGGGTATTGGGAAGAAGGAAACCACAAGCCTGGAGCAGGTGCAGAGGCTGCTGTGACTGGCACTGGCAAGGCAGGGCTCTGACTGCAATTGCTGGGACAGGAGAGCCAGCACACACCCTTGTGATTCCCTGGGGGTGTCTATGCTCAGAGGGCGCAACCCCTACAGCTCCTGCAGCCATGGAGAGTTAGGGTATGTGGGCATCAGGTGCTTCTCACTTGTGGTTTCCTTCTTCCCAAAACTCCTCCCCAATCAGCCTTTTCCTGAACCAGCAGTTCCATGGGTGGCCAGGGGAGGCCTCTTCTGTGTCCCAAAGGGCCTGGGAAAACAGTGAGCAAAGGCTGCACTAAGGCACCACTGGGAGTTGAACCCAGGATCTCCTGTTTACTAGACAGGTGCTTTAGCCAGCTAAGCCATGGTGCCCTCTGCAGGCTGCGTGGTGAAACTGCTCTACTCTATGGTCCCATACAACACCTTTGACTCCCAAAGTGCAGCAATTTCCTTTCAGCCCTGGCAGTGTCTACGGCTGAGCTGTACAAAGGAAGATACAAGATCCCTGGTGGGGTTTTTGCTGGATGAACGTGCCTGAGGAAAGACGCTGGAAGCACAACAGACACATAAAAGGGGGATGTGGGACAGTTTGAGTCACACACATGGCTGATGGCACAGCACAGCCAGGGACCTTATCCACTCACAGAGCTTCACAGCTTCTCCACGCCCCCAAACCTCACCAGGCAAACTGCCCCATGGGCTTCGCCCGCACCATGCTTAGGGCCTGGGGATTTTCTGTCAGTTTGCCAGACCAAATAACTAGCCCCCCACTGCTCTGGAGTCTCTGCCTCTCATGGGCCTTCTCATCCTCAGACTCTGCTTTGTCCCCAGACAGACCCTGCTCTGCTACAGCCACCTCCCTCTGTCTGTCACTCCTCGGCCTTCTAGGGCAAAATGTGCCCCTTCGTTCTCACTTTGGATACCTGGGCTTTTAGCACTCAGATCTGCATCTTACACCAGCATTTGCTAGTGAGGGGGTCTGAACAGCTTTTGTAGAGAAGGAGACAGCCACTGTGGAGCATCCTTGCCAACTGTCTTAGAGAGCAGAGGAAGGTAAATTCTTTGTCAGTGAGAAGAAATGAAATTGTCATCCCAGGTGGGACTTGAACCCATAGTCCCTGACTTAGGAAGCCAGTGCCTTGTCCATTAGGACACAGAAAACACTCCCAGGGGCAGAAATTCACCCTTCTAAATGGCTCTTCTTCAACTTTTAGCTCCTGATTAAGCCCCTTTGAAGAAGCCAGATACACAGGAAGGGCTGATCACACCCCTCTGAAAATCAGCTTTCCATAGGTATCTGTAGCTGGCTCCAAGTCATGGGCCTTGACGTCTCGTCTCCCTCCCGAAACCAAGGAAGTGTCTCCCACCGTTGCAGCCTCCTGAGGCTCTATGGCCGTGTCTGTACAGCAGGGACAGCAACACTCACAGGCCCCACAGAAGAGCCCCTGGCCTAGCAATGTGGCACCCTGAGCAGCCTCTGATGTTCCCTGCTTGAGCCCCAGAACCAGCCCTGAGTGATGGGGATAGAGAGGGAGCAGCTCACACATGCCAAGGGGCTGGCCAGGGGCAGGACATGAGCCTGCAAGGCAGCAGTGACATCACAAGGAACTTTTGCAGCACCTCAGCTCATTGGTTGGGGGGCAGTGACCTCACAGAGGACCATGGCAACAGCCAGCTGCAGGGCTGGGGCATCTCAGAGACCCCCATAGCCTGGCTGCCTGGAATCTCCTTTGTGAGGTTTCCCCTTGAGGGCAGAAGGGATTGAGGGTCCCATCTGGGAGTGTCTCTGTGGAGATTTCCCCTTTCCCCAGGCTGCAGTGGGAGGGGCTGGGGCAGGCAGGGTAACAGGAGGGGCTGGCACTGAACTTCTGGGACAAGCAAGAGAGAGGGCTGTAGACACCCAGTAAGGATGGCATTTGAACCCATGCATGCAGAGCACAATACATTACCAGTTCATCTTCTTAACCACTTGGCCACCTCAACTGAGCTGTAAAAGTTTGTTTCAATCCACCTGAAGTCAGCGCTTCAGGGAACCTTTGTGCCACTCGCTGGCTGGCCAGGGACACCCAGGGCGGGAAGGTTTTGCCTTTTCACAATGTTCCCTGGACTGTTGTACAAAGCTCAGTGCTGGTAAAAAACCCAAACACCCCCTGGCTACATCTACCCTGCAGACTTCTTGCTCAAGAACTGTTTTGTGCAAAAGGTCTTGCCCAACAGTGTGTCCACACTGCCATGTGCTTTTGCACAAGAGAAGTGCTTTTCTGTAAGAGCGCCCATGGCAGTGTGGACGTTTTCCTGCACAGGAAAGCTCTGATGGCCATTTTAGCCATAGGGCTTTCTTGAGCAAGAAACCCCTGTTGTCTCTCCACACTGCCTCCTTGTGGATGAGTTATTGTGCAAGAGGGCTTATTCCTCTTGGGGAGAGGAATAACTCTTGTGCAAGAAGCCCTGTTTTCTGATACTGTACTATAAATTTACATGTGCAAGAACATGCGTGCAGTGTAGACGCTCTGCAAGTTTTTGCGCAAGAACATCTGCTCTTGCACAAAAAGCCTGTGGTGTAGACGCAGCCCTGGAATGTAGACATAGTCTGAGACAGACAAGGAAAGGAAGTGGCCAGAACCTCCCCCCGGCAGGCTGGTCCTCAACAGTATGGGTACGTCTACACAGCACCCTCACCTCCAAGTAACCTGTGCAGTGTGAGTGGGCTGCCCAGGGCCCCCAGGGGAAGGTCTGTGGGGAGTTTCCAAGGCAACAACAACATTTCATAATCTACACTCATGTGACTGTGATTTATTTCTCCACTGCAAGTGTCTCTGAAGGGATGAGAAATGCAGGGCCCAGGTGCAGGGAGCCGAGTCACATTCTCCTGCCTGAGTCTCAGTCCTGGCTGAAGCCTGGCTACAGAGAGAAGAGGCCAATGCAAACAGCCCCATGGCAGCAAGGGAGTCAGTACGTGGGTGGGTGGGGCAGGGAGCTGGGCTCTAACTCACTAGGGGTGTGTCCCATAGCTCAAGGTAAGTGATGCAATTGTGTAGCTTATTTTGAGTCAATTTTGAAATAGCTTATTTTGTAATTCGGCGCTGGCTACACAGCACTTATTTCCAAATAAATCGCTATTCTGAAACGCCCCTCCCTCCTCACGCCATGAGGTTTGCAGGGACGTCGGAATAGCGAGCCCGTTATGGTTTGAAACAAGGGCCTTGCTCTTAAGATGCGTCTGTGTGATATGGGCACCATGTTCTAAACCTCCGAGCTAGCCGGCCCACGGGTGTCAGTCCCACAAGTGGCTCTTTCAGAAATGAGCCTCAGGCTGCCACAGAGACGTTGTGGGGTCTGGAATGAGGTGGGTGGGGCAGTGGAGCTGCTCACATGCAGGGGTATCAGCTCAAGTGAGAGACCCCTTGCTTTGTGTGCAAAAAGCAGTGGGATTGATGCCCACGTTCTCCCACTGCAGCTTTGTACTAGTTCCTAGTTTTCACTGTTGGGGGTTCAGTGGTCCCCTACCTGCTCTTCCGAAAGAGACATACCTGGCTCCCTTTTCTTTTCCCCCAGCAATTGCCATGCTGCAAAGCAGAGAGTGGCGATATCAACCCCACCCATCCATCAGGCTCTGTGGTGCAATGGAAAGCACGTGGGATTTCTATGCTGTAGTGCCTAATGTGAACCCTGCTTGACATGCAAAGGTTGTGGGTTCAAGTCCCACCAGAGTCACTTTAGCTGCTTCCTCATTTCCAGGATGCAGCTTTTACAGACCAGTCAATCCTTAGGCTGACACTGGGGTGGGCTTGCATCCAGGCAATTCCCAGTAAGGGTGGAGGGAAGGCCTGGTATTTGGGGGTCAGGACGGGGGTTGTTCTGAGAGGCTGCAGGTGCCGACGATGGACCCTTTTGTCCCTCCATGTCTCCTACCAGTGCTGTGCAACATGCAGGCTAAGTCTACACTACACTGTTCTTCTGGAAAAAGCTATGCAAATTGTGAAACCCAATTTGCATAACTTTTTCTACTTCTTTTTTTGGAAGAGGCTTTTCTGACATTGGGCCAAATTTGGGGAAAAAACTCTTTTTTTGGAACATCCCTTCTTCTTCATAAAATGAAGTTCACAGAGATGCCAAAAAAGCATGTCTGCTCTTCCGAAAAATTTTGTGGAAGAGCAGATGTGTTCTCTGGACTAAAGCGTTGTCTCTGTAGTGTAGACAGAGCCCTGATGTAGTATCTTATTTCAAGTTTAGGGTTCAGCGTAGACAGAGGGTTGACATATGGTAAACAATTTGAGCTACAGAAGTTGTCGTTTTGATTTTATTTTGAAAAACACTTTGGTGTCTACACAGCACCAAATTTTGAAATAACCTGCTATTCCAAAATGTCCCTTACGCCTCATGGAATGAGGTTTACAGGGATGTTGGAATAGCGAGCCCATTGTATTTCAAAATAATGGGACACTGTTAACACGCAGGATGGACGTTAAAGATGCCTTCATGCCCCAAAAGATAGATATTACAGATGTCTTAGTACCCCAAAACAGCGCTGTATTGTCAAGGTTGCCTTACAGGACCACAGCAGGGGGCAAGTTTGATGCTGAATTTTCAGCCTTTTGCTCTTGGGACTCTGTTGCTGTCTACAGCCACATGTAGGCCTGACCCTGCATCTCCAGAGCCCCAGCCCCTCACTGACTGTCCAACAAAGCTACCAGGGGGGAGGTGTTTTCAGACTCACAGGAGGAGGGACAAATTCCTCTCCAGGTAACCTGCAGGAAAGGAAGCCAAAGAAGATGGATTTTGAGAGGTTTGTAGCAACCAGCCCAGCCACAGCAGGTCTCACAGAGATTTAGGATTCAGAGTCCTGAGTGCTGCCTCTTACACCATGGGACCTACACAAGGCACCGGTGACTCAGCTGGGCTAAACTGGAGCCCCGGCCTATGCCCACTGAGCCCAGCTTTGCTTGTTTCCTTCCACCCAGAGCCCCCTTCTTCTCCTGGGCTGCAAGGAGCTTCCCTGAGATTCCCTGAGACAGGCAAAGGACTCTGCCTCCACTCAGCCAGTGCCACCCCACCAGCTTTGCCAGAATAAAGGGAGGGGGGCTCTGGTCACCCTACTTAGTCTTACTGAGATGTTGAGCTTTTGTTCTGCCTCCCTCAACTTGGCTTCCCTCCTCCTCCCCATTCCCGCCTCACTTCCTCCTTGGGCAAGTCACACAAGGGAGGCAGCAGGAGGAGCCAGCCCCATACACCAACCTCCCAGGGCAGGGGAGGCCAAGCCACAAGCCCCCAACAGGTGCCTGGCCTGACCCATCTCCCTTCCCCAGGCTGGCACCAAGGGGCATTATCAGCTGATGTCACCCCCCTCTTTCATGTGGGAGTTGGTCTTATCCCAGGCACAGGCCAGGTAGCAGGAGCTGCACTTACCCGGGCACCAAGGGGAGCTGCAATAAGGGAGGACACTGTGGCTATGTCTACACTTGCGGCTTCTTGCGCGAGTAATATGCAAATGAGGCTTAGCGTGGAATATTGCCAAGTCTCATTTGCGTACCTAATGAGCCACCATTTTTTTCAGAAGAGGCTCTTGCGCAAGAAAGAGCCTCTACACTGCCCCTTCTTGCGGAAGAAAAACCCTCTTGCGCAATGCCGTTACACACATTACTTTTCAGGAAGAACGGAATTGCACAAGAGGGTTTTTCTTGCGCAAGAAGGGAGATCATTTTCCAAAAAAGTGGGCATGTTTTTGGAAGGCCTGTATTCTTCATTTTATTAGGAATAAGGGCTCTTCCAAAGAGGAGGTTATCCCCATATTTGGGTCCGTGTAGATGGGCCAAATGTCGGAAAAGCCTCTTCTGAAAAAGAAGTGTCTCTAAAACTGTTCTAATTTATGGTTGCAGATAACATCTTTAAATTACAAAGTGCAGCCATTGCCTATTTCCTCCAGCCTTCCAGGGTCTCAAGGCCTGTGCAGCCAAAGAAACATGATTGGCAGCTGGTATCCACAATCTTATTGTCAATTGAGTGCAGGCTCTGAAAACATGGACTCAAGGGAACCAGCTTGTGCTAAGGGTGGGCTCTAGGGAAAAGACTCTCTTCTTCAAGCCAGAGTCAATCCAACCACCTAAGGATAAATGACCAAGCATACACTACAGTTTTCCACACTACCAGCTGAGCTAGCGAAAGGTATCTGAGAAACGTTGGCTTGTTGGGACTGGTCCTTCTACAACTGTCAGGGCACATGCTACCCCAAGTGGGCGGCATCGTAAATGAGGAGCAGAAGAATCCAGCAGCGCAGGGGTAGTCACAGGTACTTCACATGCAGAAAGACCCCTGAGTGAAAACTGAGCTAGATCACCAGGAAAGAAAGTTGGGTTCTTCTCATGTATCTTTTTTGTTCCAGTGTCTCTAGGGGAGCAGGTGGGGCAGATCCACAAAAAACAAACCACTTGAGTGAACCTTGGTCCAGCCTCTCACTTGTGCCGCTCGCTCTCCCAGACAGTTCCTACGCCCACGGCAATAGCTCCACAACCAAGGTGTGTTGAGTCAATTTACCTCAGCCTAGAGCCAGCGCAGGGAGTAGAACAGGGTTCTTTTCCTTCCTCAGAAGCAGGGAACACACATTCTCTGAGGCCCTGTCCTGAGACTCCTCCCTTTAGCGCCAGGGAGCACTAAGCAGAGTCTGGCAGCTGCAGGGAACAGACGTGAGAACATCAGCGAGAAACACAAACTCAGCCCCTGCATCTCTAGCCAGGCTGGTAGGTTCCATGGCCCCAGCACATCCCAGCCTCCTGCTGAGCCAGCCAGACAAGACTCCAAGCACCAGTGGGCATTAGACACCCAGCAGGAGGCACAAAATTCTCTTCTCACCAGCCTGAGGACAAGGAAGCTAAAGCACATGGAATGGGAAGGTTTTGCAGCAACCAGACAATGAAGGTCCCACTGAAATTTAAACTCAGATTGTAGGATTCAGAGTCCTGCATGCTGCCACTAAACCATGGGACCAACCACAGGCCTTAAAAGCAAAGAGGCCCAGGGCCAAACTGGAGTCAGGGGCAGCAGGAGGCAGGAAGAGCCCCAGTCTACACAGCACCGCTTTGTGCAAAAATGGACCCTAATTATTTATGCAAATAAAGCATGGCTATATGCTAATCATCACTTCATTTCCATACACTTTTGCGAAAGAGAGGTGCAGTATAGAGATAGCCTAGGTGGTAGATAGCCATGAAGTGACATAGACACAGGAAAAAATCCCTGGGCTGCAATCCTTAGTTACACAAATTAAAAATAATTCATCAGTTCAGACATGATTTCTAAGCCCCCACACAAGGAAAATAATAAAACCGGATGGACGCTCTGGAGTACTCCCTACTTACACATGTCAGGAAATCTGTTGCTAAGACTGCATAGCCTAATGGATAAAGCATCTAATTTTGCATCAGAAGATTGAGGGTTCGAGCCCCTTCGCAGTTGCGTTTAGTGTGCTTGGGGTCCTGCTACCTTATGCCTAGAAAGTTTCTCTGTAACAATATGCTTTTTCTGTAGCCCTCTTGCAAGGCCTGTAGCTATTTGGTGGGCCTAAACTAAAGCCTTCTTCTGTAGCCAGACTGAAGAGCGGCAGCAATGAGCTGTAAAGCATAGAGTCACTTTCCATCTAAATGACATTTAAATAGCATCACACTAGACCGTGAGAAGGGGGTCCGATCCTAATGACACCCACTGTCACCAAGTAAGAAACAGATCTCAGGATGGGTAGAGAAAACTCAGTTAACAGCATTTTGTCTGGCAAAAAACTGCTTATCGATAGTTGTGTTTGTGCAATCGGCATTCTATGATTATTGTCCTCACTTTCCTATTGTTTGTCTGTGTGATCGCTGTCTAGATTGTAACTGTTTCTGTCTGCTGTATAATTAATTTTGCTGGGGGAAAATCAATAAAGGTGGTGGAGTATGATTGGTTAGGTAAATCATAATAGCATATTATCTTTGGTTAGTAAAATCATATTAAAAGAATTGGTTAAGCAGGACTCAATTTTCACAATATAAACTGGGGTCCAAGGAGGAGACCACAAAAAAGAAGGAAAAGAGGAAAAGAGAAGAGGAAGAAGGAGGGAAAGGGAAAGGAAGGAAGAAGACCAAGAAGGAGGAGGGAATACCTGGAAGCAGAACTCACCTCTAAGTCAGCCTCAGACCAGAGCGCCCAGGATCCCTCTGCATGACGGTTGAAATGGTTTGCTGTGTGAATTCTGTGGGTCAGGTGATGTCAGGCCTGGGCACTGGGATTATTTACCAGTTTCCCTGGCCTGCTGTAGTTTAGAGCTGTGATGGCCGAATGGTTAAGGCATTGGACTTGAAATCCAATAGGGTTTCCTGTGCAGGTTCAAATCCTGCTCATAGCGATGCCTGTGTTTTGTCCACACCCCTTCCTAGGGCAACATGGTAACCAAACCCTGAGAAGAATGTGCCTGTCCCATGAGAAGGGACGCATGGAGAAGGCAACAGAGGCTACAAAAGCAGGAGGGAACATGGATTCCAGGTTCCTGCCTAACAATAGGAAAACCAGTCTGGCTTTCAGCAGAGCCACCTCCCCATGGACACAGCCAGGGGACCCAGGGGCCCTTCCCTCTCCCCAAAAGCCAGCCCTGGTTGGGATAGAAAGATAGGGGCCCAGCAGCCTCCCTTCACCTGGCAGAGGCAGAAGCGATGGAGACAGGGCCCAGGGGGCCGAGTTGTTCATGAGGGGAACAGAGACTGGGCAGCACAAAAGGACACCCATGAATGTCAGTGAGAGGCAGAGGTGGCAAAGTGGCAGCAGCATATTTCACCGTAAGGGACCTACAGCTGGTGTCTTGGGCAACTGGGACACACTGCTCTCCTGCCTTCCCTCCATCAGCTTCATCTCAGGACTCTGTCCTGCCCCAGCTCTGCTGCTTTCAGGGCAAACCCCTTGTTAGGACCAGTCACAATCTGGGGGTCAGTGAGGGTCCGTCCTACTTGAGGTGTGTGGGCTACAAAAGCCTCTTGTGCCCTTCTCAGCTCCTAACAGTGCAAATGTTGGGGAGTATAGCTCAGTGGTAGAGTGTTTAAGTGCAAATTATATGATCCTTGGTTCAAACCCAACTGACTATTCAATGGAAACATTTATTTCTCCAATTCCATTACATTCTATGCTTCTATTTTTTGGATTCTTTAAATGAATACGAATCCTTACTGCTGTCCTGTGCCAATGCACATAAACCAGGCAAACCTGTCCCTCAGCTGGAGCCAGCTCAAACCCGCTGTGCGTCTGGTTTCTGTTTCCATCCGTTCAACAAGGGTGTGATTTGAAAGCCCAATGGCAGGTCCTTGGTCTCCATGGGCTGTGCTGTGCAGAAGAACAAGAACCACACCCAGCTGGGGAGGAACGGCCTAGTGTGTATTGCAATTGGTGGAGGAGATGCCCAAATCTACCGGAGATGGGCAGGAGCCTGTTACAAACATACGGTAAACACCGTTATCAGACTGCCTGGGGCACATTCCTACCTTCCTTTGTGCACACAACATACATGGGGCTCTAATTACTGGCCACCTGCCTTTCACACAGATCATTGATCCTTGTGACTTTCAGGTACATTCATATGGCAGCTGTTTAAACATAATGTGCTTCTATTGCATGATCAGCACCAGAATCTCCAGCTATGTCTACACTACAAATTTTCTCAGTAAAAAAGGTGCTAATGAGGGTCTCATTTGCATGAGTCATGATCTTATTTGCATATTTTCTAGCAAACTGATTTTGCGCTGGGGTTGTTGTAAAAACAAGCAGTATGGAAGTTTTCTTTTGCACAAAACCCCTTTTTCTGCAAGATCAGGATACCTCTTTGGGGGCATAAGAATCTTGTGGAAAAAGGAGGTTTTGTGCAAAAAGAAAACTTCCATACTGCTTGTTTTTGCACAACAATACATTGGCAGAAAATATGCAAATGAGATGGTGACTCATGCAATTGAGTCCCTCATTAACATATTTTTTTAAGGAGAAAACTTCTAGTGTAGATGTAGCCTCTGTGAGTTACCAGCAGTGGGGCTGTTAGCGTTGGCATCTAACTAATTGCAGCATTAGGCCATGTCTTCACTCAGGTGGAGATCGCTGCTGCAATCCATCTTCCAGAGCTTGATTTAGCAAGTCTAGCTAAGTCTCACTAAATCAAACCCGGTACCTCCTGCTCTTTGCTACTATCCTACTCCCACTGTGAGGGCACCACCAAGTTCAACTGAAGGTAAAACCAACTCCAGATACATGTTGAAGACTGGTGGGAAGAAAAGAAGCACTGACCTGACAACAATGCACCACTGGGAGTTGAACCCAGGATCTTTTACTTACTAGGCAGACGCTTTATCCAACTAAGCCATGGTGCCCTCCTTGAAAGCAGCCCTCAAACTGTTCTACTTTATGGTCCCAGACACCCCCTTCCCATTCCAAAGTGCCTTAGAGTGTCACTAACCAGCCCCAGGACACATTCCTGGCTAGGACCAGTCACAGTCTGGGCTCAGTGAGGGTCCGTCCTACCTGAGATGTGTGTGACACAAAAGCCTCCTGTTCCCTGCCCAGTTCCCAACACTGGCTGCAGACCCAGTGATATTTGGTGCCTTGGCTGCTGTCCCTGCTGGCAGGGGAGCTGTCCCGCACCTGCAGTTCATCCGCCTCCCGGAGAGGCAGCAGCTCTGTGAGGGGGAGAAGCCGGGGCATTTCCCTGCATGTATTTAAACCATCATTGCCGGCCTGGGCTGGGCCAGTGCGCTGGCATCTGTCATGTCTGGAGCATCCGCCAGGGAAAAACTGAAATCACATCAGGAGATAAGGGGTCAGAGTCCCCCCTGGCAGGAGCTATAGGGAATGGGGTACCTCTACTTCTCCTCAGCAGGAAATACTGGACCAGGGGTCCCTCCACCCCTCCCCAGCAAGAGCTACGGGGCCAGGAGACCCTCCACCCCCCAGCAGGAGCCAATGGGTGCCATGGGGGCTCACAGACACACAGGTGCACACGCCCTCAATATCGGTGCCCAGGACAAAACTCGCTCCGCTCCTGGAACGGGAACAGTGACTAGCAGTGAGGCCCCTCTGGCAGCACCGTGTCAGTGAGACGGTTTCTTCTCGGCCTGGTACCTCCTGAATGCTGGGAGCAGCTGCCTGGTCCGAGGGGCTGCAGTTCCCTGGAGAGGGGGGCTGGGGCCGGTGGCTGCAGGAAAACCCTTCTGCTGTGTCTGCGGCTGAGCTGCACAAAGGAAGATACAAGATCCCTGGTGGGGTCTTTGCCGGATGGACGTGCCTGAGGAAAGAAGCTGGAAGCGCAACAGACGCACAAAAGGGGACGAGGGACAGTTTGAGTCACACACACGGCAGGGGGCACAGCTCAGCCAGGGACCTTATCCACTCACAGAGCTTCACAGCTTCTCCACCCCCCAAACCCCACCAGGCAAACTGCCCCATGGGCCTCACCCGCACCATGCTCAGGGCCTGGGGATTTTCTGTCAGTTTGCCAGACCAAGTAACTAGCTCCCCCCCCACCCCTCTGGAGTCTCTGCCTCTCATGGGCCTTCTCATCCTCAGGCTCCGCTTTGTCTCCAGACAGACCCTGCTCTGCTACAGCCACCTCCCTCTGGCTGTCACTCCTGGGCCTTCTAGAGAAAAAACAGACCCCTTCATTGTGACTTTGGATACTTGGGCTTTTAGCAACCAGATCTGCACCTAACACCAGTGTTCGCTAGGGAGAGGTCTGAACACTTTCAGTAGAGAAAGAGACAGCCACTGTGGAGTATCCTTGGCAGCTCTCTGAGAGCACAAAGTTTTTTGTCAGTTAGAGCAAACTGTCACCCCACTTGGAACTTGAACTCACAACCCCTCATTTAGAAAACCAGTGGTTTGCTCATTAGGCTACTGGTGCATAACGAAAAGAGCACCACAGACAGAAATTCACCCTTCTAAATGGCCCTTCTTCAACTTTTAGCTCCTGATTAAGCCCCTTTGAAGAAGCCAGATACACAGGAAGGGTTGATCGCACCCCCTCTGAAAATCAGCTTTCCATAGGTGTCGGTAGCTGGCTCCGAGTCATGAGCCTTGACATCTCGTCTCCCTCCCGAAACGAAGGAAGTGTCTCATCAGGGAGCCGCACTGGCGCTCACACTGCTCCTGGGGAAGGGAGCGGGTCCCACGGTGACTGGGGCGGGGTGGGGAATGGCTGGTTGTTACTGAAGGGGAAGGATAAAATGCAGCCACATTGCCGAGGGAACGGGATGCCGGCCTGGTGATGCTGTGGGACGGCCCTGGGGGAGCTCTGCAATGTGACCCTGGCTCCCAAGGCAGCAAGTGCAGAATCCCCCTCGATGAGCACAAGAGGCTCCGACCGGCCTGGTCTGAATCCGGCTGGACGGCCCCACTGCTGGAGTGTCAGAGCCAGACACTAGAGTTACAGGCACGTCTCACACCCAGAGAGGTCCTGTCACAAGCTCCCTGTCACTCCCATCATGCAACAGGGGCAGGTCCAGCCTGTTCTGTAAAAGCTGCTCTGGAAATCAGAGAGCAGCTGAAAGTGACTGTGATTCAAACCCACAACTGTTGAATGATTGGCCTAACTCACACCAAGCACCACTGCTTAGACACCCAACATGCTTTCTGTTATGCCACAGAGCCCCAAAGTTCAGCTAGCTCCTCATCCTCTCCCCTCTGCTTTGCAGCAGGGCAATTGCTGGGGTAGGAGATATGGAAAAGCTGAACCAGAGGAACACATGCTCCCCCTCCCACACTCAGACCCCCCCATACCCAGCCCCCTGCCCAGAGTCTCAGCTGTGGCTTAAACCTGGTTCCAGAGAGAAGAGGCCAATGCAAACAGCCCCATGTCAGCGAAGGAGTCAGCACGTCGAGCTGGGGGCAGATCTTGGCTCTAACTCACTGAGTGACCTTGGCCTGTTCAGTGAATCTCTCCCCTGGTTCTATGGCCGTGTCTGTACAGCAGGGACAGCAACACTCACAGCCCCACAGGAGGGCCCCTGGCCTAGCAAGGTGGCCCCCTGAGCAGCCTCTGATGTTCCCTGCTTGAGCCCCAGAACCAGCCCTGAGTGAGGGGGCAGGAGAGCAGCTCACACATGCCGGCCAGGGCAGGACATGAGCCTGCAAGACAGCAGGGGGTGGGTGGAGCTGGGGGCAGAGCTGCGCTCTAACTCACTACGGTTGCTTCCCATAGCTCAGAATAAGCGATGCAATTGTGTAGCTTATTTCGAGTCAATTTTGAAATAGCTTATTTTGTAATTTGGCGCTGGCTACACAGCACTTAGTTTGAAATAAATCACTATTCCAAAACGCCCCTCCTGCCTAGTGCCATGAGGTTTGCAGGGACGTCGGAATAGCGAGCCCATTATGGTTTGAAATAAGGGGCTTCCTCTTAAGACGCGTCTGTGTGATACGAGCACCATATCCTAAACCTCCGAGCTAGCCCACAGGTGTCAGTCTCACAAGTGGCCCTTTCGAAAGGAGCCTTGGGCATCCACAGGGACGTTGTGGGCTCTGGAACAAGGTGGATGAGGCAGGAGAACTTTTTGCAAGCAGGGAAATTTGATCAAGTGGTAGAGCGCTTGTTTAAGCTGCATGAGGCAGTGTGATCGATACCTCCAACTGCAGCTCAGTTCTTATCCCTTATTTTAAGTGTTAGGGTCTCAGTGGCCCCCTCCCTCTTCCTACCTGCTCTCCGAAAAGAGACAGACCTGGTTCCTTTTTCTTCCCCCCCCAACAATTGGCATGCTGCAAAGCAGAGAGGGGAGATATCCAGCTCAACAAACCAGCAGGCTCTGTGGCGCAATGGACAGCATGTTGGACTTCTAAGCTATAGTGGTTAATGTGAGCCCAGCTAACCATTCAAAGGTTGTGGGCTCAAGTCCCATGAGTGTGTCTTTAGCTGCTTTCTCTTCCAGGGCACCTTTACAGACCAGGCAATCCTTAGGCTGACACAGGGGTGGGCTTGAGTCCAGACAGTTCCCAGCAGACCCCAGGAGGGTGGAGGGAAGGGCTGGTTGTTGGGGTTGCGGCTGGGGTTGTTCTGAAAGGCTGCAGGTGCCGTTAGACCGTTTTGTCCCTCCCTGTCTCCTACTAGTGCTGAGCAACACTCAGGCTATGTCTACACTGCACTGCTCTTCTGGAAAAGCTATGCAAATTTCAAAACCCAATTTGTGTAGCTTTTTCTGCTGCTTTTTTGGAAGAGGCTTTTCCGACATTTGTCCTGTCGGAACAAGTCACACAAGGAGGCAGCAGGCAGAGCCAGCCCAAAACACCAGCCTCCCAGGGGGAGGCCAAGCCACAAGCCTCCAGCAGCTGCCTGGCCTGATTCATCTCACTTTCCCCGGCTGGCACCAAGGGGCATTCTCAGCTGATGTCACCCCTCTCTGTCACATGGGAGTTGGGCTCATCAATAGGTTGGTCAGCAGCAGCTGCACTTACCTAGGCACGCAGGGGAGCAGCAATAAAAGAAGACCCTGTGTTTCTGCCTGGCTTTGAATCAGGAACTTTTTGCATGTTGAGCAACTGCAATAACCACTACACCACAGAAACAGAAACACACTTTGGTGCTGGTAGAACATGGCTGACTGTTCTGTTCCTAGCTCTTTCTAAAACCCAACCCCGCTCTGCAGGGGAGGGGAATGCACCTTGTGAACACTCCACCTCTTGTTCTCATGGAAGCCACTAACCTGAGCTGCCAGCTCCTCATTTCCTCACCAGCCCCTTGAGATTTGTAGCTCAAAGCTGGAGCTGCTGTGGAAGGAGGTGAAGCTACAGAAGCTGACAGGGGACAATCAGCAGGCGGAGGGTTATTTTTTCTCCTCCCTGGGCTGATGTGGCTAGAACTGAGAGGAAGAAAATCCTCTTCCCTTCTCCTCAGAAGATGGAAATTGCAGTTGGTTCTACTAAAGCTGGACCCCAGGACTAGACTTTTTCTTTCTAGAACCCCACTGAAAGCGAATTGCTTGTAGACTTAGAATGTGAGTTAACAAAGGGTATTGCTCAGCATGGGGCTTGAACCCATGACCCTGAGGTTAAGAGTCTCATGCTCTACCAACTGAGCTAGCCAGGCTGTGTACAGTAAAGCTTTGCACACCCCATCACAGCACAGAACAAGCCAAGTGTTCTCAAGTGCCTGACTCAAGGCTCTTTCTTGCCCCTAATGGGGGGTTCTGGTCTGTGGGGAGGTTGGAGCTCAAACCCCACTCCCAACACACCCACTTCTTTCCCCACAAGGAACGGCCCCATTTCCATCTCTCCAGCGACAGGAGAAGGGGCCGGTTTCAGGATTTCTTTTAGCGCAGCAGCAAGGGGAGATGGAAGGAATTCAAACCCCTTTGCAAGCTTTGTTCTTCTGGCACCAAGTGTCACAGGAGGGGGTGTGAGCTGGGGAGCCTGCCCCCCAGAAGGAGAATTTGGGTGCACCCAGCGGCAGCAAGAATTCAGGCCCTCAGGCCAGTGCATTGGGGACAACGTGTGAGCCCTTCCATGAGCATTTTCTGCTCCCATTGGGGAAGGAGGCTTGGCAGCACAAGCCTGCAGCCCACATCCCTTTCAGCCCCAGGTGCAGGAGGTAACAGAGAGGGGAGGAAAGTCCATGGCCAGATCCTCCTCCCACCAGGCTGGCCCTGCGCAGAGTCTGTGCATGATGGCGCCTCTCCCAGCCGGATTCTGGCCTGTTCTTTGCAAAATGCTCAGCCTGTTTCATTTACTGCAGGAACGAGTGGGATCCATGCGCCCTGTTCCCCAGTGACAAGTGTGTGTCCTCTTCACCCCTTTCCACAGACACAGCAGGCCAGGGGGCTATGAGCCTCTAGAGGCCCCTTCCTACTTGGCCTCCCACAAAGCCAGGTGAAAAGCTGCTAGACCCCAGCCCTCCTGGGCCAAGCCATGGCAGAGGTAGCAGGATTCACTCCCATCTTCTCCTGCCTATGCCCTGGTGCTGAGGGGCCAGGCCCTTTCCTGCTGCCCCAACACTTATTCCCACAATGCACTTTGTGCTGGGCCGTTGGTCTTTGTGCCAAGGTGCATGGCTGGGAGCCAGGACTCAGGACCCTTCCCCAAATCCCCCCTCTGACCTGCTCACACTGTCTGGCTGCCTCTAGCACAGGCTGAGCTCAGGGGCCAGGTGACTGACTTGCCCTGCAGCTGTGATGGCATCAGTCCCTTCCCGCCCACCTGCTCAGCCTGGAGATGGAGCTCCAGTGGCCTCAGACACCCAGCAAGAGGAACAAAACTCTCTTTGTTGAACCCCAGGGCATGGAAGCTGAAGCAGCTGAATCTTGTAACAACCAGCTGAGCCCCAGCAGGTCCCACTGAGATTTGAACTCAGATTGCAGGAGTCAGAGTCCTGAGTGCTGCCCCTTACACCATGGGACCTGTGGTATGAAAGTGGAGTGGGCACCTCTGACTCTCAGCTCTCAGGCTGGCCTCTGCTCTCCTGGCTTCCCTCCAGCTGCTTCATCTCTCAGGACTCTCTGACCTGCCCCAGCTCTGCTGCTTTCAGGCAAATTCCTTGTTAGGACCAGTCACAATCTGGGGTCAGTGAGGGTCCCTCCCACCTGAGATGTGTGTTACACAAAAGCCTCGTTTCCTGCTCAGTTCCCAACGCTGGATGCAAACACATGGTTGCTATGGGGGTGTAACAAGTGCCCCCTTAGAAAGCCCATCCATTTAAATGAAACTTTTACATCTCCAAGTGTGTCACACTTTGGATTTCTATTGAACAGGGATTCTTAAAATGACCACAAACCCCTAACGTGCTCTAGTGCCAATGCACAGAAACCAGACAAACCTGTCCCTCAGCTGGAACCAATTCAAACCCGCTCTGTGTGTGTCTGGTTTCTGTTTCCATCCATTCAACAAGGGTGTGATCTGATCTGGATGCCCATTGGCTCGTCCTTACTCTCCTTTGGCTGTGTCCTGCAGAAGAACAAGGACCACGTCCAGCTGGGGATGAATGGTCACAATCGATCTTACACCGTTTGATTTAGCAAGTCCAACTAAGACTCACTAAATCAAACCCAGAGGCCACCCCACCAGCTTCCAGCACTTCTGCTCTTGCCCCTTTGACTTCCTGCTGTGGGGACATGGCCAACTCCAGCTACGAGGAGGGATGGCAGGAATAGCAGACACAGTGGCCAGGCACCACTGGGGCTGCCTCCTCATCTCCCCATACCCAGCAGGTGCTTGGCCAGCTTAGTCATGGGGCTGCTCTCTGGGACTCTCTCAGCTCCTCCACCTGTTGCCATTGCCCATCCCAAGGGAGGGGGATGAGAGTCACTCTCCACGGTTGCAGGAGCTGCAGAGGTTGCACTTGCAGGGTCTCTGGGCACTGACACCCCAGGAATCACAAGGGCGTGTGGTGCTGGCTCTCCTGTCCCAGCAATTGCAGTCAGAGCCCTGCCTTGACAGTGCCAGTCACAGAAGCCTCTCAGGGTTTAGGTTGGAGTCTCCAAGTGGGGGCCCGGCCTCCTTCAGTTTGGTCCCTTCTTGAGGCCACAAAACTGACAACAGAGAATTCCTTTGCCCTGCAGCAATCTCTATTGGCCAAAGGGTTAGCAACCAAATATGTGCCCAAGTTTAAGTGCCGCAGCAGCAAAAAGACACTACATGTGTTTCTGTGGTGTAGGGGTTATCACGTTTGCCTCACATGCAAAAGGTCCCTAGTTCAAAGCCAGGCAGAAACATGTTGGCTGTGTCTAGAGTGGCAAGTTCTTCTGTAAAAGCATGTGCTTTTGCGCAAAAACTTGCCAGCTGTCTACACTGGCCGCTTGATTTTGCGCAAAAGCACTGACGATCTACTGTCCAAAATCAGTGCTTCTTGCGCAAATGCTTTGACGTTCCCGTTCGGGCAAAAGCCCTTTTCCGGAAATGTTTTTGTGCAAGAGGGCCAGTGTAGACAGCTAAAAAGTGTTTTGCGCAAAAAAGCCCCGATGGCGAAAATGGTGATCGGGGCTTTCTTGCACAAAATCGCGTTTAGACGACGCTTTTCCGCAAAAAGTGCTCTTGCGGAAAAGCCGCAATCTAGACACTTTTTCAAGAATGCTTTTAACGGAAAAACTTTTCCGTTAAAAGCATTTGTGGAAAATCATGCCAGTCTAGACGTAGCCAGTGTCTTCTCTTATTCCAGTTCCCCTTGATGCCCACAAAGCAGTTCCAGGGCCTGCCAGCTGGTGCAGGATTGGGCAGCATGTGTGCTGGCTTTCAGGAACACTTGGGAGACAGCTAAACAGGTTAGGCTGAGATTAGAGGAGGCAGGGCTGGGGCTGAGACTTCTCAGCGGTGCCTTGCCTGGGACCCGGTCGTTGCAGCCACAGAGACCAAGACCCACCCTGGAAGTGCCACTGCTTTAGCTGTGCACCTTCAGGGCAGTGTGGCTGTTGCCTTTGCTGGAAGGAGACACAAAGACACATCATGTTCTCCCTCATTCCCAGACCCCAGCCACCCTGTTCCCCTCACTTTCTTCTCACCCAGCACCCCCAGCTTCCTCTGACACCCTCCCTTGTTCCTGCTCCCCCACCCTGCTCCTTCATCCACGTTCCTTCTGCACCCTGTCTCCTGGCCACACATGGCACCCCTTGTTGCTTCTCAAGCCAGGCCCTGCAAGGAGCCACCAGGGCAGGAACCAGCCCTTGGAGCTCGGCTTGCACCCGATCTGGTAGTTTCCCACCACATCTCACCTGAGAAGAGGTGACTTGTTCTCCTTCCTTCTTACCTTACGTCTCCGTTCCCTTCAAAGGTCTCCGCTGCCTCGGGACCCGCCTCCTCAGGGCGCTGCCCCTCTGCCACTGGGCTGGGAGTGGGAGACTTGGGCTGAGAAGTCTCACGGGGACTCGTCTGTTGATGGCGTTAGTCAGCCCGATGGCCAGCTGGATCCATTCGGTAGCGCTGCGCGAGAGGGAGCTTTACAAGTGCCCAGTGTCCATTGGTATTTTCTGGGGCTCTGTGTAGGGGGTTGGGCTTGGCCATCTTTTCCACGGGAAATGCCTCTTCTTTGGAACAGCAGCTCCCAGGAGTTCATGGAACTTCTTCTCAGCTTGGGAAAGGGACGACTAAGGGGCGATGGGACAGAGTTTTATGTAATGATGACAGGGTGCAGAAAGCAATAAGAATTTTTCCCGTACTCAAGATCCTTGGGTGACAGAATGAAACTGGTAAGTAACCAAATTAAAAATAAACCAAAAGGAAGCATTTTTGCGCCAGTGGAACTCCTTGCCAGAGGACGTTGTGAAGGTGAAATCTACAAGAAGGTCCAAAAAAGAACTGGATAATTTAATGCAGGAAAGGTCAATCAATGGCATTTAACCAGGATAGACAGGGCAGGTGTCCCTAGCTGGTGTATTCTAGAAGCTGGGAATGGGCGACAGGAGGGATCACTTAACAATTGTCTGTCCTGAGGATTCCCACTGGGCAATGAAATTGTCTGCTGTCGTGAGCCAGGATCCTGGGCTAGTTGGACAACTGGCATGGCCCAGTCTGGCTGTTCTGATGTTCTGTTTGGTTTCTGTTCTTGTCCCCTCTGGGCAATGGAAAATGGACCCCCGTCCTGAAGGGGACAGAAAGTGGCCTGTGAAAGGCTAGTATACGTGAGGAAAGAAGTTTATTTATGTGTCCTGATGGTCTAGTGGCTAAGCCTCAAGACTTTTACACCTGAGATCTTGGTTCAATTCCCAGTCAGGGAAATGAGCCTCAGATTTCACATGACAACTGCCTACTCATTCATCTTACCTCATTGTTACAGCAGCTGTGACCCAAGAGATTCACTCAGGGCCCCTTTCCCACCTCTCCCTGACTGCCAAGAGAGCACCTGCCATTTTCACAAGCCCTTCAGAAGGGGCAGAGCTGGGTCACTCAAACTGCCCCTCCCCTCCCATGGGGATGGGGCCTTGGCTGCTTCCCTGCTGACCTAACAAGAGAGCTCTTTGCCCCGCCTCCATGAACCTCCTCACAAAGCTGATTGGCTGGCTGAGAATGCCACTCAACGGCACAATCGCTTGGCTCCTGGCATGCACTGAGTGATGGAGCAGACGGATGGGAGGTGTTGGTGGAGCAGCTGGAGCAGGTCACCAGCTCAGTCCATGCGGGAGGCAGCCAGGCAGGAGTCAGAGCCGGGCAGGACCAGGGGAGGGAAAGGGGCGAGTCAGAGAACAGAGACAGGGAGCAGTAAAGAACATCCACAAACCCAACCTAACTCCTTGGCCGGCTGCCATGCGAACCACGACTCCATTCGCCGCCAGCCCACAGCGCTTTCCCCACCCAGCCCCACAGCTGCTTAATGAGCCCTGCCCAGTTAGGGGATCAGGACTCTGCCCATGGAGCTGCCATGTCTTCTCCAGAGCCCTTAGGCTGGCACCGGGAGGCCTGAGTCCAGACAGTGCCCAGCAGAACCCAGCGAGGGCGGAGGGAAGAGCTGGGATGTGGGGTGGGGCTGGGTGCTGTCCTGAAAGGCTGCAGGCGCTGTTACCCTTTTGTCCTTCCCTGTCTCACCCCAGCGCTGAGCAACACTCAGTGTCGGTCTGAGCATCCGTCCTGCTCTGGGACGTGTTTCTGTGGCAAGAACCTGCCCAGGCGGCTCTCGCAGTGAGGCCCCTCCCTGGCAGCACCGAGCAGTGAGAGCTGAGTGAAGGGGGAGGCAGGACCAGGGGGAGAAGGCTCCATTACTGTGTAAGAGGGAGGCTCCAAGGGGTCCAGGCCTGGTGGGTCATTTCCCCAGGTTACTGAGTGGGGGCTGGAGCCAGTTCTGTGTTGTCTCCTTCAACAACAAAACTGAGCCAATGAATTTTGCACCCACCTGACACTGTGCTGGGCGTGCCACAGAGCTTCCTGTAGCACTGCCCATGCAGAAGAGGGGAGGGCAGTTTGAGTCACCCAGCTCTGCCCCATTTGGAAAAGGCAAGTGTTGTTTTAGCAGTGAGGGAGAGATGGGAAGGAGCCTGGAGCGAACCTCTTGGGTCACAGCTGCTATAATATGTGACAATGATGACTAGGCAGTTGTCACGTGAAAGATGGGGTTGGTTTTATTGATTGGGAATTGATCCCAGGCCAAAGCAGTAAGAGGGCTGAATCCTAACCACTAGAGACACATCAAAGCTGCTTCTTTGCTCACCTACCCTAGCCTTTCGCAGGCCATTTTCCATCCACTTCAGGATGGGGTCCATTCTCCCTTGTCCAGAGGACAAGAACAGCCAAACAGAACATCAAAGCAGCCAGACTGGGCCATGCCAGTCGTCCAACTGCCCCTGGATCCTGTCTCATGACAGTTGTCCCGAGGGGAACCCTCAGGACAGACAATTGTTAAGTGATCCCTCCCGTCACCCATTGCCAGCTTCTGGAATACACCAGCTAGGGACACCTGCCCTGTCCATCCTGGTTAAATGCCATTCATTGTGGCCCCTGGGGCTTCCAAAGTTGAGTATCTCTGCATTAAGGGTTCTTATTAATGTCAAGAACCTCAAGAAATGTAAAGCCAGAGTGTGATGGAACTGGAAAGGAAAATATTTCTACTGGAAGGAAATTTTCCAAGGGGGCACTTGGAGTTGAACCAAGGACCACTTGATCTGCAGTCAAACACTCTACCACTGAGCTACACCCC
The DNA here is from genome assembly GCA_019425775.1 of Rafetus swinhoei. Lineage (NCBI taxonomy): Eukaryota > Metazoa > Chordata > Testudines > Trionychidae > Rafetus > Rafetus swinhoei. The sequence continues at coordinate 31,294,458 of CM033444.1, read as the reverse complement.
CATGAAAATTAGCATCTGCAGCCAATGCTGGGGACTGGGCAGGGAACAAGAGGCTTTTGTGTAACACACATCCCAGGTGCCACCCTTGGGCTTGGTCTCCACACTGAGCAGGCGGGTGGCAGGGGTCTGATGCTGTCACATATACAAGGCAAGTCACCCACCTGGCCCCTGAGCTCCATGTGGGCGGCAGCCAGACAGTGTGAGTGGAACAGAGGGTTGGGGAGGGGGGATTTGTATATTTTAGGAAGGGTCCTGAGTCCTGGATCCCAGCCACATGCCTTGGCAGAAAGCCCAATGGCCCCTGCACAAAGTGCACTGTGGGAATAAGAGATGGGGCGGCAGGAAAGGGGCCAGCCCCTCAGCACCAGCAAGTAGGTGGGAGAAGATGGGAGTGAATCCTGCTTCCTCTCATGCGCAAAGGCAGCACTTTTCCAATGAAGCTAATTCTGCCCCACCTGCAACCTGTCTCCAGTGCTCCTGTCACTGTCTGGCCCAGGAGGGCTGGTGTCCAGCAGCTCTCTGCCCCAATGTGGCTGGCTTTTGGGGACAGCAAGTAGGAAGTGGGGGCCGGGGCAGGGGGGGGGGAGCTACTGGAGCCAATTAGCTCACTGGCTGGCTCTGCTGGTAAAAAGAAAAATTGGAATCTCCCCTCCGCATTGGAGAATGTGGGCATCGATCCCACTACCTCTCACATGCGAAGCAAGCGCTCTACCACTTGAGCTAATTCCCCTGCTGGGTTAGCAGGGGCCTTCTTGGAGGCTCTTCCCTTCTCCACAGAGACGTCTGTCATCTAGGTCAGTTAGTCGTGGGAAAGGAGAAGGCTCCAAAAAGGCCTCAAGGGCAACTCTCAAGGAGACTCCCTGCAGCAAAGCCATGGGGGGTCTCTGAGATGGCCCCTGCTCTGCAGCCTGTCCCACCTGGCCATTGTCATGGACTCTCTGTGAGGTCATCACCTCCCAACCTCCTTTAGCCAATAAGCTGAGTGGCTGCAAAAGGCCCTTGTGATGTCACTGCCACACCACCCCTGCCCTCCAGGGCTAATGTCCTGCCCCAGGCAGCCCCTTTGCCTGGCTGAGCTGCTCCCAGGGGTGAAAGTGACACATTTCTTACAGGGACTGTTCTGTTGGGCACCACCCCTTGGGCGAGGAGGCTCAAGGCAGAAAGTTGAAGGGGAGTTGTGATAGGAAAGTACCTGTAAGAAATTAAAATGTGGAGTGTGGGCGACTCAGGGCAGGGATTTGGGGAGTGTGGTGGGGGGCTCAGGCAGGGGTGAGAATGTGGAAGGGGAGAGAAGTCAGGGCATAGGACTAGGGATATAGGGGAGGCTTGGGTCTGGGACTGTGTGTGTATGTTGAGGGGATCCCTCTGCTCTGGGCTCCCTGGGGCCCTTTAACACACAAGGGCTTTCCCTGCAGCGCGCTGGGGAGAGAAACCCCTGAGCCAGTGACATGGACTGACCTGGGCGCAGGCCAACGAGGGGGGTTTCAGTGAAGCTACATGTGAATGGATCCATCTAGCAACCCTGCCAGCCACACACACAGGGGAAGGGGACTTTTGCCAAGGAAGCATCGACTCTGAGGGAGGGTTGGAAGCAAAGGGGGTTAATCAGATGGACGTGAGTTTCCAGTGCTGGGCTCTGGCCAAGATGGATGAGGGGATGTCATGGCACTAGCATGGCAAGGGGAGCAGAGAGGGCCCTGCTGTACTGAGAGACATGGTAAAGCCTGGGATTGAGCCATGGACCTTGAAATGTTTCATCTAAGGCTCCTCACACTGAGCTACCAATAAACCCGTCTGGCTCATTATTAACTGTCCGGGATGTTTGGCAGCCGTGTCACAAACATGATGCCGTCATGCACGGCCCAGGAAGGCGAGACTGGTGTTTCCTGCCACCTACAGTTTGACTTGCTCCTCCCCCCCATTCCTGCCTTAGCTCCTTGGCTGACCCGGCAGCTGAAGTGGTCGGGGGCCCAGCAGCCTGGGCAGGAAGTCAGGTGGGCAGACCCTGGTGGCAAGAGTCTTGGTGCTACTTGTTTCCCTGGCACCCTCTGGTGCCCTCACTCCTCTCCTGCAGCCCCTGTTACCTGCCTGGGTCCCTGTGCTGTGTCAGATGCTCAATAAACCCTCCTGTTTCACACTGGCTGAGGGTTGCTCTGGGCTAGAAAACAGGGCTGTGTCATTCCCTATGGGAACGGGAGGTGCCCAGAGCAAGTGGACTCCCCAAGGGGCACACGGTGAGAGACAGGCAGCTGGTTTCTCAGGGAGGGGCGGTCCCAGGAGGCAGAGGAGCACCTGTGACTCTCGGCTGGCAGCTGACACTCTGCTCCTTGCTTCCCTTCCACTGCTTCACCTCTCAGGGCTTCTTTCTCCTTCCCTGTCCATAGCAGGCATCTAAACAAAGGGAAGTCACCAAACCAGACACCCCTGTGGCCAGCATAGCCTCTCAGGGTGCCCCCGCCTGCCCTGTGCTGAGAGCCAGGCCCAAGCAGGAAAGAGGCGGGTGGGCCTTCTTGGCACCAGGGTCTCACCACCCATCTTCTTCCCGCCATCGGCCGCCACAGCCCCTTTCAGCCACTGGGTCAGCCCGGGAAGGGGGGCAGGAAATGGGGCCAAGTAGCGAGTTAGGGTGTGAGGGGCAGGCAAAGCTCATCTTGCCTTGCAGGGCCACCAGCAACAGCATCTCTTGTGCATGGCTGTGGAGTAAAGCCTCCCTGAGGGAGAAGTGGTGATGTCAGAGCAGCCCCCATAGCTGCTGAAGTAGCTTAGTGGGGAGTGCATTAGTGTGAAAAGTTAAGGGCCCCCTGATTCAATCCCAGTCCTTGGTGGAAATCTTTGCTCCTGTGGCTGAGCCCTTGTGTGGGTACGTCTACACTGGGTTCTTATTTCTAGCAAAGTAGACACACCAGAGTTGCACATGAAGCAGGGATTTAAATAGTACACACTTCATTTGCATACTCTCACCCATGTGCTGTTTTGAAAGTGAAAGGGTGCTCTGGGGCTGCTGGATTAGTTCAAATCAAGCCCCTTGGTTCTATCTAACGTTACTCGTCATTTTTTGCCCTCTGTGCCTTCCCCCCCAACACACACGAATCCCCCCCCCCCCAACACACTCCTTCCCACTTTCCTCTCCCCCTTCCCTGCTGGTAACACAAACAGGACTTTTCCTGTTGAAAGACAAACTCTCTGGTTGGGGAAAGTAGAACTGGAGAGGGGCTGGGGAAAGGACCTGGGAGGGGGAGGAGGCTGGGAGGAAGGGCTAAGGCTGGCACCTTCCTCTGGTGATCCCACTGCCTCATGTTAGGGGGCCTCAGCCACCCTGGGGTGGCTCCAGAGGGAGAAGCTGGTTCAGGGAAACTTGAACTGCTGGGCCACTGAATCAGGCCACCAGCAGCAGCCCTCTGTGCAGGGCACACACGCTCCAGGCCTCCCGGTCATATTGAGTCTCCCTGTGTGGCTTGGGCTCCAGATCCTGTCCCCCAGGTGGTGTCTTGAGGTAGCCACTGCAGCAGCAGGAATTTGGCATCAGGTCCCCTAGGAAGTCAGGCCAAGGCCCTTTTAGCCACTGGGGCTGTGCAGGCTGGAGCCTCCCCCTACCAGATCTCTGCCCTGCTTCCTGCAAAGCTCACATTTTTGCTTGTTTCTGCTTCCCTGTCCAGCTAAAGGAAGGGAAGTTACCAAATGAAACACCCCTCTGGCCAGCATGGGGCTTGAACCCATGACCTTGGCGTTATTAGCACCACGCTCTAACCAACTGAGCTAGCTGGCCTACAAAAGGCCAGTGCACCAGTGGCCCTTTCAAGAAAGGCGCCTCAGGCAGCTGCAGGGACATCTCTGAAGCTGCCAATGGCTCTTCTCTGACAGGGCCACTAGCGACTCACTGTGATGTGGGCTGGCTAGTCCAGCTGGTTTGAGGGTTGATCAAGGTGACTGGCGGCCGGCAGACCCAGGGCAAAGAGGCAGCCGGAATCTCTTGCTGCCAGCACCTTGCCTCCCAGCTTCTTCCCTGTCAGCAGCAGCCGCAGCCCCTTTCAGCCACTGGGTCAGCCCAGGAAGGGAGGCAGGAATGGGGCCTCAGATTGCAGGATTCAGAGTCCTGAGCGCTGCCCTTGACACCATGGGACCTGAACCAACCACCCCTCACTCAACTGGGCCAAACTGGTGCCCCAGTTCATGCCCACTGGGACCTGCTTTTCTTGTTTTCCTTAGAGCCAGAGCCCCCCTTCTTCTCCTGGGCTGCAAGGAGCATCAACCCTGGGACTCCCTGAGACAGACACAGGACTCTGCCTCCCCACAGTCAGCCGCACCCCATAGGCTTTGGCAGAACGGAGGGGGAGGGGAGAGGCTCTGCTTACCTCACTGAATCCCACAGAGGCACTGAGCTTCTGCCCTGCCCCCCTCAGCTTGGCTTCCCTCCTCTGCCCCACTCCTGCCTCATGCCCTCCTTGGGCCAGTCAAACAAGGGAGGCAGCAAGAACAGCCAGCCCCATACGCCAGCCTCCAAGGGTAGGGGAGGCCAAGCCACAAGTGCCAGGCACGGCTATGGCCTGTTCTCTGCAAAGTGCTCAGCTGTTTCATTTTTTTGCAGGCCCATTGTATGTGTCCCTGGTGGCTTCATCTACAGTTTTCAATCTTTACATTTGCATCCCTTTTTGGAAAGAGGGTGCAGGTGTAAACATACCCTACGTAGCTAGAGTTGGCTTCCTTCAGTTGAGCCTGGTTATGTCCCTACTGCGGGAACCCAAAGGGAGCAAAGAGCAGAAGTACTGGACGCTGGTGGGGTAACTTCTGAATTTGATTTAGTGAGTCTTAGTTGGACTTGCTAAATAAAACTCCGTAAGATTGATTGCGGCCATTCCTCCCCCGCTGGGTGTGATTCTTGTTCTTCTGCACAGCACAGCCCATGGAGACCAAGGACCTGCCAATGGGCATTCAGATCACACCCTTGTTGAATTGATGGGAATAGAAACCAGACACACAGCAGGTTTGAACTTGTTTCAGTTGAGAGATGGGTTTGCCTGGTTTACATGCATTGATGCAGGAACACGTTAGGGTTTGTAGTCATTTTAAGAATCCCTGTACAATAGAAATCCAAAATGTGACACACCTGGAGATGCAAAGATTTTAATGAATGTGATCAGTCTTTTAAGAGGGCACTTGGAGTTGAACCAAGGACCACTTGAGCTGCACTCAAACACTCTACCACTGAGCTATACCCCCATTTCCCATAGGGGCATCACCTCCAGTGCTGGGAAATTAGGCTCTGGCAGTACTGTCTGCCGGAGCAAGCGGTGCCTTGCACACATGGTGGGGGGAGGACAGCCCTCTATGGGGTCGGACATGTGTGGTGTCCCCCCAACCTAAGATCTGCATGATGCTTCACGATAGCGCATCATCCCCTGTGCTCCCGCCTGCCCTGTGTGTGTTGTAACCTCACAGCACTCACCTGATGTTCCCTCCTAGGTGCCCGAAGACGTTTGGGAGGCCTCCTGCATCTACGGAACTGGTTCCAGGGTGAGGGTCACAACATTCCTGGAATCCTCCTCCTCATCCTGGAGCTGCTGGTCATCAGGGTTGTCATCCTGAAGCTGCGGCAAGAGCCATTCTTCCTGAAAAAATGAGGATGCGTGCACAAGAGGGGGGGTTTTGCGCAAAAAGGAGCCATCTACGAAAGCCTCTTGTACAAAAACAGCTGCTAATTAATTATGCAAATGAAACAAAGCAATATTCTACTCCACACTTCATTTGCATAAGCTTTTGCAGAAGAAGGCTGCAGCATAGATGTAGCCTTAGTCTATAAAGTGCTACCAGACTGCTTGTGGTTGTTTTTCGTTTATCCTGTACAGCAGCGTTGGCCAACCCATGGCTCATGAGAAAAGAAATCGCAGCTCCTGATGGAACCAGGTCAGAACCCAGAACTGCTCAGGTTAACCACACTCACAGTTGGGATGCTCTGAGCTACATCTATTCTCATGGCCCATGCTGTTCTGCTCACAGTGCACTGCATCATATCCTGCACGTGCAGGCTGGGCTGCACACAGCATCCCAGTCTGCACATGCTAGCTGCTGGCTGCTGAGCACAGGCAGTGGCTCCGACAGCGGCTCTGGCAGTGGCGAGGGCTTCAGGCGTGGTGGCGGCTCTGGGACCTGAGTGTAAGGTTGTGAGGAGGTGGGTTAGAGCGGGGAGATGCCTGGCTCTGGAGAAGGGAGGGGATCAGGTGTGTGTGGGGGTGCACATGGCATCCTGGATGCACGTGGTGGCAGTGGCAGTGGCTCTGGCTCCGGGACCCAAGCATAAGGTCAGGGGGGTGGAGTCGGTTAGAGCAGGGAGGGGAGGTGTCTGGCTCTGGGGAAGGGGAGGGGAGGGGGATTGGGTTGGGGGGGGATGTGCATGGCACCCTGGCCAGCTCATGTTCAAACCCGGCCACTCAGTGCACATGCCTCAGCACCTGGAGGAAGATGCGCAGCTGTAGTGGCAGCAGCTCCAGGACCTGAGAATTAGGTTACAGCCGAAGCGAGGGAACGGGGTTGCCTGGCTCTGGGGAAGGGGAGGGTGTATGGTGGGGGGTGTGCACATGGCGTCCCAGCCAGCATGTCTTAAGGCCGGCTGCTCAGTGCATGCGCCCGAGCACCTCGAAGGAGACACGCAGCTGTACTGGTGGCTAAGGCTCCAGGACCGAGAATTACGTTAGAGCCGGGAAGAGGGCAGGAGAATTGGGTTAGAGTGGTGGGGGTACCTGGCTCTGGGGAAGGGGATTGAGTTAGAGCGGGGGGCTGTGCCTGGCTCTGAGAAAGGGGAAGGGGATTGGATTAGAGCGGTGGGCCTGGTTCTAGGGGAAAGGAGAGGGATTGAGTTAAGAGCCGCGGTCACCAGCCTGTCAATCGCAATCAACTTGTCAATTGCAGGGGCATGACCAGTTGATTGCGAGGTGTTCCAGACCCCTCTCATTCCCTCCCATGCCCAAAAAGCCCACGCTGATGCTACCACCAGCGGCTTCCTGTGGCATGTGGGGAGAAGTCCCACAGCTACAAACTAGGTCCTGTGTCTCAAGAAGAGCGTAGGCTGCTCTTCCCCTCCCCTAAACAGCTGGCACGCTTCCTGAAATGACGTTGCTGTCATACTACGTGGACTTTTCCCCCTGTTGCCTGCCTGTGCAGGGGGGGGGGAAGGAATAGGAATCCCAGGACTGCATGCCAGCTCCAACTTCTCAGGAAGCATACGGCTGTCATGGGAAACAGAGGCAGGGAGGCAGCAGGAAGGAAGATCCTGGCGGAGCAACAGACCGAGCATTTCAGGAAGTGCACCAGTTGTTTAGGAGAAGGGAACGGAGGGGAGAGGAAGAACAGCCCATGTGCTTTACTGAGACTCTGGATCCTCAGGTATTGGCCCCAGCTGTCTCTGTCCCTTTCCGCTGGCCAGACCCCCCACCGAGTACCATGCCCCAGTCCCCACCAGCATCCTGTCCCAGCTTCCTGCCACAGCACCCCACAGCACCGTGCCCCAGCAACCTGTCCCCCTGCCCCTACCAACACAGTTGGGGCTACATTAGTGAGGTTTAGGGGTTTTTTTGGAGGGGTGGTTTTTTTGCATCTCACTTTTGTGGCCCTGACTGACTTTTCTGTGGGTCAGTGACCCCTGACTCAAGAGAGGTTCCCCGGCCCCTCATAAATAAAGACAACACTGAAACCTTTTGTGTTTGACATGTTTTATTTAAAAATGAAGCCCGGCCACCAAGCCCCCATCTGGTCACAGCATCATAACACTCCTGCAACCTCCCAGATCCCAAACCTGAGCCTCTCATACACTGGAAGTCCCCGTCCTGAGCCTCTCACATCCCCAAACTCCCGCACCCCACCTCCCCAATCTTCTGCCACAACACTCCTGCACCACCCACACACTGCAAACCTGTCCCCTGAGCCCATCATACTCCCAGCCTCCTTGCCCTGAGCCCCTCATGCACCCCAGCCCAAACTCCTGCACCCTCACTGCCACAAGCCTGCAGTTTGCTCAGAAACCCAATCCTCCACCTGACCCCAACACACTCCAGCCTGGAGCACTCTCCCCTGACCCACAATCCTCTCTACTTCCTCCTGCACCTAAATTCCCTCCCAGAGCTTGCCCCTCTCACCCCTTCCCAGTGCTTTTGTGATGGCATGCCACAGGAGAGCGTACCAGCACCTATTTTCTCCCAGCGCAGGTCTTTGGGGTCTTTTTGCTCAACAATGCCCCACCACCATCACCTCTATTTTGGCTTTTTGTCTCTAATGGGTTGGTCACCCCTGCTGTACAAACTAATTCAGCTACCCCCCTGAAGCTTCTGACATTTATAGGGTCTCTCTCTCTTGCTTGTGCATTTTCTGATGGCTTACAAGGTGTGTCCTCTCTTTGAACCTTTTTCCACAGTCAAAGCACTTAAATGGTCTCTCTCCTGTGTGGGTTTTCTCATGCTTACTCAGGGCTGATTGAAAAGTGAAATCTTTTCCACACTCATTGCATTTATATGGTCTCTCTCCCGTGTGCACACTCTGATGGATAAAAAGGTATGAACTCACACTGAAGCTTTTCCCACAATGGAAGCACTTATATGGTCTCTCTCCTGTGTGGGTTCTTTCATGTCTAATGAGGTCTGATCGTACAGTGAAACCTTTCCCACACTCATGGCATTTATATGGTCTCTCCCGTGTGTGGGTTCTCTCATGTCTAATGAGAGCTGATTGTTCAGCGAAACCTTTCCCACATTCGTGGCATTTATACGGTCTCTCCCCCGTGTGGGTTCTCTCATGTCTACTGAGGCGGATTGTACAGTGAAACCTTTCCCACACTCATGGCATTTATATGGTGTCTCTCCGTATGGGTTCTCTTATGTTTAATAAGATCTGATTGGGAAATGAAACATTTCCCACACTCATGGCATTTATATGGTCTCACTCTGATGTGGGTTCTCTCATGTCTATAGTGAGCTGATCGTTCAGTGAATCCTTTCCCACATTCGTGGCATTTATATGGTCTCTCTCCTGTGTGGGTTCTCCTGTGGTTAATGAGATATGCGTGTACAGTGAAACATTTCCCACACTCCTGGCATTTATACGGCCTCTCTCCCGTGTGCACTCTCTGATGGATAAAAAGGTTTGAACTGAATCGGAAACTTTTCCCACAATGGAAACATTTATATGGTCTCTCTCCTGTGTGGGTTCTCTCATGCCTACTGAGGGCTGATCGTTCAGTGAAATCTTTTCCACACTCAGGGCATTTATATGGTCTCTCCCCTGTGTGGATTCTCTGATGTACAATAAGGCTTGACTTCTGTTTGAAGCTTTTCCCACATTGCAAGCATCTATATGGTCTCTCTCCAATGTGGGTTTTCTGATGGCTACTAAGGTGTGATCTGAAAGTGAAACTTTTCCCACACTCAGAGCATTTATGGGATTTCTCTCCCATGGGGGTAACCTCACGTTCAATACGGGATGACAGATCAATCAAACTTTTTTCCACACTCCAGGCATTTGCAGAGTCTCTCTCCTGGGTGCCCTCTCTGGGGCAGAATAAGGCCTGACTTCTCACTTAATATTTTCTCACAATCTGAGCATTCATCACAGCGTTTCTTTCCATTGTGATTTGTCTGCTGGGCTAAAATTTCCTTGGGATCCTTGGATCCTCCTCCACATTCAATGGATTCCTCTGCTTTCCTGCTTGGATTGTTCTCCAATTGCCTTTCTGCCTTGTGTTGATTTCCCCGGGTTTCCCTCTGTTCCACACACTGGGAAGAATCCCCTTCATCTCCTTCCAGAAACGTTCCCTGTGATTTTATCGTGCCAGGACCATCCTGCTGTTGATTCTCATTGTTCTCCCTCACTGTCCTAGCACCTGCAAGGGGAGAGGGAATCGAGGCAGAACTCACTGTCTGTACTGGGGAGAAAGGACCCACAGGGGAATGACAAAGACAGAAAGCACAAAACAATAATAGTTTGGGAAAGTGAGACATTGGATTCTGCTTCCACACCCCATCCAAACATCCCCAATGGAGCAAACGTAGGGAGGAAACTCCTGACAGCTAACATGATGGTTGGGGAGCTGTGACAGGTGGTTGCCAGGATAACACCTGCAGCCCTACCTGGGAGACATGGTGTGGAAGTCAGGTCTCTCAGTCACTGCTCATTTTGGGGAAACCCAGCTTCTTGCTGCACTCACCGGATAGTTTCTGGCTCAGTTGCCCTGACTCCTCAACTGCACCAGTTTGTCTCAGGAGCTGTGTTTCTTTGATGGGCTGGAGATTCAGGGTCCACGGCACTTCCCCTCGTTCCAGCCAGAGAATCAGGTCAGGTTTGAGAATAGAGAATCCTGCATAGGGGAGAAATCAGGCAAGGTGAAGACACACAGAATCTGGGTAGAGTATGTGTCACAAGGAAGATTCCCTGTGCTCAAACCAAGTCTACAGAGAACTGTGGTAACTCAGACAACTTGAGAGCAACAGACTTGTCGGGAAGAATTGGGTGAGGACTTTGAGAGAGTTATGTTGCATGTGATTTCTACTGTACTATGGTAACCCTCTGTGTGCCTCAGTTTCCCTGGGCACTGCAACACTATCTAGATGGGGCTGACTCACTGTGGGAGGATGCCCAAGCCAGCATATTCACAACTGCCCAGGCTCACGGTAATCTGAGCCTGGGTGCGGGGTATGACCAGACAACACCTTTGTGAAGCTAGAGAAAGGCTTGAGACAGGGCTGGCTGCAGCCAGGGATGAGCAGTGGCAGCTGGAAGTGAGTTGCCCTTACTTATGGTCAGAGATGAGGGGCAGGGTCTTTGGCTCTGGGCCCCCTTCTCCCTAATATGGATTGTACCGACTGCTCTTGGGTCCTGTGCTAACAAGTCTGTTCTAGGGATGTTAAGAAATGGGTATTTAACTTAGTGTAGTTGACAGAATTGTTATCGAGTACACTATTAGTCGATAAGGGAAGACACACTCAGTCCCAGCTCACATCGTGTTCAGGAGCTACTCCCGCTGCAGTTTAAAATGTTGTAGAAGTTGGGCTGAGCTGAGCTGGGCTTACTCAGTCCTGCCTTTTGCTGGGTCCAGCAGCGCTTCTCTGCGGGGCAGTCCCAGAGATCTGCCATAGGCAGAGATGCTTTGAAGCAGCCTGCCCTGGTGCCCCCACCCACTCGGCTGCCTCTGACAGCACTGGCTCCTGCCCCTCCCCCCTTTCCTGTTTCCAAAACACAAGCCTAGACTTAATGGTAGTTAATCAGTCCAATACCCATTTACATCCCTAGACTATGCAGTTTCTCTATGACCTAATGAACCTTCTGTTCTGAGAATCACTCTGGTTGGGGAGCAGGGCCCATTGAATCCCCACATCTCAATGACAGAGGATGCTGTCTTGCCTTCACTAGGAGTTGTAATGATCTGTGGGCTCCAAGGGGCTTGCTGACACAGACAAAGTTCTGGAGCTAAACTCCTGCATATTTCCAAGCCTGCAGAACCTAGAGCCCTCCCAACACATGGAACTAATCCAAGGAAGGCAGGTGAATGGCTTGTGAATGAGAAATAATGTAGGCTGGACAATATCCTGGTTCTGGCCCCTGAAAGCTGGAGAGATGGGGATGAATTAGCATGGCCCTTAAGAGTCTGATTCCCCTGTGCCCCAGAAGAGAGCATGGTTCTGAAAGTTGTTGGGATATGTAGGAATTAATAGGGGCCCAGGAAAGAATACAACAGTGGTAGGGGGCTGGCCAGAGTAGGCATTGTCCTTTCCGATGTTATAAACTGGATCTTTCCTGTTGTTCTTGCAGCCTAAAGGGACAGTTGTACTGAACAGTGTCTGGTTTTGTCTCTTGCTCATTTTTACTTACTCTCTAAAAATACCTTCAGGGTCACATCCTTTGTAACCTCTGTAACCTTCTGACATGGGAAGTCTGTAATGCAGAAAAATGCTGATCTAACTGAAAATCCTGTAAATAGGGGCGGGTATAATAATATAGATCACCTGCCTATTAATATTCATCATATGGGAGTTAACATTACTGAATAAGGTCTATGTGGAAGTTGTGATAGACATGTGAATTAACTTACTAAAATGGATATAGGAGTGTAACTGGTGCCAAAACATTGCTCACTCACAACAGCGTGTTGGGTGCCTGAGGCGAAAGAGTATCTGCAATAAAGAGGTGTATACCCAATCCACTCCCGAGTATCCTGTTTCTTCTTTAACATCTGGTATTACAAACAGGATTATAGGGGACAGTCATGCCTGATCCCATCTTGACGGATTGCTTGGGTAAGTCTGCAACAACTGTTAGGAATTTTATCATAAAGTTAATGGGAAAACAGGGGGACCTTTTGAGTGTTCCTCTGGGGAATGTCAGGATTGGCTGGCCATTCAGGGATGGGTAGAATGCTCTCTTTCATTCACAATTTCCCAGGAGAAGAAAGTGGCTGTGCTGATACAGGCTCTGTGTGAGGGCCTGGCAGGCTTGCGGAGGAAGTTACTAATCTTAGAAGTAAAATAGAAATTATGCAGCAAATTGCTGAAGAAAAGCAGCACGCTGTTACCCATCAGTGTGTGCTGGCAGCCAGAATGACCGAGAAGTGTATGGAATTTTAATCGCCTTAAGTCAGAGAATCTGCCTCTGAAGGGTCAAGCAGGCACATTACAGAAAAATGCCTTTCCACTTCCTTCCCCCAACAGAGGTATACAAAAATAGGGCATTTAAAAATTTCTTAAGGGCCAGGAGATGTGGAGGCTAGTTGACAGGGCCATTCTCCTTGCTAAATGGGTAGTGAAATAAGCCTGTGTCCATGGAAGGGTATCATTCAGCACAAGAAATACGACTGAGGCCCAGACAAGTTGGCACACAACAGGTAAACTTTAACAACTGGCAGACACGGGGGAAGCATAGTGAGAGGAGTATGGAAAAGTGTACAAGCCCAGGGGAATTCAGATCCCTGTGAATGGTGGGAACTTGGTATGGTTATCGTGGGAGCTATTGGAAGTGTCATTTTGGGAGATAAAGCAAGCAATTTAAGGAAAAAGTGAGTGAGAAGTTAAGTCTGCAGAGCGTGGGGAGGAACTGAGCAGTTGAATGTTGTGTAAATGCTATTGAGTTAAATTGTTATAGGAAAAGAATTCTTGGTTTCTTTGCAGCTATTCTGATGGAAAAATGGGCCCTTCCCAAAGAAATGTCTGTAAATAATCCAGGCAAGGAGACAATCTGAGGTGCATGCGTGTGTGTGTGTGTACGTATATATCACGTACACACACACACACACACAATAACGTAGTGTAAATATGCAAGGGTTTTAGAATTTAACCAACAATCATGATTTGTAAAATTCTGTTCTGAAAGCTTGAAATGAATTGGTTTTTAATAACGCCATTTCATTTCAAATTGTAAAACTGGCAAGACACTTTCTTGCCATACATGGGTAACTAGCGTTGCTTCGTTTTTGGTATTTAGCATTTAATCTTAAAGGTATGAAGTTCAATATCTTTTTATAAGCCAAGTTGTGGCTGTTACATGGGGCAGCCAGAACCAGGAGAATGGAAGAGATTCTGCGTTTTTTATTTCTTGGTAAGATAGCAAATAAGAGCCTTAGTAAAAGAATAAAAAAAACCCAGCAACGTTAGAAACACTGAGCCGTAAGGTGGCTGATAACCAGACAATTATTTTGATAACAGTATATGAAAACTCTGTGAGCACAAAGGAAATAGTTCTATTATATGCAAAAATGTATATGGCTAACTTTCATAACATTAAACTCTAAAAGGAGTGTGCATTTTTCTGTCACGTATGCAATGTATATTGCAGAAGGGGTAAACAAAATGCAAATAAACATGCTACTTAACATTTTATTAGGGCTCCTTACCCAGCCAGCTCACAGCCTCATAATTCTCCTGCATCACATCCCAGTAGAGAGCTCTCTGGGCCAGGTCCAGCAGAGCCCATTCCTCCTCAGAGAAATACACAGCCACCTCCTTGAAGCTCACCGGCTCTGCCACAGCCATTTCCTGTCCCTGGCGCTGCAGGCCAGGGGCTGAGCTGAAGACAGACATGGGTGTTCTGCAGCGTGGCAGGGGGAGGAGGAAAATTGGAGACATTTCAGAAGGGGCTGCAACCCTTTCCACACCCCTATTCTCCCCAGACTCTATCCCTGGTGACATGCCAGATACTGCCATTTTGGGCAAAAGCTTGAGTCTAGATATTCTATAAGCAGCACACACAAGTTAAAGCCCAAAAGCCATATGCATTTCTCTCAATACATGGTTTGAGTTTCAACATTCCTGCACCTGCAGCAATGGGATTTGATTCTGAGCACCCAGGAGTTCTGAAAAACAAGCCCCATATTCAACTGCCTGAACATGGATGTAGGTGTCTACATTGAGGCTCCTATATTTCAAACCCCTAGTCTTCATCCATTTACTTGCAGCACAGACCTAGGTGCTCTCGTCAGGACTCAATTGGCAGAAGTTAAGTGACGTCGAGGGGACCATTCGGATGCTTAAAATTAAATGCAGCTGCTGAACGTTTGCAGGATGAGATTCTAAGACTCAGAGATTCACATCATCAGGCAGGATCATTATTTCATGTATTTAATCAGACATCTAATGGTGCCCACTGATTGAACTAAAGCGATACCTGAACCTACCTGGATAAATTGGGACACTTTGACATACCCGTTAAAGTAGATCCAGGCTCAGAGCCAAGCGTGGATCCTGGAAGTCCAGGCCATGCAAGGGACTAATGCAGTCCCAGGTTCAGTTCCACCTGTCGGCTTTATACATGCTCCAGCTGACAAGCGTGGGATGGTCCACATCTTCACATTAGAGCCTGGGCCATCGCACGAGAGGTGGAACATGAGTTTACATGCTATGGGGTAAGCTGTTTCAACAGATCTATCGACTAAGGGGTTCTCATTGCCACAAGCTTTGCCGTGAAGAGCAGGGAGGATCCTTCTAGCAGCGCCCCACACGGCAATGGAGCAATATCACTGTCAGCCAGCAGGAACTGATGCACATGAAGACATCTAGGACAGGGGTGGGCAACAATTTTTGGCCCCGGGTCACTTCATAAATTTCTTACAGTGGGCCCTGGCTGGCCCAGAAGGGGCGGGGCCTAATCCGGACAGGGCGGGGCCAGAGCGCTTCTGGGCTTTCCCATCCCCAGACCACAATTGTTCTGGAGGGGACCCCCTTTGCCTCCCCCCAGGCACCGTGCCCCTGGCAGGGCAGGAAGAGGCTTCAAAGCGCCGCCCGCTGCTCGCAGGTAGACGCCCCCCCCAAGTGCTGACTGGCCCGGGGACAGGGGAGCGGTGAAGCTTCCCTCCCCCTGCTGGAGCAGAGGGGCCCTGGGCAGCGACACGCGCCCAGCAGGCCGGGGGAGTCGCGCGCTCGCCCCGCCCCCAGGCCCTGATTGGAGCCGGCCCATGGGGGCCCTTTTGCCCCCGCTCTAGGAAATCTCGCTGCCCGGGCAGGGTGGGAGGGCTCCTGGGGCCCCCGCCTAGGAGCGACCCCCAACGTCTCCAACCGCCTCCCGGTCTTACATTACGCATGCGCACTGGGATGCCCCCGCCACGAGCCGTTGGAAACGGTTTGCAGGTGGGGTCCGTGTCACGTGATCTTGGAGCCTTCCCAGGGCCAAACCGCCCGCCCGCCGATTTATGTGCCCCGATCTCCGCGCACCCTTCCCCCCACCTCACACATCAGCTGCCCCGCC
>CM033444.1:31165651-31278650 GCA_019425775.1 Rafetus swinhoei | reverse complement strand
AAACAGGACCTCAGAAATGCTTTCACTTAAACCTTAATGTTATTTCATCTTAGTTGCTCACACTCGTATACAACAGATTACTAACCCCCAAACTGCAATGATTCCTGAAGTTGGGTGTGGTTCTCGGCCCACCAAGCTGTTTGATCCAGCCCAAGGCCTGCTCTGTCAGGACCCTGAGGCTGGTGGCTTTCCGGCACCAGAGACGTGTGGTGCCTAGAGGGAGCTACCAGCCATTTCAACAGTGACATGCATCATGGCAGGGGAAACTGAGGGGCAAGAGACTTCACTTGCTCCCCCGCCCCCAAGCCAGGTCTTCTCCCTCTCCCCCTTTGTCTGGGGCACACGGTGCATAGAGCCGACAGTTGTTCAAAGTGATTGGTGGTTCCATTTAGGTGCCATGCAGCCTTGGCTATGGGGGATGAGAGAGTTTGCGTGCTCTCTCACCTCTAGGCCCCTCAACCAGCTGCAATGATTGGCCTCTGGCAGAGAAAAGCACGAAGTCTCTCCCCCCACCTCTCCCAGGGCCATATGGCTCTGAGCTGCACATGGAGTTAACCTCCTTGAGTGGCCTGGGGCTGCTGCAGGAGGGTGCTTACCTCGGGGACCCTATTGGGTTGCTGGCTGGGAGCAGCCTAAAGTGAGTGACTCCCAGCCAGAGCCTGCCTCTGGCACCCCAGGGCCTTCCACTTCCCAACTCCCTGCCCCAGGTCACCATGTAAATGCCCTGCATGCATATCCCACCCCAGGTCACAATTTCCTCTGTCACCCAAGTGAAAATTCACTCCTGCACACCTAGTCCCTCCTGGATCCTGCCCCAGACAACTCCTTCACCCCAACTGCCTCTTTGACCCCCCCCACACCCTTTCTTGCACCCCAGTCCCCTTATCCCAAGCTCCCTTCTGACCTAGCCTCCTTCTGAAACCTCACACCCCTGCATAGAGATGTGTGGCCCTTGAGCACTTTACAAAATTTTAGAGTGACACCTCCCCCTATTGAAAATGATTGCCCACCCCTGTTCTTGAGTGACCCAGCGGAAGTTTTCAGAGGGCCAATCTTCCTTCTGCTGGTGGAGACCACAAGATGTATCCCGTGGGGGAATCCCTGATAAGCCCCTTCTGAAGAGTCCAGGTATCCCTAACTTGTCATCCCTGTTTATTCATTAGTATTACAGTAACACATCATTCTGGGGAAAGTTGAGCAATGCTGAAGGTCAGGCAGGGGGTCACCTTTCCACTGTCAGCTAGCCAGGTGGGATATTTCAGTTTGTGCCTGCCTTGGGGCCCTGACAGACACACCCTGAGGGCACACAGACAAGCCTCTCAGCAGTTGCAACAGAGATCTCTGAAGGAAGGACACGGGCCTTTCTGTGGCATGGTCATGTGACTTTCTAGGATCAACCACAGTTTGGACTTAGGGCAAAAATGGAACAGTCATTGGTGGCTGGTTTGAGTACTGAGTCACTAAGTTCCTAACCTATTACTAATGATGCTCATTAACACAGACTTAAAACCAGATTCATGCTTTGTATATTTAACTGCATGTACAAGAATGATACAGGCACAAAAATAGGTCATGTGGCTTATGGAGACTGTAACTTTGAAAATGGTAGGCATAATGCATCATGTAACATCTTAAAGGTGTGTTATGAAAATTCATGTTCAACAGTCAATTTTCATGAAGTAAGTGGGGGCTGTGACAATTTCAACCCCCCTGCAGTTGTTTGGGTGTTTTCTCTCCCTTTTCCTGGTCCCCTGTCAGCTTAGCACAGAGAATGACTCCTGTCTGGTTTCTGTCTCTGTCCCAGCAGGTGATGGGATGCTAAGGGAGAACAATGAGGAGAATCTTCAGCAGGCAGGACTGGAGGAAGTTGCTCCACGTGGGATGTTACTGGGAAGATCTGAAGGGCATGTTTCCCACAGTACTGAGCATGGAGAGACCTGTGAGAATCATCTTACCCCAGAAAGACAGCAGGGAAATCACGCAGTGGAGGGACAGGGTAAATACAGTCACAGGAGCAGAGGAGTGAAAAGAAACAAAGAAACTGTTTGTCAGAAAATCCCCCATCAAGAGGGACCCTACACTTGCAGTGACTGTGGGGAAAGTTTCCAATGTCAACAGGTCCTCATTTTACACCAGAAAATCCACAGAGGCGAGAAACCCTTCAACTTGTCAGACTATAGGAATAATTTCAATCAGAACTCCAAGCTTATTACCCATCAGGGAATGCATCCAATTGAGCAAATCTGTGAGTGCCCTGACTGTGAGAGAAAGTTACATTGCCCATTAGGTGTTACTGAACACCAGAGAAACCATAAAGCAGAGAAACTGTTCAAGTGCTCTGACTGTGAGAAGAGCTTCAATAAGAGGTCACACCTTGTTACCCATAGGAGAATCCACACAGGGGAGAAACCCTTCAGCTGCTCTTACTGTGAGAGAAGCTTTAGTAGGCACTCACATCTTAAGATTCATTGTATGATTCACACAGGGGAAAAACCCTTCACTTGCTCTTACTGTGAGAGAAGCTTTAGTCAGCACTCACTTCTTAAGACTCATTGTGCAATTCACACAGGGGAGAAACCCTTCAGCTGCTCTCACTGTGGGAAAAGCTTCAGAAAGCAAACCTGATTAATCATCAGAGAATCCACACTGGGGAGAAACCCTTCAGCTGCTCTCACTGTGGGAAAAGCTTTAATCAGCGCTCACATCTTAAGACTCATTGTGCAATTCACACCGGGGAGAAACCCTTCAGCTGCTCTTACTGTGATAAAAGCTTTAGTCAGCGCTCGCATCTTAAAATTCATTGCACAGTCCACACAGGGGAGAAACCCTTCAATTGCTCTGTGTGTGGGAAAAACTTCAGTATGCACTCTAATCTTGTTATACATCAGAGAATCCACACGGAGAAACCCTTCAGCAGCTCTCACTGTGGGAAAAGCTTCAGTCAGAAGGCAAACCGGATTAATCATCAGAGAATCCACACAGGGGAGAAACCCTTCAATTGCTCTGTGTGTGGGAAAAGCTTCAGTTGGTGCTCAAACCTGATTAAACACCAGAGAATCCATGCAGGGGAGAAACATTTCAACTGCTCTGACTGAGGAAAAATGTTCACTTGTATCTGATAGGTTTCTGAACATCAGCAAATCAACATTCATGAGAAGCCTTTTAATTGCTCTAACTATGGGAAAATGCGCTTAAATTGCAGTGAAGGAGGTTTAGATTGGACATTAGAAAAAACTGTGAAACAGTGGAATAAATTGCCCAGGGAGGTTGTGAAATCTTCATCACTGGAGACATTTAAGAGCAGGTTAGACAGAGCTCTCTCAGGAATGATCTACATCAGGGCTACTCAACATTCAGCTTGTAGTCCGCATGTGGCTTGGGTTTGTGCAGGGCTCAACGTGTGGCCTGTGGTTTGCATCCTTTGAACATGGCCTCCATTGGAGACATGCTTCACAACAGTGAGGTGTCTCCCAGGCAGGGTGAGCATTGAAAGACAGAAGTGGACAGATGGGTGCAGGTTGTTGATGTGTCTAGCCACCAGGGAGGAGGTGCTGGGGCATTATGGGAAATGCTTGCTGCTTAGCCTTGTGGGCAGAGCCTGAGAGGTGCTGACTGGCTCACACTGGCCAGGTTTGGGTCCAGCACCACGGCTTAAGGCTACATCTTTGTATTCAAGCCCATCAGTCTGAAAAGCTATTTACTATTATTTTGCATACACACTCAAGTTGCAGCCCTTGGCCTGTGCTGTGAGTATCATTGTCCCCCCAGGGCTTCCAAAGTTGAGTAGCCCTGATCTAGATAGTGCTTAGTCCTGCCATAAGGGCAAGGGATTGAACTTGGCCTCTCAAGGTCCCTCCTAGTTGTAGTGCTCTTTGATGCTACAAACAAGACATTTGTTTCAAATGCAAGAAGTAGCACAGCTTCCCAACTGCTGCAGGGTGGGGAAATTTCTTCTAAACGCAAACTGGAATGGGTGACAGGGTTTGCATCTGACCCCACTGTAACAATCACTGACTTGGTGCTGATTTAACCTGCATGCTTCCCCACCCTTGATAAACACCCAAGTCCTAGGGCTCAAAGCTGGGAGGGAACCATCTCCTTCCACCCTCTCCAGGCTGTTTTGTGTAGTGGGAAGTAGCCTCTGGTAAGGCCTGCCAGATTGGGCCTCTACCTGCCTTCCCCGGCTTGTGAATTGCACTGGGGCTTGGAGGACAGCTGGGCCTGGGTGCTTAAAGTGCACTGCTGACTGTAATATGGAACCCGTCCTTTAAGTTTCTGCAACAGCTGATTGGAGGATGGCTAACAGGATGCCAATTTTTTAAAAAGGAACCAGAGGCAATCCCATGCATTGCCTGTGGGGAAGCCTACGCTCAGTACCAGGGGCATTGGTTGAAATAATAGCAAAGTACAGATTTACTGCACAGAGATGCACATTAATTTTTGGAGTGGAATCAGCAATGCTTTTTGTACAGAGAAATCATGCCTCACTAATCTATTAGAATCCGTTAGGGGGCAAATAAACATGTGGACAAGCATGATCCAGTGGCTACAGTTTATTTCAACTTTCAAAGAACCTTTGACAAGGTCCCTTATTAAAGGCTGTTAAGCAATGTAAGCTGTCATGATTGTGGGGAAAATTAAACCTCGAACATTGCTGTAGCTATTTTGTACGTCCAGCCATTGGTAGCTGAAAACCAAATATTATAGAGCTAGGATGAATATTTAGGACTTTGAGAGTCAAGGCCAAGTAACAGCATGTTTCCAGTTTTGCTAATCACAATAAGATGAAAAGTTAATGTACCATAACAGGGATGTTTAGACAGATCACCTTGGTTTTAAGTGCATTGAACGTATAAGTGTTGTTATAAGAAAAATTTTAAAAATGGCTAAAAGTAGATGAATTAGTGACCCACTGCAGGTTCCTATGGTGATCTACTAGGCAGCACTGTGAGTTCTGTGCTTTGAGTTAGCTACAAAAAATAATCAAAACTATACTTTGGAGTTTTTCTTCAGGCAAGAACCTGACACCTAACTCCCGGTAGCTGGATGGAAGGAAGTCCCCAGAAAGCTGACTATAAATCTCTCAAAACCATCTCCGACTTTGGATAACTATAATGTTTGGAATGCTTTAGAGGAATCACAAAATTAGGGACAGAGTCGCATGCAACACTTCACAGGGCTGACTTCAAATTAATCCATACAATATGTTTTATTGCTTGCCCGCTTTGCTGCTTTCGGAGCCTGTGGCCTGCACTAAGACCTATGGAATTTTGATCCATTAGCATTTGTGTCAATTTTACTTTGAAATTGTATTTCTAGTTGCATCACTTATTTCTATCTTACAGCCATTCCCCTGTCTTACCTATGGGGAGTTTGGATGATTTGTACTGACCTGTAGAAGTACATAGAACCTTATTTTGCCAAGGCAGTACCACAGCCATTCTAGTTACATGCTGTACCCCAGGCCTGCACAACATATGGCCCGAGGGCCGCATGCGGCCCGCAGGGGCTCGCTGTGCAGCCCATGCCAACTATGGGCGGCACAGCCCCATCCGATCGGCCAGCCGGGCGGAGGAGCGGAGCGCTGGCAGGGAGGGGGAAGTGTGGCGATTCTCACCGCCGGGCTGCCTGCATGCAGCTCCGGCGCGAGGAGGCAGGGCGTGAGCCAGAGGGCAGGACGCTGGCAGACGCCAGGATGCTGGCGTAACCTCATGACGTTATGACATCACGGCCAGCGACTGCCGGATTCAAAAAGGCAGAAGCCAGGTAGGGGAGGGGAAGGGGCTTGTGCTGAGGGGAGGGGGCAGGTCAGGAGAAAGGGGAAGACACCAAGGGGCAGGGTGAAGGGGAGAGAAATGCCAGGCCAAGTGAGACACTAGAAGCTCCGAATGGGCTTTTTTTTTTGTTTTTTTTTTTTTTTTGTTTTTTTTTTTTTTTTTGCTAAACAAAAATTTTTAGCTGCATGTTTGGTAATTTTTGGGAGAGCATCCCTACTTGTGGCCCACATCTGTTTTCTTTGGAGCAGTGTTTCCCAATTGGTGCTCCAGGGAACCCTGGGGTTCTGCAAAGCAAAACTAGGGGTTCCGCGAGGAGCCAGCACTCCCCGGCCCCCTCTGAAAGAGAGAGAGCGCCAGCTTACCAGCAGAGGCATGGGCGGCGAGTTGTATGGGCTCGTGGTGGCCATGCTCCACCAATATTTGGAGCTGGAGCAGGCCCTGGCCCCTCCGTGCGTCCTCCCACCCCAGCCCCAGAGCATCTCTCTCCCAGCCCCGTCCCTACCGTGCGCACAACCTTCACTGAGCTCCCCCTTGCTGGCTGCTGCTGCCCTGCGCGGCATGCTCAAACTGGTGGGCGGGGAGACGCCTGGGTGTGATGTAATGTCACGGCCCGGGATTTTAAAACTGCTGGGTGCTGTGTTGCGCCGCGCGGCTGAGTTGCGGGTTTGGAGTCCGGGGACGGAGCGCAGACTTCAGCCCCGCAAAGTGGAAGGCAGAAGGTAGGGGAAGGGGAAGGGCTGGGAGAGGAAGGGGCTTGTGCGGAGGGGGAAGGGAGAGGGGGAAGAGAGGGGAAGGTACCAAAGGGAAAGGGTAGAGGAGAGACTCTACCGGGGGCCAAGTGCAGACAATGAGGAAAAAGGCAGGAGGGGAGGTGTCAGTGGGAGGGGAGAGGGTAAGGGCATTGGGGGCTAGAGGGGGGAGAGGGAAGTTCTGGGAGAAGGCTTGAAAGAAGGGGTGAGCATGAGGAAGGCCGAGATAGAGCAAGTCATGTGTGAGGGCACAGAGGGGCATGAGGGGAATGGGGGCAGAGGGTGGTGAGGGGGTGGGCATCAGGGAAAAAGAGGGCAAAGGAGGTAGGGGCAGTGAGGGAAGGGGGAGGCACCAGGAGGGTGCAGGAGTAAGAGAAGGTGCAAGTGCCAGGGGATTCTGGGGGTGAAGCAGAAGGGCAGACACCTGCAGGGGAGGGACCAGCACCAGAGGAGAGATGCAGGGCAGGTTTGTACAGGGAGGTGTTAGAAGAGGGGATGAGGAGGGGTAGCTCACATGATCAGACGGGCTACTGGAGGAGTGGGCACAGGGAGGAGAGAAGGGCTGGTGGAGGGGGGCAGGTTGCAGGAGGGCTGAGGGCAGTGAGAAGGGCAGGAGTCAGGACAGCAGAGGGTGAGGAGTTGGGGGGCAGCAGGCACCAGGGGAGCTGATGGAAAAAGGGAGGAGTCATGGCAGCAGAGAGAAAAGGTAAAGGTTTAAAAATATGTATTAATAACTTGGGTGCCACAGTGGCACATCC
Source organism: Rafetus swinhoei (assembly GCA_019425775.1). Classification (NCBI taxonomy): domain Eukaryota; kingdom Metazoa; phylum Chordata; order Testudines; family Trionychidae; genus Rafetus; species Rafetus swinhoei. The sequence goes on along the minus strand of CM033444.1, from coordinate 31,271,366 downwards.
AAACAAGCCACATGAACATCCAAACAAGCCACATGAACTCAGTACTTGCAGCTGTGCTTTTGAACAAGAGCATCTATGGCAGTGTGGATGCTCTCTTGCCCAAGAAAGTATCGATGGCCATTTTAACCATAGGGCTTTCTTGCGCAAGAAATTCATGTTGCCTGTCCACACTGGCCTCTTGCGCAAGAACAGCTGGGTTGCAGAGTGGGGAGGTCTGGGGAGCTGGGCTGGGCTGGGCTGCGGGGTGGGGGTGTGTGTGTGTGGAGCTCAGAGCTCAGTTTGGCTGCAGGAGGAGGAAGGTGCCGGGAACTGGGGCTTAGACTCAAGGGGAGGGAGGGGCAGGGAATCGGTGCTTGGCTCAGCAATTTTGCCAGGCTTGGGAGAGGTGCAGGGAGACGGGGCTCAGCTGTGCTGTGGGAGAGGCATGCAGGGAACCAGTGCAGGGCTCAGCTGGGCTGAGGTGGATGAGGGAGGGCATACAGAACAGATGGGCATCTCAGCTGGGCTGTGAGGGGCTGCAGGGAACTGGTGCTGCACTCCCTTGGATTGTGGGGGATAGTTTTGGGGGAGGTGCAGGGAACCAGCAGGGGTGGGCAGCTCAGTTGGGTTGCAGGGGATAGAGGTGCAAAGAAGCCTAATTGGGGGGGCGGGACCAGGAGCCCTGAAATGACCTCCCCTGGTCCAAAAATCCCTCATCTGGGACCAGGCAGGTCCAGAGGGTACCAGATCAGGAGGTCCAACTCCTACCCAAGTCCCCTCCCTGTCCTTGGCCCCAGCACCCTGCCTCACACCCCATGACTCAGCACCACCCTTGCCCTAGCCCCAGCACCCTGCCTCACACCCCAGGACTCAGCACCACCCTGGCCTGGCCCCAGCACCCTGCCAATCACCCTAGTGCCCAGCAGGACCATGTCTCTGACCCCAGCACCCTGCCACCTGCCTGCCCCAGCACCCTGCCACCTGAGCCAGCATCCTTCCACCCAGCAGCACCCTCTCCCCAGCCCCAGCACCCACTTTCACTCTGTCCCCTGCCCCCACCAGCACATTTGGGACCACATTAGTGAGGCTTGGGGGTTTTTGGAGGGTTGCTGAGGTTTTTTTGCATCTCACTTGTGTGGCCCCAACTGACTTTTCTGTGAGTCAGTGACCCCTGACTCAAAACAGGTTCTTCACCCCTCTCATAAATAAAGACAATGCTAAAACCTTTTGGCTATGTCTACACTCACAGCTTCTTGCGCGAGTAATATGCAAATGAGGCTAAGCGTGGAATATTGCCAAGCCTCATTTGCATACCTAATGAGCCACCATTTTTTTTCAGAAGAGGCTCTTGCGCAAGAAGGAGCGTCGACATTGCCCCTTCTTGCGGAAGAAAAACCCTCTTGCGCAATGCCGTTCTTCCTGAAAAGTAATAGGTGTAACACCAAAAAAATGGTGGCTCATTAGGTATGCAAATGAGGCTTGGCGATATTCCACGCTTAGCCTCATTTGCATATTACTCGCGCAAGAAGCCTTTGAGTTTGACATAATATTTTATTTAAAAATGAAGCCTGGCCAACAAGCCCCCGATTGGGACCAAACCCCCATTTCACTAACACTCCTGCACCACCTGACCCCAAATCTGAGCCTATCATACACTGGAACCCCCTGTCCTGAGCCTCTTACATCCCCAAACTCCTGCATCCCCACATCCTCAGTCTTCTGCCACAACACTCCTGCACCATCCACACATCACAAATCTGTGTCCTGAGCCCATCATACTCACAACCTTCTTGCCCTGAGTCCCTCACGTATCCAGCCCAAACTCCTGCACCCTCACATCCACAAGCCCATGGCTTGCTCAGCACCCCAACCTTCCACCTGAGCCCAATACTCCCGAGCCTGGAGCCCCTTCCCCAAGCCAACATCCCCTTCTCCTGCATCCAAATTCCCTCCCAGAGCTTGTACTTCTCACCCCTTCCCAGCCCCAAATCCCTCATTCCCACCTCACACCTCCTGTCTCAACCTAGTGAGAGTGTATAAGGGCTGGGGATAGCAAGTGATGGAGAGGAGGGGAACAGAGTGAATGAGGCCTCAAGGAAGGGGGGTGGAGGGTCTTGGGGAAGGAATGTGATTTTCATGCATTGGTGGGGATTTTCCCTCTCCTTCTCCCCCTTTTTTGTTGTTGTTGTTGTTGACAAACCTAGAGGTTCCTTGAAATTCTGAAAAGCTGAAAAGGGTTCCTCGGCCAAATAAAATTGGGAAACACTGCTTTGGAGTAATATGGCCCTCGTCGCTTTCTGAGTTGTGTAGGCCTGCTGTACCCCTTCCCACAATCTTTGTCGGCCTTTAGGTTGGTTCATCTTTAGAAAGGACATTAGCTCTTCTACCACAACATCAATAAATAATGTCTAGTGATATAAAAGTTAATGGTACACTAAAATATGTCAAATGTTACTTGGTAGCATTACTTAATACACCTTTTCTACTAGTACAAAAACAAAAAGACATTTAATGAAAATAAAAGGCCACCAATTCAGATCAGAAGAAAATATTTTTCCAGACAGTGCAAAATTTGTCACCAGAACTCCTCGTCACAAGGTATCACTAAAGCCCAGAGTGTGGGAGTATTCGGAGCTTGCGGGGAGACAGAGAACATTGCAATTGGCAATAAGAAGGACTAAGAAGACACTAAAGTTTGGCAGGGCTATAAAAGCTCCTCCTCTGAGGCATGAGCTAGTCTCTAACACAGGGGCAGACAAAAGCCACTCAGGGAGCTGGATCCAGCTGGTCTAGGGCTTTGATCTGGCCTGTGGGGCTGTTCCAGGCCCTGCCCTCTAGTGCATTGCCTGGGAGCAGAAGCCATGTGACTCTCTTTAACTACTTCTATTTAAAGGGCTAACACAGAGGTTTCCCCTTGAGGGCAGAAGGGATTGAGGGTCCCATCTGGGAGTGTCCCCCTTTCCCCAGGCTGCAGTGGGAGGGGGCTGGGACTGAACTTCTGGGAGAAGGTTGCAAACACCCAATGAGAATGGGATTTGAACCCATGCATGTAGAGCATAATGGATTAGCAGGCCATCACCTTAACCACTTGGCCACCTCATCTGAGATGTAATAGTTTGTTTCAAACCACCTGAAGTCAGCACTTCAGGGAACCTTTGTGCCACTCGCTGGCTAGCTGGGGACAGCCAGAGCAGGAGAATTTTGGCTTTTCACAATGTTCCCTGGGATGTTGTACAAAGCTCAGTGCTGGTAAAAAAACCCAGACATCCCCTGGCGACATCTACCTTGCAGACTTCTTGCTCAAGAACTGTTTTGTGTAAGAGTTCTTGTGCAAAAGGTCTTGCACAACAGTGTGTCCACACTCCCATGTGCTTTTGCACAAGAGAAGTGCTTTTCTGTAACAGTGCCCATGGCAGTGTGGACGCTCTTCTGTGCAGGAAAGCTCTGATGGCCATTTTAGCCATAGGGCTTTCTTGAGCAAGAAACCCCTGTTGCCTGTCCACATTGCCTCCTTGTGGATGAGTTCTTCCACAAGAGGGCTTATTCCTCGTGGGGAGAGGAATAAATCTTGCGCAAGAAGCCCTGTTTTCTGATGCTGTACTATAAATTTACTTGCGCAAGAACGTGTATGCAGTGTAGACGCTCTGCAAGATTTTGTGCAAGGACTGCTGCTCTTGCGCAAAAAGCCTGCAGTGTAGACGTAGCCCTGCAGTGTAGACACAGTCTGAGAGAGACAAGGAAAGGAAGTGGCCAGAGCCTCCCCCCAGCAGGCTAGTCCTCAATAGGATGGGTATGTCTACACAGCACCCTCACCTCGAAGTAAGCTGTGCAATGTGAGCGGGCTGCCCAGGACCCCAGGGGAAGGTCTGTGGGGAGTTTCCAAGGCAACAACAACAACAAAGTTCCATAATCTATACTCATGTGAATGTGATTTATTCCTCCACTAACAAGTGTCTCTGAAGGGATGAGAAATGTAGGGCCCAGGTTCCGGGAGCCGGGTCACATTCTCCTGCCTGACAGTCTCAGTCCTGGCTGAAGCCTGGCGACAGAGAGAAGAGGCCAATGCAAACAGCCCCATGGTAGCTGGGGAGTCAGTACGTGGGTGGGTGGAGCAGGGGGCAGAGCTGGGCTCTAACTCACTAGGGGTCATCTCATAGCTCAAAATAAGCAATGCAATTGTGTATCTTATTTCGCATCTATTTTGAAATAGCTTATTTTGTAATTTGGCGCTGGCTACACAGCAGTTATTTCCAAATAAATCGCTATTCCGAAACACCCCTCACTCCTACTGCCATGAGGTTCACAGGGACATCGGAATAGCGAGCCCGTTATGGTTTGAAACAAGGGACTTCCTCTTAAGACGTGTATGTGTGATATGAGCACCACATTCTAAACCTCCGAGCTAGCTGGCCCACAGGTGTCAGTCTCACAAGTGGCCCTTTCAGAAAGGAGCCTCAGGCAGCCGCAGGCACCCACAAGGTGGGTGGGGCAGCAGACCCTCTTGCAGGTAGGGGAATTAACTCAAGTGGTAGAGTGCTTGCTTAGCATGCAAGAGGCAGTAGGATCAATGCCCACATTCTCCAACTACAGCTCAGTTCTCATCCCTTATTTTTCACTGTTGAGGGGCTCAGTGGCCCCCTCCCTCTTCCTACCTGCTCTCCCAAAAGAGACAGACCTGGCTCCCCTTTCTTTTCCCCCAGCAATTGTCATGCTGCAAAGCACAGAGTGGAGATATCAAACTTAGCAGTCCATCAGGCTCTGTGGTGCAATGGAAAGCATGTTGGACTTCTAAGCTGCACTGACTAATGTGAGCCCAGCCAGACATTCAAAGGTAGTGGGTTCAAGTCACCCCAGAGTCGCTTTAGCTGCTTTCTCATTTCCAGGGCACAGCTTTTACAGAACAGGCAATCCTTAGGCTGACACTGGGGTGGGCTTGAGTCCAGACAGTTCCCAGCAGATGCCAGTGAGGGTGGAGGGAAGGGATGGTGCTGGGGGTTGTTCTGAAAGGCTGCAGGTGCCGTTAGACTGTTTTGTCCCTCCCTGTCTCCTACTAGTGCTGAGCAACACTCAGGCTGTCTACACTACACTGTTCTTCTGGAAAAAGCTATGCAAATTGTGAACCCCAATTTGTGTAGCTTTTTCTTCTGCTTTTTTTGGAAGAGGCTTTTCCAACATTTGGCCTGTGTGCACTGGACAAGTCACACAAGGGAAGTAGCAGGCCAAGCCAGCCAAATACACCAGCCTCCTAGGGCAGAGGAGGCCAAGCCACAAGCCTCCAGCAGCTGCCTAGCCTGATTCATCTCACTTCCCCAGGCTGGCACCAAGGGGCATTATCAGCTGATGTCACCCCTCCTTGTCACATGGGAGTTGGGTTCATCCTAGATACAGGCTGGTCAGCAGCAGCTGCACTTACCTGGGCACCCAGGGAGCAGCAATGAGAGAAGACTTTATGTTTCTGGGTGGCTTTGAATCAGGGACCTTTCATGTGTTAGGCAAATGTGATAACCACTACACCACAGAAAGCAATAAAAGTTTTAGAACTTGGATAACTATTCTGTTACTAACTCTTTTCCAACAGCACCATGATGAGGTGAAGCTACAGAAGCTGAGGGCGGGGACAATCAGCTGGTGGAAGGTTATTTTTTCTCCTCCCTGGGCTGATGTGGCTAGAACTGAGGAGAAGAAAATCCTCTTCCCTTCTCCTCAGAAGATGGAAATTGCAGCTTGTTCTCTCTTTGGTTCTACTAAAGCAGGACCCCAGGACTAGACTTTTTCTTTCTAAAATCCTGGTGAAAGCTGAGTGTGAATTGCTTGTAGGCTGAGAATGTGAGTTAAAGAAGGGCATTGCCCAGCATAGATTAAGAACCACATGTTCTACCACCTGAACTAGTCAGGCTGTGTGAAACAGGTTTTCTATGCCCATGACAGGGTAGCAGGAGCCAAGTGTTCTCAACTGCCTGACTCAAGGCTCTTTCTTGCCCCTAATGGGGGGTTCTGGTCTGTGGGGAGGTTTAAGCTCAAATCCCCCTCCTGACACACCCACTTCTTTCCCCACGAGGAACGGCCCCATTTCCATCTCTCCAGTGACAGGAGAAGGGTCCGGTTTCAGGATTTCTTGCGCAAGAACTCTCCAGTGTAGACATAGCCCAGCAGTCAGAGTTCGAAGGCTGTACCAAGAGGCCAGGAATGACATCCCTTGTTTCAGTATTTTTCTTCTATAAAATTATAAAACTATATTTAGCTAAGCTGTTTGTGAGTAACTGGTGGGTACCACAGTAGCACACATCCGTCAGTGTACTTGCGCAAGAACTCGCGGCCAGTGTATATAGACAGATCGCGCCAATGTAGACATAGCCCCAGGGAATCACAAGGGCACGTGGTGCTGGCTCTCCTGTCCCAGCAATTGCAGCCAGAGCCCTGCCTTGCCAGTGCCAGTCACAGCAGCCTCTGCACCCGCTCCAGGCTTGTGGTTTCCTTCTTCCTAATTCTCCTCCCCAATCAGCCTTTTCCTGAACCAGCAGTTCCATGGGTGGCCAGGGGAGGCCTCTTCTGTGTCCCAGAAGGGCATAGGAAAATGTGAGCAAAGGTTATAAGAAGGCACTACTGGGGGTTGAACCCAGTAGCTCTTACTTATTAGCAAGCACTTTAGCCAGCTAAGCCACAGTGCATTTTTCAGGTAAATCTACATTACAAGGTTTTTCCGGGATACCTCTTGTATCCTGGAAAAATTCTGCCACATCCAGGGAATTCCTCCACTTTTTTGGATCAGGGCATTCTTTTGGAAGCCCTATATTCTTCATTTTATTAGGAATAAGGGCTCTTCCAAAAGAGAAGATTTTCCCACATTTGGGCCCGTGTAGATGGGCCAAATGTCAGAAAAGTCTCTTCGGAAAAAAGAAAAGTGTCTCTAAAACTTATCTAATTGATGGTTCTAGACAACCCCTTGCATCCCAAAGTTCAACCATTCCCCATTTCCCTCCAGCCTTCCAGCCCTGGAGGGCTTTCAAGGCCTGTGCAGCCCAAGAAATGTGATTGGCAGCTCATACCATAATCTTTTTGTCAATTGCAGTGTAGGGCTCTGAAGACATGTACCCAAGGCAACCACGTTGGTTGCTTTCTGATAAAGCCAAGCTGGAAGGAAAAGACTCTCTTCTTCAAGCCACAGTTGAACCTGCGACCTAAGGATCACTCACCAAGCACACGCTACAGTCCACCACTCTATCAGCTGAGCTATCAAAGGATACTTAAGTGAGACTTGTTTGTCCAGGTTGGCCCTTCTACAAGTCTCAGGGCACGTGCTCCCGCAAGTAGGTGGCATTGCTGATGAGGGGCAGAGGATCACAGGGGTTGTCACAGGTACTTCACATGCCGACGGACCCCCTGAGCAAATCCTGAGCTAGAACCATCCATGTCACAGCTAAAGGAAGAAAGTTGGGTTCTTCTCATGTGTCTTTTTTGATCCAGAGCCTCTAGGGGTACATAGGAGAGCATATTTTCTGCAGAAAAAACTCGCAATGAAGACATAGCCTGGGTGTGTGTCTGCACTGAGATAACAGTCCTGTGGCAAGGCTGCAGCTGGCCCAGCTCAGCTGTGTTTGACCCATGGGGCTTGGGCTGGGAGATTAGAAACCTGCAGCCAGGGCCATCCCTGGGGGGGTTTTACCCACACAAAATACTCACTCTCTAGGGGCACCCAGCCTTACCCATTCCTAGGGCTCAGGCATGACCCCCTCAGTATAGGTATCCACTCTGATCTGTTACAAGGGCGCAGGCACCCACCCTAACCCTTCTGCAGGCTTAGGTGTAACCTTGCACTTTGTGGGCCTCTGGGGTCTTCTACCAGTGAAAGAGCCTTGTGCAGTAATATACTGCTTCCTCTCTATTTAGTAACACTCATTGCAAACAGATGCGCACACCAGAGATACAGTTCTCACCACTCCCAATGAGACAGATGAACTCGCCTTGATGGGCAGTCAGGATCAGGTCATCTGGGGGACTCCAGTTTCAGCATGGCCATTGGCACAGGGCTGAGGTGTGGCTGCTCTGCTCTTGGAGCTGTGTCCGGGAGTTGGTTCCCAAAGTATTTTCTTTTGGGATTCAGTTTATGCAGTGAAATCTGAGTCCTGCTTAGCTTTACCGTAACCAATTGTTTCAATTTAATTTTACTGATGAATCATAAAATACTGTAAGGGAATTACCTCGCCAATCAGACCCCACCACCTTAGTTGATTTACACAAAATTAATTATCCAGCAGGCAGAAACAGAGGCAAACCAGACAGCGACCACCCAGACAAACCACAGGAAAGTGATGACAAGAATCATAGAATGAGGGTTCCACAACCTCAGCTTTGGATCAGATGACCTGCGTGGGGGAGGGGGGGACCTTGTGGGGCACGAAGGGCAGGGAGGGGGGGATGGAAAGGGCCGATGGGGCAGCAGAGGGAACAACTCACCGGCTGCCCCGCCCCCACCTTGTCAGTTTTATCCCGGGGAGCCGCTCTCCATACACCACCGGCGTCGGTGTCACGTGATCTCTGCCTTCCCCCCCCGCCCCTGATTTGGGTCCCTGGGGGGGCAAAACCTCCCCACGCTGCCGCGCACCGATTTATCTGCCCCGCCCCATCTGACACGTCACCTGCTCCGCCCGCATCCTCCCGCCCACTTCACCTCAGCGCCTCCGATTCCTCCTGCCCCGCCTCCCCGCTCGCGGCGAGTAACGGCCCCAACGGCTCCTTCAGAATTCGCGCCACAGAGTCGGATGCTGCTGCAGGCCCCGCCCAGGTGGGCGGGGCAGGGAGTGACTGGCGGGGAGGGGGGGACGCACTGAAAACCCGGCCGGGGTGTGGCGGAAGGGGGAGGGGTCGGACCGCGCGTGCGCAGCGGGTCAGTGACTCCGGTCTGGGATCCGCGCCCGGGCTTAGCTCTGACCGGAAGCTGCCTGGCCCCGCCTCGCGCGGTTGGGCGCCACGTGCCGCGGAGTCGGAGCGGGGGGCGCTGCTGCGAGTTCGGCCCGACGGGGCCTTTCCCCGGGATGAGAGCGGGGCGGGGAGAGGATGTTCTGCCCCCCCCCCTGCGGCGGCAGAGACACGCAGCCCCCACCAGGCTCCCACACCCTCCCCACACCCGGCCCAGCCTCTGACCCAGGCAGCAGGGCACCTGGGGGGAACATAGTCACAGGGGGGTGGAGCCAGAAGACTCCAGGGCAGCAGCTGGGAGGGGCAGAGTGGGGCTGAGTCTCAGTGAGGGAGGTGGCTCTGCCCTCAACCCCAGGGACCCAGTTGTGCCTGGTCGCTGGCACAGAACAGCCACGTGCCCGCCCAGGCCCTGGCTGTGTCTGAGCGCTGGAGCCTGGGGGCAGCCACCCCTTAGGGCCCATGGTCCTGAGCTTGTGGGGCCTGAGGGGAGGGGAACACGAGGGGCTGGAGCAGGCGTCTGTGGCCACTCTGGGTCCTGCCCTGGGAAACGGGGCAGCAAAGCAGAGAGCAGCGCCCTGGGTTGGGGTGGTGGCTCTTATCACCCCCATTCTCCACCCCACCTGGGGCAGTAAGACAGCCTGTTGGGGGTGGCCACCCCTGCCTTAGCTGCTGGGAGACTCTGGTCCCCAAATGCGTCCTGGCTCTGATGATCATTGATGATGGGGTGAGTCACATGCCTCAGCAGCACGCCAGTATTATTGAGTGCAAAGGGGAACAGAATTTGATTGTGAAACATGAGGGGTAAATGGGGATTAATCCCACTGCCCCTTCAGGGTCCCTCCCCAGTCCCAGCTTGCTGTAAGGGACACAGTCCTTCAGCTCCTGCCTATGCCTATAAACGGGAGCAGCGCCGGCTTCTGGGTGCCTTAAACGCCTGGCCCTGTAGCATCTGAGAGACTAGCAAAAAATCTGGAGAGTGTCATGAGCTTTTGTGGCTCAACCCACTGCCTCAGATGGCAAACATGGAGCAGTGGGTGGTGCCCATGAAAACTCGTTGGTTTTTAAGCTTCTTTTAGTTACAGACTAACACAGCTCCCCCTGAGACTTTTAAACAGGCAAGGTTCTGTGTGTCTGTAACTGCCTGGAGTTTTCTTTGGTAGCTTGGTGCATTTCTGGGGTCTGACTTCTGTGGTGGTTTTTTCTTTCTTCATTTCCGTCCAGCAAGTGTGATTGGCTCCCAGTTGTGCATCTTGCTTAGGAAAAAAAAACAACAGCTGGAACAGGCTACGCTGCTTCCTCTGATCAATCGGGGAAACAAAACCAACCCTCAGGGACGGGTTGCAGAGAGGCCATGGCTGCCGGGGACCTGGCCAGGAGCTTCCAGGATGAGGCGACGTGTCCCATCTGCCTGGAGTATTTCACAGACCCGGTGTCTATTGAGTGTGGGCACAACTTCTGCCGGGCCTGCCTCAGTCAGTGCTGGGGGGAGTTCTCCTGCCCCCAGTGCAGAGAGACCATCCTGCAGAGACACCTGCGGCCCAACTACCAGCTGGGGAACCTGGTGGAGCTGGTGAAACGCCTGCGGCTCCCGGCGGGGCCAGCGCCCGAGGGGCAGCCAGGGTGCAAGAGACACCAGGAGGCCCTGAAGCTCTTCTGCCAGGAGGATCAAATCCCTGTCTGTGTGGTGTGCAACAGGTCCCGGGAGCACCATGCACACACGGTGGTGCCCATCGAGGAGGCTGCCCAGGAGTACAAAGTAGGGACCAGGCCCTGCAGGGCGGGTCCTGGGGCTTGGTTCACACTGCGGTGTTAGGGTGACATGGGCAGCTCACATCAACCTAATTATGTCAGTGCTGATGCTACAGCCAGGGCTGTCCCCAAGGGGGCATGGGATCTAGGGCAAGCCCCCCCTCCTCTCCGGGATGGGATCTAGGGCAACCTCCCCTACCCCCCAGCTGCACCCTACCTCTGCTTCACCCCTCCCCCCAATCCCAATTCCTGCTCCACCCCATTGTACCCTGACATGAACCAGGTGTCACTGGGTGGCCTGATGTGGGGCAACAGTAGGGGTTGGCCCCCATTCCCGCACTTGCTGTGGTGGTGGGATCTGAAGTGGCCCAGCAGCCTGCTCTGCCTCGCTGCCCTCTCCTGGCCAGGGCGCCCCCTTTCTCCATGGTATGGGGAAGTGAAGTAACCTGGACCCGGGTCGCTCTGCTACCACAGCGAAGCTGGGCACTACCATCTGGAAGACGATGGTGCAGTAGAGTTGGAGCAGGGACTTCCTCGGCATCCTGGCTGGAGCAGCCTCTGTTCCCGGCGGGCCCGGGAGCGCAGGGGCCGGAGCCAGCAGTGAGGTCCCATGTAGTCCGGTTAACTGGCGAAGCATTAGGTTAACTGGACGTTTGACGGGTTAGCAGGGTTTTTGCAGCCCTTGCACGGCACGGTGCTGTGCTGGGCGAATGAATCACAGGCTGCCCAAGGGGGCAAGAACCCCGGGTTACCACAGCCCAGGAGCAGTTACAATTACAGGTCTGCTCCCCCAGACCCAGGGCTCCCTTGTCCCTCGCCGGTCTCCAGCCACATCGCAGCCTCCTGCACGGGTAATGAGGCTGCACTGGTGTGAGGCCTTTGCTGTGAGGGAGGCCCCTTGGGAGCCTGGGCACACGTGGGAGAGCAGAGTGGGGATCTGGGTCCGGGTCTGGGTCCAGGGCGCAGTACAGTGATGTTCCTACCCCAGCTCCTCTCACCCTCTAGCTGGAGGGATCATTCAGAGGCTCCCCAGCCATTTCCCCTCTGGCCCATGCGTAGGGACGTGACACCTGCGCTAACATACCAGGGCAGAGTTGCCCTGAGTGGCTGCAGTAGGCAGAGCCCCTGCTCAGAGCTGGACATCTCTGCTCCCAGGGTGCCTTTGGGGCTGGCAGAGCCGAGCGGCTGCCTCCTTCCAGGCCGGGTCCCTGCGTGTGTGTACGGCCAGTGTGTATAGCACTCGCCGCCTGCCAGACAAGCAGATAACGGCTGTTTGTTGCCCCTGATGCCCTGCAGGAGAAACTCCAGGGGGCCCTGAGCCCGCTCAGGGAGCAGCTGGAGGAGGCCCTGGTGCTGAGAAGTGAAGAGGAGGAGAAAACCGCAGAGTGGCAGGTGGGTATCTGGGTTAATCTCCCTGGCTACATCTACCCTTCAGGCTTCTTTCAGAAGAACCTTTTTTCAGAAGAGATCTTCCAAGAAATCTTCTTCTGAAAGAGAGAGTCTGCAAACAAAAGCACATCGAAAAAGCGATCTGCTTTTTCAAAAGAGAATGTCCAGAGTGAATGGACGCTCTCTCATGTGTAAGCTGTGATTGCTATGGACGGCGTGGCCACCAGGGCTTTTTCCTCTTTCCTCTTCTTCTGAAAGAACACCCTCTTCCCCGTCCACACATGCCTTTTTGTGAAAGAGCTCTTTTGCAAAAAGGCTTCTTCCTCGTAGAATGATGATTACCAGTGCTGGGAAAAAACCCCTCTGTTCATTTGAAAGAATGCGATTGCAGCGTGGATGTAACTGGAGGTTTTTCGGAAAAATGGCCGTTTTTCAAAAAAAAATCTCTCTGCAGCGTACACATAGTCTCTGAGACCTTTCCCCGGCAGAACTCCCAAGCATGAAGTGGCTGAAGGCTCCGGGATGAGATTATGAACCTGCTCTGGTAAATCGACACCCCCTGAGCAAGCAGAGCTGGGGGCAAGTCAGAGTAAACCCAGGCAGAGCTCAGCCACTTCACAGCCTCTGCTGCCACATGTGGCCACTTCATCCTGGTCACCTTCCGCTGCTCCTGTGACTGTCCCAATGAGACATACAGAGGCAATAAGACAGAGAATACCTTATGGCCTTTGTATAAAACCATGGGACGCCCACAGCTTGAATCCTGCATACATATGTGGTCGCCTCATCTCAAAAAAGATCTCTTGGCACTGGAAGAGGTTCAGAAAAGGGGCGACAAAAATGATGAGGGGTTTGAAACAGGTCCCGTATCAAGAGAGATGGAAAAAGACTGGGACTTTTGAGCTTAGAAAAGAGGAGACTAAGGAGGGGTATGATAGAGGTCTATAAAATCATGAGTGGTGTGGAGAAAGTGAGTAAGGAATAGTTATTTACTTGTTCCCATAACATAGGAACTTGGGGTCACCAAACAAAATGAATAGGTAGCAGGTTTAAAACAAACAAAAGGAAGTTTTTCTTCATGCAACACACAGTTAACCTGTGGAACTCCTTGCCAGAGGATGCTGTGAAGAGCAGGACTTCAATAGGGTATAAAAAAGAACTAGATCAATTCGTGGGGGTTAGGACCATCAATGGCTATTAGCCAGGATGGATAGGAATGGTGTCTCTAGCCTCTGTCAGAGCTGGGAATGGGTGACAAGAGGGATCACTGGATGGTTCCCTGTTCTGTTGACTCCCTCTGGGGCACTTGGCATTGGCCCCTGTTGGCAGAGAGGACACTGGGCTAGATGGAGTTTAGGTCTGGCCCAGCCTGGTTGTTCTTATGTCCCTGGGCTTGTCTGTAGCCGGGAGATGAACCCAGGGGACAACATGTCCATTCTGGTTCCCCTGCCTGTTACAGCGAGCTCCCCGCTGAGGGTGTAGGGTGTGACGAGGACACTGGCTGGTCACTGGGCACATGGGCCTGGGCCGCATGGTCAGGCTGGGTGAGGCCACAGCCAGTCCTGGCAATGCTGCGAGGGCCCAACACCCATTTGAGCCCCAGGATGGCACCCACAGGGCTATTGGCACCAGCCCTCGATGCTGAACATGCAGCCCTGGGAGCAGGTTGTCAAGAATGAGCATCACCCACACCCTGCTGTGACAGGTCCCTGGGGGGGCAGAGGGGAGAGTGTCTAGCCCTAGGCACCCAAATCTCTTTCCCCACAGATGCCCTGTGCCGGCCCCCCCCCCCGGTACATCTCTCCTTTTCCCTCAATTTCTTCCCTCTCCCCCCTGTGCCCATCCCATGCCACCTGCTATAACAGTCTGCAGCTTTACCTAGCACCCTGGGCAACCCCACTATGGGACTGGCCCTGTTCACTCTGAGCTAAAACCAACCCTTTCTGATACGTTTCCCAAACTTCACACTGACCTCACAGTCCCTGCTTCATGGGCAGAGGCCCCGTCTGTAACTCGGCACTGGCCTGTGGGTTCCTCTCTCCATTCCTTTCTCCAGAGGAAAGTGCAGGCAAGGCGGGAGACGATTGCTGGTGAATTTAACAAGCTGCCCGTGCTGCTGAGGGAGGAGGAGCAGCTGCTTCTACAGAGACTGGCGGAGGAGGAGAGGGAGACTCTGCAGAGGCTACAGGAAAATGTCACCAAACTCTCCCAGCAAAGCGCCTCCCTGCAGCAGCTGATCGCAGAGATCGAGGAGAAGTGTCAGCAGCCGGTTGCTGAGCTGCTGAAGGTGAGACGGCGTCAAAACTGCCTCCAGCCAGAATTTCAGCTCAGATCCATGGGCCTGGATCCCAAGAGTTAGAGCAGGGGTGGGCAAAAGGTCCTCTGCGAGCCGGATTCGGCCCACCAAGTGGGTTGATCCAGCCTGCAGAGGCCCTGCTGCTCACCTGACGCCAGGCCATTTAGAGCCTGGGGGCGAAGGGGAGTGCGCAAAGTTTCCTCTGCCCTCCCCCACTCCCCACCCTGCGACAAGCACATGGCACTTCAAAGTGCCGTATGCTCGCACAGGGCAGGGGCAGGGCGAAGGAAGCTTTGCGCAGTTCCCCCGCCCCCTGCTCCTGATTGGCCTGGGGGTGGGGAAGCGTGCGAAGCCTCCTCCTGCCCTGCAAGGAGCACGTGGCACTTTGAAGTGTCACGTGCTCCTTGCAGGGCAGGGGTAGGGCAGGAGGAGGCTTCGCATGCTCCCTTCGCCCCCATGCCAATCAGGGCCTGGGGGTGGGGGAGTGTGTGTGAAATCTCTTCTTGCCCTGGCATGGGTGCCTAGTGGGAAGGGGAGGCAAAGGGTCTCGCCCACCCCCAGACCAATTATGATCTGTGGGTGGGAAGCCCAGAAGCATCATGGCCCGGCCCTGCCCTTCCAGTTTAGGCCCCGCCCCTTCCGGGACAGCCTGGGGACACTTCAAATATTTTTGAAGTGGGCCCGGGCCAAAAATTATTACCCACCCCAGACTTAGAGTAAACTTGTTCTGCGGGCTCCTGACCAACCGTATCGGGCCAAGGGCTCCCTCAGTTCCAGACGGTGCTGTTTGGGTGGGAGGGGAATCGTGGAGATCCAGGGGCGCCCTGCGAGATTAAATGTTTGGTGCAAAAATGATACTGGGCTAAGCCCATCCCTGCTGTGATTCCAGAGCATTGGCCTCAACCAGTTGCTAAACACGGATATGGGGGCGGGGTCGCTAGGAGGAAGAACCATTTAACTAAATTCCTGTCCGACCTACAAACAATGAATCGAGTGTAAATGCAAACGGGTGCAGGAGGTTTTGCCACAGAACAGTGAAGCCCGGGAGGGTGAATCCATTCTCTAGATGAAGGGCTGCTGCCCGGATGGGGAATTGCTTCGGCTTATGCCCCCGGTGTTCACACAGAGCATCGATTCTCTTTCTCCTTTCAGGATGTGAAAAGCACGTTGAGCAGGTGCGTGTCCCGTTTTTGCTGCCCTCGTATTCCTGGTGGGGGCCCTGCGGCAATGCCGGTGCAGGGCAGCTGCTGATGCTGGGACGTTTGCTTCCTAGGAGTGAAAACGTGAAACTCCAGGAACCCGAAGCCGTTTGCACCGACCTGCAGTGCGGGTATAAAATTTGTCTTGATATGAGGGAAGCTCTGAACAGATTTGTAGGTGAGTGGAGCCCCTGGGACATCGAGCTGTTTGGTGCGGGGGGCTCTGGGCAGAGCCTGGGGCCCCAGGACACACGTGGACCCAGCTGGGAGCTGTGCGGTAGCTGGAGGCTGATGGGCTCAGTGCTGGGGAGTTTGCCTGCTACTCACACCCACCTGCTGGCACTTGCCAGAGATCTGACCCAGCCCCATCACCCCAACACCCTGACCGCTCACTGCCACTGAGCAGGTGCTGGGAGGACTGGCCTGGGCCCATGTGCTGGGGGCTGCACAGACGGGTCATGGGGGCGTGTCAGTGTCTCTCTCCAGGCGCATGGGAGGCGCTGCCCGGCTGTGTAGCCAAACCTGCTGTGTCTGCAGAGCCTGGTGTGAGAGTCTCCAGCTTGTCTGCCCCAGGGCTGGGTGGAGGGAGCCGGGGGGAGGCTGGGGCATTCGCTAGCTGGGGACACTTGCACCCCTGGGGCTCTGGGAGGGTCTCTGTGGCCAGTGCCCACACTGGGAGCAGCGGCAGAAGGTCTGTGCCACTCACAGGGCCCAGGGGACATGTCGCACTGGGCAGAGAGTTCAGGCTGGAGCTGAGTCTCCACTGGCAGCCGGGTCTGTGGGCTGAGATCAGGGCTGGGGGGATTTTCCTGGCCAGGGCACATTTCACAGCCATTCTGGAGTGTCCCAGCTGGTGCCCTGAGCCCGGCCTGCCCGTCATCGCGCGGGGCTGGGGCTGGGGACAGTCCCTCGCTGCCAGTCGCTGGGGCCTGGGCACCTCAGCTGCTCAGGCAGGTTTGCAGAGGGGCTGGGGAATCGGGTGCTAATAGTTTATTGGCAGAACAATTCGATTTGGGGTCCAGTGAAACTGTTCCCGGCCCTAGGCTGAGTTTGCTGGCGAGTGTCCATGGACAGAACCAGGTGCCGCCGCTTCCCTTCCAGCCTGTAGCCCAGAGGCTGGGACACACACTTGTGATTCAGGAGCCTCCCTTCCATGTGTGGGGAGCTGGGATGTTTCTCCCTCAGTCTCACCTGCAGGAATTCACTCCCTGGCATCTGACACTTGTCCTCCAGCTCATCAATCAGCTTGCAGATATGGGAAATCTGTGCGGAGAGTTTCCTGACAGTGTCAGTCTGGAGCCTCCCAGTCTCCTCGTCCAGCTTCTCCAGCGGGGCCAGCAGGAGTCGCTCTTGTTCCTCCAGGAACTGCCGCAGCTGCTGAAACTCGGCCACAATCTTCTGCCTCTCGGCTTGTATCTGTTTCGGTATGAAAACAGGGAAAGGGCTGGTCGGGGACATGGGAAGAGACTAAGGACCTTTTATACCATCTGTGGGTACTAGGCTGAGGCATCCCTCAGTTTCTCCATTGGCCCCTCAGTCCCTGTGAAAGGGACGGTTCCCTGCTTGGAATGGGCAGCATGTTCTGATATTCATGGGCTCTGGGAATTCAGACCCAGAGCAGCAGGGGGCAGGACTCAGCACCAATTTTTAAAAAATTTTCTCCATCCAGGTGTGGAATAAATTTTCTATGTGCACTGAGGCATGTACAAATGTGCACCACCTGCTGAAACATGTAGTTGTGGACATTCTGCTAATCAGCTGGGCAGCATCTGCATCTCTCCTGAGTTGCCACCCAAGCACTCAGTGTACTGGGAACACTGCTCAGTCCCACACTGACACACATACCCAGGGAGAAAACAGAAGCAAACCTGTTAGTGCAGCAAAAGAGCAGACACAGCTGACAGCTCTTCCCAGGGACATTCAGGAGGAGGATTTCTGGGAAAGCCACAAGGGCTGGACATTAACTCATCCCCTGACATGGCAGCTCAGGGCCTGTCCCCACATGGATCTAACCCAGCAATCCATGGTCATGGAGCAACTCACCATCCCTCACTCTCCAAGGCCACACAGGAGCCTGCCTCCAAACAGCCCCTCCCGCTGCCTCTTCCTGCTGGTCCATAGCCACAGGCACCTACCAGATACTCCTGGATTCTCCCCTCTCCCGTCACTTTCCATCCCAGCAGCTTTTCTCTCTCTTCCCTCAGAGCCTTCAAATGGGCCTGGCATTTTCCCTAAAGAAACAGAAATGAGCTGGGAGGTTTCATTGTGAGTCTGCGAGGGGTGTGGGACAGGTCATTTTCCCACTCACCGCCCAAGATGACTGCTCCTCCCAATGGCTGTGTGACATCAGGGCCTGAAGAATATGAAATCCTATCAGTGCAGACTGAGTGTGTATCATATTCTCACTGTTACTAATTCAGGCTGAGTCTTTATTAATTAGACAGAAATCTCAATGATCAGTAAGCTTGATTGGTGTGTACGGGTGGATTAGTGGCACAGCCTGTAACAGGGCACTGGAGTCACATGGGCGTGAATCAATAAACCTGTTGTAAAGAAGGTTTAACTACAAATCCAGATTTGATATAAATTTGTCGCCGGGGTTTAACAATGGTCTGAGAGCTCAGCCCTGAGGGCTGGGGGCTGCCCTGGGCGGACAGAGCTGGGCTAAGCACCAGGGCAAAGCCCATGAGATGTCAGGAGGCCATTTGTCTGGCTTTACGCTGCGCAGTCCCAGTTCTGTGGGGCTCTGTCCCTGCCAGGTGGGGACTCAGCCCTGGCCGTGGCTTTGTCTAGTGGAAAAGGGACAGGAGGAGACTGAGGCTGCAGCCGGACACCTGTGAGGACGGGGGCAGGAGGGGGTGGCACCTCCACACAGAATGACATAGGGGGGGATGGTCTGACAGAGGCAGGGACAGGCCCACAGAGGCCAACAAATACAGGTGGGGGTGGTCCTGGGCAGGCAGGTGAGGGGGTGTCCTGTGCTCTGGGGATGCATCAGTGACTGCCCCATGAGACATGCAGGTTTGTACAAGGAATGATCTGGGTTTGCCTAGCAATGTCCTAAACCCCTGCAGTGGCAACACCCTCTGGGCAGGTACCCGCTGCCCCAGTCCCTGCTACAGCTCTGGGCAGCAGTGCCCTGATGGGGGCAGGGACTGTCCTTCGCTGTGGTTTGTGCAGGGTCCCTACGGGCTACTGTGATGCAAATAAAAATAACCAATTCCCTTAAACACCATTCTGTTAAAAACCGGAGACTGGAACTTCCCCATCTGCGGTCACACAGCCCAGCCAGCAACTCTTCTCATCCACACCTCACTATTAGCCCCTGCCCTTGCACGCAGGGGGCTGTGTTGGAAGAGGGTTCAGCAGCTCAGAGAAAACTTTCCCACAGCTGGTGTCTTTAAAGACTTGGTATTTTGCCTCTGTTGCCTCTGGGCCAGAGTATTTCTTTTGTAACAGCCTCTCCCAGCCAGGCAGGCTTCAGCTGGCTGGTGAGTCACTGGGCCAGGGAAGAGTCAGGGAAATTAGCCAGTGACTAAAACCCAGAGTAATTCCCCAGCAGACAGGGCAGCAGTTCCCTACCTTGCACTCCTGGGCAGCCTCCACTATGGGCGGCACCGTGTGCGCGCAGTGCACCTGGGACTCTCTGCAGATCACAGATGGGGGCTTGATCCTCCTCGCAGAACAGCTTCGACGCTTCCTGGTGCACCCTGCACACCCCGCCCTTGCCTGGTTCCCGCGCTGCAGGCAGGATCAGCTGTTTGACTAGTTCTACCATGTTTGCCAGTTGCCTGTTGGGCCGGGGGGATCCCTGCTGCACCGGGTCCCTGCACAGCGGGCAGGAGGCAGCTGGGCCGGGTCCCTCCCAGCACCGGCTGAGGCAGGCGCGGCAGAAATTGTGCCCACAGGCTGTGATCACTGGGTCCGTGAAATACTCCAGGCAGAGGGGGCACGTGGCTTCCTGCTGGAGACTTTCCATGGGGCTCGCTGCAGCCATGGCTCCTCCAGGCCAGGTGCTCCCAGGGGCAGCTTCAATGTCCGTCCCACCTCCAGCAACAACTGGCTGCTCCCGGCCTGGGGCTGGCTCCAGCTGCTCTGGGAACTGCAGCCTGGGAAGGTTTAGTGAACAATGTCCTGCCATGGGTCTGGCCCCGCCCTCAGCCCCTGGGCTGTGGGGATGGCCCCTGGGGTGTCACATGGACAGTAGCACCCTCTCTCCCCGCATGAACCTGCAGGAGGAGGGGCTGTGGGCAAGGAGTGACAGGCTGGCTGAATTTTCTTTTATTAATACAAAATGTTGGCATGTTTTTTTAAGCAATTTTATACTTAGTCATTCACATTTTCACAGTTGCACAAAAATATGAGTTTGAAGCATTCAATACACATTTATCCATTTACATTTTTTATTGGTAGGAGATCATGGGAGGGGGATCAGAAGCTATTTTGATCAGACAATAATGATTTCATGAGAAGAGGGACAGATTGCAAAAGCCAAAATTTTATAACCATTAACATGCAGACTGTCCATAGCACATGTCTAGATAAGCAAAGTGAATATTTGTAAATCAAAGTCTAATAAGTTCTTATGAACATTGCTCGTAACTGTGCCCCTTGGTACATTTTAATGATTAACAATGGGAGTATTTTCATGGAGTGAAATCAATATTTAGAGGTACCTACTGATACAGTCAGATACTTCCATGTCTAATTATATAAAATTCAAAGGCCAAAGCCTTGGTTAAGCTGGTTTCGGTGTTTCCAAGGCATGATTCTTATGTGCACAAAGGCTGCTCTGGCTTACTGTACAGGAGCCACAATGTCACCAACACTAATGATTCTATAATGGGTCTTATGATAACTGGCGTTTGTTAAAGCCCCAGCTCCCGGAAGCCTGTGATGAAGTGAGACTCTTGAGTTCTGTCTCCTAAACAAAGGAAGTTTCACTATTGTATAATACGTAGGTGTGTGCGCGATCGGAGTGTAAGCTGATAGTCTGAGAAGGCAGAGGGTGGCTAGAAAGAACCCAACATTTAGTATTGTACGTTAAGGCTCGTGGTTAGGACAATCTCATCGTTTCAGGGCTCCTGACTCAGGAGCTATAGAAGTTGGGAGCTGGCCAGGCTGTGACTCTGTAGCTGCTGCCCAGGGACAGGCGCCAGATCCAATCCCATCACTGATCCAAACAGCCCAGGGGTCTCCATGTGCAGCTACCTGCAGGCACAGCTCCTGCAGCCCCCATTGGCCACAGAGCACTCAGGGTGGGGCCGTGCAAGAAGACTCTCTCCCCCCTCTCCCGCCATGGGGCGCAGGGATGTGCCAGCAGCTGCACATGGAGTGAGCAGGCAAGAAACTGCTCTCGCCCCGCTGTGCTGCTGCTGGTGGAGGAGTCCCTGGGCCATTTTAAATCACCTGGGGATGGCAGGTGAAGTTGTGGGGGTGGGTGAGCGGGTGGGGCAGGACGGAGAGACCCGGCCCTGAACTTTGCTGGAGCCAGTCTCAGGCCAGGGTATTGCCTGGAGCCTGGGCACCAAGGGGCCTGTAGTAGTTCAAATCAGTGGGAGCCCTGCTGACTCACAGGACTCCCCAAGTCTTGAGTCTTGTGGGCCTAACGGCCGGCCAATTAACAGGCCTCGTGACCCACCCGGGTCCAGGTCCGGGTGATAATTAGCAGTAAATAGTGGGCCAGTGAGCTGCAGAATCGTTGGCGAGCCCCGGCCCTGGGTCAGGGCAAAGCAAGATACAAGAAGTCAAACACTAGGGCTGTGTCTACACTGGCACGATCTCGCGCAAAAGCGGCCACTCTTGCGCAAAAACTTGCTGCCTGTCTACACTGGCCGCGAGTTCTTGCGCAAGTAAACTGACGTTCTAATGTATGAAATCAGGGCTTCTTGTGCCAGAACTCTGATGCTCCTGCTCAGGAAGAAGCCCTTTTGCGCAACTGTTCTTGCGCAAGAGGCCAGTGTAGACAGGCAACAGGGATTTCTTGCGCAATAAAGCCCTATGGTTAAAATGGCCATCAGAGCTTTCTTGTGCAAGAGAGCGTCCACACTGGCATAGATGCTGTCTTGCAAAAGCACATCTCTTGCAGAAGAGCACATGCCAGTGTAGATGCTCTCTTCTGGAAGAGTTTTTGCACAAGAACGCGTGAGAACGCGCCAGTGTAGACATAGCATAAGATGGTTCAAAGGTGCAGGCCTGATCGCAGGCAGCACCAGGGGTCAGATCTCCTTCCAAGTGGAGAGCCAACAAGCGTAGGGGGTTTGCCCCACAGGTGGAATCTGCCACTCAAGGAAAGGGGTGGCGGGAGGTGGGATGTGGGCCCTACCTACTCCACCACGTCCCAGCCCAGAGCCCTAGTAGTGGTGCGTAGCCACCACTGGATTGGCGGAGCTCCCGGCCATAACGCGCTGTCCTGGTCAGTGGGATTCCCGGCCATAACATGCTGCCCAACCAACCTCCATTTCCTCAGCTGCTTCAAGGTCGGCTGTTCCTGGGCCACTTCCCAGTTTCCCCTGGGGGCCTACCTGGTCTGGAGGCCACTCGCTGGCCTTGGGCAAAGACGACAGCTGTGGCAGAGTGTCCATGGGCTCAGGGTCTGGGGCTGTTACCAGCCCAGGTGGTCTGGCCCACTCGGCTGGGTCCTGCAGATCATCTGGGGTTCCAGGTTGGCAGGTGGGTACCAGTGGTGGCTAGGGTTGCCAGGTGTCCGGTATTGTACTGGGCAGTCCGGTATTTGCGCGCTCTGTCCAGTAAAAAATATCAGAAAATACCCGACATGTGCAATTTCGGGTATTTTCTGATTTTTCCAGCTGCGCACTGGACGGAAACCTGGCGTGGGCAGGAGCGGCTGGGAGTCCCAGCTGGGAGGTGGGGCCACGATTGCCACCGGGAGCTCTCCGTTAGTTGAGTGTGAGGAGGAGGGGAAGCCTCCATCTCTCTCATGTGTCACTGGGAGCCTGCGCGGGACAGGCAGCAAGTGCCCGGGTCAGTCCCGCTCCCCGCCGGCCAATTTGCTCACCCCCGCCCCTTCCTGGCTGGCCAGTTCTCCCACACTTCCCCTCCTGAGCTTCCCCGGCCAGCCCCCCTGCACCGCCCCCCAGCTCTGCTTCCCACCGGCCCGTTCCTCTTCCTGATCTCCCCCGGCCAGTGCCACTGCACCTCTCTCTGCCCCCGCCAGCTCTGCTTCCACTCCCCTTCCTCCCAGCCAGCTCCGTGGCCCCAACCTCCCCAGCTCAGCTTCCTGGTGGCTGGTTCCTCTTCCTGATCTCCCCTGGCCAGCGCCGCTGCACCCCCAGCTGTGCTTCCCGCCCCCTTCCTTCCGGCCAGCCCCACCCCCTCCTGGCCAGTCCTCTCCCCAATATCCCGCAGCCAGCCCCGTTCCGCTCGACACCCCACAACCAGCCCTGCTTCCTGTTGGCCCCCATCTCCTCCGGCCAGCCCTGTTGCCCCCTCCGTTAGCTGTTTCCAGGTCCCCCACTTCCCGGCCAGCACCGCTCCCCTCCTGGCCGGTCCTTCTCCCCCCATGAAGCGTGTCTGTTTTTTTTTTTTAAATGACTACCTGGTAACCCCCAGCAGTGATCCTATCCCTGTGATTACCACAGAGAGTTAAACTGAGAAGCAACTTGCCTCCCCCCAGCCCCTCCAGGTTCTTGGAGTCTTTTTTTTCCCTCAACAACTTTGGTCCCCCCCCCCCTTTTTTCCCCCTTCAAGAGAATTTTTTCTCGGTAGTTTTTTTTGGGGGGGAGGGTTTGGTATTTTTGTTTCAACCATCTGGCAACCCTAGTGGTGGCTCCTGCCAGTGTGTCTCAGAGTCCCGTCCTAGCTGCTGCCGGTGTGGACGAGGCCTCAGCTCAGGGTCTGGTTATGGCCCGGGTGGCCAAACCCAGTTGTCCATCAGAGCAGCGGAGCAAGGCCTTTTGCCACTGGTCCACGGCCATTCTGTGCTGCGTGGTGACACAGCCTCACTGGGAAATTGAAATAACTGAGCTCTGGGGCCCCAGCCTCTTGCCCAGCTCCTGTCACACTCTAAGGCTGAGCCATGGGCAGGCGCTGAGAGTTTGCCTGAGACCTCAGGGAGCCAGTGTGAGGCACCATCCCAGGCGTCTCTCTGACAGCAGTAGAAGGGGATGGGGAGTGTAGGGAGAGTGTCTCAGGGGTTGTGTAGCTTGTGGCGCTGGTTAGAGGTGTGGCCAAAATACGGCTCTTGCTATGAGCAGGACTTGCACACACACAGTGCAACCCTATTGGGTTTCAAATCCAACACCTTAACCACTCGACCGTCACAGCTGTGATCTCAGTAGTGCCCCAAGGTCAGGGAAACTGGTAAATAATCCCTGTGCCCAGACCTGACCTCACCTTCCACACAGAATTCACACAGCAAACCTGGCTCCCAGCACACAGGGGCAGTTTGGGGGCTCATTGCTGGGCCGTGGGGTGAAGCAGGAAACCGGCCCCCACCTGTGGGGCCTGTGAGTGTTGCTGAATCTGGGCCCCTGCACCTGGGCAATGGCAAACAAGAGGTCTGGGGGCCACACAGAGACCCCGCTGGTCTGAGCAGGAAGTGGTTGGGACTTCACTTTGTCTTTGCCTGTGGGCTTGTCTGTCTGCAGCCTGGAAACCTCCTGGCTCCTCAGACCACTGGTCTGGATGGAGCGTTACAGAAGTCAGAATAATGGAATTGCTGTGTAGATGCTCACATTGTTATTTCAGAATAATGGCCGTTATTCCCAAAGAACGCTGCTGTGTAGATGCAGCCTAAGAGAAACGCTGAGCAAGTGCTTCTACAATGGCACGGGAGACAGGGAAATGAGGTCACTTCTCTAGATATAAAACAGAGGATGTGTCAGGAGTGGGATTTGAACCCACATCTCCATTTGGAGACCAGAACACCCCAGTGAGGAAAAAACAATACTCTAAAGTCAGGTGCCTGAGACCACTAGGCCAGCCTGACACTTCAACTGGTATCCTGAACCACAGTTTCCTTACATGTGTGAGTTGCTCAGGGAGGCCAAGGGGGCACCTCTCTTTCCCCACCTAACAGCCACTCTACAGCACAGCTGGGATTATCCCCACACACCCTCACTCACCGTTGTGAGGTGTTTTGCAGTGAGCTGACAAGAAGTGGAAGAGCGGAAACTGCTGGCCGGCAGAACCGAGAGTTGGGATTCTTCTATGCCAGGGAGTCTGTGCAGTGCGCTTGGGGATCCTGAGCTGGGTGGCACCTGGGTTTGTTGGGCTCCATACCAGGGGTGTCTTTTCTGCTGGATGGTGCTTGTTCCCGGGGCTAACGCTTATCCCTGCCACACACTTTGTGCAGGGACCGTTGGT
Source organism: Rafetus swinhoei (assembly GCA_019425775.1). Classification (NCBI taxonomy): domain Eukaryota; kingdom Metazoa; phylum Chordata; order Testudines; family Trionychidae; genus Rafetus; species Rafetus swinhoei. The sequence continues at coordinate 31,246,511 of CM033444.1, read as the reverse complement.
CTTTCTGCCACAGCACGTGCCTGGAATGTGGGACTGAAGAACTTTCCCCAAACAGACACAAACCCCTCACCCCCAACACTCTATTCTGCTTGAGAGCCCAGAGCCCTGGCTTTGACTGGCTGGTGCCTGGCACATGGGGAATTGCGGGAGGGGATCAGATATAGTGGTAGATTTCTAGAGTGCCACAGCAGCTGCTGACAGCGTGCAGATGTGCACATCTGTCTGGGGTTACTGCGCACCCAGCCTGCTTTGCTGAGTTCCGGATTCAGCTTTACTGAAACCCCCTTCGTTCGCCTGCACCCAGGTGTGTCCATGTCACTGGCTCAGGAGTTTCTCTCCCCAGTGCGCTGCAGAGAAAGCCCTTGTGTGTTAACGGGCCTCAGGGAGCCCAGAGCAGAGAGAGCTGGGATTCTAGTCCCATTGATCCCCTCAACACACAACCCAAGGCGGGCCACATCCCTAATCCTGTGCCCTGATTTCTGTACCTTCCCACATCCTCACCCCTGCTCTGAGCTCCACACTCCTGAAATCCCTGCCTTGAGCCTCCCACACTTTAATTTCTTAAAGGTACTGTCCTATCACAACCTCTCCCCGCCCTTCAACTTCCTGCCTTGAGCCTCCCTACGCCCAGAGGGTGGTGCCCTATACAACAGTCCCTGTACAAAAGTGTTATTTTCACCCCTGGGAGCAGCTCAGCCATGCAAAGGGGCTGCCTGGGGCAGGACATTAGCCCTGGAGGGCAGAGTGTGGCAGTGACATCACAAGGGCCTTTTGCAGCCCTTCAGCTTATTGGCTAATGGCGGTTGGGAGGTGATGACCTCACAGAGAGTCCATGACAATGGCCAGGTGGGACAGGCTGCAGGGAAGGGGCCATCTCAGAGCCCCCTGTGACTTTGCTGCAGGGAGTCTCCTTCTTGAGATCTGCCCTTGAGGCCAGAGAGATAATGAGGGTCACAAGCATGAGTGTGAGGAGGAGCCTCATGGGAGCTTTCTCCTTTCCCAAGACTAACTGACCTAGAAGACAGACGTCCTTGTGGAGAAGGGAAAAGTCACCAAGAAGGTTGGTAATGACACAGCAGGGGAATTAGCTTGAGTGGTAGTGCTCACTTAGCATGTGAAAGGCAGTGGGATCAATATCCACATTGTCCACTGATGTGTGGTCCCTATTTTTTTTTCACAAGCAGAGCCAGCCAGATGGCCAAGTGCCTCCAGTTGCCCCTCCCTCTTCCTACTCACTCACCTCAAAAGCCAGCCATGGCTTATTTCCAAATCTGTAAACCTCATTGCACGAGGGATAACGCCCCTTCCGAAATAGCCATTTTGAAATAGTGGTAGTGTGGACACTCCACTGCTGCTATTTCAAAATAGCTCCTGCCCAGGGCCATTCAAAGTACTTACTCCCCATTGCCTCCTGGGGCTCTAAGTCGAGGTAGAGCATCCACTGGAGGCTTCTTGCGCAACAACTCTTTTGCAGAAGAGTTCTTGTGCAAAAGCTCTTGCACAAGAGCGTGTCCACACTGCCATGTGCTTTTGTGCAAGAGATGTGCTTTTGCGCAAGAGCATCCATGGCAGTGTGGATGCTCTCTTGCACAAGAAAGCTCTGATGGCCATTTTAACCATAGGGGCTTCTTGCGCAAGATATTCATATTGCATCTCTACACTGCCCTCTTGTGGAAGAGCTCTTGCACAAGAGGGCTTATTGCTCATGGGGATAGGAATAACTCTTCCGGAAGAAGCCCTGTTTTCCAATGCTGTACTGTAAATTTACTTGCGCAAGAACGTGCGTGCAGTGTAGACGCTCTGCAAGTTTTTGCACAAAAAGCCTGCAGTGTAGATGTAGCCCCCGAGAGGGATTGCAGCAGAAATCTCCACCTGAGTGAAGACACGCCCTAATGGTGCAATTAGTTAGATGCCGATACTAACAGCCCCACTGTTGGTAACTGACAGAGGCCCTTGTTGCCCGAGGAAGGGGTGTGGCCAAAACACAGGCCTCACTGTGAGCAGGATTTGAACCTGCACAGCAAAACCCTATTGGATTTTAAGTCTAACACCTTAGCCACTCGTCCATCACAGCTGCAAGTAGCAATGAGCAAGGGAAACTGGTAAATAATGCCAGTGCGCAGGCCTAATGTCACCTGCCATAGAATTCACACAGCAAACCATTTCAACAGCTGTGCAGAGGAGTCCTGGCTGTTCTGGTCTTAGGCTGCCTAGGAGGTGAGTTCTGCTTCAAGGTCTTCTCTCCCCCTTCTTGGTCTTCCTTTCCTGTTTCCTTCCTTTTCTCTTCTCCCCTTTTCCTTCTTCTTGCTGGTCTCCTTCTTGGACCCCAGTTTATATAGAGAAACTCAATACTGCTTAGTTATACCGTAACCAGTTATTTTAGTATAATTTCACTAACCAATCATAACATACTGTAACAGAATGACCTAACCAATCAGACCCCGCCGCCTTAGTTGATTTACACCTAGCAAAATCAATTATACAGCAGACAGAAACAGATCCAAACCAGACTATCACACAGACAAACAATAGGAAAGTGAGGACAAGAATCATAGAATGCCCATTGCACAACCACAACTATTGGTAAGCAGTCTTTTGCTAGACAAAACGCTGTTAATTAAGTTTTCTCTACCCACCTTGAGATCTGCTTCTTGCCTGGTGACAGTGGGTGACATCAGGACAGGATCCCCTTCTCACAGCCTAGTGTGACACTATTTCAATGCCATTTAGATGGAATGTGAGCATGTGACTCTGGGCTTTACAGCTAATTGCTGCTGCTCTTCAGTCTGGCTACAGAAGAAGGCTTTAGTTTAGACCTACTCAATAGCTACAGGCCTTTCCATAGGGTTATAGAAAAACCACATTGTTACATAGGACCTTTCCAGGCCAAAGACAGCAGGATCCACAACCACAGACAAAGGAAACTAAATGCAACTGTGAAGGAACTCGAACCCTCAATTTTCTGATCCAAAGTCAGACAGCTTATCTGTTAGGCCACACAGTCTTGCCTTATGTAGGGTTGGACTTCTTGAAATGTGTAGGTAGGTAAAAGTCTCCCTAGTCCATCAGGTTTTATTATTTTCCTTCTTTGGCGGTTTAGAAATCACGTCTGAGCTGGTGAATTATTCTTATTGTGTGTAACTAAGGATTGCAGCCCAAGGATTTTCCTGAGTCTATGTTACTTCATGGCTATCTACCACCTAGGCTATCTCCATACTGCATCTCTCTTCCCCAAAGCTCATGCAAATGAAGTACAGATTATCATATTGCCATGCTCATTTGCATAATTAATTGGAGTCCGTTTTTGCACAAGAGGCTTTTGCACAAAAAGGAAGCTGCGTAGACTGGGGCTCTTCCTGCCTCCTGCTTCCCCTGGCTCCAGCCTGGCCTTGGCCTCTTTCCTGTCAACCCCATGGGGCCAGGGGAAATTCAGGAGACCATTTCACAGTCTGGTTGGGGGCGGTGACCTGTCCATGCTGTGATGGGGGAGGGGAGAGTGTCACACGGATTTTACTAGAGCAGCGAGGATGGGGCAGCTGGAAGGAAGCCAGGAGAGCAGAGGCCAGTTTGAGAGTCACAGGTTCCCACCAAAAGCACCACCTGTAGGTCCCATGGTGTAATAGGAAGCACTCAGGGCTCTGAATCCTGCAATCTGAGTTCAAATCTCAGTGGGACCTTCCTAGGCTGGGTGCTGCCAAACTCTCCCACTTCATGTGCTTTGACTTCCTTGTCCTCTGGCTGGTGAAAAATGAATTCTTTGTCCCCTGCTGCATGTCTAATGCTCACTGGACACTTTAGGCACATGATAGCATAAATTATATTTCTGGATGAGCAGAAATATGTGTCTTTGATCTGGTAACTAACATGGTTAGGTCCAGTGATGGTGTCAGCAGAGTAAATATGAGGACAAAGTTGGCAACAGGGTTTGTTGCAAGAGAAAGTAAAGTGCCTAAAGTGTCCTTCTGCTATGTATATTGGACAAATTTCTCAGACACTTTGCCAAAGAATTAATGGCCACAAATCAGCCATCAGACATTTTCACCAGGAAAAAACAGTTTCCTTTCATTTCAACCAACCTACGCATAGTCTTAAGGACCTTACTACATGTATCTTACTTCAAAGAGACTTTAACACCAGACTACAAAGAGAAATCTCTGAACTGTCATTCATGCTTAAATTTGACACTTTACAAATGGGCCTTAAAAAGATGCTAATTACCTTACCCATTACAAAGATAGCTTCCCCAGTTATCACCCCTAGTATCATTATCTCATAGATACTATCCCCCTCTCCCCCTTATCCCCCTTGTGCTCTAAATCTGATTTGTCAGTGTTCACTTTTTTTTTTCATTGTATTCCTTTGGTATATATGGTCATGCCAATTCTCTTCCAGAATTTGATCTGAGGAAGTGGGTCTGGCCCACGAAAGCTCATCACCTAATAAACCATCTTGTTAGTCTTTAAAGTGCTGCATAGTCCTTTCTTTTGTTAGGACAGGAGAACCAGCGCCACATGCCCTCGTGATTCCTTGGGGGTGTCAGCGCCCAGAGAACCTGCGAGTGCAACCTCTGCAGCTCCTGCAGCCATGGAGAGTGACTCTCCTCCCTTGGGATGGGCAATGGCAACATGGAGCAGCTGGAGAAAACTCCCAGAAAGCAGCCCCATGGCTAAGCTGGTCAAGGCACCTGCCAGGTACGGTGGTGGTGAGGAGGCAGCCCCCAGTGGTCCCTGGCCAATGCTCTCTCCTCAGTACGTAGCTGGAGTCGGCTTCCTTCAGTTGAGCTTGGCAGTGTACCCCCCAGCAGGAAGCCAAAGGGAGCAAAGAGCAGAAGTGCTGGAAGCTGGTGGGGGAGCCCTCTCCCTCTGAGTTTGGTTTGGCGAGTCTTAGATGGACTTGCTAAATCAAACTCCAAAAGATGGATTGTGGCCATTCCTCCCCAGCTGGACGTGCTTCTTGTTCTTCTGCAGAGCACAGACCATGGAGCACAGGCAGCACTTTTCCAATGCAGCTAATTCTGCTCCACCTGCAAGTTGTCTCTGGGATGTGGCCCAGGAGCTTTCTGCCCCAGTGGAGAGATCAAGTAGGAGAGGGAGGGGCCACAGGAGGCTCTTAGTCCCCTGTCTGGCTCTGCCTTGAAAGGGAAGTGAGGATTCCACTATCACTGGAAAAAATGGGTATTGATCCCACTGCCTTGCATATGGTAAGCGAGTGCTCTGCAGCTTGAGTTAATTCCCCCACCCATGAGCTGCTTGCCTGCCCCACCCACCTTGTTCCAGAGCCCACAATGTGCCTTCAGCTGCCTGAGGCTCCTTTCTGAAAGGGTCACTCGTGTGGCTGTTTCCTGTGGGCCGGGTGGCTCTGCTGGCCGTCGATGGGAAGAAGAGAACGGGTAGCGAGACCCGACTGGCAGGAGGGTCTGGCTGGCAGGAAGAGTTTAGCTGCTGCTGTAGCTGAGGCAGCTCCATGTGCAGAGTCCTGAGTCCCTGGCTGAGCAGGGTCATTAAGCAGCTGCCGGGCTGCCACACAGCTTAGAGGGAACCTGGGGTCTGGCTTGGGAGTGAGGGGCTCTGTGGGGCTGGGAGAGACTGTTATGATTAAACAAAGCACACCTTTGTAGGGGCAAAGGCAGCACACCGCATTGATTGAGAACACAACAGTAGCATATGCTTTTCAGTCGCCCTCCCCACCCCTGTCACACACACACACTGTCCCGCCAGTCGATGTTATAGTTACCAGTCCAGAATCTGAATCAATCTACTGGCCAGCCAGACTGATCACAGAGGGGAGCCGGGCTCTGTCGGTCGCAATCCGATGCTCCTGGAGTTGGTGGCAAGACGAACCTAAAGTTCCATGGCAAGCACCCTGCTTTTATAACCCTTTCCTCTGTTGAAGTCCATGGATTTTGCTGTGTCAGTCTGTGTCCGGTGCGTTATCTTTTGATGTTACGATTCCAAACATCTCCGAGAGTTATCCTGTCCTGGATTTAATCGATTGTTTTCAGGGATGCCAACCTTCACCTTGAAAGTCATCAATTTGCCCTTCCTTAGTCATGGATGCACGCTTGATGGCTTTTTTGACTCCGGTCAGTCTGTCTTCACCCGCATTATCCCTCCTTTCTTGGCCATCTGGCTCTAACGATGGCCTTCACACCTCATCTCTTCCTGGCCCACACACTCCTCATTCACACACAAACAGCCCTGCTTGTACAGAGACCTTCAAAGTAGAATATAAATAACTGTTTTTTATTTTGAGGAAAAGCAAAAGGCATTGTAAATTAGGCCCTAATCAAAACAATTCACACTTCATGATGTGAAGTGTCTCATTGTGTCTATGTTAATGAGACTGTGTCTATGTTAATGAGATTAGAGGAATGCTGGACCTTCCTGGGTTGGTGGCTGCAAAACCCTTCCATTCTATGTGCTTTGGCTTCCTTATCCTCAGGCTGGTGAGAAGAGGTTTTTGTGCTGCCTGCTGAGTGTCTAATGCCTAGTGGCGCTTGGTGTCTTGTGTGGCTGGCTCAGCAGGAGGTTGGGATGTGCTGTGGCCGTGGAACCTACCAGCTTGGCTAGAGATGAAAGGGGGCTGAGTTTGTGTTTCTTGCTGACGTTCTCATGTCTGTTCCCAGCAGCTGCCAGGCTCAGCCTCTTACCCCCTGGTGCTAAAGGGAGGGAGTCTCAGGACCAGGCCTCAGAGAATGTGTGTTCCCTGTTTTTGAGAAAGGTAAAGAAACCTGTTCTACTCCCTGCGCTGACTCTAGGCTGAAGTAAATCGACTCAACACACCTTGGCTACGTCTACACTGGCATGATCTTGCACAAGAACTCTTTTGTGGAAGAGTTCTTGTGCAAAAACTCTTCCAGAAAAGAGCGTTTACACTGGCATGTGCCTTTGCGCAAGAGCATCTGTGCCAGTGTAGACGCTCTCTTGCACAAGAAAGCTCTGATGGCCATTTTAACCATAGGGCTTTCGTGTGCAAGAAATTCATGTTGCCTGTCTACACTGGCCTCTTGCGCAAGAACAGTTGCGCAAGAGGGCTTATTCCTGAGCTGGAGCATCATAGTTCTTGTGCAAGAAGCACTGATTTCACACATTAGAACGTTAGTGTTCTTGCGCAAGAACTCGCGGCCACTGTAGACAGGCAGCAAGTTTTGGCGCAAAAGCGGCTGCTTTTGTGCAAGATCGCACCAATGTAGACACAGTCCTTGGGTGTAGGAACTGTCTGGGAGAGCGAGCAGCACAAGTGAGAGGCTAGACCAAGGTTCACTCAAGTGGTTTGTTTTGTGGATCTGCCCCTCCTTTACCCCTACAGACTCTGGAACAAAAAAGACACATGAGAAAAACCCAACTTTCTTTCCTTGTGACATGGATGGATCTCGCTCAGGTTTCACTCAGGGGTCTTTCTGCATGAGAAGTACCTCTGATAACCCCTGTGCTGCTGGGTTCTTCTGTTCCTCATTTACAATACCGTCCATTTGGGGTAGCACTTGCTCTGACACTTGTAGCAAGGCCAATCTGGACAAACCAGCATTTCTCAGGCACGCCTTGATAGTTCAGCTGGCAGAGTGGAGCACTGTAGTATGTACTTGGCATATCATCCTTGAGTTGCTGGTTGGACTCTGGCTTGAAGAAGAGAGTCTTTTTCCTCGAGCCCAGCCTTAGCAAAACGGGCTTGCGTGGGGTCCATGTCTTCAGTGCCCTGCACTGAACTGACAATAAGGTTGTGGGTACCAGCTGCCAATCACATTCCTTGGGCTGCACAGGCGTTGAGACCCTGGAAGGCTGGAGGGAAATGGAGAATGGCTGCACTTTGGAATACAAAGACGATGTCTGCAACCATAAATTAGAACAGTTTTAGAGACACTTTTCTTTTTTCAGAAGAGGCTTTTCCGACATTTGGCCCATCTACACGGACCCAAATATGGGGAAAACCTCCTCTTTCAGAAGAGCCCTTATTCCTAATAAAATGAGGAATACAGGCCTTCTGAAAGATCCACAAAAAAGTGGATCCGTTCCCTGGATTCAGCAGAGTTTTCCAGGACACAAGAGGTATCCTGGAAAAACTCAGTAATATAGACATAGCCAAGTAGGTCACCATGGCTCAACTGGTTAAAACACCTGTCTCATAAATGGGAAATCCTGGGCTCAACTCCCAGTGGTGCCTTGGTGTGGCCTTTGCTCACATTTTCCCAGGTCCTTCTGGGACACAGAAGAGGCCTCCCCTGGCCACCCATGGAACTGCTGGTTCAGGAAAAGGCTGATTGGAGGGGAAACACAGGAGGAGACAGGCCCCAGGGAGGCAGAGTGGCTCTGGTGAGGAAGTGCCTGATACCCCTGTGAGAGGCGCCGGCTCCTTGGGGGTGGGCATTGGCTGCTTCCTTGCTGACCTCGCACAAGGTCTGGCTTTTTTTGGGAGGAAGAGGGAGGGGGCTACTGCAAAATCTTTGGCAGGCTCTGCCAGTGAAAACCAGGAGGGCACCCCCCTGGAGCATGTGGGTCTCAGTCCCCCTGCCTCTCACATGTGAAACAGGCACTCTGCCACTGGGGCTAATTCTCCTGCAAACAGGTGCTAGCTCTAGGCCACCCAACTCATTCCAGAGCCCACAACATCCCTGCAGCTGTCTCTGCTCTGAAGGGGCAACTAGTGACGTCCTTTTGCTATGGGCTGGCAACCTCAGCTAGTTTGAGTTTGGGGCTAATAACTTCAAGTTGCTGGGTTCAAGACTCTTGCTGGGCACTGCGGCCTGTTCTCCTTTAGCTGCCTGCTCTGGGCAGGGAGGCCAGAACAAGAACCAGGCTGAGCAGCAAACACAGACCCATGCAGCCCCAGCCTGCTGGGAGGAGGCTCTGGCTGCCTCCTTCCCTCCCCTGTCTCTCAGCTCCTTTCTCCTGGGGCCAGCCCCCTTCCTCAGTGGTAGAAGAAGAAGTGGCTTGTGTCTTGCCCCCATTGTCACCACTCCACTGATGACCAAAGTTCTTGCTGCCTGCAGTGTCCAGGTGAGAGAGCGTCTCCTTCCTCCCACCCTGCTTGAGCTGTTGTTTAGCTGGCTGGTCCCAAGTCGCTCACATGAGATGAGTAAACTGTGCCTCCATCAGCATGTCACCCTGAGCCACAGCCCTTGTGCCAGCTCTGGGTGGGCATTAGCCAAGGAAACAGAAACTCTCAGGAAGGGCTGGGAGGAACAGGGGCTAGCCACATGAACATGATTTGTAAGGGACCAGCTGTGGCCAAAAAGAGTGAAATGATGATTAAACACAGGAGAATCTTAGAAAGGGCCCTGCCATTTATTAGCACCTGCCAAAGCCTGGGATTGAACTGGAGACTTTTAGACCTTCAGTCTAAGGCTCTCCCAACTGAGCTACTTTGGCTGCTGCAAGTGGCCTGTCTGGCCTATAATTCTGTCCAGGATGTTTGGCAGCCGGGCCGCATGTCATCATGCACTGCCGAAGAAGGCAAGACTGGTCTTTCCACAGTGCCCCTCCCTCACAGCCCAGAGCTAAGGTTCCCTCTAAGCCAGGCCTGGACAATATAGGCAAGCCCATCAAGTCACTGCTTGCCCCAACCCTGCACGCTGCTGAGAACAGAGACTGCTGGGCCATTAGTGTCCCTGCTCCCAGCACAATCTCATTGGCTGCTTTCTGGCCATGTGAAGCACCATCCCCCCCTCCACTCAGGCTCTTATTCATTGACCCAGATGCCCCTGCAGCCTGTACAGGGAAGGGCAGGAAGGATGTCTGAGAAATGTGCTGGGCTGCTGGCCGGGAGTGAGCCAGGTAAGTCTCCCAGGCAGAGCCTGTCTCTGGCACCTCAGCCCCTCCCTTCCCTCAACCCACTGGTACCCCACGTAAACCAAACCCTCTGCCCCCGTCCTGAACCCACACCCCTCCCAGATCCTGCACCCCAATCCCCTGCCCCAAGCTCCCGTCTGCACCCAGCCTCCATCCCAGACCCCCACCTCCTCCATTAATAGCATGGAAAAGTGAAGCCCCGGCAGTATTTCCCCATCAAAAGTTCTTGCCCACCCCTGCTCTAAGCTGTGCAACAGCCCAGCCCCACAGCTGCTTAATGAGCCCTGCCCAGCCAGGGGTTCAGGACTCTGCCCACGGAGCTGCCATGTCTTCTCCAGAGCCCTTAGGCTGAGGCCTGAGTCCAGAGAGTGCTCAATGGAGCCCAGCGAGGGGCTGGTACTTGGGGGTGGGGCTGGGGGCTGTTCTGAAAGGCTGCAGGCGCCTGTTAGACCCTTTTGTCCTTCCCTGTCTCACCCCAGCGCTGAGCAACACTCAGTGTCGGTCTGAGCATCTGTCCTGCTTTGGGACGTGTCTCTGTGGCAGGAACCTGTCCAGGCAGCTCTAGGAGTGAGGCCCCTCCCTGGCAGCACCGAGCAGTGCGAGCTGAGTGAAGAGGAGGGAGGCAGGACCAGGGGGAGAAGGCTCCATGACTGTGTAAAAGGGAGGCTCTGCCCTGGCCAGTCGGGAATTGTTGCCTCTCCGAAGTGCCCAGGCCTGGTGGGTCATTTCCCCAGGTTACTGAGTGGGGGCTGGAGTCACTTCTGCCTTGTGTCCTTCAACAACCAAAGCAAACCAATGGATCTTGTGCCGACCTGACACTGCGCTGGGCTAGTGCTGCCCACATGGGAGAGGAGAGGGGCAGTTTGAGTGACCCAGTTCTGCCCCTTCTGAAGGGCTTGTGAAAATGGCAGGTGCTCTCTTGTCAGTGAGGGAGAGGTGGTAAAGGGGCCCTGAGTGAACCTCTTGGGTCACAGCTGCTGTAACAATGAGGTAAGATGAATGAGTAGGCAGTTGTCATGTGAAAAACAGAGGCTAGTTTCCCTGACTGGGAATTGAACCCAGGCCTCAGCAGTGAAAGTGCTGAATCCTAGCCACTAGACCATCAGGGACACACGAAAGTGCTTTTTTCCTTACCTACACTAGCCTTTCACAGGCCACTTTCTGTCCCCTTCAGGATAGGGGTCCATTTTCCATTGCCCAGAGGGGCCAAGAACAGAAACAAAACAGAACATCAGAACAGCCAGACTGGGCCATGCCAGTTTTCCAACTAGCCCAGGATCCTGGCTCACGACAGCAGCCAATTTAATTGCCCAGTGGGAATCCTCAGGACAGACAATTGTTAAGTGATCCCTCCTGTCACCCATTCCTAGCTTCTAGAATACACCATCTAGGGACACCTTCCCTGTCCATCCTGGTTAAATGCCATTGATTGAACTTTCCTGCATTAAATTATCCAGTTCTTTTTTGGACCTTCTTGTAGATTTCATCTTCAAAACATCCTCTGGCAAGAAGTCCTTTTGGTTTATTTTTAGTTTGGTTACTTACCAGTTTCATTCTGTCACCCGGGATCTTGAGTAGAAGAAAAAAAATTCTTATTGCTTTCTGCACCCCGTCATCATTACATAAAACTGTCCCATCGCCCCTTAGTCGTCCCTTTCCCAAGCTGAGAAGAAGAAGTTCCATGAACTCATGGGAGCTGCTGTTCCAAAGAAGAGGCATTTCCCGTGGAAAAGATGGCCAAGCCCAATCCCCTACACAGAGCCCCAGAAAATACCAATGGACACTGGGCACTTGTAAAGCTACCTCTTGGGCAGCGCTACGGAATGGATCCAGCTGGCCATCGGGCTGACTAGCGACATCAACAGACGAGTCCCAGTGAGACTTCTCAGCCCAAGTGCAGAGACTGTGGAGTCTCCCACTCCCAGCCCAGTGGCAGAGGGGCAGCGCCCTGAGGAGGCGGGTCCTGAGGTGGAGTAGACCTTTGAAGGGAACGGAGACATAAGATAAGAAGGAAGGAGAACAAGTCACCTCTTCTCAGCTGAGATGTGGTGGGAAATTACCAGATCCTGTGCGAGCGAAGTTCTAAGGGCTGGTTTTTGCCCTGGTGGCTCCTTGCAGGGCCTGGCTTGAGAAGCACCAAGGAGTGCCGTGTGTGGCCAGGAGAAAGGGTGCAGAAGGAACGTGGACGAAGGAGCAGGGTGGGGTGTCTGGCCAGAATAGAGGAGCAGGAACAAGGGAGGGTGTCAAAGCAAGCTGGGGGTGCTGGGTGGGAAGAAAGCGACGGGAATGGGGTGGCTGGGGTCTGGGCATGAAGCGGGGATATTATGTGGCTTTGTGTGCTCTTGCAGGAAAGGCAACAGCCACACTGCTCCGAAGATGAACAGCCACAGTAGTGGCACTTCCCGGGTGGGCCCTGGACTGTGTGGCCGCAACGACCTGGCCCCAGGCAAGGTCATCGCTGAGATGTCTCAGCCCCAGGCCCTGCATCCTCCAATCTCAGCCTAACCTGTTGAGCTGTCTCCCACATGCGCCTGAAAGCCAGCACACATGCCGCCCATCCTTGCACTAGAGGGCAGGCCCTGGAACTGCCCTGTGGGAAGCCAGGGGAACCAGGAAAGGAGAAGACACCCTGTTTCTGAATCAGGGACCTTTTGCATGCTAAGCAAATGTGATAACCACTACACCACAGAAACACACTGAACACTGTCTTCTGCTGCTGCACTTAAATTTGGGCAAATATTCGGTTGCTAACCCTTTGGCCAACAGAGATTGCTGCAGGGCAAAGGAATTCTCTGTTGTCAATTTTGTGCCCTCAGGAAGGGACCAAACTGAAGGAGGCCGGGCCCCCACCTGGGGACTCCAACCTAAACCCTGAGGCCAAGGGGTTTACAAGACAGATAATCAAAGTTTGCTGCATTTCACCCTCCCCCAACCCTGCAAAACCTCAAAGGCAACTCCACAGTCCCAGCGGCTGGGGGAGATGTGCATGTTAGAGCCTCTGCCCACTGAGCTGTAGCCTTCTGTGGCCAGGGAGCCAGACACCACCAGGGTGGGAAGGCAGGAGGAAAATGGGGAATGGCTGAACTTTGCGAGGCAATGGTGTTGTCTGGGACCATACAGTAGAACGGTTTACAGGTGGCTCTGAGTAGGGCACCATGGCTTAGCTGCCTAAAGCACTTGCCTAATAAACAGGGGATCCTGGGCCCAGTTACCGGGGGTGCCTTGTTGCAGCCTTTGCTCACATTTACTTATGCCCTTCTGGGACACAGAAGAGGCCTCTCCGGCCACCTATGGAACTGAGTGTTACAGGCTGGATTTTACCTACAGAGCTCTTGCGTGTGAGTCAAATGTGACACCCAGTGACTGCAGAAACCAGCCCACTGCCTTTTGGGAAGAGGCCCCTGGAAGCAATTAGCCCTCTGACTGTCTCTGCCTGTAAAACAACAAAGCAAACAACTTCCAACCACAGGAGAATGTGGGTATCGGTCCCACTTCTTCTCACATGTAAAGCGAGCACTCTACCACTTGAGCTAATTCCCCTGCCTGTGAGCAAGTACCCTGCCCCACCCACCTTGTTCCAGAGCCCAGAACATCCCTTCTGATCACCCCTCATCTAACACTCAGCAAATATCCAGAGAAGTTGCGGTTCCCTTTACAAGACTCTGCACAGCTCAGTTCCAATCAGCCGGTCATCCCTAGAGCCCGGAACATCGACCGCGGCAGCGTCGCTCTTACGCCTAGTGTAGACACGGCCTTAGAGTGTCACTAAACCAGCCCCGGGACACATTCCTGGCTAGGACCAGTCACAGTCTGGGCTCAGTGAGGGTCCGTCCCACCTGAGATGCGTGTTACACAAAAGCCTCGTGTTCCCTGCCCAGTTCCCAACACTGGCTGCAGACACAGCAATATTCAGTGCCTTGGCTGCTGTCCCTGCTGGCAGGGAGCTGTCGTCACCTGTGGTTCATCCGCCTCCGAGAGGCGGCAGCTCTGTGAGGGGGAGAAGCGCTGTGGTGGGGAAAAGGGAGGTGTTCAAGCCTGGGCATTTCCCTGCATGCATAAAAACCATCACTGCTGGCCCAGGCTGCCTGGTCTGAGAGGCTGCAGTTCCCTGGAGAGAGGGGTTGGGGCCGGTGGCTGCAGGAAAATCCTTCTGCTGTGTCTGCGGCTGACCTGCACAAAGGAAGATACAAGATCCCTGGTGGGGTCTTTGCCAGATGAATGTGCCTGAGGAAAGAAGCTGGAAGTGCAACAGGCACGAGGGACAGTTTGAGTCACACACACGGCAGGTGGCACAGCACAGCCAGGGACCTTATCCACTCACAAAGCTTCACAGCTTCTCCACCCCCCAAACCCCACCAGGCAAACTGCCCCATGGGCTTTGCCCGCACCATGCTCAGGGCCTGGTGATTTTCTGTCAGTTTGCCAGACCAAATAATTAGCCCCCCCCCACTCTTCTGGAATCTCTGCCTCTCATGGGCCTTCTCATCCTCAGGCTCCGCTTTGTCTGCAGACAGACCCTGCTCTGCTACAGCCACCTCCCTCTGTCTGTCTCACTCCTGGGCCTTCTAGGGCAAAATGTGCCCCTTCATTCTGACTTTGGATACCTGCACCTAACAGCCAGCATTTGCTAGTGAGGGGTCTGAACAGCTTCTGTAGAGAGGGAGACAGCCAGGCTATGTCTACACTCGCGGCTTCTTGCGCAAGTAATATGCAAATGAGGCTAAGCGTGGAATATCGCTGAGCCTCATTTGTATACCTAATGAGCCACCATTTTTTTCAGAAGAGGCTCTTGCGCCAGAAGGAGCGTCTACACTGCCCTTCTTGCGCAAGAAAAACCCTCTTGTGCAATGCCATTATTCCTGAAAATAATCAGCGTGTGAGCGGGCTGCCCAGGGCCCCAAGGGAAAGGTCTGTGGGGAGTTTCCAAGGCAACAACAACAACAAAGTGTCATAATCTACACTCAGGTGAATGTGATTTATTCCTCCACTAACAAGTGTCTCTGAAGGGATGAGAAATGCAGGGCCCAGGTGCATGGAGCCGGGTCACATTCTCCTACCTGAGTCTCAGTCCTGGCTGAAGCCTGGCTACAGAGAGAACAGGACAATGCAAACAGCCCCTTGGCAGCTGGGTAGTCAGTACATGGGTGGAGGGAGCTGGGGGCAGAGCTGGGCTCTAACTCACTAGGGGTGCGTCCCATAGCTCAGAATAAGTGATGCAATTGTGTAGCTTATTTCGTCTATTTCAAAATAGCTTATTTTGTAGTTTGGCGCTGGCTACACAGCACTTATTTTGAAATAAATCGCTATTCCAAAATGCCCCTCACTCCTCGCGCCATGAGGTTTGCAGGGACGTTGGAATAGCGAGCCCGTTATGGTTTGAAACAAGGGGCTTACTCTTAAGATGCGTCTGTGTGACATGAGCACCATGTTCTAAACCTCCGAGCTAGCCAGCCCACGGGTGTCAGTCTCACAAGTGGCCCTTTCAGAAAGGAGCCTCGGGCAGCCACAGCAAACTTGTGGGCTCTGGAACAAGGTGGGTGGGGCAGGAAAAGCTTCTGCAAGCAGGGGAATAAGCTCAAGTGGTGGAGTGTTCGTTTAGCATGTGAGCAGTGGGATCAATGCCCACATCTTCCGATTGCAGCTTGGTTCTTATCCCTTATTTTCACTGTCAGTGCCCCTACCTGCTCTCCCAAAAGAGACAGACAGACCCCACTCTCCTTCCCCCCCCCCGCAATTGCCATGCTGCAAAGCACAGTGGAGATATCAAGCTCAGCTGTCCGTCAGGCTCTGTGGTGCAATGGAAAGCATGTTGGGTTTCTAAAGCGCTGGGGCAACTATGAGCCCAAGTAGACATTCAAAGGTTGTGGATTTGTGTCCCACCCAAGTCACTTTACCTGCTTTCTCATTTCCCAGGAGCTTTTTACAGACCACACAATCCTTAGGCTGACACTGGGGGGTGGGCTTGAGTCCAGACAGTTCCCAGCAGACCCCAGTGAAGGGCTGGTTTGAAACACTGGAGGTGCCATTAGACCTTTTTGTCCCTCCCTGTCTCCTACTAGTGCTGAGCAACACTCAGGCTATGTCTACACTATTCTCCTGGAAAGAGCTATGCAAACTTCAATACCCACTTTTTCAACATTTGGCCTGTGTACACTGGGCAAGTCACACAAGGGAGGCAGCAGGCAGAGCCAGCCCAATACACCAACCTCCCAGGGCAGGGAGGCCAAGCTGCAAGCAGCTACCTGGCCTGATTCATCTTACTTCCCCAGGCTGGCACCAAGGGCATTATCAGCTGATGTCACTCCCCCTCTGTCATATGGGAGTTGAGCTCATGCCAGGCAGGTCTGCAGCAGGTGCACTTAAGTGGGCACCGAAGGGCACAGCAATGAGAGACCCCTGTGTTTCTGCCTGGTTTTGAACCACACACCTTTTGTATGTGAGGTAACATGCTAACCACTACACCACAGAAATACACAGTGGAGGGAGGGTAGAACTTGGCTGACTATTCTAACACCCTGCTCTGCAGGGGAGGGGAATGCACCTTGTGAACACTCCACCTCTTGTTCTCAGGAAGAGACTAACCCGAGCTGCCAGCTCCTCATTTCCTCACCAGCCCCTTGAGATTTGTAGCTCAAAGCTGGAGATTCTGTGGAAGGAGGTGAAGCTACAGAAGCTGACAGGGGACAATCAGCAGGCGGAGGGTTATTTTTTCTCCTCCCTGGGCTGATGTGGCTAGAACTGAGGAGAAGTAAATCCTCTTCCCTTCTCCTCAGAAGATGGAAATTGCAGTTGGTTCTCTCTTTGCTTCTACTAAAGCTGGACCCCAAGACTAGACTTTTTCTTTCTAAAAGCCTGGTGAAAGCAAATTGCTTGTAGGCTGAGAATGTGAGTTCAAGAAGGGCATCGCCCAGCATGGGGCTTGAACCCATAACCCTGAAATTAAGAGTCTCAGGCTCTATCAACTGAGCTAGGCAGGCTGTATACAACAGACCTTCTCACATTCTATCACAGGGTAACAGGAGCCAAGTGTTCTCAACTGCCTGACTCAAGGCTCTTTCTTGCCCTTAATGGGGGGTTCTGGTCTGTAGGGAGGTTTGAGTTCAAATCCCCCTCCTGACACACCCACTTCTTTCCTCACAAGGAACGGCCCCATTTCCATCTCTCCAGTGACAGGAGAAGGGGCCGGGTTCAGGATTTCTTTTAGTGCAGCGGCAAGGGGAGATGGAGGAAATTGAAACTCCTTTGCAAGCTTTGTTCTCACAGCACCAAGTATGACAGGAGGGGTCGTGAGCTGGGGAGCCTGCCCCCAAGAAGGGTCATTTGGGTGCACCCAGGGGCAGCAAGAATTCAGGCCCTCAGGCCAGTGCATTGAGAACAACGTGTGAGCCCTTCTAAGAGCGTTTTCTCCTCCCGTTGGGGAAGGCAGCTGGGCAGGACCAGCCTGCAGCCCATGTCCCTTTCAGCCCCAGGTGTAGGAGGAAACAGAGAGGGAAGGACAGACCATGGCCAGAGCCTCCTCCTAACAGGCTGGCCCTGCACAGAGTCTGTGCATGATGGAACCTCTCCCAGCAGGTTTCTGGCCTGTTCTCTGCAAAATGCTCAGCCTGTTTCATTTTCTGCAGAAACTAGTGGGATCCATGTGCCCTGTTCCCCAGTGACAAGTGTGTGTTCTCTTCCCCCCTTTCCACAGACACAGCAGGCCAGGGGGTTGTGCACCTCCAGTGGCCCCTTCTTAGGTGGCCTCCCACAAAGCCGGGGTGAAAAGCTACTGGGCCCCAGCCCTCCTGGGCCAGGACATGGTAGGAGCACTGACTGGAGACAGGTTGCAGGTGGAGCAGAATTAGCTTAACTGGAAAAGTGCAGCTGACCCACTGGTTGAAAGGGGCTGCAGCTGCTGCTGACAGGGAAGAAGCTGGGAGGCAAGGTGCTGGCAGCAAGAGATTCTGGCTGCCTCTTTGCCCTGGTTCTCAGCGTGCCATATCGACTGCCAGCCAGCTTGACCAAACCGCAAATCAGCTGGACTAGCCAGCCCACATCACAGTGAGTCGCTAGTGGTCCCATCAGAGAAGAGCCATTGGCAGCTGCAGAGACATCCCTGAAAGGGCCATTTGTGACATGGGTTCTGATTGGCCAGCTTACTCAGTTGGTTAGAGTGTGGTGCTAATAACACCAAGGTTATGGAGTCAAGCCCTATGCTGGCCACAAAGATGTTTGCTGTGGTGACTGCCCCCACCCACCCTTTAGCTGCCTGCTATGGACAGGAAAGCAGAAACAGGCAAAAGGCTGAGAGCTTTGCAGGACTCAGGCCAGAGGACTGGCAGGAGGAGGCTCCAGCCTGCACAGGCCCAGTGGCTAAAAGGGCCTTGTCCTGGGTGGCTTTCCCTAATGGCAGGCAAAACTCTTCTCTTCCCTCCTTTGTCCCCAATGGGGTGACCTGATGCCCAAATTCCTGCTGCTGCAATGGCTGGCCCACGGCTCCCTGCAGCGGGCAGGCTTTACTGCGCTGCTGCCAACCACCTGGTCACCTGCGTCAGTGGCCCTGTGTGGCCGTGTTCTTGCGCAAGAAGCCACCAGTGTAGACACAGCCTTCGTGTGCAGAGCCGTTCCACTGCTTATTGTCAAGAGGGGTTTTCTTGTGCATGAAGGAGCAGTGTGCTATTCCATGCTTAGCCTCATTTGCATATTGCTTGTGCAAGAACCCGTCAGTGTAAACATAGCCCCAGTGCTTTCTGTCCAAGCATAAACAGTTTTCTGTGAAGCAGGAAGATTCTAGAGCCTTCCTAGGCAAGTGAGTCTGAATCCTGCACCACGACCTCAGTGGGACCCGCTGGTGAAATGTTGGTTTGCTGCAAATCCTTGGTAATGCCAGTGTTTGGCTTCCTTGGCTATGTCTGCACCGCGCATTATTGCGCAGTAAGATATGCAAATGAGGCGGGGGATGAATATTGCCACACCTCATTTGAATGCCTAATGAGCCATCGTTTTTGCATCACAGGCTTTTGTGCAAGAAGCAACTGTCTGCATTGCTCCTTCTTGCACAAAAAAACCCTCTTGTGCAGAGCCATTCCGCCACTAATTTTCAGGAACCCTCGTGCCACTTGGCAGGAAAATCTAGTTCTGACCAGTCTTTGAGTGGCCAGTGCCTGAGGGAATCCAACATGGGTCCTTAGGTCACACGTCACAGGCACCATTTAGTGGCCCCAGTTACTGACCTAAACACCGTCATAACACTATAGCTACGTTTACACTGCAGCCTTCTTGTGTAAGAACTGTTTTGCGCAAGCGTTCTTGTGCAAAAGGTCTTCCACAAGAGCACGTCCACACTGTCAAGTGCTTTGCACAAGAGATGTGCTTTTGTGCAAGAGTGTCCACGGCAGTGTGGTTGCTCTCTTCCGCAAGAAAACTCTGATGAGCATTTTAGCCATACAGGCTTCTTGCACAAGAAATTCATGTTGCCTGTCTACGCTTCCCTCTGGTGGAAGAGCTCTTGTGCAAGAGGGTTTATTCCTCGTGGGGAGAAGAATAACTCTTCTGCAAGAAGCCCTGTTTTCCAGCGCTGTACTGTAAATTTACTTGTGCAAGAATGCTCGTGCAGTGTAGATGCTCTGTACATTTTTGTGCAAGAACAGTCATTCTTGCGCAAAAAGCCTGCAGTGTAGATGTAGCCTAAGGGTTTGTATGCATTTAAACAGTTCACATACAATGGAAATCCAAGAAAGGTGAATATCTGCATTAAATAGACACTCTCTCCGGGGGCATTTGGATTTGAACCAAGGACCACTTGATCTGCAATTAAACACTCTATCACTGAGCTACACCCCCATGCAAAACAGGTGTCTGCAGCCAATATTGAGAAGTGGGTAGGGACTTTTGTAGAACACACACCTCAGGTGGGACAGACCCTCGCTGACCCCAGGTTGTGACTGGTCCTAACAAGGAATTTGTCCAGAAAGCAGCAGAGCTGGGGCAGGACAGAGGTTCTGTCCACACAGAAAAGTTCTTTTGGAACAATGGCCATTATTCCAAAATAACAATGCAAGAGTCTACACAGCAATTCCGTTATTCTGAAATAACTCTGAAATAACGGACGGCTGATTCCAACTTCTCTAAACCTCATTGTATGAAGAAAAATGCTTATTCGGAAATAGCTATTTCAAAATGAGGTGTGTGTAGATGATCCACTTCTGCTATTTCGAAGTAGCCCCTCCCGGGGCCATTCTAAGTTATTCCACCTGGGGCTCTAAATCAAGGTAGCAACTCTACATTAGAGAAGCCCTCCTTGGACTCATTTTGAGGTTTCCCTGCAGTGTAGACGTGCTAGTTTGGAATAACTATTCCAGAAGAGCTTATTCCAAAATAAATGTGCCGTGTAGATGCAGCCAGAGAGTCCTGAGAGATGAAGCGGCTGGAGGGAAGCCAGGAGTGCAGAGGCCAGTCTGAGACCTGAGTGTCCTAGGTGGTTACCCCACTGCCATGTCTAGGTTGCATGGTGTAAAGAGCAGCTCTCAGGTCTTTGACTCCTGTAAGCTGAGTTCAAATCTCAGTGAGACCTGCAGGGGCTGGGGTGGTTGCTGGGAGGTCCTTGTGCTGTGTGCTTCTTGGCTTCCTTGTCCTGAGGTTCACTAAGGGTGGTTTTGCTTGTCTGAGGCCCAATGGAGCTTCCTCACCAGACTGAGCAGACTTGTGGTCAGGTGCCTGATGCCATCACAGCTGCAGGGCAGGTCGCCCATCCAACCCCTGAGTTCAGCCCATGCTGGAGGCAGCCAGAGAGCGTGAGCAGAACAGAACAGAGGAGGGGAGGGAGGATTTGTATATTTTGAGAAGGGTCCTGGGTCCTGGCTCCCAGCCACGCACCTTGGCACAAAGACCATTGGCCCCTGCACAAAGTGCATTGTGGGAATAAGAGTGGTGTAGACGTACCTGTGGAGCCCTGGCATTCAATAACACAGCGGCTTTACCCACATACTGGGCTTGTCGAAGCTGGAATCCCAGCCCAGAGGACATTGAGGAAGGAAGCAGTTAAAATGCCCCTTCCCTTCTTATCTCCTCACCCAGAGTGTTGGTCAAAATCCACAGATCCACCCTCCTTTGTTCCCCGCCTGCCCCTGTGCCAGGCTCCCTCAAGCAGAGCCCAGAGCCTGGCCTGGCCTTTGCACCTGGAGCCTGAGTCCCCCCGACTAATGTTCATTCTGTGCTCCCCAAACTCACCTTTCTATGAGCTGAACAGACAACCTGTGTACAGCCAGGCCTCTTGGGCCTTGAACCCATCACCACTTGGGCCCTGAGAAAAGGAACTGCAGGGCCCATGGTGTAAGGGGCAGTACTCAGGGTTTTGCAGCCTGAGTTCAAATGTCAGTGGGACCTGCCTGGTGAAGTGCTACCTGGCTGCCAATCCCTGCTAATTCCTTGACCTTAGATGCCCCCAGAATGAGTCTTTTCCCCTGTCTTGGTTGTGCTGTGGCTCTTGAGCCTCGCCAATCTCAGCACTGTGGTTCCCTTCACTCCCAATCTGCAGCCCCTGCCAACTGGGCCCTGTGGTGTCCCCTCACGCCTGACCCACAGCCCCCTTCAACTTGCCTCTGTACCTCCCAGCTTACCTGTGTCCTTGCAACACAAGGATCCTATTCTTCCCCCCCTCTCCCTTTCCCCTGTTCCCTCCAATCTCCCTCCATTCCTGTTCTGTTTCCCTCCCCCCTTCTCTCTGCCCCGCCCCCTCTGTTCAGTTTCACTTTCAGGTTCTGTCCCTCCCCTTCCTGCTACCTCCTCTTTCTTCTTCTCCCTCAGTGTCAGCACAAGCCTGCGCCCAGCAGAGCAGGCACACGCCCGACGGCCATGGCCTCCGCAGCGACAGCAGAGGAATTGCAAGAAGCAGCCACTTGCCCCATCTGCCTGGGGTATCTGATAGAGCCGGTAACGATAGCCTGCGGGCACAACTTCTGCCGAGCCTGCCTCACCCGGCACTGTGAGCAACAGGGAGCAAAGACCCCCCCAGCCTGCCCCCAGTGCAGGGCCCCGTTCCAGAAGGGGCAGTTCAAACCCAATACCCAGCTGAGCAACATCGTACAGAAGCTGCAGCAGCTGGGGCCAAAGCCAGGGGAAGGGCAAATGGAGGGTCTGTGTGAGAGACATGAGGAGCGTCTCAAACTCTTCTGCGAGGAGGACGGAGCCGCCATTTGTTTGGTGTGTGAGAAATCCCGGGCCCACAAGTCCCACACGGTGGTGCCCGTCGAGGAGGCTGCCCAGGAGTACAAGGTAGGAGACGCTGCTGACTTTGCCTAATTAAAGCCCTGCAGGCCATAGGTTTGTCCCCTTCCCAATACAGGGACAACCATTCACAGCCGGCTGCTCTAAGGGAGGCAGCTAAATGAAAGGGGCTGGTTTTCAGAGGGGCAATGGGAAAAGATCCAGACTTGTTTTGGCCCGACACTGGAAGTCCCCATACCCTGACAGAGAGAACAGGGCCAGCTGCTCTCTCTGCACTTGTGTCATTTTTTTCCTGTGTCATTTTTCAGGAAGAATGGCTCTTGCACAAGACTTTTTTTGTGCAAAAAGGAGCCGTCTACACAGCTTCTTCTTGCGCAAAAGGCTTTTCCGCAAAAAATGGCTGCTAATTAATTATGCAAATTAAGTGTGGCGATATTCTACTCCGTGCTTCAGTTACATAAGCTTTTGTGGAAAAAGGCTGCAGTCTAGACATAGCCAACATCAATTATTCTGAAATAACGTAGAGCGTGTCCACACAGCAAGACCGTTATTTCAAAATAACTGTCAGGATGTGTCTCCACAGCTCCGTAACTCAAAATAAGATGCTTCAGGGATACTCAAGTTAGTCTGTGCAGGATAAACTTAAAAAACAAGAAACAGTCTGGTAGCACTTTATAGACTAACAAAACATGTAGATGGTATCATGAGCTTTCGTGGGCACAGCCCACTTCTTCAGATGACCAGAGTGTTGGATGTCCAGAACTAAAATAAATAAGGGAGAAGGGGGTGGGGGATGGAGAAGGGGAAAAATGGGGTGGGGACAAGAAGAGGCAGTGGGTATAAGAATATCAAGGTGAAAGCCAAGCTGGAATGTAACAGGAAAAACATAGTCTATAAGCACCTACAGACTGAATAGTCAAAAGAGGCAGATAAGAACCACAACTGTGCAGTATAGACGTACCTTCAGGAAGCTGTTTGGCTGGATGCAAAGGCTGCTTTGCCTCTCTCACCAGCCCTGCTGGCTCCCTGGCTCAGGGTGTCCCTGCAGCAGCACCACAGGGGTGTGAGAAGCCACGGCCTGGGCTCTTGGGCAGGGAGCTCGAGGGCTCAGAGAAAAGAGTGAAACAGGGAGACCTGGAGGGGCTGAAAAAGGGGCGTGAGGGGGCTGCCCAGAGCAGGGCTGACAGGACAGGAGCTCGTCGCTCTGCCGGGTGACTGTCAAAGGGGAAGAGGACCCGGGGTTACAGCAGCACAGGAGCAGTTATCGGTGTCTGTTCTCCCAGAGCGAGTGTATCCCCTGGGCCTTGCTGGTCTCTAGCCACATCACAGCTCCACCCTGTGTGGCTAAAGGGCCCGGTGCCCCGGTGTCACGAAAGCCTGGGCCGAAAGAGACGAGCGGAGTGTGGGTCTGGTTCCTGCCTGGGTCTGGGCAGAACTGTCCCATCCATAGGACTGTTCGGGGCAGCCGCCCTGTGCTCTGGGGAAATGAGGCCCAGAGAGGCCTGTGAAATTACTGGGGGGGCTGGCACTGGCAGGAGTAGGGTTGGGACCCCCTCAAAAAAACCCCACTGGGCTACAGAAATGCAGTCACAGCCCCTTCAATTGCTGGGGCACTCCCCTGCCTCCCCCCCCCCACAGCCCACCGCATGTCCCTCAGTTCAATAGTAGACACCTAGCAACCCTAGGCGAGAGCCATGGGACATGGAGCAACCCAGCAGCCTTCAACGCTCTGCCCTCTCCCAGTCAGATCACCCCACTTCACTGGGGTGGCAGGAGGTGAAGCCCCCAGCCCCAGCCCACTCCAATCCCCCCTCCTCCCCCCCACCTGCAAGTGGGAACCAGGCCGGGTCACTCCACTTCCTGTTACCATGGTGAGTGTGTGTGTGTGTGGGGGGGGGGGGGACTGAAGCTTGCTGCCAGCACCAGCCCCTCCACTCGGGGGGCCTGTGGGAAGGAGTGAATAGGGGTGGGAGGGGGCATGTGAGGGGCAGGAAGGGGCAGGGTGGAGAGGGGGTCAGGACTGGTGGGAAGGGGTGAATAGGGTGCGAGGGGGAATGTGAGGGGCTGGAAGGGGCAGGAGCAGGGTTTGGGGGCAGGGCTTAGGGGAAGGGGTGAAGTGGGTACAGTGCAGGGGTGGGAAGAGTCAGGGCAAGGCCTGGAAGGAGGGGAGGTGTCCCAGCCCCACAGCCCCTCGAGTTGGGTCTGGGTCTGGGGCGTGGTGCAGCGATATTCCTGCCCCAGCTCCTCGCACCCACTGGCTGGAGGTATTATTCAGGGGCTCCCCAGCCATTTCCCCTCTGGCCCGTGCCCAGGGACCGTGCCCAGGGACCTGAGCTAACACACCGGGGCAGAGTTGCCCTAAGTGGCTGCAGGAGGCAGAGCCCCTGCTCAGAGCCGGGCATCTCTGCTCCCAGGGTGCCTTTGGGGCTGGCAGAGCCGAGCGGCTGCCTCTTTCCAGGCTGGGTCCCCGCATGTGTGTGTGGAAGGCTGGAGTGTAAGGCACTTGCAGCCCGTTGGACAGGCCGATAACGGCTGTTTGTCTCCCATGATGCCCTGCAGGAGAAACTCCAGGGGGCCCTGGGCCCACTCAGGGAGCAGCTGAAGGAGGCCCTGGCGCTGACGTCTAAAGAGGAGAAGAAAACCACGGAGTGGCAGGTGGGTGTCTGGGTTTCTCTCCCGGAGCCCTTCCCTTGGCAGCGCTCCCAGGGACGAAGGCGCTGAAAGCTCCAGGATGAGGCTATGAACCCGCTCTGGCAGATCAAGGCTAGTTGTGGATGTGTCTGCCCATGGTGCCATCAGCACCCTACTGCAGCAGGGACACCTCCTGAATGACCAGAGCCAGGGTGGGTCCCAGCCTCTGCTGCCATCGTGTGGCCCCCTTATCCCAGTCACCTGCTGCTGCTCCTGTGACTTTCCATGGTCTTGTCTGTAGCCAGGGCATGAACGTCCCTTCTGGTTCCCCTGACTGTTACAGTGAGATCCCTGCTGAGGGTGTAGAGGTGTGAGGAGGACGCTGGCTGGTCACTGGGCACATGGCCAGGCTGGGTGAGGCCAAAGTCAGCCCTGGCAATGCCCTGAGGGCCCAACACCCACATGAGCCCCAGGACAACACCCACAGGGTTATTGGCACCAGCCCTCTATGCTGAACATGCAGCCCTGGGAGCCTGTTGTCAAGAATGAGCATCGCCCGCATCTTGCTTTGATGGGTTCGCTTGGTGTGTGAGTGCCCAGGCTTGCGCACCCAACTCTCCTTCCCCACAGACGCCTTGTGCTGCTCCTCCCTCCCGCCCCCCCCATACATCTCTCTTGTTCCCTCTCCCATGTCCATCCCATGCTGCCTGCAATAACAGACTGCGGCTTTACCTGGCACCCTGGACAACCCTGCTACGGGACTGGCCCTGTTCACTCTGAGCTAAAACCAGCCCTTTATGATACAAACAACAAGGAGTCTGGTCTCCTTGTTGTGTTTGCTGAAGGAGACTGACACAGCTACCTCGCTGAAACCTCCTGGTGCATTTCCCAAAGAAGTAACTGTCCTTACAACCTCACACAGAGCTGATTCTCCCTGCTTCACAGACACAGGCCCAGCGTGTAACTCAGCATCTGACTTGTGTTTTCTCTGTGTCTTTCCTATTTTCCTTTCTCCAGAGGAAAGTGCAGGCCAAGCGGGAGTCGATTGCGGGTGAATTTAACAAGCTGCACGCGCTGCTGAGGGAGGAGGAGCAGCTGCTTCTGCAGAGGCTGGCAGACGAGGAGCGGGAGACTCTGCAGAGGCTACAGGAAAATGTCACCAAACTC
This sequence comes from Rafetus swinhoei, assembly GCA_019425775.1. NCBI lineage: Eukaryota > Metazoa > Chordata > Testudines > Trionychidae > Rafetus > Rafetus swinhoei. Next base: position 31,220,724 of record CM033444.1, on the reverse strand, counting down.
TCCCAGCAAAGTGCTTCTCTGCAGCAGCTGATCACAGAGATGGAGGGGAAGTGTCAGCAGCCGGTTGTCGAGTTGCTGAAGGTGAGATTGCATCAAAACTCGACCTCCAGTCAGAATTACAGCTCTGATCCATGGGCTTGCATCCCAAGAATGGGAATAAACGTGCTATGTGTGGTGCTCACAGACAATATTGGGCCAAGGGCTCCCTCGGTTCCAAACAGTGCAGTTTGGGTGGGAGGGGAATCATGGAGATCCAGGGAGGCCCTGGGAGATTAAATGTTTGGTGCAAAAATGATACTGGGCTAAGCCCATCCCAGCTGTGACTCCAGAGCATTGGACTCAACCAGTCGCTAAACACGGATACAGGGGCTGGGTCCCTAGGAAGAAGAATCATTTATCTAAATTCCCATCTGACCTACAAACAATGAATTGAGTGTAAATGCAAAACGGTGCAGGAGGTTTTGCCCCAGAACAGTGACGCCCGGGACAGGGTGGGGGGTTAATCTATTCTCTGTATGAAATGCTCCTGCCTGGGTGGGGAATCTCTCCGATTTATGCCCCCGGTGTTCACACAGAGCATTGATTGTCTTTCTCCTTTCAGGATGTGAAAAGCACGTTGAGCAGGTGCGTGTCCCAGTTTCGCTGCCCTCGTATTCCTGGTGGGGGCCCTGCGGTGATGCTAGCACAGAGCAGCTGATGATGCTGAGACGTTTGCTTCCTAGGAGTGAAAACATGAAACTCCAGGAACCAGAAGCCGTTTGCACCGACCTGCAACACGGGTATAAAATTTGTCTTGATATGAGGGAAGCTCTGAACAGATTTGCAGGTGAGTGGAGCCCCTGGGACATCAAGCTGTTTGGTGCTGGAGCCCCAGGACACACATGGACCCAGCTGGGAGCTGTGCGGTAGCTGGAGGCTGATTGGCTCAGTGCTGGGGAGTTTGCCTGCTGCTCACACCCACCTGTTGGCACTTGCCAGGGATCTGACCTGGCCCCAACATCCTGAACCTCCCTGCCTGGGTCAATGGGGCCACTGAGCAGGTGCTGTGAGGCCTGGCCTGGGCCCATGTGCTGGGGCTGCACAGACGGGTCATGGGGGCATGTCTGTGTCTCTCTCCAGGCACATTGGAGGTGCTGCCCGGCTGTGTAGCCGAACCTGCTGTGTCTGTAGAGCCTGGTGTGAGAGTCTCCAGTGTGTCTGCTGCAGGGCTGGGTGAGGGGAGCCGGGGGGTGAATGGGGCAGTTGCTACCTGGGGTCACCTACAACTCTGGGGCTCTGGGAGGGGCTCTGTGGCCAGTGCCCACACTGGGAGATGCCGGGGCAGCGGCAGAGGGTTTGTGCCGCTCGCAGGGCCCAGGGGACAATTTGCCCTGGGCAGAGAGTTCAGGCTGGAGCCGAGTCTCCATTGGCAGCTGGGTCTGTGGACTGAGGTCAGGGCTGGGGGGATTTTCCTGGCCAGGGCACATTTCACAGCCGCTCTGGAGTGTCCCCGCTGGTGCCCCGAGACCAGCCTGCCCATCACCGCGCGGGGCTGGGGCTGGGGACAGTCCCTCCCTGCCAGTCACTGGGGCCTGGGCGCCTCAGCTGCTCAGGCAGGTTTGCAGAGGGGCTGGGGAATTGGGTGCTAATAGCTCATTGGCAGAACAAATCGGTTTGGGGGCCAATGAAACTGTTCCCGGCGCCAGGCTGAGTTTGCTGGTGACTGTCCACGGACTGAACCAGGTGCCGCCACTTCCCATCCAGCCTGTAGCTCAGGGGCTGGGACCCAGCTGGGAGCCCCAGGTCCCATCCCCGTGTGGGGCGGGGCAGGGATGGGAATGTGGGTCCCCCCTCAGGTGGGGGCTGGAAGCGCTGGTCTCCGGGGGTCTGACGTGGGGTCCCTCAGTCTCTGCTGCTGCAGATGCTCCCAGGGTCTAAACACGGCTCTGGGCCCTGGGCAGAGCGTGGGGGTGAGCCTGGCTCTGCAGCACAGTGGGGCGGCCCCACCTGGGAGCCCAGAGTCCAGCCCCCAGCCCCAGTGACCTGCAATTACTGACCCATAGCTCAGTGAGGGGAGGGGCACGGCCCCAGCACAGCAGTGTCTGAGGCTGTGGGAGCCGGGTTCCCTTGCACTGATGCAGCTGACCCCGTGCAAATCCCTAGTGCAGCCACGTGGGTGTGAACTGGGACTGGCCCCCAGTGCAGCTTCTCCCAGGTGGGGGTCAGAAAGTGGGGAATTGCCCCTTCCCCTCCCCACTGCCCTCATTAGCAACAGCCCATTGGTTTGCAATTGCACCCCCCTCCCATCCTCTGCTGCCCTGCCCCTCCTAGGAGCCTCCCCTTCCTATGCCTGTCCTTACGCTCCATCGCCTCAATCCCCCTGGCACCTGCCCTTTCCCTTCCCCTCCCCACAGCCTCCTGGTGCCTCCCCCTTCCCTCACATGCCTGCCCCCTGCCGCCTCCTTCTCTGTGCCCACCCCCTCACCGCCCTCTGCCCCAGTTCTCCTCATGCCCCTTTGCCACCTCACGTGACCTCCTGACCCCTGCCTTCCTCATGCCCCCTTTCACCCCCTCTGCCCCGGCACCCACCCCTCCCTCCCTTCCCCTCCCTTTGTCTGCCCCTCCTTCCCCCTTCTGTCCCCTGGCACCTGCCCCTCCCCTGCCCTCTGGTGCCCTCCCTTCCCTTGCCCCCTTCAACCTCCAATAGCTGCTTCACACCTGGACCCTTGTTGGCCCTCGTGCCCGTCCCACTCCAGGCTGCACCCCTGTGCCCCTGGCACCTCCTGCTTGTACCCTGTAGCCCCTGGCATCCACCCCTTCCCTTGGCCTCCCACCCCCTGGCACCTGCCCCTCCTCCCACCCTTGTGTCCTCTAGCCCCTGGCATCTGCCCCACCTAGGCCTCAGCATGAGCCCTTCCCTTGCCCCTGTGCCTGCCCTTTCCTCACATCCCCACCCCCTTTCACCTTCCCTTTAATTCTGCCCCTCCTCCCCTGCCTCCCGACACCTGCACCGCCCCTTCCCCAAACCACTGGTGCCAGAGCCCCTTTGTGCTCCCCTCCCCTGGCCCCCTGGGCCCACCTCTCCCTGCTGCTTGCCCCATGCAAGTCCCCACTCTTGGCCCCCTTTGAGCCCCCTAATGTTTGCCCCTTCCCCTCCCTCTTTCTCTAGCCCATTGGTGCCCTCCCCTCCCCTCTGGGTCCCTGCCCCTCCCTTCCCCTTCTCCTAACTTCTGGGTCCTGCCCCTCACCTTTCCTCTGCCCCCTTGTGCTCTCCCTTCTCCACACCCAACTCTCTGCCCCCCTGTGCTCCTCTGTTCCCTTGTCCCCAGTCTGCCCCCTGGTGCCTGCCCCTCTGCTCTCTGCCCTGCTTATCTCTGCCCCTCTGCTCAGCCCCCTCCCTCCCTTAGGACTGCTCCTTCCCTTACCCATCTCTGTTCTCCTGGCACCTGCCCTGCATGCCCCTCCCCTCTTGATAACTACCCTCCCCTTGCTGCCCTTTGGCCCCCTGGGGTCTGCCCCCAGTACCCCTCTCACCTCTCTCTTTCCCCTTGTCACCTGCCCATCTCTCACCCCCTCCTTGCCCCTGCGGCCATGTGAGGCCTGGAGAATGAGGGCAGGTGTGGAGAGCGTGAGTCAGGAAGTGTCATTTCCCCTTCACCGCACACAGGAGCCAGGGCACCCAATGACGTGACCAGGCAGCGAGACTGACCCACACAAGGCACCGTTTCCTCATGCAGCGCAGTCGGCCGGCGGGACTCCGCCAGGGGGGTGAAGGCCAAAGTCACAACATGGCCCAGAAAGAGCAAGATACGTTCACGGAGGGTCGCTCCGTCAGTGGCTCTGAGCCAGGATGGGCAGGGATGCGTCAGCCTGATCTGAGTGTCCCTAGTCTCTGTGCCGGATGCTGGGAGTGGACGACAGGGCAGGGACCACTAGACGATTCCCTTCTCTGCTCGTTCCCTCTGGCTGCTCCTGGCACTGCAGTGGCAGGAGGCAGGACACTGGGCAGAGGGACCAGGGGTCTGGCCCAATATGGCTGTTTTTGCATAAATATTAATTATAATAACAACACAGTTAATACAGAAACTCTCCCTGTCGCGCTGGCGATGTTGTGACACAACGACCTTGGCAAATGATGGATTTTAAAAGTCTTGGCCTCCTAGGAAATGTGTTTTTCTATCCGGTTCCCAGGCACAAAGCAGGGCGCTGGAGCGAAGTCACTGACACACAGTCCCACAGACCCATGTTCTGGATGCTGCTGTTTGCTGCACCCCCGTTCCCACTACTGCTCTGTTCCCAATGGCCTGGCCCCGGCCCCGGCACCTTCTGCTGCTGCTCCCCGCACACACGTGCCCTCAGCCCATTCCCTCAAGGTCCCACCAGCTCTGGGCGATGGCAGCTCTGAGTGGGGAACCTCGCGGCTAGTGCAGGCTGGGCTGCCTCTCCCCACACACTGTCCCCAGCCGGGCTCAGCCCTGAGAGCTCTGTGACTGCAGCTCCAGCCGTCACTGAACACACCCCGAGGCTCCGTCTGGCCCAGGCAGCTCTGTCTGCACGGGAGAGAGGGACCGACAAACCCCTGGGCCACCCGCCCTCTCTTCACCGGCCCCTGGCAGCCCCACCCTGCTCCCCAGTGCAGGGCGGCTGGGGGTGGCCAGGGCTTAACCTGTCACCGGAAGGGGTGCCGGTCTCCAGCACGTTTGCTATTTTCCCAACTGAATGGCTGAGCCCAGAGGTGCCGGGGCTGAGAACTGAGGTCTCAGAGGGGCCAAGTGCGTCTGTATCTTTAAAAACCCTCAAAAACCAGCGAGTGGTCCTGTAGCACCTGAGAAACCACCAACAAGTCTAGTCATCTCTCTGTTAGGCTGTAAGCCCAGAGGTGCCGGGGCTGGGAACTGACAAGCCCAGAGGGGCCGGAGCTGAGCCCTGGGCAAGCCCCAGCACAGATTCGATGCAGAGGGTCCCCTCCCCCAGGCAGGCCCAGTCCAGCTCTGCTGCTGCCCGTCACTCAGACACTAAAAGGGTCCCAACATTTCCTGACCCCACATGGCACCTCAGTGGTTTGTGCCCAGCCCCAGGCAGAACGGATCCCCGGGCAGCCCAGCTGTGTGGGCTGGGCCCCCAGGCAGGGCAGGCGTGTCCCTGGCAATACAGGCTGGGCCTGGCATCATCCCAATCCGGCTCCTCATGAGCTGTCCGGGGGGCGGGGGGCTCCCTCAGACCCTGTTTACACACTAGTGGGTCGGCCAGGGCAGCTGGACCAGCCCCACCGGCACCGCCACAGACAGCAGCCAGGAGAGCTCGTCCGGGCCCTGCTGTCACACCCGCCCTGCGCGCTCAGGGGAGAGTCAGGAGCTGCCCAGTGGATCAGCAGAGCGTTCACATGGCCCACAGCCCGTGTTTCTCCTGGGCACACCTCAGTGCACATCATAAAATGTATTCCGCACACGGCTAGGAACAGTTGGAGGGAGCACTGGCGTATGCCCCCCCTGGGGTTCCTAGGGAAATCCCAGCTGGAACCTGCCCCTCCCTTCACCCCCCTCTGTCCTTATGGTGCCTGCTCCTCTTGCCCCCATGGTCCCCCTTCTGCTCCTCTCATCTGCCCCTCCCCTTCCCTCTCCCAGCCCTCCTGGGGACTGCCCCTTCCCCACACCCCTCTGTCTGTGCCCCTGTGCTCCTCTGCTCCCTTCCTCCCCCTCTGCCCCCTAGTGTCCACACCTCCCTCTGGCCTCCTTGCATCTGCCCCTCCACCCAGCCCTCCTGGGGACTGCCCCTTCCCCACACCCCTCTGTCCCCTTGTGCCTGCTCCTCTTGCCCTACATTGGCCCTATGGTGACTCCTTCCCCCTCTCTCCCATCATCTGCCCCGCCCCTTTCCTCTCCGAGCATTACCCTGCCCCTCCCCCCACTGACAGCTTGCCACCCTTCCCCCGCTCCCTCCTGCCCTTTTCCCGCTCTTTGTCTCCTCACAGGCAGAGGGGCCCTGACCCCCCTCAGACAATAACACCCCCCACACACACAGCGATTAACGGGGGGGGGGGCAGGTTAATTTCCCCCTGACCCCAGGGACCCGCCCCGGCCCCTGGCCCTGACTCTGTGACTCTCTCCCCAGTGGACGTGACGCTGGATCCAGACACGGCAAATCGCTACCTCGTCCTGTCTGAGGGTCGGAAATGTGTGAGATACGGAGACACGTACCAGGCTCTGCCCAAAACCCCCAAGAGATTTGACCCTTGTGCCTGTGTGCTGGGCGCCGAGGGGTTCGCGGGCGGGAGGCGTTACTGGGAGGTGGAGGTGGGGGACAAGGCTGCCTGGGACCTGGGGGTCTGCAGGGAATCTGTGAGCAGGAAGGAGGGGGCATTGGAACCTTCACACACACCTGGGAACGGATACTGGGTCGTGTGGTTGAGGGGCGGGGGATACAAGGCCGGCACCTCCCCCCCGACCCCCCTCCCCATGAGCGCCAGGCCCAGCCGGGTGGGGGTTTTCCTGGACTACGAGGCGGGCGAGGTCTCGTTTTACAATGTGACTGACGGGTCCCATCTCTTCACCTTCACCGGCACCTTCTCCGGGACGCTGCGCCCGTATTTCTACCCTCATTATGATGCGGCTCCCCTGACCATCTGCCCGGTGCCGGCCCAGGCGGGAGGGAATCCCTGCCCCTGACAGGGACCACGTGGCACCGACTGGCCCCACCCAGCGCTGCGGCTCCTCCCCCAGGGGCGGGGCCGGTCACTGGCTGTGTAGCAGCGGGAGCGCCCGGGAGCCAATGAGGCGCCGCGAGGGAAACAAACAAAGAAACAAACAAACAGCCCCGCCCCCCGGCCACGCAGAGCCCGGCCCCCAGGGCCTGAGGCAGCAGCTGCAGCCCCGCAGCCAGAGAACTCCCCCCCCGCGTGTTAACCACCCAGCCCCGCCCCGCCCCGCTCCCCAGAAGCAGCGCGGCGACCAACCACTTCCTGCTGCGGCCCCAGTGGGCGGGCGGGGCCTGAGCAGGGCGCGGAAGCACGAAAACCCGGCCCGGCCGTTCGGAATGGAGGAGGCCCGATGAGAACGCGCATGCGCAGGTCAGTGACTCTGCTGGGAGTCCAGCGCCAGCGCTTAGCTCAGACCGGGAACTTCCTGGCCACGCCCCAGTCCCGAGGGGCTCCGGCTCCTGGGCTCTGCCCCGCGCGTGTCCCGGGCCGCGCCCCCCCCGGGCCATGGAGCTGCGGGGCGATGGGTCCAGCTCCCCTGGGTTCTTGTGGAGTCGGATTGACCCGCCCCGGCTGTAGGAACCGCCCCCCCCGCAGCAACCCCCCCCCCGTGATTCTCTGCCGGCCTGTTGCTGCTGGGGGCTGGGATCACACCTGCCCCCTTTGCTGCTTCTCCTGGTCCCGGCCCCGCAGCCCCTGGGCCCTGCGCTGGGAGCCGGGACATTCCCACCCCAGTGCGGCCCCTCCCCCCTCCGACTGGCCCAGGGACACAGGCTGGGATGGGGGTCTGTCAGTTCCCCTCCGGCCTCTCTCCAGCTTTTCCTCCAGGGCTGGGTGCTACTGGCGGCTGGAACATTCCCATTCCCAGCCCCATGTGCTGCTGCCCCCCGTCCCCACCTGTCACCAGCCCCTAGGGCAGGGGTGCAGTGTTCCCATGGATACGGGATACGCCTGTCACAATGAGCGACCTCTGCCTTTGCCCATCCCCCTCGGGGCCCCAGAACAGGAGGCCAAGGGCCCCTCCCACTGTTGAATGTGGGCAGGTCTGGCCTGGCCTCTTTCTCCCCAGATGCCCCTGCCCCTCCCCATTCCCCCTGGGCTCTGCCCCCCACCCTGGCCAGAAGCTGGAGCCCTGCCCAGAGAGGAGAAGCCCTGGGGTGCCAATGCAGCTGGGGCCATCGCAGGACCATCCCCCTGGAAGGGGGTGGGGCTCAAAAGCTGCCCCTGGCTGATGGGCCGGCTGTAGCAGCCTCTGCCCAGGGCAGATGGAGAGTCCATGGATCACACCACTGCCCAGACAGCTCTTACTGTGATGTGAATGGGGTAAGAACCACAGGGGCAGTTGGGGTGAGCCTCAGACTTTCTACCTGCTCTGGCTGGGGGTGGGGACATGGGCTGGGGCTGCTCATGGGCCCTCCCACCAGTGTTTCTTGTAAGCTGAGCACTTGGGCAGCCACTCAGGAGAGATTCAGGTGCTGCCCAGCTGATTAGCAGAGCCCCCACAGCCGGCAGCCTGTGTTTGAGTGCTGCACATCTGCCCCTGCCCCTGCCCCTGCCCCAGCAGGACAGCCTGAGTGACAGGCAGCCTGCTCCCTCCCCAAGCCCCACAACACTGGTTTCTGCCCCTCCCAAAGGAGCGTTTGCCCCAAGTCACTGGCACCTCCCGGCTGAAAGCAAACCCAGCGCCTGCAGCCAGTCTTATGGCACCGTCACAAACGATTTACTGGCCCAGAGAAGGGAAGGAGAGTTACTCACAGGGCGAACGCAGCAGCCAGACACACACACGCACACGGTGCGCTCCTGCCTGGCCCAAGGGAATAGAGGTGAGCCAGCTCGGTGTGTCCTGTAGCACCAGCCCACCAGCTGCAGATTCCTCAGTTTGTGCCCAACCCTTCCCCCACCGCCATCCCCCTCCCTGCCCCACTCCCAGCAGCTAAGCCTGGGAGAGAGAAAGTTCTTTCTGCCCTGGCTCGTCCTTCCTTCCCCCAGAGCTCACACTGATAAGAGGGTTTGGGGCCCAGCTCCTCTTCAAGGCCAGGTGGAGGAGGGGAGCAACCAACAGAGTCTTATGCTCCAGGGTAGCTTGTCTGGTGTCTGGAGCTTCCTGTGCCAGGCAGGAGATGCCCCCGCCCCCAGGACACACCAGGGTCTCACACTTGGCTCTGCTCCTCTCCTGGCCTTGGGCTGGTCCCAGTGTCACAACAAACCCTGGTTCAGCCTCTGAGAACCACCGAACCCTCGCCCAGCACCACAGGCACAGCCAGTCCCAGGGGGGTCAGCACTGGCAGCCACCCCCCAGCATTTCCCAGAGTCCAGCCTCTGCCCCGTCTCTGCCAGTCCAATGGCTGTTTTAAACGCATGGACACCCCAGGGAGCCAGCTGGCTGCTGGCCGGCATGTGCCAGTGCCTCGGGAGGTCTGGGGCCTGGGCAGGAGCTGGCACCTGGAGGGAGAGGGGGGTGAGACAGCATCACAAAGGCCCTGCATGTCTGTGGTGAGCGGCCATGCGATGCACACCGCACACTGACCATCACGGGGAGCTGTGTCACAGCACTGGACAGGCTGACAAATCTCTTCCCAACACAGGCTCTTGGGCAGAAAATCTCCCCTTGTTCCTCGCACTGACCCGCCCCGTTGCCAGGGCTACCCCCACTGACACCCCCGCAGCACAAAGTGTCTGTGCACTGGCCCCACACCTGAGCCCCCTGCCTGCTGCTCTTATTTCAGTCACGTCCCCGCCCGCCTTCCCCTCGCTGTGTCTGTGCCAGAGTCGCGCCGGCGCTGGGCTCCCCAGAGGCTGCAGAAGGGAAATAAACCCCCGTGCGCAGACAGGAGGAAAGGCTCGGGGGCCACATTTGTGGAGAAATCCCTGTGATATTATACTTTGTATTAAGATCTTGTCCTTTTAGATATATCTTTAAGTGTTCTTATAGAATCTCTAACATTTGTCCTAGAACTTTGTATTAAGATATATAGATCTTGTAAGAAAATGTCTTTTGAGCTCTCCTTTCCTTGATTGTCCTGTTGAAATGAATGAGGTGTGAATGGAGAATGAAAGGGGAGCACCTCCAGCAGCAGTTGCAAGGGTGGAGAAGGTCTGGGAGCCAGATCTAAGACAATACCTGTGCAGTGTGGTCATTAAGAAGACTGGACATACAGACGCCTTGGGAGTCAAGCAGCAAGTGCCTGCCCTTGGAGGAACTCTCTTTGAAGCAGCATTAGGAAAGGCGAGGTGATGACTAATTGGTTGCATGAGAGGGATAAATAGGAGGCATCTTGCAGAGGGACCCCGGGTTTTTCGTCTTGTCAACATGGGAGCATCGATCCGGATCGGCAGAAGCCCAGCTCCACCCTCCCCATCTAACTCACCTGGCCAGTGCAGTTAGGGGAGCAACTTTGCAACAACAAGACGGAGTGTGCTTGTGTGTGTGAGAGTGAATGAGTGTGATGTATCATATGCATATGATAAGTATTGATTGATCTATGTATGTTCAATAAATGTGGTGTGTTGCCTTATCCCCCTGAAAAAGATCCTGGGTGCTTCTTTTAAGCACAACACATTCACCAGCCCTGAGGGGCTGAGACCGATCGCCAGGCACCTCACTGACCAGCGCCTGCACAGTCACAGGACACCCGCCAGAACCCACCCAGCCTGAGCTGGGCCCGTGGGCTCCCTGGGCAAGGAAAGGGGAGAGACGCCCCCTCAGAATGGGCCCCACACACGCCAGCATGTGAGCAGGGCGCCACCGGAGCCAGCCAATGGGAGCCCCCCACACAGCGTGTGACCTAAGCCCTGGCTCTCATGGACCTTGGTGCCTAATTCCCCTCAGCAGTAGACAGGTGCTGACATCGGCCTAGGAACCCCTCTCCCGGGGCCAGGCGACCCAGGCACCCTCGCTGCCCCCTGGGCCAAGGAGTTCGGCCAGAGCCTCACGCACCTGGAGTGGGCAGAGGAGGGGATGGGGCCCACCTCAGAGCTTTCAGCTCCCAGGTTAGCCCCTGGGATGTGGGATCCTCATCCCTTCCTGTCTCTGCCCAGTGGGGGAACTGAGGCAGGGTGAAGCCCCTGAGTCGGCATGTTCAGCTCTTAGCATTGGGGCAGCTGCGGGGAGGGGGAGGGCAGGTGCGGCCCCATTAGCTGGGCCAGGCCAGGGCAGGAGCCACTTCTGGGCAGTGCGGGGAGCAGGGCTGACCAGGGAGGCACCCCCGGTCCCTCCCCTCCTGCCCCTTCCCCACACCCAGTTCCCCTACAGCCTGGCTGGTGTGGCTGCCCCACAGCCAACCCTGCTGCTCTGCATGGTGCAGTCATGGGGCCAAAGGCAGGGGAGCTGCTCAGGAGTGGGGAGCAGATTTCATGTGGATGGGGGGCCTGGAGTGCAGAGGCAGGGATGGGGGATGGACCAGGCCATGTCTGGCTTGGGGAGAGGAGGCAGAGCCTCTCCCAGCCTTCCCTATCCGCCCCCACACACAATTTCTGGTCCCAGCGTGTCTCTTGGGACTAAAAGTTTGCCAATCCCCGAAATAGCAAATGTGAGTGTTCAGAAGGCTCATCCCCTTCCCACCCCCACTGCACCCCACCTCCCTCACAGCACCCACCCCCTCACTGCGTCCCTCCCATTCCCACCTCCTGCCCCATCCTACCTACTACATCCCTCCCCAGATCACCTCCTACCCCCCCACTGCGTCCCTCCCATTCCCACCTCCTGCCCCGTCCTACCTACTGCCTCCCTCCCCAACTCACCTCCTACCCCACCCCCTCACTGCATCCCTCCCTGTCCCACCCCCTACTGCATCCCTCCCCATTCTACATCCTGCCCCAACCCTCTCACTGCCTCCCTCTCCACCCCACCTCCTGCTCCTCCCCCAGTGTGGAGAGCTGGGTAGGGGAGGCAGGGTGGGGAGGCTGTTCCCCTCCCCAAAGAGCCAGGTGTGTCCTGGTCCCTCCCCCTGTCTCCTTGGGGCCCCACCCTCTCTCCAATCCCCCCTGAACACACACCCGCACTGCCCCCTAGGATCCCCAAGTCCTACTGAACCCCTCTATGCCAAGGTCCCTGACTGCTCCTTTGGGACCCCAGCCTGCTACCCATCCTGCCATGCTCTTGGCCCTGTGACCACCACCCTGCCCCTGCTTCCTGTCCAGCCCTCAGCCCCTTCTCCTTGGCCCCCACCCATGGGAATCCCAACTCCCTGCCCCTGGAGCACCCCCAGAATCCCCACCCCCTCTCCCTGAGCACTGCGGGCCCTGGTTCCAAACGGGGCACCTGGTCACTCTGGTCCCTGGTCGGTGCAGGGCCATCTCCCTGCGTCCCAGTCACTCTGGGCTGGTGGAGGCCTGGTCGCTGATCTCATTGCCTGGCCCACCCCTGGACATGCCCCTGGAGCTGCCGGGCTGTTGCTCCTGGGCAGCCCCTGGCTGGAATGTGCCAGTCTCAGTCCTGGCTGAGCCCTGGCTACCGAGAGAAGAGGCCAATGCAAACAGCCCCATGGCAGCGAGGGAGTCAGTACATGGGTGGGTGGAGCAGGGAGCTGGGGGCAGAGCTGGGCTCCAACTCGCTGGGTGACCTTGGCCAATTCAGTGAACCTCTCCCTGCCCCCATGGCCCTGTCTGTACAGCAGGGACAGCAACACTCACAGGCCCACAGGAGGGGGCTGGTTTGATGCTTCACCCCACGGCCCAGCAATGAGCCCCCAAAACTCCCCCTGTTCTCGGGGAGCCAGTTTTGCTGTGTGAATTCTGTGGGGCAGGTGCCGTCAGGCCTGGGCACTGGGATTATTTACCAGTTTCTCTGGCCCTGGGGCACTGTTGAGCTAGCAGCTGGGAGGGCTGCGTGGTTCAGGCATTGGGCTAACACTCCAATAGGGTTTCCCTGTGCAGGGTCACATCCTGCTTGCAGGGAGGCCTGTGTTTTGGCCACACCCGTCACCAGGGGAACAAGCTCCATAAAGCCTGAGATAATCTCCACCCCCCCACGTCAATCCCCCCTCTGTTAGAGAAATGCCTGGGATGGTGCCTCACGCTGGGTCTCAGGCAAACTCTCAGCTCTCGCAGCCCCTGCCCCTCACCCAGCACCCCATGGCGCAACCCTACCCCTGGGGGCTGCTCCACCCTACAGTGTGACAGGAGGTTGGTGACAGGCCGGGGAGTCTGGGCCTGCCCCCAAAGGTCCATCCATGCAGGGGAGAAATGCTGGGGATGTGATGAGGGTCACCCCTTCCCAGGCACATGCACCCTCCCCGCCCCATGGGCCTGTAAGGTGACCGTGACACTGCAGTGCTATGTTGGGGTACAGAGGTACCTGTAATATCTATCCTGCATGTTAACAGTGCCCCCTTATTTTGAAATACAGTGGGCTCACTATTCCAATGTCCTGGTAAACCTCATTCCATGAGGAGGAAGGGACATTTCGGAATAGCAGGTTATTTCGATATTTTGTGCTGTGTAGACACCAAAGCGTTTTCAAAATAAGTTCAAAATGACAACTTCTTTAGCTCAAAGTGTGTATCATATGTCACCCCTCTGTCTACGCTTAAGATGCTACATCACGGCTCTGTCTACACTACAGAGACAATGCTTTAGACCAGAGAACACATCTGCTCTTCTGAAATTTTTTTTGGAAGAGCAGATATGCTTTTTCAGCATCCCTGTGAACCTCATTTTATGAGGAAGAAGGGATGTGCCAGAAAAAAAACAGGTTTTTTTTCTGACATTTGGCCCAGTGTAGACAGGCCAAATGTTGGAAAAGCCTCTTCTGAAAAACAGAAAAAGCTATGCAAATTCAGGTTCGCAATTTTGCGTAGCTTTTTCAGAAGAACAGTGAAGTGTAAACACAGCCTGAGTGTTGGTCAGCGCTGGTAGAAGGCAGGGAGGGACAAAAGCATCTAATGGCACCCTCAGCCTTTCAGAACAAATCCCCCACCCCAACCCCAACTACCAGCCCTTCCCTCCACCCTCATTGGGATCTGCTGGGAACTGTCTGGACTGAAGCCCACCCCAGTGTCAGCCTAAGGATTGCCTATTCTGTAAAAGCTGCACCCTGGAAATCAGTGAGCACCTAAAATGACTCTGGGGGGATTTGAACCTATAACTTTTGAATGACCAGCTTGGTTTATATTAGCCACTACATCTTAGAAATCCAACACGCTTTCCATTGCACCACAGAGCTGGATAGACTTGTTATCTCTGCTCTGCAGCATGGCAGTTGCTGGGTGGAAAGAAAGGAGAGCTGGATCTCTCTCTTTTGGGAGAGCAGGTAGGAAGCCACTGAAAATAAGGGATGAGAATTAAGCTGCAGTTGGAGAATGTGGGCATCGATCCCACTGCCTCTCGCATGCTAAGCAAGCGCTCTACCACTTGAGCTAATTCCCCTCTCTGCAAGAGCTTTTGCTGTTCCACCCACCTTGTTCCAGAGCCCACAACATCCCTGTGGCTGCCCAAGGCTCCTTGCTGAAAGGGCCACTTGTGAGACTGACACCCAGGGGCCAGCTAGCTCGGAGGTTTAGGATGTGGTGCTCATAATCGCACAGATGCATCTTAAGAGCAATCCTCTTGTTTCAAACCATAACAGGCTCGCTATTCCGACGTCCCTGCAAACCTCATGGCATGAGGAGTGAGGGATGTTTTGAAATAGCGATTTATTTTGAACTAAGTGCCGTGCAGCCAGCGCCAAATTACAAAATAACCTATTGCAAAATTGACTCGAAATAAGCTACACAATTGCATCACTTATTTTGATCCATGGAACGCACCTGTAGTGAGTTAGAGCCCAGCTCTGCCCCCAGCTCTCTGCTCCACCCGCCAGGTACTGACTCCCTCACTGCCATGGGGCTGTTTGCATTGGCCTCTTTTCTCTGGAACCAGGTGTGGCGTAGTGGGGAAGGGGGGTGCTATCTGCTCTGTAACCCAGTTTCCCCTGCGCTGGGATGTGTGATTCCCACTGACTCACCCCCGTGTGTATTAGCCCAGACACCCAGGCCCAGCCTGGGTGAGATAACAAGGCGCTTCCCAGGGGGAGAGACAAAGGGAGGGAGGCAGAGACGAACACCAGGTTTCGGGGAAGGGTCAGTGGCTGGCTGGGGTACATGAAGGAAACAGCCTGTATTGAGGGCTGAGGGTCTAGGGGTAACAATGGACCCCCTAACCCAAGGGTCTGAGGCATCCAGGTCCTGACTCCTGTAACCACATCACGTCTGTGCCGTGCTGTATCCTGGAGCAGCAATAAACCCCTCTCTGTTCCATTGGCTGGTGGAATCTGTTCTTGCTGCTACGGGGCTGCAGGACAGGGGGGAACCCCGACTCGGTGCCACACCAGGCTTCAGCCAGGACCGAGACTCAGGCAGGAGCATGTGACCCGGCTCCCTGCACCTGGGCCCTGCATTTCTCATCCCTTCAGAGACACTTGTTAATGGAGAAATAAATCACAGTCACATGAGTGTAGATTATGAAACTTTGTTGTTGTTGTTGCCTTGGAAACTCCCCACAGACCTTCCTCTGGGGGCCCTGGCAGCCCACTCACATTGCACAGCTGACTTTGAGATGAGGGTGCTGTGTAGACGCACCCACCCTGTTGAGGGCCAGCCTGCTGGGGGGAAGGCTCTGGCCACTCCGAAAAGTACACCTATTACTTTTCAGGAAAAACGACATTGCACAAGAGGGTTTTTCTTGCGCAAGAGCCTCTTATGAAAAAAATGGTGGCTCATTAGGTATGCAAATGAGGCTCAGCAATATTCCACGCTTAGCCTCATTTGCATATTAGTCACGCAAGAAGCCGTGAGTGTAGACATAGCCCAGGATCAGAACCAGGGCAGTACGAGTAAAACCAGCAATTACAGAAAAGCCAGGACAGGATGATAAAGTGAATTCCTGTTCTGCTCTACTTCAAAACTAATTTTGAACTTTTTGACAGTAGCTAATCATTGAGCCTGTGCTCTCTTCCTCCAGCTTCCCAACAGGAAAATAAGAACAATCATCAACAGCAAACAGCAATTACATTAAAACAACACTCACTGTTTCCTTCATGCTCACAAAAAAACAGTCACTCAGCCTCATGGTTAATGAGACCAACCACTTTCAACTGCATTTCTCTAGTTACCAACTATAGAAATGATCCTGAAAGTACAGTCTTAGTAAAGCCTGGCTCACTACACCACACTCATGTGCATTCACTTTCTCCTTCATGGGGAATGTTTTCACACAACACTTAGAAAACTAAAGAACAGAAATAATCTTAGCCAAGTGCTTGTCCCATTCAAACACACTCCACCAGATTTAAAAATCTGTATATTAAAATATGCTCTGTGTCCCTGTTTACAGACATATGCCTCCTGATTAGCATGTGGAGCACCTGGCAGCCAATCACAATCGCTTGCTGTTTCTTTCTGAAACTGCAGTTCCTGGGGCTCCTCTAAGTCAGCGGTAACCAACTGCCAGTCGGTGGACCAGCAAGGGGCCAAGAACCCTTGCCTGCCGAGCAGAGGTGGAAAGTAACTAAGTAGAAATACTTGTTTACACTACTCAAGACCTTTTTGGAGTATTTGTACTTTACTCAAGTCATTTATTTTTGTCAGACTTTGACTTTTAATCAAGTTGGGGTTTTTTTAGAAAATATTGTACTTTTTACTCCACTCCCATTTCCAGAAGCGCTGGGTTACTCACGACTTGCATCATTCTGCTTTGCTAAAGCCCAGCTGCATGTGCAAGCACCCAGTCATACAAAAAATAGCCAATCCACAAGCACAATGACCCTGCCAAGGAAGAAGACTTTTAATAACTGCACCAACACCTTGTAAATCAAACCCAGTATCCCTGCAGGCCCTGCCAGCCTGAGACCTGAGCGACCAGGGCGGCTGCCCAGGGCTCCGTGCTGAGTGGGGTGCATATGAGCAGTCTCATGTGACCTTACCTGGGCCAGCCAGCTAAACGGGAGGGAAACCCAGCAGCCAGGGTCAGGGAGGACAGAGGCACTTACTTGTGTCGGGTGAATCCTCTGCTTTGATGGGAGCAGCAGGAGGGTGGGTGGATGCCTGGGGCAGGGGCTCCCCATTCTCCCTGGGACAGAGGACCCTGTAGAAGCCCTGTGGAGGGAGGTGGGGCAGGCTGTGCTGGAAGAGGCTGGGGGTGGGTGACTGAGTGGGGTGGGGATTGAAGAACAGGACCCAGAAGCCTGATGCTGAAACTCCCCTTAGTCTGGAGTTTCACACCTGACGGATCAGAATAAAGTGTCTCAAAGGAGCTACAGCCCCACAGCCCTGCCTAGGGATGGCTCAGCCAGTGGGTTAGAAGCACCGGGACACAGAGAGACTCAGGAGCTGCTCAGAGACAAGCACTGGTGAGAAACAGAACAATTCCCCGAGCAGACAATTGGTTCTGGCTCATTTGCTGGGACTTAAGGAGAACAACAAAGTCCTGAGTCTCCTCCTGTGACTTCCTCCCAGCTCAGCCAGTCAGAACTGGGACTAGAACTGGAAGGCTATGTCTACACTGGTGGGCTATGTCTACATTGGTGGGCTGTGTCTACACTGGCGGGTTATTGTGCAAGAAGGGCCACACTGCCCACTCACTCTTGCGCAAGAAGGTTTACAGTAAAGTGTGGTAAGAGAGGGCTTCTTGCGCAAGAGCTCTTCTCTTTTCTAATAGGTATAAGTCCTCTTGCTCAAGAGCTCTTGCGTAAGAGGGCAGTGGCCCTATGGCTAAAATGGCCATCAGAGCTTTCTTGCACAAGAGAGCGTCCACACTGCCATGGATGCTCTTGCTCAAAAGCACATGGCAGGGTGGACATGTTCTTGCATAAGAACCCCTGTGCAAAATACTGCTAGTGCAAACATAGCTGAAGGGAGCTTCAGAGATGAAGTCCAGTCCCCTGCCTCACAGCAGGACAGAGCACCATCCAGATTGATGTCTCTCCAGAACAGGGAGCTACCAGGAGTGGGGCTTGAACCCACACAGACAAACATCCACCGGATCTTAACGCCAATGCCTTAACCACTTAGCCATCCTGCTGGTAGCTAGGAGGCTGGGAGGGTGAAAGTTCTCTCCCCAAACAGACCAGGGACTCGCTCTCAGAGCATCTGCCCATCCCATCTCTGTGCCAGGGCTTCCCACCTAGAGGGCGAGAGAGTCGCCCGCTCCCCTCAGTGAGGAGGGAAGAAGGGAAACCAAACAAGACAAAACCCAGCATCCCCAGGGATTCCGAGGACAAAGGCCTGGTGGGAAAATACCATTCCCCCTTCACCTAGTGTTTTCCCTGCCTTGCATTTGGCCAGCCCCCATGGATCAGGCCAGTGTTTCCCAAACTTTTTTTAATACCATGGACAGACAAACCCATTCACAAACTTTTGCCAGACCGGTAACATTACATTTACATATCTGCATAACCATTATGCAAATAACAAATATGCAAATATGGAAATAAACTGTTGCCAGTCCCTAACAGCTCAGTGTTTGCAGATATCTACACTTAAAAATTCACGGAAACAATTCCTCAGGCTGCTGGGGAGGGCAGCTCCTCCCCGGGGGACTGGAGCCTGCAGAGGAGGGCGCAGGGAGAGGCACCCACAGGGGTAGGGGCATTTGGGACACTCTGTTTTATAACCTTCAGAAATTCTGTCGGGGCAGAGGAGTTGGTGCCCCAAGTGCTCCCACCAGTCACCTCTGCCCTCCTCCTGCCCGATGGGGTGGTAGAGCTCCCATTGTATCTCCTCCCCTTCTGTACAAGCCCTGCCCTGTGTCTCCCTTCCCAGCCAGGCTGCTCTTGCTCCCCAGTCTCCTCCCAACCTCCCTGCCCCCTTTCTCTTCCTGTGACACCTCCCTGAGTTTCTCCATTGCACCCCTGCTCCCAGCCACCCCTGACTGGCATGATCCCCAACCTCCCTTCAGCACCTCCTGCCTCCCTTCCTGCCCCACCTCACACATCCCTGTTCCCTTCACCTGTCTTATCTGCCCCACCCCACTCTTCAGCCCCCTCCCCACCCTCTCTGGGATGGCTCCCGCCCCACACGAGCTGGTAGCAGCTTCCTGGCCCCAGGCTGGGATCACAGCCCTCTGCTGAGAGCAGCCCTGGGCCAGATCCTCCCACTGCAGCCCGGGGGGGCTGCTCTGGGAAGGGGAGGGGGTCTCTTACCTGCCCCCACAAATGCTGCCCACCCTGGGCGGGGCTGAGCTGGGCAGGGACTGGCCAGGCTGGAGCGCTGCTACTGTGGGAAAGGTTCCCAGGAGCAGCTTTCACATCCCACCTGCCCTGCAGGAGATTTCCCCTCCTGGCTGCAGCCTGGGCTCTGGGGCCCAGCAGTGCTGCACCCAATCCTGGGGCTCAGGATCCACCCAGAGCCATTTCCAGGCCCTGTAAGCAGGGGCCAGGAAAGGAGCCAGGCTGAGGCTTTGCAGAGAGCAGGCCGGGGACCTGGCAGGAGGAGGCTCCAGCGTGCACAGAGCCTGCAGGGCCAGCCTGCTGGGAGGAGCAGGAGCATCCAGCACCATTCAGGCCAGCGGCAGCCGACACTGGGAGAGCTCTGAGACTCCAGGAAAAAGGCCTCCAGCCCCCCAGCCCTGGGATTAGGTGGCCCTGGAACCAGGCCCCCTGGAGTAGCATTGTGGCCGGGGGGCTCTGACCCACAGGGGGGCTGGCCCCAGAGCCCAGGGCCTGGGAGTCTGGTCAGCAAGTGAGACTCACCTGTCAGTCCAAGCTGCTTTCTCCCCGGCTGCTGTTCCTGCCTGTCCTGTGCCAGCGCTGCACGCAGGCCAGTGGGGCAGGATGGGGGCGTGTCAGTGGGGTCCTGCTCTCCGTCCGTCCCTCACAGGCCCTGTGGGCTGCTTGAGGGCTGAGCCCATCTGCCCAGGCCTGGCGCGGGGATGGAACATGGGGCACGTTTCCCCCTGTGAGTGTGTGCGGGGGAAGGAGGGAGCCACACGGGCCCGGCTGAAGGTTTTGTGCTGGGGCTGGAGGCTTGAGCCCGAGCTGTCGGCCTCAGCGGGACTTGCTCCTTCCGCCTGTCCTGCCTTGCTGCCTCCTTTAGCCAGCAGCGCTCAGGGGGCAGCCGGGAGAGCCGGCACCAAGGGCAGAGGAGGCCAAGGCACAAGCCCCTCAGAGGGGACAGGCCTGAGGCCTCTAGCTTGCCCAGGCTCACGCCAAGGGGCTTTCTGTGGTGCCGGGCGGGGGAGGGATGCCAGGCCCAGGCCAGTGGGAGAAGGGGCAGCCTCTGACAGGGCAGCAAGGGGAGCTGCAGAGAGCGAGAGAGAGAGAGAGAGCAGAGGATGGTAGCGGGTGCTCGACAAGTGTCCTTAGGTTGGCTGATTTGACTCCAGCTGAAAAGAGAGATTCTTCTCCTTCCCCCTGGCTGCAGGCCTGGCCTTAGGACCAGGCGGCTGCCTTGGGTCTGTCCCTTTGGGGCCTGGTGCTACAATTGACAAAAAAGTTTTGGGTACCAGCTGCTGATCAAATGTCTTGGGCTGCGCAGGCCTTGAGTCATGGCAAGAGCTGGAGGGGAATGGGGAACGGCTGCACTTTGGAATGGGAAGGGGTTGTCTGGCACCATAAAGTAGAACAGTTTTAGAGGTGCTTTCAAGGAGGGCACCATGGCTTAGTTGGCTAAAGCACCTGCCTAGTAAGTAGGAGATCCTGGGTTCAACTCCCAGTGGTGCCTTGTTGCCAGGTCAATGGGTCTTTTCTTCCCACCATTCTTCAACATGTATCTGGAGTTGGTTTTACCTTCAGTTGAGCTTGGTGGTGCCTCACAGTGGGAGTAGGATAGTAGCAAAGAGCAGGAGGTTCCCTAGGGATTTGATTTAGTGAGGCTTAGCTAGACTTCCTAAATCAAGCTCTGGAAGATGGATTGCAGCAGTGATCTCCACCTGAGTGAAGACATGGCCTAATGATGCAATTAGTTAGATGCCGACACAAACAGCCTCACTGCGGGTAACTCATAGAGGCTACAGCTACACTAGAAGTTTTCTCCTTAAAAATATGTTAATGAGGGACTCAATTGCACGAGTCATGATCTCATTTGCAGATTTTCTGCCAATGGGATTGTTGTGCAAAAAAAAAGCAGTGCGAACATTTTTTTTGCACAAAATCCCCTTTTTTCACAAGATTCTTAGGTATCCTGATCTTGCAGAAAAAGGGGGTTCTGCACAAAAAGAAAACTTCCATATTGCTTGTTTTTGCACAACAACCCCAGCGCAAAATCAGTTTGCCAGAAAATACGCAAATAAGATCATGACTCATGCAAATGAGACCCTCATTAGCACCTTTTTTGCCGAGAAAATTCGTAGTGTAAACATAGCCGGAGTTTCTGGTGCTGATCATGCAATAGAAGCACATTATGTTTAAACAGCTGCAGTATGAATGTACCTGAAAGTCACAAGGATCAATGATCTGTGTGAAAGGCAGGTGGCCAGTAATTAGAGCCCCAGGTATGTTGTGTGCACAAAGGAAGGTAGGAATGTGCACTGGACAGTCTGATAATGGTGTTTAGTGTGTGCTTGTAACAGGCTCCTGCCCATCTCCGGTAGATTTGGGCAACTCCTCCACCAATTGCAATACACACTAGGCCGTTCCTCCCCAGCTGGGTGTGGTTCTTGTTCTTCTGCACAGCACAGCCCATGGAGACCAAGGACCTGCCATTGGGCTTCCAAATCACACCCTTGTTGAACGGATGGAAACAGAAACCAGATGCACAGCGGGTTTGACCTGGCTCCAGCTGAGGGACGGGTTTGCCTGGTTTATGTGCATTGGCACAGGACAGCAGTAAGGATTCGTATTCATTTAAAGAATCCAAAAAATAGAAACCTAGAATGTAATGGAATTGGAGACATAAATGTTTCCATTGAATGGTCAGTTGGATTGAACCAAGGATCATATAATATGCAGTTAAACACTCTACCACTGAGCTACACTCGCCGATGTTTGCACTGTTAGGAGCTGAGAAGGGAACAAGAGGCTTTTGTAGCCCCCACACACCTCAGGTAGGACGGACCCTCACTGACCCCCAGATTGTGACTGGTCCTAACAAGGGATTTGCCCTGAAAGCAGCAGAGCTGGGGCAGGATGGAGAGTCCTGAGATGAAGCTGCTGGAGGGAAGGCAGGAGAACAGTGTGTCCCAGTTGCCCAAGACACCAGCTGTAGGTCCCTTATGGTGAAATATGCTGCTGCCACTTTGCCACCTCTGCCTCTCACTGACATTCATGGGTGTTCTTTTGTGCTGCCCGGTCTCTGTTCCCGACATGAACAACTCAGCCCCCTGTGCCTGTCTCCATCACTTCTGCCTCTGCCAGGTGAAGGGAGGCCGCTGGGCCCAGCATCTTTCTACCGAACCAGGGCTGGCTTTTGGGGAGAGGGAAGGGCCACTGGAGGTGCTTGGTCCCCTGGCTGTGTCCATGAGGAGGTGGCTCTGCTGAAAGCCAGACTGGTTTTCCTATTGTTAGGCAGGACCGCACGATCCATGTTCCCTCCTGCTTTTGTAGCCTCCATTGCCTTCTCCACGTGTCCCTTCTGATGGGACAGGCATGTTCTTCTCAGAGTTTGGGTACCATGTTGCCCTAGGAAGGTGTGTGGCCAAAATACAGGCCTCGCTGTGAGCAGAATTTGAACCTGTGGCAGGAAACCCTAGTGGATTTTAAGTCCAATGCCTTAGCCACTCGGCCATCACAGCTCTAAGTGACAGTAGACCAGGGAAACTGGTAAATAATCCCAGTGCCCAGGCCTGATGTCACATGACCCACAGAATTCACACAGCAAACCATTTCAACGGTCATGCAGAGGATCCTGGCCGCTCTGGTCTGAGGCTGGCTTAGAGGTGAGTTCTGCTTCCAGGTCTTCCCTCCTCCTTCTTGGTCTTCTTCCTTCCTTTCCCTTTTCCTCCTTCTTCCTCTTATCTTTTCCTTTTTTCC
Organism: Rafetus swinhoei; assembly: GCA_019425775.1. Lineage (NCBI taxonomy): Eukaryota > Metazoa > Chordata > Testudines > Trionychidae > Rafetus > Rafetus swinhoei. The sequence continues at coordinate 31,198,171 of CM033444.1, read as the reverse complement.
TTCTTCTTTGTGGTCTCTTCCTTGGACCCCAGTGATTTTCCCCCAGCAAAATTAATTATACAGCAGACAGAAACAGTTACAATCCAGACAGCGATCACACAGACAAACAATAGGAAAGTGAGGACAATAATCATAGAATGCCAATTGCACAAACACAACTATCGATAAGCAGTTTTTTGCCAGACAAAATGCTGTTAACTAAGTTTTCTCTACCCATCCTGAGATCTGTTTCTTACTTGGTGACGGTGGGTGTCATTAGGATCAGACCCCCTTCTCACGGTCTAGTGTGATGCTATTTAAATGTCATTTAGATGGAATGTGACTCAATGCTTTACAGCTCATTGCTGCCACTCTTCACTCTGGCTACAGAAGAAGGCTTTAGTTTAGGCTCACCAAATAGCTACAGGCCTTGCAAGGGGTCTACAGAAAAACGGTATTGTTACAGAGAAACTTTCCAGGCATAAGGTAGCAGGACCCCAAGCACACTAAATGCAACTGCAAAAGAGCTCAAACCCTCAAGCTTCTGTTCTAAAGTCAAACGAGTTATCTATTACGCCATCTGCTCTTAGCAGTAGACAGCTTTACATATGTAAGCAGGGAGTAGTCTAGAGAGTCCATCCGGTTTTATTATTTTCCTTGTGTGGGGGCTTAGAAATCATGTCTGAACTGGTGAATTATTTTTAATTTGTGCAACTAAGGATTGCAGCCCAGGGATTTTCCTGAGTCTATGTCACTTCATGGCTATCTACCACCTAGGCTATCTCTATACTGCACCTCTCTTCCACAAAAGCGTATGGAAATGAAGCGCTGATTAGCATATTGCCATGCTTTATTTGCATAATTAATTAGGATCCATTTTTGCACAAAGCGGTGCTATGTAGACTGGGGCGCTTCCTGCCTCCTGCTGCCCCTAACTCCAATTTGGCCCTGGGCCTCTTTGCTTTTAAGGCCTGTGGTTGGTCCAATGGTGTAGGGGCAGCGTTCAGGACTCTCAATCCTGCAATCTGAGTTTAAATTTCAGTGGGACCTTCATTGGCTGGTTGCTGCAAAACCTTCCCATTCCATGTGCTTTAGCTTCCTTGTCCTCAGGCTGGTGAGAAGAGAATTTCGTGCCTCCTGGTGGGTGTCTAATGCCAAGTGGCGCTTGGTGTCTTGTCTGGCTGGCTCAGCAGGAGGCTGGGATGTGCTGGGGCCATGGAACCTACCAGCCTGGCTAGAGATGCAGGGGGCTGAGTTTGTGTTTCTCGCTGATGTTCTCACATCTCTTCCCAGCAGCTGCCAGACTCTGCTTAGTGCTCCCTGGCGCTAAAGGGAGGGAGTCTCAGGACTGGGCCTCAGAGAATGTGTGTTTCCTGCTTCTGAGAAAGGTGAAGAAACCTGTTCTACTCCCTGCGCTGGCTCTAGGCTGAGGTAAATCGACTCAACACACCTTGGTTGTGGAGCTATTGCCTTGGGCGTAGGAACTGTCTGGGAGAGCGAGCGGCACAAGTGAGAGGCTAGACCAAGGTTCACTCAAGTGGTTTGTTTTTTTGTGGATCTGCCCCCACCTGCTCCCCTAGAGACACTGGAACAAAAAAGACACATGAGAAGAACCCAACTTTCTTTCCTTGTGATCTACCTCAGTTTTCACTCAGGGTTCTTTCTGCATGAGAAGTACCTGTGACAGCCCCTGCGCTGCTGGGTTCTTCTGCTCCTCATCTACGATGCCGCCCAGTTGGGGTAGCACGTGCCCTGACAGTTGTAGAAGGACCAGTCCCAACAAACCAACATTTCTCAGACACCTTTTGCTAGCTCAGCTGGTAGCGTGGAAGGCTGTAGTGTGTGCTTGGTAATTTATCCTTAGGTTGCTGATTTGACTCTGGCTTGAAGAAGAGAGTCTTTTCCCTAGAGCCCACCCTTAGCACAAGCTGGTTCCCTTGAGTCCATGTTTTCAGAGCCCTGCACTCAATTGACAATAAGATTGTGGATACCAGCTGCCAATCATGTTTCTTTGGCTGCACAGGCCTTGAGACCCTGGAAGGCTGGAGGGAAATAGGAAATGGCTGCACTTTGTAATTTAAAGATGTTATCTGCAACCATAAATTAGAACAGTTTTAGAGACACTTCTTTTTTTCAGAAGAGGCTTTTCCGACATTTGGCCCATCTACACGGACCCAAATAAGGGGGATAACCTCCTCTTTCGGAAGAGCCCTTATTCCTAATAAAATGAAGAATACAGGCCTTCTGAAAAAAATGCCCACTTTTTTGGAAAATGATCTTCCTTCTTGCGCAAGAAAAACCCTCTTGCGCAATGTCGTTCTTTCTGAAAAGTAATGTGTGTAACGGCATTGCACAAGAGGGCTTTTCTTGTGCAAATAGGGGCAGTGTTGACGTTCCTTCTTGCTCAAGAGCCTCTTCTGAAAAAAAATGGTGGCTCATTAGGTACGCAAATGAGACTTGGCAATATTCCACACTTAGCCTCATTTCCATATTACTCGCGCAAGAAGCCGCAAGTGTAGACATAGCCACAGTGTCCTCCCTTATTGCAGCTCCCCTTGGTGCCCAGGTAAGTACAGCTCCTGCTACCTGGCCTGTGCCTGGGATAAGCCCAACTCCCACATGAAAGAGGGGGGTGACATCAGCTGATAATGCCCCTTGGTGCCAACCTGGGGAAGGGAGATGGGTCAGGCCAGGCACCTGTTGGGGGCGTGTGGCTTGGCCTCCCCTGCCCTGGGAGGTTGGTGTATGGGGCTGGCTCCTCCTGCTGCCTCCCTTGTGTGACTTGCCCAAGGAGGAAGTGAGGCGGGAACGGGGTGGAGGAGGGAAGCCAAGTTGAGGGAGGCAGAACAAAAGCTCAACATCTCAGTAAGACTGAGTAGGGTGAGCAGAGCCCCCCACCCACCCCTTTCTTCTGCCAAAGCTGGTGGGGTGGGATTGGCTGAGTGGAGGCAGAGTCCTTTGCCTGTTTCAGGGCATCTCAGGGAGGCTCCTTGCATCCCAGGAGAAGAAGGGGGCTCCGGGTGGAAGGAAACAAGCAAAGCTGGTCCCAGTGGGCATGGGCCAGGGCTCCAGTTTGGCCCGGATGAGTCAGGGGTGTCTTGTGTAGGTCCCATGGTGTAAGGGCAGCACTCAGGACTCTGATTCCTGCAAGCTGAGTGCAAATCTCAGTGAGACCTGCTGTGGCTGGGCTGGTTGCTACAAACCTCTCAAAATCCATCTTCTTTGGCTTCCTTTCCTGCAGGTTCCTAGAGAGGAATTTGTGCCTCCTGCTGTGAGTCTGAAAACACCTGCCCCCCTGGTAGCTTTGTCTGGCAGTCTGTGAGGGGCTGGGGCTCTGGAGATGCAGGGTCAGGCCTACATGTGGCTGTAGACAGCAACAGGGAGTCCCAAGAGCAAAAGGCTGAAAATTCAGCATCAAACCTGCCCCCTGCTGTGGGCCTGTAAGGCCACCTTGACAATACAGTACTATTTTGGGGTACTAAGGCATCTGTAATATCGCTCTTTTGGGGCATGAAGGCAACTTTAACGTCCATCCTGCATGTTAACAGTGTCCCATTATTTTGAAATACAATGGGCTCGCTATTCCAACATCCCTGTAAACCTCATTCCATGAGGCATAAGGGATATTTCGGAATAGCAGGTTATTTCAAAATTTGGTGCTGTAGACACCAAAGCGTTTTTCAAAATAAGATCAAAATGACAACTTCTGTAGCTCAAATTGTTTACCATATGTCAACCCTATGTCTACACTGAACCCTAAACTTGAAATAAGATACTACATCAGGGCTCTGTCTACACTACAGAGACAACGCTTTAGTCGAGAGAACACATCTGCTCTTCCACAAAATTTTTCGGAAGAGCAGACATGCTTTTTTGGCATCTCTGTGAACTTCATTTTATGAAGAAGAAGGGATGTTCCAAAAAAGGGGTTTTTTCCCCAAAATTTGACCCAGTGTAGACAGGCCAAATGTCAGAAAAGCCTCTTCCAAAAAAAGAAGCAGAAAAAGCTACGCAAATTGGGGTTCACAATTTGCATAGCTTTTTCCAGAAGTACAGTGTAGTGTAGACACAGCCTGAGTGTTGCACGGCACTGGTAGGAGACATGGAGGGACAAAAGGGTCTATCAGCACCTGCAGCCTTTCAGAACAACCCCTGCCCCGACCCCCAAGTATCAGCCCTTCCCTCCACCCTTACTGGGGTCTGCTGGGAATTGTCTGGATGCCAGGCCACCCCAGTGTCAGCCTAAGGATTGACGGTGTGTAAAACCTACATCCTGGAAACGAGGAAGCAGCTAAAGTGACTCTGGTGTGACTTGAACCCACAACCTTTGAAAGTCTAGCTGGGCTCATATTAACCATTACAACTTAGAAGTCCAACATGCTTTCCATTGCACCACAGAGCCTGATGGATGGTTGGGCTTGATATCTCCACTCTCTGCTTTGCAGCATGGCAATTGCTGGGGGAAAAGAAAGGGGAGCCAGGTCTGTCTCTTTGGGGAGAGCAGGTAGGAAGAGGAAGGGGGCCACTGAGCCCCTGACAGTGAAAACTAGGAACGAGAACAAATCTGCAGTTGGAGAACATGGACATCAATCCCACTGCCTTTCGCACACAAAGCAAGGGGTCTATCGCTTGAGCTCATTTCCCTGCCTGTGAGCACTTCCCCTATCCCACCCACCTCGTTCCAGAGCCTACAATGTCTCTGCAGCGGCCTGAGGCTCCTTTCTGAAAAGGCCACTTGTGAGACTGACACCCGTGGGCCGGCTAGCTCAGAGGTTTAGGATGTGCTGCTCATATCACACAGACGCATCTTAAGAGCAAGCCCCTTATTTCAAACCATAATGGGCTCGCTATTCCGATGTCCCTGCAAACCTCATGGCACGAGGAGTGAGGGACATTTTGGAATAGCGATTTATTTCGACATAAGTGCTGTGTAGCCAGCGCCAAATTACAAAATAAGCTATTTCAACATTGACTCAAAATAAGCTACACAATTGCATCGCTTATTTTGAGCTATGGGATGCACCCCTAGCGAGTTAGAGCTCAACTCTGCCCCCAGCTCCCTGCTCCACCCACCCATGTACTGACTCCCTCGCTGCCATGGGGCTGTTTGCATTGGCCTCTTCTCTCTGTAGCCAGGCTTCAGCCAGGACTGAGACTCAGGCAGGAGAATGTGACCCAGCTCTCTGCACCTGGGCCCTGAATTTCTCATCCCTTCAGAGACACTTGTTAGTGGAGGAATAAATCACATTCACATGAGTGTAGATTATGAAACTTTGGTGTTGTTGCCTTGGAAACTCCCCACAGACCTTCCACTGGGGTCCCAGGCAGCCTGCTCACACTGCACAGCTTACTTCGAGGTGAGGGTGCTGTGTAGATGCACCCACCCTGTTGAGGACTATCCTGCTGGGAGGAGGCTCTGGCCACTTCCTTTCCTTGTCTCTCTCAGACTGTGTTTACACTGCAGGGCTACATCTACACTGCGGGCTTTTTGCACAAGAGCAGCTGTTCTTGTGCAAAACTTGCAGAGCGTCTACACTGCAGGCACATTCTTGCACAAGTAAATTTATAGTATAGCATCAAAAAATAGGGCTTCTTGCACAAGAGTTATTCCTCTCCCCAGGAGGAGTAAGCCCTCTTGCACAAGAACTTGTCCACAAGGAGGCAGTGTGGACAGGCAACAGCGATTTCTTGCTCAAGAAAGCCCTATGGCTAAAATGGCCATCAGAGCTTTCCTGCGCAGGAGAGCGTCCACACTGCCATGGGCGCTCTTGCAGAAAAGCACTTCTCTTATGCAAAAGCACATGGGAGTGCGGACACACTGTTGCGCCAGACCTTTTGCACAAGAACTCTTGCACAAAACAGTTCTTGAGCAAGAAGCCTGCAGGGTAGATGTAGCCAGGGCATGTCTGGGTTTGTTACCAGCACTGAGCTTTGTACAATAGTCCAGGGAACATTGTGAAAAGGCAAAACCTTCCCAGCCTGGGTGTCCCCAGCCAGCCAGACAGTGGCAGAAAGGTTCCCTGAAGTGCTGACATCAGGTGGTTTGAAACAATCCCCTACAGCTCAGATGAGGTGGCCGAGTGGTTAAGGCAATGGACTGCTAATCCATTGTGCTCTGCAGGCATAGGTTCAAATCCCATCCTCATTGGGCGTTTGCAACACTCTCTCTTCGTCTCCCAGAAATTCAGTGCCAGCTTCTCCTGTAACCTTGCCTGCTCCAGCCTCCTCCCACTGAATCCTGGGAAATCTCACAGAGACACTCCCTGATGGGACTCTCAATCCTTCGGCCCTCAAGGGGAGAACTTGCAAAGGAGATGCCAGGCCATGTAGACTGGAGAGCAGTCTCTGAGATGGCCCCTGTCCTGCCTGATGTTTGGGGAGAAAAAGTAGGAAGAGGGAGGGGGCTACTGGAGACACTTAGCACCCTGGCCGGCTCTATGTATGAGAAGAAAAACAAGGATTTTTCCCATTAATGGAGATATCAATCCCACTTCCTCTCACAGGGCAAGCAAGCACACTACCATTTGAGCTAATTCCCCTGCTGTAGCAACAGGGGCCTTCTTGATGACTCTTCCCTTCTTCACGGGGACGTCTGTCTTCTAGGTCAGTTAGTCAAGGGAAAGGCGAATGCTCCAGTGAGGCTCCTCCTCACACTCTTGCTTGTGACCCTCATTCTCTCTCTGGCCTCAAGGGCAACTCTCAAGAAGGAGACTCCTTGCAGCAAAGTCTCTGAGGTTTCCTCTGCCCTGCAGCCTGTCCCACCTGGCCATTGTCATGGACTCTCTGTGAGGTCATCATCTCACAACCTCCTTTAGCCAATGAGATGAGGAGCTGAAAAAGGCCCTTGTGATGTCACTGCCACACCCACCCCTGCCCTCCAGGGCTAATGTCCTGCCCAAGGCAGCCCCTTTGCATGGCTGAGCTGCTCCCAGGGGTGAAAGTGACACATTTCTTCCAGGGACTGTTCTATTGGGCACCACCCCTTGGGCTGGGGGGAAGGTTCAAGGCAGGAAGTTGGGGGAGGAGTTGTGATAGGACAGTACCTGTAAGAAATTAAAGTGTGGAGTGTGGGAGGCTCAAGGCAGGGATCTGGGGAGTGTGTGAGAGTGGTGGGGGGTTCAGGGCAGGGGTGAGGATGTGTGAGGGTAGAGAAGTCAGGGCACAGGATTAGGGATGTGGGGGCTTGTGTGTGTGTTGTGGGGATCAATGGGACTAGAATCCTGCTCTGGGCTCCCTGAGGCCCTTTAACACACAAGCGCTTTCTCTGCAGCACACTGAGGCAAGGAACCCCTGAGCCAGTGACACGAAATATCCGTAGTGTGGACGCTCCACTGCTGCTATTTCAAACACACTGCTCCCCAGAGCCACTGAAAATCATTACTCCCCAGTGCTTCCTTGGGCTCCAAATCGACACAGAGCACGTGCCCATTAGATCACTGGCAGAGGGGCCACTGACAGTCAAGAGAACTGAGGGGTTTTCTGATGGCGGCAAACCTCTTTCTACGAGGAAGAAGCCTTTTCTCTAAAAATGCGTTTTCGGGAAAAGGTGTGTGAACATGGAAGAGGGAGATCTTTGCAAACAAGACACCTTCAGGAAATAACAGAAATAACAGAGGTGGCCACTCCAGCCACAGTAATCACAACTTAAATTCAAGACAGCATCCATCCCTGTCTCACCCCAGCGCTGAGCAATACTCAGTGTCCGTCTGAGCATCCGTCCTGCTCTGGGACATGTCTCTGTGGCAGGAACCTGCCGAGGCCGCAGCTCTCGCAGTGAGGCCCCTCCCTGGCAGCACCGAGCGCTGAGTGAAGGGGAGGCAGGACCAGGCTCCATGACTGTGTGAGAGGGAGGTTCTGCCCTGACCTGTGGGGAATCATTGCCACTCTGAGTGGCCCAGGCCTGGTGGGTCATTTCCCCAGGTTCCTGAGTGGGGGCTGGAGCCACTTCTGTGTTGTCACCTTCAACAACCAGATGGATCTTGTGCCAACCTGACACAGTGCTAGGCTAGGGCTGTGTGTGCCACAGAGATTCCTGCAGTGCTGGCCACACAGGAGAAGAGAGGAGCAGGTTGAGTCAGCCAGTTCTGCCCCTTCTGAAGGGCTTGTGGAAATGGCAGGTGCTGTCTTGGCAGTGAGGGAGAGGTGGGAAAGGGGCTCTGAATTACCTTTTTGGGTCACAGCTGCTGTAACAATGAGGTAAGATGAATGAGTAGGCAGTATTGTGTGGAAACTAGGACTGGTTTTCATGACTGGGAATTGAACACTGGTCTCAGCAGTGAAAGTGCTGAATCTTAGCCACTAGACCATCAGGGACAGGTAAAGCAGCCTTTTCCCTTACCTACACTAGCCTTTCACAGGCCACTTTCTGTCCTTTCAGGATGGGGGTCCATTTTCCATTGCCCAGAGGGGACAAGAACAAAAACCAAACAGAACATCAGAACAGCCAGACGGGGCCATGCCAGTTGCCCAACTAGCCCAGGATCCTGTCTCACAACAGCAGCCAATTTCATTGCCTGGTGGGAATCCTCGGGACAGACAATTGTTAAGTGATCCCTCCTGTTGCTCATTCCTAGCTTCTAGAATACACCAGCTAGGGAAACCTGTCCTGTCCATCCTGGTTTAATGCCATTGATTGACCTTTCCTGCATTAAATTATCCAGTCCTTTTTTTGGACTTTCTTGTAGATTACACCTTCACAACATCCTCTGCCAAGGAGTTCCACTGGGCGCAAAAATGCTTCCTTTTTAACCTGGTTACTTACCAGTTTCATTCTGTCACAAGGGATCTTGAGTAGGAGAAAAAAAATTATTCTTGCTTTCTGCACCCCTGTCATAATTACATAAAACTCTGTCCCATCTCCCCCTTAGTCGTCCCTTTCCCAAGCTCAGAAGAAGAAGTTCCATGAACTAATGGGAGCTGCTGTTCCAAAGAAGAGGCATTTCCCGTGGAAAAGATGGCCAAGCCCAATCCCCTACACAGAGCCCCAGAAAATACCAATGGACACTGGGCACTTGTAAAGCTCCCTCTCGGGCAGCGCTACGGAATGGATCCGGCTGGCCATCGGGCTGACTAACGCCATCAACAGACGAGTCCCCGTGAGACTTCTCAGCCCAAGTGCAGAGACTGTGGAGTCGCTCACTCCCAGCCCAGTGACAGAGGGCAGCGCCCTGAGGAGGCGGGTCCCGAAGCAGCGGAGACCTTTGAAGGAACGGAGATGTAAGGTCAGAGGAAGGAGAACAAGTCACCTTGTGAGATGTGGTGGGAAACTACCAGATCCGGTGCAAGCTGAGCTCCAAGCGCTGGTTCCTGCCCTGGTGGCTCCTTCCAGGGCCTGGCTTGAGAAGCGCCAAGGAGCCGTGTGTGGCCAGGAGAAAGGGTGCAGAAGGACCGTGGATGAAGGAGCAGGGTGGGGAGCAGGAACAAGGGAGGGTGTCAAAGGAAGCGGGGGGGTGCTGGGTGGGAAGAAAGCGAGGGGAATGGGATGGCTGGGGTCTGGGCATGAGGCGGGACATTATGTAGTTTTGTGTCCCCGTGTGGCAAAAGCACCAGCCACACTGTCCCAAAGGTGAACAGCCACAGTAGTGGCACTTCCAGGGTGGGCCCTGGACTGTGTGGCCAACAACCTGGTCTCAGGCAAGGCACCACTGAGAAGTCTCAGCCCCAGCCCTGCCTCCTCCCATCTCAGCCTAACCTGTTTAGCTGTCTCCGACATGCTCCTGAAAGCCAGCACACAGGCCACCCAGCCCTGCACCAGAGGGCAGGCCCTGGAACTGCCTTGTGGGAACCGCAATAAGAGGAGACCCTGTGTTTTGCTTGGCTTTGAACCAGGGACCTTTTGCGTGTTAGGCAAATGTGATAACCCCTACACCACAGAAACACACTTAACAGTAATGCCGTTCTTCCTGAAAAATAATAGGTGTAACAGCATTGTGCAAGAGGGTTTTTCTTGCGCAAGAAGGGGCAGTGTAGACGCTCCTTCTTGTGCAAGAGCCTCTTTGGAAAAAAATGGTTTCATGCAAATGAAGCTCGGCGATATTCCACGCTTAGCCTCATTTGCATATTACTAAGCAGAAGCATGCGAGTGTAGACATAGCCTGGGAGTCAAAGGTGTTGTCTGGGTCCATAGAATAGAACAGTTTTAGCAGCTTGACTGCAGAGGGCACTGTAGCTTAGCTGGCTGATGCACCTGCCTTGTAAACAGGAGATCCTGGGTTTAACTCCTAGTGGTGCCTTGCTGTGGCCTTTACTCACATTTTCCTAGGTCCTTCTGGGACACAGAAGAGGCCTCTCCTGGCCACCCATGGAACTGCTGGTTCAGAAAAAGGCTGCTTGGGGAGGCTCGTTAGGGGAAGGAAACCAGAAGCCTGGAGCGGGTGAAGAGGTGACTGCACTGGCCAGGCAGGGCTCTGACTCCCACTGTAAGTCCCTGGCTCCCTGCTGAGGCTGCGGCTGTGGGAACAAGCCCCTGGCTTTGGGAGGGAGACGAGATGTCCAGGTGTTGAGTTTCACCCATGGCTAGTGTAAGGTGACCCACACTTTGGGGGCAGCTGGAGGTGCCTCCTGAGAGCTGACTTTCAGAGGGGTGTGATCAGCCCTCCATGTGTTTCTGGCTCCTTCCAAGGGCTTGAATATGGCACCTAAAATTAAGGAATGTGCCTCTGGAAGAGGGCATTTCTGTCTCTTTGTTAACCTTAGTGTGCCCCAGTGGCCTAATGGACAAAGCATTGGTTTCTTCAGCCAGAGATTATGGATTCAAGTTTCATCTGGGTTGACAGTTGTGATGTTTCCTGCTAGATGTAGAGTCTCTTTGCCGTGTTATCTGTGAGATACCCCAACACTGGGCAAGGGTCCCCTGGAATTGCCATTTTCCCCCAGACAGGACCCCTCAGGAGCAGACAGTGACACTGGTGTTAGGTGCAAACAGGAGGAGAGTGTTTCCTAAAAGCTGAGGTGTGCACATTGAGGTCACTTTCAGAGATGCAGACACTGGCATCTCTGTATGCGCCTGACACCTCTTACCCATTGGTATCCGCCACCTCTCACCCCCTGCCAGCACCCAGACAGAAAGCCAGGGCACATGGAGCCAGCGAAAGTAGCAAGGGAGGTGGCTGCAGCACAATTCTAGGCCTGGGGCACATTGAACAATTGTTTGAAATATTTTTAAAACAAAAAATATGAAAAACTTTAGGCTCCATCTACACTGCAGGCTTCTTGCCCAAAAACTGTTTTGGGTAAGAGTTCTTGTGCAAGAGCACATCCACACTGCTGTGTACTCTGGCCCAAGAGGGCAGGATAGCTCAGTTGTTTGAGCATGGGCCTGCTAAACCGATGGTTGTGATTTCAATTCTTTAGGTAACCATTTAGGGATCTTGGGCAAATCTGTCAAGGATGGTTCTTGGAGTTTCCATGAGCACAGGGACAGGACTAGCTGACTTCTCAAGGTTCCTTCCAGCTCTATGAGATGGTGTATCTCCTTATAAAGAGCATCCATGGACACTCTCTTGTGCAAGAAAGCTCTAATGGCTACTTTAGCTGTAGGGGTTTCTGGCACAAGAAATCCCTCTTGTCTGTGCACGTTGCCTTCTTGTGCAAGAGGAGAGGAAGAACTCTTGCACAAGAAGCCATCTTTTCCAATGGTTTACTGCACATTTTCTTGTGCAAGAATGCACATGCAGTGTAAACACTCCGCTAGTTTTTGCACAAGAACGGCCATTCTTGTGCAAAAAGCTTGCAGTGTAGACATAGACATGCAGTGTGAAAACCTCACAACAGCAAGTCCCACCAAAATTTGAACTCAAATTGCAGGATTCAAAGTCCTGAATGCTGCCCTTACACCATGGGACCAACATGGAACAGTGTGTGTGGGTACCTGGGATGCTCAGTTTTCAGCTGGCCTCTGCACTTCTGGTTTCCCTCCTCCTGCTTCATCCTCTGGCTACGACTACACGGCACATTTATTTTGGAATAAGCTGGTCTCGAATAGTGATTCCAAAATAGCTTATTTTGAACTAGCACGTCTACACTGCAGGAAACCTCAGACTAGTCGAGGCAGGCTCCCAGTGTAGACGAGCTACCTCGATTTAGAGCCCTGGGAAGAATAACTCAGAATGGCGCTGGGGAGGGCTAGTTCAAACTAGCAGCAGTGGTGCATCTACACAGGCCTTATTTTGAAATAGCTAATTTGGCATAGGTGTTATTCTTCGTAGAATGAGGTTTGCAGAAGTCGGAATAAGCCGTCTGTTACTTCAGAATTATTTCATAGTAACGGAATTGCTGTGTAGACTCTTGCATTGTTATTGTGGAATAACGCCATTGTTCCAAAAGAACTTTTGTGTGTGGACAGAACCTCGCAGCCCAAGAAATATGACTGGCAGCTCCTCCCCACAATCCTTTTGTCAACTGCACTGCAGGGCTCTGAAGACATGGACCCAAGGTAACCACCTTGGTTGCTTTCTGCTAAGGCCACGCTGGAGGGAAAGAACAGCTCCTTCGAGCAGGAGTTGAATCGGCGACCGAAGGATCACTTGCCAAACATACACTGCAGACTGCCACTCTGCCAGCTGAGCTATCGAAGGGTGCCTGAGCAGCCTTACTTTGTCCAGGTTGTCCCTTCTGCAAGTCTCAGGGCAACTGCTCCCCCAAGTAGATGGCATTGCTGATGAGGGGCAGAGGAGCACAGGGGCTATCACAGATACTTCACATGCAGACAGACCCCCTGAGTGAAACCTGAGCTAGATCCCTCCTTGTCACAGCAAAATGAAGAAAGCTGGGTTTTTCTCATGTGTCTTCTTTGTTCCAGAGTGTCTAGGGTGTGGCACACTGAAACCTATTGTGCTGGCCGTAAAGTTTTCCTTTATTTAAAATGAAGTTTGATCAACTAACATGAGACAGTTCAAACGCTTAATCACTTAATGATTTAAATTAAACTTTTCTCCCCAGCTGCAGCCCTAGCAAAATGCTGGGGTGTAATTATGTCATTAGTGGCGAGTGTCCATGGAAAGGTTTGGGAGGGCAGGGGCTCAGCAAAGGGCTGGGGTCTTGGGGTCTTGGGGAAGGGACAGGATAGATCCTGGCTTGCCCAGACATTTAAAAGGTGACCTTGGGGGCATGTGGCACCCTGAGCAGCCTCTGATGTTCCCTGTGTGAGCCCCAGAACCAGCCCTGAGGGGGAGACAAGGGAGAGCAGCTCACACATGCCAAGGGGCTGTCCAGGGGCAGGACATGAGCCTGCCAGGCAGCAGTTACATCACAAGGAACATTTGCAGCACCTCAGCTCATTGGCTGGGAGGCAGTGACCTCACAGAGGGTCCATGGCAACAGCCAGGTGGGACAGGCTGCAGGGCTGGGGCATCTCAGAGACCCCCATGGCCTGGCTGCCTGGAATCTCCTTTGTGAGGTTTCCCCTTGAGGGCAGAAGGGATTGAGGGTCCCATCTGGGAGTGTCTCTGTGGAGATTTCCCCAGGCTGCAGTGGGAGGGGCTGGGACAGGCAGGGCAAGCACTGAACTGAAGAGAGATCTGGGAGAAGCAAGGTTGCAAACACCCAACAAGGGTGGGATTCAAACACATGCTTGCAGAGAACAAAGGATTAGCAGTCCATCACCTTAACCACTCAGCCACCTCATCTGAGCTGTAGCTTATTTGTTTCAAACTACCCAGAGGCAGCACTGCCAGGAACCTTTGTGCCACTCGCTGGCTGGCCTGGGACACCCAGGGCTGGAATGTTTTGGCTTTTCACAATGTTCCCTGGGCTCTTGTACAAAGCTCAGTGCTCGTAACAAACCCAAACACCCCTTGGTTACATCTACCCCGCAGGCTTCTTACACAAGAACTGTTTTGTGCAAGAATTCTTGCGCAAAACGTCTTGTGCAAGAGCACGTCCACACTGCCATGTGCTTTTGCGCAAGAATGTCCGTGGCAGTGTGCACACTATCTTGTGCAAAAAAGCTCTGATGCCCATTTTAGCCATAGGGGTTTCTTGCACAAAAAAACCCTGTTGCTCATTCATACTACATTCTTGTGCAAGAGCTCTTGCACATGCGGGTTTATTCCTCATGGGGAGAGGAATAACTCTTGCCCAAGAAGCCCTCTTTTCCTACGTTTTGCCGTAAATTTAGTTGCTCAAGAACGCGCTTGCAGTGTAGATGCTCCTCAAGTTTATGCGTAAGAACGGCCATTCTTGAACAAGAAGCCTGCAGTGTAGAGGTAGCCCCTGGGTGCCCAGAGAGGGGCTGTCTAGTCAAAGTCTGGCTCGGTGCGCTCTGCAATGGGAAGATGTCCACGGAGCAGGCAGATGGCAGCGGCACATGGCTCTGGTGGGCCCGGCATCCAGAGGAGCGTTTCCGATATGAGTGTTTACTGACAGTGTCCGTCTCTGGTCTGATTTCACAGTGTGGTGAGACACTGGCACCCACAGCAGCATGGATGGGGTGGCTGGAGGGCGTGGCTGTCGGGCGGCCGGTAGGAGCAGTGGCAAGTGGCCAACGGACTGGGTGAGCCTCATTTGCATATCTAATGAGCCACCATTGTTGTGGAAGAGGCTCTTGTCCCAGAAGGAGCATCTACACAGCCCCTTCTTGCACAAGAAAAACCCTCTTGCGCAATGCTGTTACGCTTAGCCTAATTTGCATATTTCTGGCGCAAGAACCTGCCAGCGTAGACATAGCCCAATTGTTTTCACTGTCAGGGGCTCAGTGGCCCTCCTCTTCCTACTTGCTCTCCCAAAAGAGACAGACCTGGCTCCCCTTTCTTTTCCCCCAGCAATTGCCATGCTGCAAAGCAGATATCAGAGACAGCAAAGTCAGCATTCTCTGTGGCGCAAGGGAAAGTGTGTTGGACTTCTAAGCTGTGTTGTTTGCTGTGATGTAGGTCAGTCATTCAAAGGTTGTGGGCTCAAATCCCACCAGAGTCACTTTAGCTGCTTCCTCATTTCCAGGGCAGCTTTTACAGAACAGGCAATCCTTAGGCTGACACCAGGACAGGCTTTAGTCCAGACAGTTCCCAGCAGACCCCAGCGAGCGTGGAGGCAAGGGCTGCTCTGAAAGGCTGCAGGTGCCCACAGACCCTTTCATCTCTCCATGTCTCCTACCAGTGCAGTGCATCACTCAAGCTATGTCTACACACACTGTTCTTCTGAAAAAGCTAGGTAAATTGTGACCCCTAGTTTGAATAGCTTTTTCTGGAAGAAGCTTTTCCAACATTTGGCCTGTTTACACTGGGCCAAATGTGGGAAAAAAACCTTTTTTTGTAACATCCCTTCTTCTTCATAAAATGAGGTTCACAGAGGCACCAAAAACGCATGTCTGCTCTTCTGAAAAAAATTCGGCAGATGTGTTCTCTGGACTAAAGCGTTGTCTCTGTAGTGTAGAGAGAGCCCTGATGTAACATCTTATTTCAAGTTTAGGTGCAGCATAGACAGAGGGTTGACATACGCTGCCTCTTAGACCATGGGACCTACACAAGACACCTGTGACTCAGCTGGGCCAAACTGGAGCCCTGGCCCAGGCCCACTGGGACCTATTTTGCTTGTTTTCCTTCCACCCAGAGCCCCCTTCTTCTCCTGGGCTGCAAGGAGCCTCCCGGGGGGTGCCCTGAGACAGAGACAGGACTCTGCCTCCCCACAGCCAGCCCCACCCCACAGGCTTTGGCAGAACAAGGGGGGGGAGGCTCTGCTCACCCCACTGAGTCCCACTGAGATGTTGAGTTTTTGTCCTGCCCCTCTCAGCTTGGCTTCCCTCCTCTGCCCCATTCCTGCCTCACTTCCTCCTTGGGCAAGTCACACAAGGGAAGCAGCAGGAGGAGTCGGCCCCATACGCCAGCTTCTGAGGGCAGGGGAGACTAAGACACAAGTGTCCATCAGGTGCCTCGCCTGACCCATCTGGCTTCCCCCAGGATGGCACCAAGGGGCATTCTCAGCTGATGTCACCCCCCTCTGTCATCATCCCCCTCTGTCACATGGGAGTTGGGCTTATCCCAGGCAGGAGAAGCTGCACTTACCCTGGCGAGCAGAAATAAGAGAAGACCCTCTGTTTCTGCTTGCCTTTCAACCAGGGGACCTTTTGCACATTAGAGAAACATGACATCCACTACACCAGAGAAACACCCTTCAGGGGATGGAACTTGGCTGACTCTTCTGTTCCTAGCTCTTTCTAACACCCTGCTCTGGACCTTGTGAACACTCCACCTCTTGTTCTCATGGAAGCGACTAACCCAGCTGCCAGCTCCTCATTTCCTCACCAGCCCCTTGATGTTTGTAGCTCAAAGCTGGAGCTGCTGTGGAAGGAGGTGAAGCTACAGAAGCTGATGGGGACAATCAGCGGGCGGAGGGTTATTTTTCTCCTCCCTGGGCTGATGTGGCTAGAACTGAGGAGAAGAAAATCCTCTTCCCTTCTCCTCAGAAGATGGAAATTGCAGTTGGTTCTCTCTCTGGTTCTACTAAAGCTGGACCCCAGGACTAGACTTTTTCTTTCTAAAACCCTGGTGAAAACTGAGAGCCAATTGCTTGCAGACTGAGAATGTGCATTAAAGAAGAACACCGCCCAGCATGGGGCTTGAACCCATGACCCTGAGATTAAGAGTCTCATGCTCTACCAACTGAGCTAGCCAGGCTGTGCACAAAAGGCTTCCTACAATCCCATCTCAGGATAACAGGAGCCAAGTGTTTTTCACTGCCTGACTCAAGGCTCTTTCTTGCCCCTAATGTGGGGTGGGCACCTCTGACTCTCAGCTCTCAGGCTGGCCTCTGCTCTCCTGGCTTCCCTCCAGCTGCTTCATCTCTCAGGACTCTCTCACCTGCCCCAAGTCTGCTGCTTTCGGGGCAAATTCATTGTTAGGACCAGTCACACTCTGGGGGTCAGTGAGGGTCCCTCCCACCTGAGATGTGTGTTACACAAAAGCCTCGTTTCCTGCTCAGTTCCCAACGCTGGATGCAAACACATGGTTGCTATGGGGGTGTAACAAGTGCCCCCTTAAAAAACTCATCAATTTAAATGAAACTTTTACATCTCCAGGTGTGTCACACTTTGGATTTGTATTGAACAGGGATTCTTCAAATGACCACAAACCCCTAACGTGTTCCTGCGTCAATGCACATAAACCAGACAAACCCGTCCCTCAGCTGGAACCAATTCAAACCCACTCTCTGTGTGTGTCTCTGGTTTCTGTTTCCATCCATTCAACAAGGATATGATCTGAGCTGGATGCCCATTGGCTCGTCCTTACTCTCCTTTGGCTGTGTCCTGCAGAAGAACAAGGACCACGTCCAGCTGGGGATGAATGGCCACAATCGATCTTACACCGTTTGATTTAGCAAATTCAACTAAGACTCACTATATCAAACCCAGAGGCCACCCCCACCAGCTTCCAGCACTTCTGCTGTTTGCCCCTCTCTCACTGCTGCTTTGTCCATCCTGGCAGGAACAGAATCCGGGACTCACCAAATCAGGCCGGGTGCCCAGTAACCCCAGACAGACGTGCACATCGCACGCTGGCAGCAGCTGTTGTGGGACTCTGCAAATCCACCATTAGCCCTAACTCCCCATATTCCAGTCAGCCCAAGGGAGGGCTCTGGGGTCTCAAGCAAACAGAGTCTCAGGTGGGGGGGGCGGGGTCTCAGCTAACTGGGCTCTTGGAGCACAGGGGGAGCTTGGGGTCTCCGGAGGAGTGAAGCATCAAACCAGCCCCCTCCTGTGGGGCTGTGAGTGTTGTAGAATCTGGGCCCCTGCGACTTGGCAACAGCAAACAAAGGTCTGGGGCCACACAGAGACCCTGCTGGGCTGAGCAGGAAGTGGCTGAGATTTTGCTTTGCCTTTGGCTGTCTGCAGGCTGGAAACCTCCTGGCTCCTCAGACCACTGGTCCGGATGGAGCGTTACAGAAGTCAGAATAATGGAATTGCTGTGTAGACGCCCCCATTGTTATTGCAGTATAATGGCCGTTATTCCCAAGGAACGCTGCTGTGTAGATGCAGCCTCAGAGAAATCCTAAGCAAGCTACAATAGCAGGAGACCCACATCTCCATTCAGAAACCAGAGCAACCCACTGAGGAAAGACAGTGGCTTGAGTCTGGCGCCTTAGACCACTCAGCCATCCTGACACAACTGATGTTTTCTTATATGTGTGAGTAGCTCGCTGAGGCCAAGGGGGCCCCTCTCTTTCCCCATCTAACAGCTGCTCTGCAGCACAGCTGGGTTTATCCACTCTCACCCTCACTCACCGTTGTGAGTTGTTTTGCTGTGAGCTGACAAGAAGGCTATGTCTACACTCGCAGCTTCTTGCACGAGTAATATGCAAATGAGGCTAAATGTGGAATATTGCCGAGCCTCGTTTGTATAGCTAATGAGCCACCATATTTGCGGAAGAAGCTCTTGTACCAGAAGGAGCTGTCTACACTGCCCTAGACAATGAAAACCCTCGTGCAGAATGCCGTTACGCCGATTATTTTCAGGACATCACAAGGGCCTTTTGCAGCCCCTCAGCTTATTGGCCTAAAGGAGGTTGGGAGGCAGTGACTTCACAGAGAGTCCATGACAATGGCCAGGTGGGACAGGCTGCAGGGAAGGGGCCCTCTCAGAAATGCCCCCCCCTGACTTTGTTTCAGGGAGTCTCCTTCTTGCGATCTGCCCTTGTGGCCAGAGAGAAAATGAGGGTCCCAAGCACAAGTGTGAGGAGGAGCCTCATTGGAGCCTTCTCCTTTCCCTCGACTAACTGACCTGGAAGACAGACGTCCCTGTGGAGAAGGGCAGACTCACCAAGAGAGGTGGCACTTCCATGTCAGGGGGAATTAGCTCAAGTGGTAGAGCGCTCGCTTAGCATGTGAGAGGCAGTGGGATCGATACCCACATTCTCCAATGGTGTGTGCGTCCCTGTTTTCTTCACAAGCAGAGCCATCCAGAGGGCAAAGAGCCTCTTGTGGCCCCTCTCCCTTCCTATTCACTCACCTCAAAAGCCAGCCATGGCTTAGTTCCAAATCTGTAAACCTCACTGCAGGAGGGATAACGCCTCTTCCGAAATAGCTATTTTGCAATAGCCATAGTGTGGATGCTCAGCTGCTGCTATTTCAAAATAGCTCCTGCCCAGGGCCATTCAAAGTCATTATTCCCCAGTGCCTCCTGGGGATCTAAGTGGAGGTAGAGCATCCACTGGCGGCTTCTTGTGCAATAACTCTTTTGCGGAAGAGTTCTTGTGCAAAGGTCTTGCACAAGAGAGCGTTCACACTGCCATGTGCTTTTGTGCAAGAGATGTGATTTTCCACAAGAGCATCCATGACAGTGTGGACGCTCTCCTGCGCAAGAACACACTGATGGCCATTTCAGATAGGGGCTTCTTGCGCAAGAAATTAATGTCTCCTGTTGACACTGCCCTCTTGTGGAAGAGCTCTTGCACAAGAGGGTTTATTCCTCGTGGGGAGAGGAATAACTCTTCCGGAAGAAGACCTGTTTTCTGATGCTGTACTGTAAATTTACTTGCGCAAGAACATGTGTGCAGTATAGATGCTCTGCAAGTTTTTGTGCAGAAAGCCTGCAGTGTAGACATAACCCCGAGATAGATTGCAGCAGAACTCTCCACCTGAGTGAAGACATGGCCTAATGGTGCAATTAGTTAGACATCGACACTAAGGCTATGTCTACACTCGCGGCTTCTTGCGCAAGTACAGCCGTTCTTGCGCAGAATCTGCAGAGCGTCCACACTGCCCGCCTGCTCTTGCACAAGTAAATTTACAGTACGGCGTGGTAAGAGAGAGCTCCTTGTGCAAGAGCTATGCTCTTTTTTGACAGGTGTAAGCCCTCTTGCGCAAGAGGGCAGTGTGGATGCTCAGCAGGGGTTTCTTGCAAGAAAGCCCTATGGCTAAAATGGCCATCAGAGCTTTCTTGGAAGAAAGCGTCCACACTGCCATGGGCGCTCTTGCACAGAAGCATAGCTCGCAGGTGGCATTGTGGATGTTTTCTTGCACAAGAAGCTGCGAGTGTACACGTAGCCTAACAGTCCCACTGCTGGTAACTCACAGAGGCCCTTGTTGCCCTAGGAAGGGGTGTGGCCAAAACACAGGCCTCGCTGTGAGCAGGATTTGAACCTACACAGTGAAACCCTATAGGATTTCAAGTCCAATGCCTTAACCACTCAGCCATCACAGCTCCATGTTTTTGGGGACCAGGAAACTGATAAATAATCCCAGTACTCAGTCCTAACGTCACCTGCCATAGAATTCACACAGCAAACCATTTCAACAGCTGTGCAGAGGAGTCCTGGCTGTTCTCGTCTTAGGCTGCCTAGGAGGTGAATTCTGCTTCAAGGTCTTCTCTCCTCCTTCTTGGTCTTCCTTTCCCTTTTCCTTCCTCTTCTCTTCTCCCCTTTTCCTTCTTCTTGCTGGTCTCCTTCTTGGACCCCAGTTTATATAGAGAAACTCAATACTGCTTAGTTCTTCCTTAACCAATTATTTTAGTATAATTTCACTAACCAATCAGAACATACTGTAACAGAATTACCTAACCAATCAGACCCACCACCTTAGTTGATTTACACCTAGCAAAATCAATTGTACAGCAGACAGAAACAGATCCAAACCAGACTATCACACGGACAAACAATACTACTGGAGGGGGTGGCAAATGGAATCTAGGAGGCCAGACTCCTTCGTGCTTCACCAGGACCATGCAGGACAGGCAGCGCCCCAGGATCTGCATGCGCCCGGATCAGTCCCACTCCCTGCCGGCCGATTCTCTTCCCCCTGCTTCCCTCCTGGACTTCCCCACTCACCCCCACCCTCTGTCGGCCTGGCGGTTCTCCCCCGCTTCTCCTCCTGATCTACCCCGCCAGCCCTGCTGCCACACCAGCCCTGCTTCCTCCCATCAGTTCTCCCACCCCTATCTTTCCCGGCCAGCCCCACTGCTCCCCCTCCCCAGCCAGCCCCGCTTCCCGCCAGCAGAACCAGAGTAATCCAAGAAACCCTGCACCACCACATCGTGTACTGAAAAGGGGCTCATTTATTTTCAGAAAGCCGACACCATCTTGGAATTTTTATCCATATTCTCATTCCGGATGGTGAATGCACCAGGCTCTCTCCATTCTGACACATGGCAGTGCCTTCAAACCTCACTGGCACTGTCAGCAGTGGGGATATTTAAAAGGCACTGCTTTTACATTTGTATTCAGGATCTGTGCGCACCCTGATCAGTCCCCCTCGCTGCTGGTTGATTCTCTCCCCTCCGTAGGCCAGGGCAGGCCAGCATGCTGCTTCTCTCCTGGCAAGCCCTACTGCCACCAACAGCCCCTGCTTTTACCAGCCAGTAACGCCCCCAGCAATATCCCCCATAGTTTAGACCTACTGAACAGTTACAGGCCTTCCAATGGGGTTATAGAAAAATGACATTGTCACATAGGACCTTTCCAGGGCAGCAATAACAGGACCCATGAGCACAGACAAAGGAAGGGAAATGCAACTGTTAAGGGACTCAAACCCTCACCCTTCTGATCCAAAGTCAGACACCTTATCCGTTAGGCCACACAGCCTTGATTTGCAAACAGTTGGACTTCTTGCAATGTGTGGGTAGAGAAAAGTCTCCCTAGTCCAGCGGTCCCCAACGTTTTGGGGCTGCCGGGTTCCTGGGAGCCGGGCCGCTCACGCACCGCACGTCCAGGGGCAGAGCCACTCATGGGCCACGTGCCTGGGGGCGGGGCCAAGCATGCGCCACGCGCCCAGGGCTGGCACCGGATTGTGCCGCAACCCGGAGCCAGGGCCAGCACCAGCCCCAGACAGGGCTTTCCAGGCACCGTGGGCCTGGGGCCGGCACCGGCATGTGCCACGACCCGGGGCAGGAGCCGCCCATGCGCCCGGGGCTGGCATCTGCCGCACGCCCGGGCGGAGCCAGCCCAGATTGCTCCACGGGTGCACATAAATTGCTCCACGGGCACACATAAATGGGGACCACGGCCCTAGTCCATCAGGTTTTATTATTTTCCTTGTTTGGGGTTTAGAAATCATGTGTGAGCTGGTGAATTATTCTTATTTTGTGTAACTAAGGATTGCAGCCCACGGATTTTCCTGAGTCTATGTTACTTCACGGCTATCTACCACCTAGGCTATCTCCATACTGCATCTCTCTTCCGCAAAAGCTCATGCAAATATAGCACAGATTAGCATATTGCCATACTCATTGGCATAATTAGTTGGGGTCTGTTTTTACACAAGAGGATTTTGCACAAAAAGGAGCTGTGTAGAATAGGATCTCCTGCCTCCTGCTTCCCTGGCTCTAGCCTGGCCCTGGGCCTCTTTCCTGCCAGCCCCATGGGGCCAGGGAAATGCAGGGGCCATTTCAGAGTCTGGTTGGGGCAGCGACCTGTCCATGCCGTGATGGGGAGGAGAGTGTCACACGGCTTCTAGAGCTGGTACTTAAGTAAAACAAAACTTAAACAAGCAGCTGGGATGGGGCAGCTGGAGGAGCCAGGAGAGCAGAGGCAGCCTGAGAGCTGAGAGCCCCAGGTGCCCACCAATAACATCAGCTGTTTGTCCCATGCTGCAAGGGGCAGCACTCAGAGCTCTGAACTTTGCAACCTGAGTTCAACTGTTGGTGGGATTTTCCTAGGCTGGTTGTTTCAAAACCCTCCTGCTTTAGGTTTCTTGTCCTCAGGCTGGTGAGAAGAGATTTTTGTGCCTTCTGCTGGGTGTCTAATGCCCACTGGCGCTCGGTCTCTCATCCTGCTGGCTCAGATGAGCTGGAGCCATGAAACCTACCAGCCTGGCTAGAGATGCAGGGGGCTGAGTTTGTGTTTCTCGCCGCTTCCCCTGATGCCCTCAGGTCCGGTCCCAGCAGCTGCCAGGCTCTGCCTATTGCCCCCTGGCCTCTGCTAACCCATCCATTGGGTGTGGAGCTATTGCCTTGGGTGTAGGAACTGTCTGGGAGAGCGAGCAGCACAAGTGAGAGGCTGGACCAAGATGCACTCAACCGGTTTGGTTCTTTTGGGTCTGCCCCTTCTGCACCCCTAGAGACATTGAAACAAAAAAAGACCCATGAGAAGAAGCCAGCTATTTTACTTTTGCTGTGACATGAATGGATCTAGCTCAGGGTCCTTCTGCATGGGAAGCACCCTGTGCTCCTGGGTTCTTCTGCGATGCCACTCTCTTGGGGAGCACATGCCCTGACACTTGTAGACGGGCCAACATGGGCAAACCAGCAGCACTCATGCACCTTTCAGTAGCTCAGCTGGAAGAGTGGTGGCCTGTAGTGCGTGCTTGGTAAGTGATCCTTAGGCTGCACTGAAATTGACAAAAGATTGTGGGTATGAGCTGCTAATCACATTTCTTGGGCTGCACAGGCCTTGAGACTCCTCCAAAGGCTAATGGGAATGGCTGCACTTTGGAATTCAAAATGTGTTGTCTGGGAACATAAATTAGAACAGTTTGGGAGACACTTTTTTTTTAGAAGAGGCTTTTCTGATATTTGGCCCATCTACACAGGCCCAAATGTGGGAAAACCTCCTCTTTGAGAAGAGTCCTTATTCCTAATACAATGAGGAATACAGGGCTTCCAAAAGAACACGCCCACTTTTTGGAAACTGATCTCAAAAGTTGACCTGTTCCATGGACGGGCAGAGTTTTTCCCAGATACAAAAGTTATCCTGGAAAAGCTCTATAGTATGGATGTAGCCAAAAATAGCACACTGGTTAACGCACCTGCATTGTAAGCAGGAGATCCTGGGTTCAAAGGCCAGTGGTGCCTTACTGTAGCCTTTGCTCAAGTTTTCCTGTCCCCTTCTGGGACACAGAAGAGGCCTCCTGGCCACCCATGGAACTGCTGGTTCAGGAAAAGGCTGATTGGGGAGGAGTGTTGAGAAGAAGGAAACCACAAACCTGGAGCAGGTGCAGAGGCTCCTGTGACTGTCACTGGCAAGGCAGGGCTCTAGCTACAATTGCTTGGACAGGAGAGTCAGTGCCAAGTGCCCTTGTGATTCCCTGGGGTGTCAGTGCCCAGAGAATCTGCGAGGGATGCAAATGTAGACACTCAACATTGTAAATGAAGCTGGGATTTAAATATCCTGCACTTCATTTGCATATTCACAGACCGGTGCTATTTGAAATACTTTATTTTGAAATACAAAACGCTGTTGGGATACGCTTATTTCGGGAGAAAACCCTTCTTCAGAAATAACCCTTAAACCTCATTTTATAAGGAGTAAGGGTTATTTAGAATGAAGGGTTTTCTTTGGAAAGAACTGTGTCTAGACAGCACCTGTTCTTTCAAAATAGGGTATTTCGAAATAGCGGCCAGATGTGATTATTCAAATCTCCGCTTCATTTGCACTTTCACTCAGCTGAATTTGCATTTCTGTTTTGAAAGAGGAATGACGTGTAGACAAACCCTTACATAGGGGAGTTGCAAAGGTCAGCATTTTCCTGCCTCCCTCAGCTTGTCTGGCTCCTTTGCCCCATTTCCTGCCTCCCTGCCTGAGCTGACCCAATGGCTGAAAGGGACAGCACCTGCTGCTACTGATGGGTATGGGGTGGGGGGAGAAGATGGGCAACAAGACCCTGGACGCCACTTGGCTTTAGATCCTGGCCACCCACCATTCACTCTGACGAGGCCATAATACGAGAAGGGACAATTTTGACTGACAGCCTCCTCTGAGCTGGAATTCCAGCTCCCACAGCAATCAGTGGAAAGGGGCAGCCCAGTAGGGACTGAAAACCACTGCTCCAGATGAGGTTTGAATTCACAACCTCAGCATGTCTCCTATACACACTTCTTTATAAATACTGTGCACTGGCCCATTGCGCAACTGGAGCAGATGTTTGAGAGTTTTCTCCAATTCCTTACATTGAGAAAGTGAAGAAGCACAAAGTAGAATTGAGCCAGAAGGGTGAGAAGATCAATATTCAAGGATTTACACAAACCAACAATTCCCCAGCAGGTCCCACTGAAATTTGAACTCAGCTTGTAAGATTCAAACTCCTGACCCCTTCCCCTTACACTATGGGACCATCACACGGCTCTGTACTTGAGGTTCTCAGCTGGTAGCTGATACTCTGCTCTCCTTGCTTCTTCCATTCAGCTGTGTCACCTCTCCAGACCCTGCCCCATCTGTATGTGGGCTCATGGGAATGAGCTGGCTCCTCTCCGGCAGAGGAAGGAGAAACGTTGCCATGTCCCTCCTGCTTAGCTGGCTGGTCCCAGGTAAGGTCACATGAGATTATCCAAACACATCCCCATCAGCCCAGTTCCATATCTAGGGCCAGCACTGGCTGGGCAGTAGTCAAGGAGGCAGCGACTCACAGGAAGAAGTCGGGGCAGGGCTAATGAGATGATCTTGATTTGTCAATGCCCAGCTGTGGCCAAAAAGGGTGAGGTAAAGATCAAACACAGGAGTAACACCAGGGTGGTTCCTACCACCTGTTGGCATCTGCCAAAGCCTGGGATTGAACCAAGGACCTTTAAATCTTCACTCTAACGCTCTCTCCACTGAGCTACTTTGGCTGCTGGATATTGATTTCTCGGCCCAGTAATTCTCAGTCTGGTATGTTTGGCAGTCGTGCTGCACAAAATGGATGTCATCATGCCCTGCCCAGGAAGGCAAGACTGGCCTTTCCACAGCGCCCCTCCCTCACAGCCAAGAGCCAAGGTTCCTTCTACGCCAGGCCTGGGCACTACAGGCCAGTGGGCTGGATCCAGCCCATGAAGCCACCCAACATGGCAGCAAGAAGCCTCAGGCAGATTCCCTACTCGCCCTGCCCCCACGCACAGCTGAGAGAAGGGGCTGCTGGGCCCTTTGTGTCTCACAGCTGTAGAGGAAAAGGCTTCATGCCTGGTCCCTGCTCCCTGCTTGTTTGTGGCCAATGGGAGCTGCCTGCATGAAGCCCTGGCCAGTCTACATAAGCTCTTATTCATAGAGGCATATGACCTGTACCGCCTGCACAGGAAGGGGCTGCCTGAGAAATGTGCTTGGCTGTTGGGAGTGTCTCCCAGTCAGAGCCTGCCTCTGGAAACCCAGCCCCTCTCTTCTCTCAACCCACTGGCCCTCCCTGTGATGGAAAAGGGCAAAGACTTGGCAGATTTCATTAATACAAATGAGGGTGGTTCTCCTGACTGGGAATCGAACACAGGCCACAACAGTGAGAGTGTTGAATTCTAGCCACTAGACCACCAGGAGACAAGTACCTGAGGTGTTTGCTCAGCTACACTAATTCTTCTCAGGCCACTTTCTGTCCCCTCCAGGACGTGGGTCCCTTCTCAGAGAAGGCGCGTTATGCCGGCGTATTTTGTAGCTCCAGGCTCTACCAGAAGATGCCTCCCAGCACTTTGCCCCTGACCGCATTCTCTGGTCCGGAGACGTGGACCTGCCCCTGTGCATCGTGGGGCATGTGCCTGCCCTTTGCTCCCTGGGCTGATGAAGCCCTACACAGGACAGCCCTAAAGCAAGGATCGTTTCCCAGGCAGGCTCAGCAGGGCCCGCATTGGTGTGGAGGCACCTTCAGGCCCCTTAAAGAGAGATTCTGCTGTCTGCTTCCCTGGCTGGACCTTGGCGAGTTGAACGCCACCCAAGTGTCCTCCAGAATAGTTGTGAGAACAAGGCGGAGACATTCCTGCCCCTGGCACAGCTGGCCTGGTCACTGCAACCCTGCTGCTTCAGCCCCTGCCAGTCTCATTCCTACTCTTCCCTGCCGCCCCATCTTTTAAGTGGCGTGCCGGGCAACGTTCTCATGATGATCTAACAACCCTTCATTGATGGGAATGCCCAGCCTCTTGTTCTTAGTCACCCAGCCTGCCTCTTTCTAGTACAAACTTCCTCTCCCAAAGGCAGGAAAATGTGAGCAAAGGCTACAACAAGGCACTACTGCGAGTTGCGCCCAGGATCTCCTGTTCACAAGGCAGGTGCTTTAGCCAGCTAAGCCATGGTGCCCTCCCCAGACAGGGTTGCTCTGGTTTACAATCCAGGACAACACCTTTGACTCAAAAAATGAGGCGTTATGTTTGTTTGAACCAAGGGCTTTGGTTCGAACTACTGCATCCTCGTGAGCACTTCCTGGTTCGAATCAGGTGTGATTCGGACTAGCGTGCCAGGTGAGATATTGCTAATGAAGCGGGACATTTAAATCCCTGCTTCATTAGCAATTTCGATCACCTACATTTGCATCCCTAGTCTGAACTAGGAGCAAATGTAGACGTACCCAAACAGCACTCCGAACTGAGCCCATTAAATAACAGAATATTTAAGTTCCATCATAAAGTGTAACAACTATTTCATTTCATGTAGCGATATGAATCATCATAGCTTGTTTGCTAAATCAAGAAGATGAACAATTTTGTTTTATGCCTCAAAGGAACAGATCCCTGTAAGATACCGAATGGCTACGGAATGTGTTGCAGTGTTAACGTTCTTTGTATTTGATTTCATATTAAATACATAAATTCATGTACCTTATTAATTATCCCTTGTTTCAGTATTTTTTCTCCTATAAAATTATAAAACTATATTTAGCTAAGCTGTTTGTGAGTAACTGGTGGGTACCACAGTAGCCCACATCCGCACAAGCCCAAACGACCTCACTAGTGGTGCACATTATGAAACTCACTCCGCCCATGAATGGAAAATCTCATAGGGAACACGGCCCCCCGCCCATCTTCTTCTCCCCCACTGGCAGCTACAGTCCCTTTCAGCCAATGGGACACCCCAGGAAGCAAGGCAGGAATGGGGCCAAGTGCAAGTCAGACTGAGGGGGGCAGGCAAAGCTCATCTTGCCTTACAGGGCCACTGGCAGCAGCATCTCTCTTGTATACTGCTGCGGAGAAAAACATGCCTGAGAGAAGTGTCAACCTCAGAATCCTTGTGGCAGTTGCTGAAGTAGCTTAGTTGGGCGGCGTTCAACTGAACATCTGAATGGTCCCTGATTCAATCCCGGGCTTTGGCGGAAGCCTTTGCCAATATGGCTTAGTCTGTTTTGGCATCTCTCCATCTCTGGTAAGCAAACATCTGCAGTCAGAGTTCAAAGGCTGAACCAAGAGGCCAGGAATGACATTGTAAAGATGATGATATTTCAGGGTTAGAAACTGGAGAGGGGATTTCATGCCACCTCAGAGATTGTTGACACAGTAGAACAGGGCTCTTGGCTTCAGCTGCTCCCAGCCTTGCTTCTCTGTTTTTAATTCCATGCCCCAGAAAGGAACATTAACAGAACCTGCTTCGGACTAATTCTGAGGCTTCCCATACTTCCCAACAGGACATGCTATTTCTATTTTCTTAGACTGTAAGTTATTAAGTTGATTTAAGCAATTTCAAAATAGTTTCCAAGTATAGACATGCCCTTATAGTCCTGGTCTTCACAACATCCTCTGGCAAGGAGTTCCACAGGTTGACTGTGCGCTGTGTGAAGAAATACTTCCTTTTGTTTGTTTTCAACCTGCTAATATCATGGCGCACCCTTAGTTCTTCTATAATGGGAACAAGAAAAATACCTTTCCTTATTTACAGTCTCAACAACAGCCATGATGTGTAGACCTCTATTTTATCTCCACTTTGTCTCCACTTTTCTAAGGTGAAAAGTCCCAATCTCTCCTCATATGGCAGCTGATCCAAACTTTCATCATTTTTGTCGTGCTTTTCTGGACTCTTTCCAATGCCAATGGCAGCTGCCTGCCTGAAGCCCTCCCCCATCCACTCAGACTCTTATTCCCCCAGGCACCTGACACCTGCAGCCTGTGCAGGAAAGGAGCTGCCTGGGAAATGTGCTGGGCTGTTGGCCAGGACTCAGCCAGGTGAGTCTCCCAGTCAGAGCCTGCCTCTGGCACCCCAGCCCCTCCCTTCCCTCAATCCGTTGCCCCTTCCCATGCTGAAAGAGCAAAGACTTGGCAGAATTAATGAATATAGAGGAGGCTATTTTCCCTGACTGGGAGCCCAACCCCGGCCGCAGCAGTGGAAGTGCTCAATCCTAGCCACTAGACAGACACAAACCTGCAGTGTTTGCTCAGCTGCACTAGTCATTCCCAGGCCACTTTCTCTCCCTTTCAGGATGTGGTTCCGTTCTCGGAGAAGGCGCGTGATGCCGGCATATTTTGTAGCTCCAGGCTCTACCAGAAGATGCTCCCCAGCACTTTTCCCCTGGCTGCACCCTCAGGGCCGGAGATGTGGACCTGCCCCTCTGCATCATGGGGGATGCAGCCTGCCCTTTGCTCCCGGGCTGATGAAGCCCTAGACAGGAGATGTTGCCTAATTCAAGGAACGTTTCCCAGGCAGGCTCAGCTGGGCCCACATTGGTATGGAGGCGCCTTCGGGCCCCTCAAAGGGAGGTTCCGCTGTCTGCTCCTGGCTGGACCTTGGCGAGTCGAACGTCTCCCAAGTGGTGGTGGCCTGCGGTGTCCTCCAGAATAGTTGTGAGCACAAGGGAGACGTTCCTGCCAGGGTGGGGGCCAGAGGCTGAGCAGCTCACAAGGGCCCTTCAGCAGCAGCACACGGCTGCCATCCAGCAGCCCATCAGGGGCTTGTGCATCCGAGAGGCCCTGAGGAGAATTCCAGACAAGGACACCTGTGAGACTCTCCCTGGGTGACCCCACAAGAGGCTCCTGTATTGCTTCTCTGTGCCTCCCACACACACACACCCTTCCCCTGCCCGCCCTTCCCACTTTCTGTTCCTGCCTCCTCTGCTGCTAAAACGAACAGGACTTTACCCTGCTGAAAGAACAAACTCTCTGGATTTTATGTGGGGAATGTAGAACTGGGGAGGAGGCTGGTGGAAAGGGGAGGAAGGGGGAGGTGGGGCTCAGGGATGAGGCTGGGACTAGCCACTGACTCCTGCAAACCCCTCAGCCTTTTGCTTGTTTCTGCTTCCCTGTCCATACGAGGAGGCAAAATGAGGGCAAGTCCACAAATCAAACAACCCTGTGGCCAGCATGGGGCTTGAACCCACAACCTTGGCCTTATTAGCACCACGCTCTAACCAACTGAGCTAGCCAGCCCTAGAAAAATGTACCTCACAAGTGGCCCTTTCAAGAAAGGTGCCTCAGACAGCTGCAGCGACATCTCTGCACCTGCCAATGGCTCTTCTCTGATAAGGCCTCTAGCGACTCACTGTGATGTGGGCTGGCTAGTCCAGCTGGTTTGAGGTTTGGTCAAGGTGGCTGGTGGTCGACATGGCGCACTGAGACCCAGGGAAACAAGCAGCCGGAATCTCTTGCTGCCAGCATCTTGACGCCCAGCTTCTGCCCAGTCAGCAGCAGCCGCAGCCCTTTCGGCCACTGGATCAGCGCGGGAAGGAGGCGGGAATGGGGCCACGCCATTCCGCTCACAGTGCACTACATCATATCCTGCACGTGCAGGCTGGCTGCACACAGCATCCCAGCCTGCACATGCTAGCAGCCGGCCGCTGAGCACAGGAGTGGCTCCGGCAGCGGCGAGGGCTTCATGTGCGGTGGCAGCTCACATTTTCCTAGGTCCTCCTGGGGCACAGGAGAGGC
The DNA here is from genome assembly GCA_019425775.1 of Rafetus swinhoei. Classification (NCBI taxonomy): domain Eukaryota; kingdom Metazoa; phylum Chordata; order Testudines; family Trionychidae; genus Rafetus; species Rafetus swinhoei. The sequence continues at coordinate 31,167,758 of CM033444.1, read as the reverse complement.
CTCCCTTGGCCACCCATAGAAGTGCTGGTTCAGGAAAAGCCTGATTGGGGATGAGTGTTGGGAAGAAGGAAACCACAAGCCTGGAGCAGGTGCAGAGGCTGCTGTGACTGGCATTGACAAGGCAGGGCTCTGACTGCAATTGCTGGGACAGGAGAGCCAGCACCACACACCCTTGTGATTCCCTGGGGGTGTCAGCACCTAGAGAGCCTGAGGGTGCAACCTCTGCAGCTCCTGCAGCCATGGAGAGTTAGGGTATGTGGGCAGCAGGTGCTTCTCACTTGTGGTTTCCTTCTTTCCAACACTCCTCTACAATCAGCCTTTTCCTGAACCAGCGGTTCCATGGGTGGACAGGGGTGGCCTCTTCTGTGTCCCAGAAACACATAGGAAAATGTGATTAAAGGGTATCAAAAGGCACCACTGGGGATTAAACCCAGGGTCTCCTGTTTACTAAACAGGTGCTTTAACCAACTGTAGCCAAACAGACACTCGCCTCCCCCCCTCAGTCACATCCATCTTATTTGCCGCTCTGAGGTTCCTGAAGCATACAGGGCAGAGAAGGAGCAATAAAATCAGCATAGTCTATGCTGGCTCATCTGATCCTGAGAAGCTGAAAACATAGATGTGAGAAAAGAGCGATTAAGGCAATAAGCTGACCTTGAGGCTGCGAGAACTGCCCTGGCTGGCACCCATGTTGCTACGATCACACAGAGTCGTCCCTGGGAGAGGAATCTCCCACTGAGAAAAGAATGCCCAGTACTTCCAATTTAGTTATCTCTCTTACAAGTGTAAATTAAGTTCACAACTCCCTTGTAAGAACTGCTGTCAAAAAGAGAGACCAGCACCATTTGGCATCACAGATAAGAAAGAGAAATATGTGACCCCATGGGTATAAAGATGGGTCCAGCAGCACACTCACTTTGAGTGTCAATCTACCATCTACCGGCTGGTCGGGTTAGGTGTTTGACCTCCCGAGGTTCCACGGGGCGCCCACCTCGTATTTTCGTCTTTCCTAGGAATTGAGGACCGGCCCTGGCCTGACACGCTGGAGTCGAGAGGCACAGAAGGGGGTAAAAATTGTACCTGGATGTGGTCCTTTGTCTTAAGTGTACACATAGACTTAGAGCTCTTTAAAGATTAAGCTGTCACTTGGTACCATTATTTCTATTTTCTATCTTTCTTTTTCTTTTAACCATTTTTAAGATCTATATTTGCTAGCAGTTAAGAAATAGAGCAATAGCCATTGTAACCATATGATTTATAAGCTTCTTTAATAAACCTGTAACTGTTTAAGTTTTAACCTGACTCCTTCAGTTGCTGTAACAGAACCAAGCACAATTTAAAAGAACTTCAGGTCATAAGGGACAGGTATAGGAAGAGCTTGGGCGTTTGGAGTGTGTCACTCCCAGGTGACAGATCCATTGGGGCATCTCTCAGTCTTCCCTAGACTGCCCGCTGCGAAGGGATCCTGTATCCTAGCAACTGAAATCTGAGATGTAATAAGCTCTTCCTATAAACTCAGGGCATCTGTCAGCCTGTTGGCTGCCCTCTGTGACGGGTCCTAGCAGTAAAGTCACGGACGTTAAACTCTTTCGGGCGCCCTCCAGCCTCCTAGGCTGCTCACTGCGACGAGACCTTGCATCTCAGCAGTTGAAGACTAGTGTAACACACACGCACACACTGCCCTGACTGTCGGCTGACACCAACTGAGCCATGGTGCCCTCCGCAGGGAGTTTGGTTAAACTGTTCTGTTGTATGGTCCCAGACAACACCTTTGACTCCCAAAGCACAGCCATTCCCCATTTCCTTCCCGTCCTGGCAGTGTCTGGCTCCCTGGGCACAGAAAGCTACAGCTCAGTGGGCAGTGGCTCTAACATGCACATCTCCCCAGCCGCTGGGGCTGTAGAGTTGCCTTTGAGGTTTGGCATAGTTGAGGGAGGGAGAAGTGCAGCAAACATTGATCATCTGCCTTGTAAATCCCTTGGTCCTAGGGTTTGGGTTGGAGTCCCCAGGAGGACCCGGACTTCTTCAATTTGCTCCCTTCCTGAGGGCACAGAATTAAGGAGAGAGAATTTCTTAACCCCCCAGCAATCTGAGTTGGTCAAGGAGT